>OZ012740.1:117539658-118139658 GCA_963859935.3 Lathyrus sativus
TTGAGTCAGATGGTTCAGAGGAAGCAGAAGCTGAGAATAATTGCCCAGAAGTGTTGCTAGGCACTTCATGTATTATTCCTTAATCTTGTTAACTTGTTTGTTTGGTTTCTTAGTTAGTAGACTACCTTTGTCATATTATGGCTAAAAAGGGGGAGTAGTACTAACTTGCTAACCATTGATAGTTGTTGTTAAGAGGGAGAGATCCCTAAGATCCCTTGTGACAGCAGAAGAGTTATAAGTGGAGGAGGAGGTTGCTAGCTGTTTGTTTTTCCGCTGCTAACTGATATTTTTCTGCCTCTAACTTTTTGTGTGTTTTCATGCAAAGGTTATGTTGTTTATTTTAGCCAAAAAAATTCCAAAGGGGGAGATTGAATGCTCCTTAGTTTTGATTAGCATTAAATTTGGTGAAACAAATTAACTAAACATGTTAGATAGGATGTCCTAACATGCTGAGAGCTTGAAGAACAAGATTTTAGATAAGATGTCCTAACTGTGTGGTTTGACATCTGTGTCTGTTACAGGGTTTTTTTTCTGTTTTGAATCAAGTGATTTAATTCAGATTATAGTTGATTGATTTTGTATCCTAGGTGGCACTCAAATTAAGGAATCAGAGATTCTAGTGGAATTTGGAGTTGTGTCGTTTTCTAAAGTATGGAGACTTTTTAGGAAACTTGGGATTGAAGAATCTATTCTTGAGGAGAATATTTTCCATATTCTGTGGTGCAGAATTGCTGATGTGTTGAAGCCCATATCCAGTCTTATTTTGGGTTATAAATAGGATGGATTTGATCTAGTTTAGGTATCGAAAATCACATTGAGTTTTGTGGGTTTTTAGGGTTTGTGCTTTGTGAGTCTGTCTTGTGTTGTGTAAATACTTGAGTTGAACTGCTTTATTTAGTTGTAATTGTTCATTCACTGCTGTGATTGAAAGGGAATTGAGAAGGGTCTCATACCTAGTAGAGTCTTAGGTAGAAATATAGTACGTGTAGTGATTAGGTAATAAGTTGTAAACGGGGGAGTTTAGCTTTGAACTAATACTATTAGTGGATTTCATTCCTGGCTTGGAAGCCCCCAAACGCAGGTGAGTTGCACCGAACTGGGTTAACAATTGATGCGTGTTTCTTTACTTTTTGCATTATGCTATTGTGCTTGTTCTTGTCATTGAGAAGTAGAGATCAAGTGTCTTGACATCCTGTTAGGGCATCTTTGTGATCTGCTATACCAGAATTTCAGTACTTAACCACAACTTAGATCCCATGGCTTATTGAAAAGCTCTCCAAAACCTTGAAGTAAACTTTGGATCTCTATCAGATACAATTCTTGATGGAACACCATGAAGTCTCACAATTTCTGAAATAAACAACCTTGCAAGATGACTTGCCTTGTAAGTATTCTTCACGACCAAGAAATGTGTTGACTTTGTCAACCGATCTACAATCACCCAAATAGAATCATGGACACCTTGTGTATGAGGTAACCAACCACAAAGTCCATTGAAATACTATCACATTTCCGCATCGGAATCTCTAACGGTTGTAACAAACTACTCGATCTTTGGTGTTCAATTTTCACCTGTTGGCACACTACACACTCTCACATGTACCCCGTAATATATCTTTTCATCTCGGACCACCAATAGTCCTTTTTAAATTCTTGGTACATCTTCGCGAAACCAGGATGTATAGTAAAAGAACCTTTATGAGCCTCCTCCAAAATCCTCCTTTTCAACACTGCATCATTCAGAACACAAATCCTTTGATTAAATAGAATAACTCCATTTATGGCTCGTGTGAAACCTAGTTGAACCAACATCTCTTGTAACTTTGCATCTAACACTTGGCCTTGTTGGTTTTCATCTCTAAAGGTAGAATTAACATTAAAGTTTCCCATTATTACACTATTCGGAGTCCAAACAAATTGAAGATTATGATCTCGGAACTTTTCCAACAATGCATACTCGCACATCATCAGCTCGGCTTTATGTACTTCTTTTCGACTTAAGGCATCTGCCACCTTATTCGCTTTACCTAGATGGTACTTCAATTCAAAGTCAAAGGCCTTCAAATACTTCATCCACCTCCTTTGACGCATATTTAATTCTTTCTGATCAAACAAATACTTTAAACTCTTATGGTTACTAAACATCTCAAAACGCACTTCGTAGAAGTAATGATGCCACACCTTTAGTGTAAAAAACACATCCGCTAGCTCCAAATCATGACTTGGATAATTCTCTTCATGAACCTTCAACTGACAAGAAGCATAAGCTACAACCTGTTAATCCTGCATTAACACACCTCTTAATCCCTTATTGGAAGCATAATAAAATACTTCATACGGCTTACTAGGATCAGGAATAATAAAAACAGGAGGACTCTGTCGCTACTGCGAAAATCGGCGCTGGCTATGACAGAAGAGTCGCCACCGTGCGTTATTTATCCCATGAGATGGAAAGGAAACGCTCGAAGTAAACCTAACGCAAAGACGGGAAAGGAATGGTCATCGCAACCAAATCCTGGATTCAGGAGTCGGTTACGCAAGGGGAAGGTATTAGCACCCCCCACGTCCGCCGTACTCGACGGGATCCACGCTTGTTTTCTTGTACGGATTGTTATTCTATCTACCCTACTGGTCAAGGGGCAAAAGAAAAGAAAATGACTCGGTAAAGTATCACACTTTATGCCTACGTATTCCCGTCTGGAACGAGAAATCAGAGTCAACGTAGTTCGCCTAACTACGAATGAAGGTGGGAAGGTTGCTCGCTAGGATATCGCATCTTATGCCTACGTACTTTCATCCAGCATGAAAGATCAGAGCAAACGTAGTTTGGGCTACGGAAGACACAGATTTGTCTGACTGTTTTTTATCTTTCTGAAAAGGTTTTCTCCTGACTACGGGTCCAAGCGGACAAAAATGACACTTTGATGTTTGTTTTCAGTCTTTTACGCAAGAACTGTTTTTTGATGATGTTTGCAATCTCTGACACACTAGAGACTATGATTTGAGAGTGAATACGTCGTATGTCACCCTAAGGGTAACACACTAGGACGTCAGATTTCTGAAGAGTGACCCTCCAGCAATCTTCTCTCAAATAGCTTAAGGCTCGTAGCGTACGACGTCGATCATCCTTATTACTGTGTTTTGAATTGTTCTGAGATAGAAGAGAAAGAAACTCTAAAAAACCTAGGGTTTGAAAATGGGAATTAAAACTACCCTAATGTTGTCATGCATGGATTACAACCTAATGTCTGTCATATTTCTCTCTTGCACAGAGAAAAACATAGATCCTAGGGGATAAACAGCAAAAGAAACAGAAGATATACGGTAAACAGTAAAATGCATGAGATGCAGCAAAACAAGCGAGGCAAGGGAGTCCCACTCAACCTCGAACCTGGGAAAATAATAGGCAAAGTGAAACAGCTTCACTTCAAACCTAAGGGGCAAGCTGAACAAGCCAACAATCAATACATGAAAAGAAATAAAACCCAACACCAGCTCTGACAGCAACACCAGCTCCTACAGCAAGTAGTTCAAACAGCACCAGCTCTGACAGCTACAACTTCAAGCAAGATCCCATCTTCATTCCATGATCCCCAAGCTTTAGATAAGCTCCTATCTCTAAAAAACTCTAACTTTAGCAAGCACTGAACCCCAACAAACAGACAGCTTCAATCAGCAGCAAAACCCTAATTTTCACAGTTAACCAGCTTTGACAGGCACAAGCTTCCTCTTATCCAGTCATCAATACCCTTCTTATTTTCAATAGGCTCCCAATCTTCAATGCAAACACTCACAGGAGAGAATCAACTAATAGATGAAGTTGGAATGTTAAGAGGCTTAATGATAACCCAAGGAAATCATTAAGATCTCATCATAGCAAGTAAGAGGTATCCTCAAGGTTCTACCCAATCAAAGCATGCTCTACATCCCTCCTAAGGAGAGATGGAACTTCTTTGGGGGACCTTATGTCATAGGATGGAATATAGGCACAAGAAGCTCTCTATGTTTAACAGAAGAAATCATTCTACTCTAAAACTCTCCCTATATCTCCTACCTCCTAAGTCTTCACAAAGCATCTTCAAACACAAGAAACTTCAAGCTCCAAGCTCCATCATTTGTCTTGAATCTTCTTCCATGTCTTCACATACTCCTCAAGCCAAGCACAAACCCCAACACCCAAAGAAATACCCAAAAAAACCCAAGCAAACAACTCAAACGCCCAAAATGGCAACACACAAGCAACATACAATTTGCAAAATCTAATAAAATAGTAATATACTATATAAAATCCTAAATTTAATTCTAAGGGGACCTATTTATCTACCCTATAGCCCATATATTTCCCAGCACCTAAATCAAACTAAAAACCCAAAAACTATGTGTTGAAATGCACCTATGTTAAGGTAAAACCCTAATCCTAGCACCCTAAAGTTTAATATTCAAAACTAACCTAAATTAAATCACAAAAATATGATAAAATTCCAGGGGGAACCTAATAGACTAATCTAACTAGAGCAACAAGAGCCATATCAAAATTCTAAGTCAAATGTCCATACAAAAATCAGAAAATTAAAATGAAAATAAAAGAAAATGAGAAGCAGGCGTGATGAATAGCAACTAAAGCTAGTTTAGATCCAGAGATGGGCCCATAAGGGGGTGGGGATAGAAGCGCGTGCTAAGCCCAAACATTATTAGAAAATGCAATGAAAATCCCAGGAAAAAGGAAAATCCGTGTGTTGAATAGCAAGCACATTCACGTGTACAATCCCTTGGGCTTGCATCAGGGTGTGTGGATAGTAAGAAAATCACATAAGCCCAACATCAAAACTTAATGAAACGGTGTGTTTAGGCTCTCTTCAGACTCTCTCACAAAATTAGACTTGCTCGTGGCCGTTGGATTATGTCTTGGTCAAAGGTCTTCATCAGATCTAATGGCTCTCCTATTGTCTTCCTCATTTGAACCTTGGAGGGAAATGAAATCATGGATGTCTGAACATAACACCTTCATCTTCCTCAATCGTATAATCCATAAACTTCACCATAGATCAAACCTAAATGCTCTAATTCACTCAGTTCTTCATGCTGAATCTAACCCTAACATCTATTAATCTTGAATCATCTTCTTCCTCAAAACACGATCGGATTTTCAAAAGTTGCTCAAACCTAAACTCTCATCAAACCTAAAATTGATCAGCCTAAACTCATCACCATGTTTCACTGATTATTTCTAGCTATCAAACTAAGGTTATATCATCAAGAATCATCAGCAATGATCATGAACAGAAATTGTGTCACTCAACTTATTGTCTCTAAACCTAGCCAAATGCTACCAGAAAGCACCTAACACTAACCTACATTGCATATAACCTAACAAATCCTATTGATTAGGCCTACATTAAGCCATGAATTTAAGTTTACATACCTGTAATTTCTTGATGAACAGACTACTGAATTCCTCAAATCAAGCTTCAAGAAGCTCCAGATTCCTTCAATGGAGTATGACCTAGCTTCTGTATGCAACGAACTTGATTGAAATGCCTTGAATTCTTGAACCCGATTCTGAGTTGCAGATGAAGAATTCCAAGTTCTAACACACGATTCTTCAGTGTTCTTGCTATGGATTCTATCTGGAATCAATCACCAATGCTAGAGCAAGCTTCTGAACGCAAAAGGAATGATTGAAAGTGATGGAATCGTGTAACAAAATTCTATTTTGCAAGAAGAAAGTTGAAATTGCAATCCCTCAAATCTCTCCCAATTCTCACCAACTTGTGATCTGAATCACTTCATATGTATATATAGAGCATGAATGAATGTTCTGGAAAGTTCTGGATCTATCCAATGAGAAGATCAAATTCTCATGTCATGAAAATCTCCTTTTATGCTATGTTCATATCAGTTCATGTAGCAGCTTGCCTTTCACCTTGATTTGAGTTCAAATTCTCCTCCAATGAGATTTTGAATGTGTTTGAAATGGAGTGGAACCTTGGTTTGATCTTATGAGAAGTTTGGCAAATGTAACTTACATCTTAAGTAACAAAATGCAATTCCATGAAATTGATCCCAAATGAGAAAAGTGCTACTGCCATTGTCTTTAAAATACAAATTCCAATCAAAATGATATGTCATATGTGTTATTTTGGCCTTGGAATGAAAAATCATAATTTCCATCCTTGACTTATTTAAAATTCACCCTTATTTTAGGCCATTTTTGTGATTTTGTGAAGCAAGCCATTCCAAGCTCTCATGACCTCTTACCTAGCCTAAAAACATCATTTTAAACACATATCATGTTGAACATTTTTCCATTTGAGGAGTGGAAGATAGAGATTTTGACCTATGTTGAAAAATGACCTATAATTCAACTTTCCCAAAATACCCCTGGATTGCCAAGATCATAACTTGAGTTCTACAAATATTCTTGAGGACTTATAGAACTCTATGGAAAGCTAAGATCATGATATACAACTCTTATGTTTGCCAAGAATCCATTTGAAAACTCCTTGATGGGCAAAAGTTGCTTGGAAGTCAAGTGACTTTCACAGATAAATTTCAGTGTCCTCTGATGACCCATAACTTGCAAGAACCATAACTTGAGTTCTACAAATCTCCTTGAAGACTTCTAGTACTCAAATTAAAGCTATTGAGAAACTATACAAGTTTCATGTTGGCCAAGAATCCATTTGAGACTTTCATTTTGACTTATATGGCTTGGAAGTGAGGCCTAAATTAGGGGATTTTACACTGAAACCCTAATTTGGTAACTCCTCCTACTCTTGATTCTCTTTAACTTATCCTTGCCACAACACCCCACATGTATCCACATATCAATCCATGAATCCCACATCCTTCAACTAAGCCTTGATGCTCTTCAATCACTCAGTTGACCTAGGGTTGACCCAGATGAAACCCTAGTTGACTGTACTTCAACTCTGGCTCTTGTACTAGTATCAATGACTTGTCTCATCTTCAAAATGACCCTCTAGGTCTTCCATGATCTTTGTTCACATTCCATACCCTCAATTCATAGTTCATACTCCCTAAATGATACTCAATATACCTCAAATTAGGAGAGAAATCCACTGGTTGACCCTCAAACTTTTCAAAGCTTCAACTCATTTCTTGATTACTTGGATGGTCTTGAGCTTGAATAAAAACCCCTTGATGTGCCTCTTTTGATAAGAATGGCACTTGATCCCTTGTTAGATGACTTGTTATGATATGCTATGCAAATGATTAGACTATGTACATGACTTATTATGCAAATGACAATGCAATTGAAATATAAACCAGGTGAAATAGGTTGAGCAAATTTTAGGGTGCAACAGCTGCCCCTATTCAAACGGCTTGGACCCGACTGGGTGAAGAGCGAACGGCCTTCAAACATTCGAGGTACGAGACGGTTGAATACCAAGAACCCGGAAATTTGCCCACCGCAGAGATAAACTGCACCACTGTTTGGGGAACAAAAACCCACCAAAATATTCCATCTTGCCATGGACTAATTCTATCCATACAGACAACACCACCTCTCTGCCGATCGTAGTAGTACTTGACTCTAGCGACTCAAGCTTGTTGCACCCTAAAATTTGACCAACCGGTTCCCATATCTGGTTTATGGTTCGATGCATTTGGCATTCGCATTCGCATACCGCATACGGTGCATTTGTCCAATCATGTTGATTTTATCGGGATTACAGCCCTGTTTTCACATTTCGGGCGTTTTAGACCGGTTCGGGTAACCGGAGGTTATTTTGAGAAGTCACGCACTTCCTGGGCGTTTTCAGCTTACGCAGTGATTTTGGAGGTTCTTGGTGTCTGGGTTTACTGCTTGCTTCGATCTGGTCTCGCGCTCTCTTTTATGTTGGTTGTTTGCATTTTTAGGATTTAATAGCCTTTATAGAATTAAATAGATTTTCTGTTATTAAATAGTTTAAATAGATTTTTATTAGAGTATTAGATATATTTTTTTACTAAATAGCTTTGTAGATTTTAATAGAATTTAATTAGATTTTATTTTTAATACAGTTTTTTCTTAATAGATTTTAAATAGATATTTTCTAGATTTGATTGAATAGTTTTATTAGTTCATTAGCTTTAATTTTTCGTTCAGCATTAATTGAGTGTTGTTAGTTCATCAACCATTAATTGAAGTTGTTTATTAATTTTCGTTTCATTTAACATTCATTAATCAGCATTAAGCCCTTCCATTCCATTAATCAGTATTAATCATTAGTTTTAATCGGGCCACATTTATCCAGAAATATCCAAAAAGCCCATAGTCCAAAAATCTCGCCAAGTGTCAGTATAAAGGGATGCCACACGTTCCCTCTTATCTTCTTCCACCTCACTTTTCAGTTCACCCAGAACCAGCCACATCACCAATTTCCACTTTCCTCTCCACATCACACGTGGCTCCCATGCAGCCCCTACCCCTGCCACGTTTCGCCACCACACCCTTCCCCACCTTGCATGTGCGCCAACGCACACTCCACTAACCCTCGCCGGAGACATTGTCGGCCGGCCATGCAAACACACTGAGGACATCACCAGAGAAATCCAGCGGCGGCGCACACGGCCAAACACTCGCCGAAAAAACTGCATTTCGTCCTCTCCGTTCATCCTCTTCAATCAACTTCATCGGCAAGCTAACCCTAACCAACTCCGGCCACCACAACAAGCACCGGAAAACCAAAATCCGCCCAGATTCATGCAACCTTCATCAACATTCAATTGCTTTCCATATTTCCCCGATTCTTAACCATCTTCATCAATCATCTTGAATAATCACTATTTTCCATAAATATGTATCCACCTACATTGGATTTCTTCAAGATCTTCAAGGATCTTCGAAGATCTTCGTGACATTCGACGAATATCCTCAACTCCAACCGTTTCCAGATCTTCATCATCTCTTCAGTTGTCTTCGATGGATCATCTATCAACCTCCAAGAAGCTTCCAAGTGATCATCAAGATCTTCACGATCTGGAACCTCCATAGCGTATGCAATAGCGTTTGAAGTTCATCCGGATCCAAGAACCTTCAACGACCTCAGGAAATCTTCAGTGAGCAACTTCGTTCATAGTTATTTCTGGAAACCTTATGAAATCCACAAGCGAGATTCACGAACATCCAACCTTCAAGCGATCTCCAGAAATCTTCCGTTCAAGGACCGCATGCATCAGAGTTTGTTCAAGAATGTTCCTCAGCTCTCCAGGTTCCTTCAACTATCTTCATCACTCCATCAGCTGCCAGATCTTCATCATCAACAAGAGGACAATCGACCTCAGATCTTAAGAGTTCCACCACCACGTTCTTCTTCAGGTTTGTTCTTCGTCAAGAACAACTCCAAGAACGGCTTCAACGAATCTTCATCAACGTTCATCTTCACGAATCTTCAAGAACGTCAAAGGATGGATCGGGTTGTTTTTCCAAGAATGTGATAGTTCTGTTGTTGTTGTTTATTCATTTGTGTTTGTTGATTCAAAGCGAAATCTGAAGATGATAAAGAGAGGGTTTGTGAGAGAGAAGATGAAACCGAGAGAGAGTTGAGAGGGAAAGGCGAACGGCGCTAGGTCTTGTGTGAACAGTGTTTTGAAAGGGATTAGGGTTATGTTTTTTCCTGAAGGATGTGCTACGTGGCTAGGGATTGGGCTCCGAGGCCCATTGGTTTTGTTGTAACGCACACTCCCCGTTTCTTTTTCCACCCCCCGTGTGCGTGTGTTGTGTGATGGGCCAAGCCCATTGTCGTTGCTAACACCACCCCAGTTTTCCATTTGCACCCCCCTGTTTTTTTTTTTGTTTTTTTGGCTGTGTTGTGGGCTGGGCCCAGGGTGGTGATTTCTGTATTTTACACCCCTGTTTTCAGAATGTCCCCCTCTCTTTTGTTTTTAATTTTTCTTTTGTATTGGATGTTTGATTGTAATATTTGTAGATTTATTTTGCTATTTTTCTTCTTAGGAATTACAGTGTAGAATAGTATTAGCATATTTTTAATATAGATTTTATAATATAGAATTTTCATTTCTATTTTCCTTTTAGGATATTATAGAGTTTTTATTCTATTTTTCAGTATGAAAGTTTCTTTATATTTCTTTAGAATATTTTCTAGTAGAATTTAATTGTCGTATCTTAGGAGTAGACTATTATTTCCATTTTGTTAGTGGATTTGTCTCCTATTTTTGTTCCCATCTGACTTTATTCTCGATTTTATTTTTGGCTGGCCGTGTGACACGATTCAATTGGAGAATGATTTTCGATATCATTTCTCCATCTTGTCTTTGACACGGATATCAATACGCTACCTCTTAGAGTTCGATTTCTCGTATAAGTCGAACCATGACGGTCTAAGCGTCACATTGTTCCTGGTTCGAGCGTCATCATCAAAGATTCAGAGAGGAGAAGATTGGAATGGAGCTTGCGCGTACGTCAGGAGCCCCAGAGCTGCTTCATTCATTATCGTTGTCGTATTCAAGTCTTCAGGCAACCAGCGAGTGTTGTGGGCTGCATCATCAGATACAAAGGAAGTGCCAGCTGAGGAGTTTCTTCTTAGGTTCTTGCGTGCGTGTCCTGAGTTCCTTCCCGTTTAGGCGTAGGCCTGCTTCCTCTTTGTTCTCGCCCCGTGCGAGCGAATCCCTGTTTCCCTTCTCTTGCCCCGTGCAATTGAGATTCATTTTCCCGTCGAACTACGTTAGCTCTGATCTCTCGTGCCCGACGAGAGTACGTAGGCATAGGATGCCGTATCCTAGCGAGCTCCCTTTTTCCCTTTTTCCTTTTCCCCCGGTTTTAGCTGTAGTAGGCTGAACTACAGCTGCTCTGATTTCTCATGTCTAATGAGAATATGTAGGCATAGGATGCAATATCCTAGCGAGCACACTAACAACTAAACCTATATGTTCTCTCGCTGCTGTGCGATCGAGACTTTCCCGCTGACGACTGATTGTTTCCTTTTCTTTTGCCCTTGCGCATTTGAGACCAGACCGTAGTTTTAGTTCCCGTAGGTTCCCATACCTTTAAAAACTAGTTCAATCTCTCACTCCTGTGTGATCGAGAACACCCTGTCTAGCCGTAGTTAGCCTGAACTACGTAAGCTTTGATCTTCCACTCTATGTGGAAGTACGTAGGCACAAGACGCGAAGTCTTGGCGAGCCAATTCCCTGTAGTTTCCGAACTACGATGACTCTGACTTTCTCTCTTGAGAATACGTAGGCATAGAGTGCGACACTCTATCGAGTCAGTTTCTTTCCGTCTAGATTTAGCATCCGTAGATAGATTGTTTTGCATCCTTTAGACAAACCAAGCAAGCGTGGATCCCGTCGAGTACGACGGACGTGAGGGGTGCTAATACCTTCCCCTTGCGTAACCGACTCCCAAATCCAGGATTTGATTGCGATGACCATTCCTTTCCCGTCTTTGCGGTAGGTTTACTCTGAGCGTTTCCTTTCCCTCCGTTGGGATAAATAACACACGGTGGCGACTCTTCTGTTCAGCCGGCGCTGATTTTCGCAGTAGCGACAAAGCTGTGTAGCGTCTCTGTCCATTTACAGTATCTTATCCTTCTATGCAAACGCAATTGATCGTTATTTTTTCACGTGAATCCATCAACCAAATGGGTATGATTAACTCTACTAACATCATACAATCTTTCTGACGCTTTTGCCGGGGAAATAACTCTGCCAACAAAACACGACTCTGCCCATGATATAGGAAAATAATTATGCTACCACTACGGGTAAATAACACCGCCATCGCTACGAGTAATACTATGTCATTACTACCGGAAAATAACACCGCCATCGCTACGGGTAATACTCTGTCATCACTACAGGAAAATAACACCGCCATCACTACGGGTAATACTCTGTCATCACTACAGGAAAATAGCACCGCCATTGCTACGGGTAATACTTTGTCACCACTACAGGAAAATAACACCGCCATCACTACGGGTAATACTCTGTCATCACTACAGGAAAATAGCACTGCCATCGCTACGGGTAATACTCTGTCACCAATACAGGAAAATAGCACCGCCATCGCTACGGGTAATACTCTATCACCACTACAGGAAAATAACACCGCCATCGCTACGGGTAATACTCTGTCATCACTACAGGAAAATAGCACCGCCATCGCTACGGGTAATACTCTGTCATCACTACAGGAAAATAACACCGCCATCGCTACGGGTAATACTCTGTCACCACTACAGGAAAATAGCACCGCCATTGCTACGGGTAATACTCTGTCATCACTACAGGAAAATAACACTGCCATCACTACGGGTAATACTCTGTCACCACTACAGGAAAATAACTCTGCCACCACTACGGGAAATAACTCTGATGCAGCTCCTCTGTCGATTCTTTGCAGCAGCTGACTCCATCAATCAAATGGGTAACACAATACGAGTCTAGTCTTCCAATTTTTAGTGCGGACATGGCAGCAAATCTGAGAAGGACTCTACTGGGGATTTTCTGAACCCAAACTGCCAGACACCTACTTCGACATAGGCGGCAACTTCCAAAAATTGATTCATGAAATCTTTTGATAACGACATAACAATCTTGAAGAAATACTCCGCTTGAGGGGTAAGAGAAACTTAAACAAGCAACTCTGTGGGGAATAATGACAAGACGAACATTATCATCACATGTCTCATGCTGAGATTTTTAATATTTGGTAATTGATCTAAGCAAGAGCTCCCTCCACCTGCAAGGGAAACAACACTTGAAAACCAAAGGTTAACCAACCTGGCTTATGTTTCAAAATGCGCATGTTTGACAATGGCGTAATGCTCCGTGCAGCACGGATATGCTACGCGTTTTTGGGTAGGTGCAAATATGATAATGGATGCAAATGTAAATGCAGGTTCAGGCTGCTGGGGAAACTCTGAAAAGCTTGCTTCAACACGGCTGTTGAGAGCAAATACCACCATGTTGGGGATGAACGGGTATCATAAAGTCCTCCGGCAAAATAAATGCCGGACATACAACCAACTTCACCGGGGAGAGATTAAACTTCGATTTCCACTGGGAGGAACGAACATCCTCGGCTGGGGAGAGTAACCCAGCTGGGGAAGAAATGACTCGGTCGGGGAAACATGAACCTTCCGGGGAAACGCACTGTCTGGGCACAGCTTACAAACTTGGAGCTACCACTCCGCTGAGGATAATCCTTCTGAACCAACTATGACTTGGTTAAACACTGCGGGAATTCTCCCAGTTGGGGATTGATCATTCACATACTCGACTCTCTGGGGAGTGTAACCTCTGCAGGGGATACTGATTTTGACTGGCTGGGGATATCTCTTGGACAGCTTCTATAAGAATACTCTTCTGGGGAAAATAATCCTTCCTTCGGTAAGGGATAACATCATCTCAACCTCTGGGGATGAGGTGCGACCTGCGAGGGGATTAGCATCGCACAAAGTCAAGTCTTTCACCACGAACCTCCGGCTGGGGCCACAATTTCTGATTGTCCGCTTTAAAGGCGAGAACCCTGCAAAACACAAACGAGACAACACAAATCTGTACAACCAAATCTATTCGGGTTAGTGTCCGTGACATTACTTCAGTCAATTCGAAGTTTTATCAATCATTGGCAAGGGCCAGCAAAGTTATGCACATGCAAGTTCATCGGAACATTGGTGTTTTCCACATACAAAACAGTAAAGCACAATCATCAAATAATGAATGACATGTTTTATTAATAACAGGCCTCTGAATAGGCAAAGCTTTGTACATCAGATGCAACTCCTGAAAAGAGGAAGTTACGCACACACACATACATATATGCACAAAAAGCATAAAAATACAAATACAACTCGAATTTATACACATGTCGGCAACGTGGTGCAGACAAACATCGTGAGTTGATCCTCCTATGACTCGCCTGACTTTGGCGCTTTCCCGGTATTTAATTTTCGGAAGAGATTGTGTTGGATAAACAAACCCTCAGGTGCTCCCAAACCACTAAGCAATGTAGTATCAGACCCGGACCGCAGTCATTTGCTTTTTTAATCCCTAACTTTTGCGTGAATCGCCCTTTGCGGGTTTTCAATTCACCGGGATACCCTTTTTTGCCGAAGTCGCCCAATGCAGGTTTTCGACTTCGCGGGTGTACATCTTTTCAATTTTATCCCTAACTTTTGCCCGAACCTTTTATTCATTTTTTACGGTTCGCCAGGATGCCCCATTTTTGCCTGGATTCTCTTTTTCTGTCCAACGTGTCACTTTCAAGCAAAGTATTTTTTAACTGCGTCCGAATTCACAGGAGACGTAAAGTCTTCACCGTCCACGGTGGACAACAACAAAGCTCCTCCTGAGAAGACTTTTCTGACAATGTATGGACCTTCATAGTTCGGCGTCCATTTGCCCCAGTGATCTGTTTGTGGCGGGAGAATCATTTTCAGCACAAGGTCGCCCGTCTGAAAGCTTCGCAGATATATCTTCTTATCGTATGCTTTCTTCATCCGGATCTGGTACAATTGACCGTATGCTAGAGAAGCTAGCCTCTTCTCATCCATTAAACTCAGCTGATTCAACCTGTCTTTTACCCATTCTGCCTCGTCAAGTTGGACATCTCGTAGAACCCTCAAGGAAGGAATCTCAACTTCCAACGGTAACACTGCCTCCATTCCGTATACCAAAGAAAAAGGGGTTGCCCCGGCTGATGTGTGTACCGTCGTACGATAACCGTGAAAAGCAAAAGGTAGCATCTCGTGCCAGTCCTTATACGTCACAACCATCTTCTGAACAATCTTCTTTATGTTCTTATTGGCCGCTTCAACAGCGCCATTCATCTTGGGTCGATACGGAGAAGAATTGTGATGCTTAATCTTAAAATTCTGACACAACTCTTTCATCATCTTGTTATTCAAATTCGAATCGTTGTCGGTGATGATCCGCTCAGGGATTCCATATCTGCAGATAATATCTCGTTTTTTTTAATCTGGCTACCACTTGTTTGGTGACATTGGCATATGATGTTGCTTTCACCCACTTGGTGAAGTAATCAATTGCCACCAAAATGAACCGGTGTCCGTTTGATGTCGTAGGCTCAATCTTGCCAATCATATCAATTCCCCACATCGAGAACGGCCACGGTGATGACATCACATTCAGAGGACTTAGGGGTACATGGACCTTGTCCGCATAAATATGGCATTTATGACACCTCTTTGCAAACTTGAAACAGTCTGTTTCCATAGTTAGCCAGTAATAACCTACCCGCAGCAGCTTCCTCGTCATAGCATGCCCACCAGCATGCGTACCAAATGTACCCTCATGTATCTCTTCCATGAGAAACTTTGCTTCTTTCTCATCTACACATCGTAGCAACACCAAGTCGTGGTTTCTTTTGTATAGGACACCGTCAGGATTCAAATAGAAATTGCCAGCCAATCTCCTAAGAGTCTTCTGATCACGACTGGATGCCCCAGCCGGATACTCCTTACTCTTCAGGAAATTCTGGATGTCATATTACCAGGGTTTATCATCAGATGCTTCGTCAATAGCAAATATGAACGCAGGCCTATCAAGCCGAGAGATAACAATCCGGGGAGCCTCGTTCCAGAAGTTAACTTTATACATCGAAGACAATGTCGCCAGGGCGTCAGCCATTTGATTTTCTGCTCGCGGCACATGATGCAATTCCACCTTGTTAAAGAAAGGCAACAATCTCCTTGCATAATTCATATATGGTATCAAATTGGGATGTCGTGTCTCCCATTCTCCTTTAATCTGATTCACCACTAGAGCTGAGTCTCCGTATACGTCCAGATGTTTGATTCGCAAATTAATAGCTTCTTCCAGACCCATGATGAAAGCCTCATATTCAGCTTCATTATTGGTAACCGAAAAGGTCAATCGAGCAGTAAATGGGATGTGCGACCCATGGGGAGTGGTAATGATTGCCCCTATTCCGCTACCGTAGGAATTCACAGCTCCATCAAATATTAACTGCCATTTGGAACCCAATTCTGGTCCTTCATCCGGCAATGGTTCTTCACAATCTTTCATCTTCAGGTACATGATATCCTCGTCAGGAAAATCAAACATCATCGATTGGTAGTCCTCAACAGGCTGCTCCGCAAGGTACTCTGACAAGACGCTACCTTTAATAGCCTTTTGCGAGACATACTGAATATCATATTCGGTTAACACCATCTGCCATCGGGCAATTCTACCGGAGAGTGCTTGCTTCTCAAACACGTATTTTATTGGATCCATCTTTGAAATTAGCAGGGTTGTATGGTTCAGCATGTATTGCCTCAAACGTTTGGCGGCCCAGGATAGCGCACAACACGTTTTCTCGAGCATTGAGTATCTGGACTCACAGTCAGTAAACTTCTTACTCAAATAGTAGATTGCATGCTCTTTACGTCCTGTCTTGTCGTGTTGACCGAGAACACAACCCATACTTTCCTCAAGAACCGTCAAATACATAATCAACGGTCTCCCGGCCACTGGGGGTATCAAAACAGGAGGTTCCTGCAAGTAGTCTTTTATCTTGTCGAACGCCTTTTGACAATTTTCGTTCCAGGTCACAACCTAATCCTTCTTTAGCAACTTGAATAACGGCTCGCACGTGGCCGTTAGGTGAGAGATGAACTGAGCAATGTAGTTCAACCTCCCTAAAAACCCGCACACTTCTTTTTCTGTTTTAGGCGTCGGCATTTCTTGTATTGGTTTTATTTTTGCAGGATCAACCTCTATTCCTTTTTTGCTCACGATAAACCCCAGCAGTTTACCCGATCTCACCCCGAAGGTGCACTTGTTAGGGTTCAGTCTCAGCCTGAACTTCCTAAGCCTCTTGAACAATTTTAGCAGATTAACCAAATGCTCCTCCTCTGTCTGGGATTTGGCAATCATATCATCAACATAAACCTCGATCTCCTTATGCATCATGTCATGAAAGAGAGTCATCATAGCACGTTGATATGTTGCCACAGTGTTCTTTAATCCGAAGGGCATCACTTTGTAACAAAATGTTCCCCAAGGAGTAATGAAAGTAGTCTTCTCCATGTCTTCTGGCGCCATTTTGATCTGATTATAGCCCGAGAAGCCATCCATGAAGGAGAATACGGAGAACTGAGCAGTGTTATCAACCAGCACATCGATGTGAGGAAGTGGAAAGTCATCTTTCAGGCTCGCCCTATTCAAATCACGGTAGTCTACACACATTCGCACTTTACCGTCTTTCTTCGGCACTGGCACAATATTAGCGACCCATGAGGGATATTTTGTAACAGCCTGAAAACCAGCATCCCACTGTTTTTGGACTTCCTCCTTAATCTTCACAGCCATATCCGGTCTAGTTCTTCGGAGTTTCTGCTTAATAGGCAGACATTCCTCTCGCAGTGGCAGACGGTGAACAACCATATCCGTATCCAACCCAGGCATATCCTCGTACGACCAAGCAAATATATCACTGTACTCTTTGAGCATCTCAACCAACCTTTGCTTGATGTCGCTCTGCAGCGCAGCCCCTATACGGATGTTTCTCACAACCTCTTCCGACCCCAAATTGATAATCTCAATGACTTCCTCATGAGGCAGAATGATTCTTTCTTCTTGTTTCAATAACCAGGTCAGCTCTTCTGGTACGTCGCCATCTTCCACAATCTCTTCCTCAGCCTGAAATACCGGGTGCATGAAGTCGAAGTGAGTCATAGGCGGTTCATAGATGTCATCTGAAAGAGTAATCTATTTAGTTGTCATAGGAACAGTTTCCCGGATAGACCAATTGCAGAGACTTTGTCCTGGCACGCTTGGCTTGATCCATGCGTCCATATCACAGTCGCTGTCTCCTTCTTCAGAATCAGAAACAACGTTGATGGTCTCATAGCATACTCCCTTCTGTGTTATTGTTATCGGCCCTCTGAACTTGGGCGTTCCTGAAGAGGATGCTGATGACGAAGGATGGTATCCAAGTCCGAATCTATCCATTTTCACGGGAATCTCCAACACCTGAGCCCATCCCTTGGTTTTGCCTGCCTGCACTAAAGCCTGAGCCTCTTTGTAGGATGACACCGCCACATCTGATACTTTACTTGGCACCGGAGCTTTGTCTTTAATTCGTAACCCCTCGAAGGCTTGACAGGGTGTTTTGTGTATTTCGCCGTTGACCTCCACATATCTGAATGAAGACAAATGGCTAACCAGAATATCTTCTTCTCCACAAACAGTGACGATACTATCCCCCACCATATACTTCAACTTTTGGTGCAACGTGGATGTGACTGCCCCAGCAGCATGAATCCATGGGCGTCCAAGAAGGCAACTATACGCTGGCTGGATGTCCATTATATAGAATTCAGTTTCAAAAATTTCTGGCCCCACCTGCAATGGTAATGTTATTGATCCGAAAACCGACCTCCTCGTTCCATCGAACGCTCTCACCACTAAGTCACTGGGTGTGCAGATAATCCCCCTGATATCCAACTTCATCATGGCTTTCTTCGGTAGCACATTCAGGGAAGATCCAGTGTCTACTAAAACATGGGACATGACCGTGCCCCGGCATTCAACTGACACATGCAATGACATATTGTGCTCTCGCCCTCTCGGAGTTAAATCAAAGTCTGTGAATCCCAAACTGTGCCCCGCGTTGACATGTGCCATCACCCCTTCTAACTGATTAACAGAAACTTCTTGAGGGACGAACGACGTGTCTAAAATTTTCAGCAAAGCATTCCGATGGGCCTCGAAACATAACAACAATGATAGGATGGAAATTTTTGACAGCGTTTGTTGGAGGTGCTCCACGATTTTGTAATCACTTTTACGGATGAGCCTCATAAACTCTTCCACATCCTTAAGTGACGTTTCCTTTTCATTCGACTGAGAAGGACCACCCTCAACTACCTTGGCTTTACCCTTGGCTAATCTTTCCGCCTCTACCTCGGGTGACGTGAAGATTCTTCCGCTTCTGGTCATACCCCCTGTTCCGACAACATTATCTACAACCCCAGCTGGTTGTCCATTGACTTCAATTTTCTTACCATCGCAATATACCTCCAACCCGTAAGTCCACGGCACTGCTTTAGTACTCTCAAAAGGAATCGGTCCTGCTTTAGTAATTGTGATCGTCGGCCTTCGGGCGGGCGCCGTTATCGTTATTGTTTTCCTCGGAATTGTCACCGTCGCAACATCGTTCTGCTCATCACACAATGCCTCTACAGGCTTTTCAACCGCGGTTCTAACAAACTGCAATGTTCCTTCATCCATCATAGCCTGAATACCCTGTTTCAACTCATTACAACCCTCTGGCTGTATCCAACAATCCAAGTAAAATTCGTCACACCCCGGGAATACACCCCCTTTTAACAACCTGCTTTTGATGTCACCCAACGGTGTCTTTAGTTCATTGACATCCATCACTAGATTCAGATTCTCTTCTGTCAGGATGGCGTTTGCCCCATGATTGGGCATAGGCTGCTGTACGATATTTGGACCCACCTGTCCAAAGTTAATAGCTTTGCTATCCAACAAATCGTGAACTTTATGTTTAAATGCATGACAACCTTCAATATCATGTCCGGGCGCCCCGGAGTGAAACTCACAGTGTTTACCAGCATCAAAGCCAAACGGAGGAGTTCCCGTTAACGGTGCCATGGTCCTTTTCTCGACCAAATTCAACCCTAGAAGTGCTTGAAGCAGTTCGGCATATGTTGAAGGAGGTGTTTCAAATACTCTCCTTGGCTTGCCCTCTAGGATTCTGCGTTGGGCGGGGTGTTGCCTTTGTTGTTGTTGCTGCTGCGGCTGTTGTTGTTGTTGTTGTTGTTGTGGAAAAGGGATGGTAACACTAGCGACCTGTTGATGCTGAGCATACTGACTTCGTCCTCTGCCCCGGCCCCTGCCACCAAACACGACACTAGAATCACCTTGTCGTCTACCACCAAATGCTTTTCTGGTACCTCCTGCGGGGGCAGACTCACCTGCTTGGAATCTTCCAACTTTAATCCCGTCTTCGACCATCTCACCCATGAGAATCAAATCTGAAAAACTGCTCAACGAAACATTAAACAATTTTTCGTAATATATCCTCGTAAATGTCCCAATGAACATACTATTCATTTCTCTTTCAGGTAACGGAGGATGTACTCTTGTTGCCATATCGCGCCATCTATGCGCATACTCTTTAAAGCTTTCCCCGTTCTTCTGCGACAAACCTTGCAATTGAACTCGGTTCGGTGCCAGATCACTGTTATATTTATAATGCAGGACGAAAGCATCCGCCAATTGCTTCCAGGTTTTGATTTGAGCGGGCTCCAACCCCATATACCATTCGAGTGACGGTCCTGACAGGATGTCTTGAAAGAAATGCATAAGCATCCTTTCGTCATCTGAATACGCGGACATCCTTCTGTAATAAGCACGGACATGCACCTTAGGGCAAGTGTCCCCCTTATATTTGTCGAAAGTGGGAGCTTTGAATTTCAACGATACCCTCAGCCCAGGCACCAAGTCCATAGTAGTCATGTCTAATCCGGTAGAATTCTGATTAGCCATACCCTTCACCTGTTCTTCAAGCATTTTGATCCTCTGAGTATTGTCAACGGGTCCCTCAAATCCCATGCCTCTTCCCAAAAAGGCATCCTCTTGACAGTCTTCGCCCCAGTTCACATTTTCATTTCTGTACCCGTCATAACCAGTGTTGCGACCAAACCCTTGCTGATTAGCCATGGGACCTCGTCCCCCATTACCGAAACCTTGATTGACCCTAACAGGTCCAAACCCAGTGTTGACAAGAATCACCCCAGCACCGTTCATATTACCAAATCCACCGTACCCCTGGTTAGTGTTACCAAAACCGTCATAACCGAAACCCTGAGTGTTGAAGCCGAACTTTCTGCCCTGATTTCCGTACTCAAACCCCTGGTCATTATAGTCGAACCCATTGTTACCAAAACCATTACCACCATTGTTGTTACCACCGCCCAGATTGGCATCTCCAAATCCAACATTGTTAACAACAGTCTCATTTCCATTCCCTGTGTTACCATTGCCAGCGCCAGTGTCATTGTTTACAACCACAACAAGTGGGGTCACCACAGGAGGAACCACATGCGTAGGGGGCCCATCCTCCAGAATAGTCTCAACGTGCGCAGAGTTGTGGTCATTGTTGCCATTCCCATTAGCCCGCGTCAGCAGCGGTTGTACCAAAGTCTGGAGGCTCTCCTGGCCCTTAGCAATGTTCTCCATTGCCTGCATGAACATATTCAACTTCTCGCGGATTTCCTACATCTCCACTTGGACTTGATCCATGATTCTCTTGCAGTTGTTTCGAGTTGAGTAATGGTGAACTCTTTGTTCGTCAATCCTGAAAACCTGAAGACGCAGGAAATAAGATACAGATTCAAGAATACCGGTTATGCAATATGAATGCATATGCAAATGTGTAAATATGCTACAGGTTATATTCCCCCCCCCCCCCCCCCCCCGATTCTAGTTTCGGAGAGAAGGCCATTGCGACAATGGAGTCCCTTTTAAGCAAGCAAGGAATCGGAAAACCCTCATATATAACCAAATTCCAAGAGGCTGAGTACAAGAGTACAACTGAATACAACTGAAGAGACCTCGGCCAACAAGTCTGGCGATGGTCCAAATACAAGTACAAATAACAAAGGCAAGGCAAAGATAAATCAGGCCAAATGGCGTGCTCTGACGTCTTCCAATATCCTCAACGTCTCCGAGTGCCCTAGTCGGGAGATCAGCTCCTGTATTAGTAAAGCATGCCGCTCGGTAGTGGATCTCAGCTTTTTGGCATCGTCCTGGTAGGTTCCTTCGCCGGAACTCTCGTCAAATCTGTACCTCTTGGAACCGGCCTTCTCTTCATAACCTCTCGGCTTCTCGTCAATGTCACTTACTCTGAGCTCAGCAGCGCTCCTAAGTGATGTCTCTTCAGCAATCTTTGCGTCTTGGGCTCTAATATATGCCTCTAGCGTGGCAATCTGCAGCTTCAGTTCATCTTCGCGCTCCTTCCGCTTGGTAAGCGTTGCATTCCACAAAGCTTCCCACTTGCTGAGACGGGCATAAGCTTTGCTTAGAAGTTCCTTCTTGGAAGTAAGCACCTTGCTAACACCGCTCAAGGCTATTCCCACTTTTTCTTTCTTGTTGGTCTCTTCCGTCAGCTCCGATCCCAACCTGTTAATCAATTCAGTATGTTCCTTCACAGTGAAGGTGGCTTCATTCTTCTCACGACGTAACTGGAAGATCTCCTTCTCTAACTCCTCATTGGCTTTCTTCAATTCCTCGTTTTCAGCCAACAACTTATTATACTTCTCACTCTCTTCCGCAGTAGGTACCTCAATCAATGGAAGATACAGGGATTCCACAGCAGGATAAGGCATCAAGGAAGTACTAGCTCTCTCGCGGATCCACGCCAAATAAGGATCATAAGCTCTGTTGTTGCTCTTACCGAGCAAAGCTTTCCCCCTCCTATGGATGTTAGCCCATGCATGTCTCAATCTGATCAAAACAGCCGTGTCTAATGACCCTGTGAGATACAGAGATTCCTGTATCTCCTTCTCAATAGGAGCATCCCTCAAAGCATAACCGAACTGTCTTACCAGCAGTGAAGGGTTATAGTTAATATAGCCTTTCCGTCCAATCAGGGGGACGTTCGGAAAGCCACCGCAACTATATATAATATCAGTACCAAGCATGCTCCGATCAAACCAAATGACATTCTCAGCAGACAGTCCCATCAACTGGGAAGGCCAATCCAAAGTATCAACAACATCAACAAAAGGTCCTGTCTTCGGAAGGTGCCCCTGGAACCACCTGCACAAAAGAGTAAGACAGCAGGAAACATTCTTGCCACGACGTTTCTCATTCTTGTAGTGAACAGAATGATAAACATCGCCTAAGAGAGTAGGAACGGGATTCTTCGAGGCAAGAATCAAGAAGGCATCTGAGTCGACAAAATCTGGCACATTAGGAAACAAGACAATCCCATATATGCAGACAGCCAGAATGGCACTGAAAGCAACCCAACATCCACTCCTCGCGCACTGCGTAGCCTTCTCGACCAAGACAGACAGGTGAAAACCATAGGCTCTATTCAGCTTGACCAAGCCTCCTGGGAACTCAGAAGCGTCCAAACTGACAACCTCAGCAAGCATAACCAGATCAGGCTCAGCATCCACATGTACAAAGGGCATCTGGTCTAACACAGGAGTTCCCAACATAGCATAATACTCCTCTAAAGTGGGTGCCAGAATGTAGTCGGGAATTAAGAAGCATCTCAGCTGCGGCTCATAAAACTGCATCAAAGTATACACCCCAGTCGTCTCAAATGCTGAAGGTCTGTACAACAAGCTAAGCAATCTCCCATAAGATATCCTGAACTCAGCCCTCACTTTCTCATCTGCTAGAGCAACTAAACCCAGCAAGGAACTGATATCTGGCGAATGCAACCGGTAAGCAACTGTCTTCTTCAGGGACTCCATGTCTGGCTAGAAGATACACTAGAATCAGAGGGGAATGATCACCTGCAACATAAATACATGTTAATGAAATGCAATCATGAAAGTGCACAGGCATATGCAAACAAGGGACCAAGTGCAATGCTGATGGACTGGGCTGCTCTGTACTGAAGCCTGAGAACCCTTAAATCTTCATTTCAAATCCAACCAACCAAATGAACCCTGTAACCACATCTCACTGACAGAGATAAATCAGGTATTCTAAGGTTAACGGTTACCTGCAAACAAGCCCACCTACTCCTCACAGGTATGTACTTAATTCGCAGACGAGGTATGACATCCTATGCGGGTTCAACGTCACAGACTTTCAAGAGTGATGATACGATACCCAGAAGGTGTGGCATCATCATCCCTTGAAGCGGCCTCACTTAGTTGAATCCCAATTGATAGGTCCCCAGAGTCGACAATCCTCGGGTCAGACAACTTGTCGAGCCCTAAGGGCTAGGCAAGAAGCATCAAAGAGAATCTCGTCCGAGCATAAATTTCGCGGCTAGCTGGTGCGAGCTAAGCAAGCAGGCTAACCACTACTCTCTACTTCTAAGTCTATGTGTAACCTCAAGCCCAGGTCCGACTTATCTCTCAATAGATCATCCCTTCCCACGACAGCAATAACAATATAAAGCTGATAATAAAATGCGGAAAGTAAAGACAGAAAAGTAAATCTATACAACACCCATGACGGGAAAACAAGCACTAGGATTGACTCGCACAGGGGATATTCCGATCCCCAGCAGAGTCGCCAGCTGTCGCTACTGCGAAAATCGGCGCTGGCTATGACAGAAGAGTCGCCACCGTACGTTATTTATCCCATGAGAGGGAAAGGAAACGCTCGAAGTAAACCTACCGCAAAGACGGGAAAGGAATGGTCATCGCAACCAAATCCTGGATTCGGGAGTTGGTTACGCAAGGGGAAGGTATTAGCACCCCTCACGTCCACCGTACTCGACGGAATCCACGCTTGTTTTCTTGTACGGATTGTTATTCTATCTACCCTACTGGTCAAGGGGCAAAAGAAAAGAAAATGACTCGGCAAAGTATCGCATTTTATGCCTACGTATTCCCGTCTGGAACGAGAAATCAGAGTCAACGTAGTTTGCCTAACTACGGATGAAGGTGGGAAGGTTTCTCGCTAGGATATTGCATCCTATGCCTACGTACTTTCATCCAGCATGAAAGATCAGAGCAAACGTAGTTCGGGCTACGGAAGACACAGATTTGTCTGACTGTTTTTTATCTTTCTGAAAAGGTTTTCTCCTGACTACGGGTCCAAGCGGACAAAAATGACACTTTGATGTTTGTTTTCAGTCTTTTACGCAAGAACTGTTTTTTGATGTGTCATACCCCAAATTTGTCCTACCCTGTTAGGTCTCATGATAAGCACTGTGTTGCTCCCTGACTTTTCTTGAGATAATTAGGCAACTCTTGGTCGTGACTCTTTAAGGATTAGGTCACAAAGATTTGGTTTGTACTCTTTGCAATTAGAGGCTCCTGATAGCATGACGCATTCAAGTAGAGATAAAAGAAGGATGTTTTTATATGGTTGATTTCAAGTGGATTCCAAACCCTGTGGTTACTTGTTCTTGAGGCATGATTCAAGTTATGGAATTTATTTTTAGAGTGTGTTTTGCTGGCCAGACTAGTAGATAATTTGCCGAAGGGGTACATGTTATAACCAACACATGATTAAGATAATTTTCAAAGCATGGTGGAACCCTATCAAACCACTTTGAAGGGGGACTGTCAAGCTATGTTGAGATTAAGATCGTAGGTAGTTGCATATGCCTGCAAAAGAAAGCCAAACCTACGGACCGGTGGATCATGCGATAAATCCCAAAAGGTTTCATAAATAGTCATACTTGTCCAAGGCATATTGTGCATATTGTTAAGAGGATGTGAGCAATACCAATGGGTAGCTTTAAATGGAGACAAGGTGTTGATATAAAAAAACAAAACAAGAGCTCATCATTAAAATAGTTCACTTGAATCATGCTTCATAATGCAAGGCTATGCCCATGAACAAGTTTTATTCTTTAAGGGATGCTACAAGAATATAATTTAGATTATTACTTTAAGCACTTTGAAATTGTGAGTATTACTTTAAATTCACATGTGGTATTAATTTGATAAATCCAAAGTTTCTTATCCATGAAGATTCAAACATATTCAGCTTATTCATGACAAGATAAGAGGGCAAGAGAGATTGCTCATTAAATCCAAAGATGTTTACGTTACAATTTCAATGAGAAATCAAAGTGCTACGTTAACTGGAATCTAAATTGTAAGATTAATGACTCTTATTATTACAAGGTCAAGTTGACAGTTGAGTTTTACAATGGTGACTTAATTATGTTGACAGTTGTGGTATTCTCGTGTGTCATCCATTTGTTTCTGCGTACCAAATCCAGCTTACAAAGCCAGCATTCGTCAAGTTTGAACAGGAACATAAGAAAGATGAAATCATTAACTTTGTAAGTAGTAAATTTGACCAGGATAGGAGTCAACATGATCTCGCTCGTATGATCATCTTACATGGATACCCGTTGACTTTGATTGAACGAGTAGGATTCAAAGTCTTTGTAAAAAACCTCCAGCCTCTCTTTGAGTTCTTGCCAAATAACAACGTAGTGATTTCTTGCATAGAAACCTACAGGATGGAGAAAGAGAAAGTGAATGAGATGATAAACAAATTATGTGGCAGGATCAATCTCTCCATCGAAATGTGGTCTTCGGCAGAAAATACCTCATTTTTGTGTCTATCTGCGCATTATATTGATGAGAAATGGACATTGCAAAAGAAAATTTTGAACTTTCTTACACTTGACTCTTCTTACGCCGAAGACTTGCTTCCTGAAGTGATTATCAGATGCCTTGATGAATGGGATATTGACTGCAAGCTATTTGCGTTGACTCTTGATGATTGTTCTGTTGACGATGATATCACTCTCCGGATCAAAGAGCGTGTTTCCGAGAAAAGGCCTTTCTTAAGTACTCGACAAATACTCGATGTACGCTCTGCAGCACATCTCATAATTTCCATCGTTCAAGATGCCGTGGATGCATGGCATGAGTTGATCCAAAAGATTCGAGAGAGCATCAGATACGTTAAAAGTTCACAAGAAGTTCAAGAAAAATTTAATGAAATTTCTCAACGTGCTGGGATCAACTCTTTAAACGCCTTATTTCTTGATAATCCACTACAATGGAATTCTACATATACCATGCTCGAAACTGCACTAGAATACAGGGTTTTTTTTCACTCCTCCAAGAACATGATCCCTCCTACTCATCAACTCTATCTGATGAAGAGTGGGAATGGGCTAATTCTGTTGCTGGATATTTAAAACTCCTTGTAGAAATTATGAATATCTTCTCAAGCAACAGATTTCCTACAGCTAACATATTCTTCCCTGAGATCTGTGATATTCATATTCAATTAATTGACTGGAGCAGAAGTTCTGACAATTTTCTTAGTACCATGGCTTTGAAGATGAAAGCAAAATTTGATAAGTACTGGAGCAAGTGCAGTTTGGCTTTAGTTTAGCTGCAGTCCTAGATCCCCGGTTTAAAATGAAGTTGGTTGAGTTCGTTCATTCTATCCCCTAAAACATCTTATCCACACTCTTCCAAAACTCTTACAATCATGGCTTCAACCAACGCTCTATCTTCTACCTCAATTCTTCGTTCACCAACCAACCAGGCACAATCCAGTCTCAACAGGAAGGTTAAACAACATGGAAGGGTCAATTTCAGGCAGAAACCTAGCCGTTTTGTGGTTAAAGCCGCTGCTAAAGATATTGCCTTTGACCAACATTCACGCGCCGCTATGCAAGCCGGAATTGATAAACTTGCCGATGTTGTTGGTCTCACTCTTGGACCCAGAGGGAGAAATGTTGTATTGGATGAGTTTGGAAGTCTTAAGGTAGTTAATGCTGGTGCAGCCCTTATTAGGGAGGTTGCAAGTAAAACTAATGACTCTGCTGGTGATGGAACTACAACGGCTTCGATTCTGGCTAGGGAAATTATTAAGCTTGGACTTCTCAATGTAACATCTGGTGCTAATCCCGTATCGATCAAGAAAGGAATTGATAAAACTGTGGCGGCATTGGTGGAAGAGCCCGAGAAGTTGGCTAGGCCTGTTAAAGGTGGAGATGATATAAAAGTTGTTGCTACTATTTCTGCTGGAAATGATGAGTTGATTGGAAAAATGATTGCTGAAGCGATTGACAAGGTTGGACCTGATGGTGTTTTATCCATCGAGTCTTCATCATCGTTTGAGACAACAGTTGAAGTTGAAGAAGGAATGGAGATTGACAGAGGATATATCTCCCCTCAGTTTGTTACCAATCCAGAGAAATCAATTGTTGAATTTGAGAATGCAAGAGTCTTGATTACTGATCAGAAGATTTCAGCAATCAAAGATATAATTCCTCTGCTGGAAAAAAACCACTCAATTGAGAGCCCCCTTGCTTATCATTTCGGAAGATATCACGGGTGAGGCTTTGGCGACCCTTGTTGTCAATAAGCTGCGTGGTATCCTTAATGTTGCTGCCATCAAAGCTCCAGGATTTGGTGAAAGAAGAAAGGCCCTTCTTCAAGACATTGCTATATTGACAGGTGCTGAGTTCCAAGCCAGTGATCTAGGCCTTCTTGTTGAAAACACCACAATTGAACAACTTGGTTTGGCCCGGAAAGTGACCATCTCCAAGGATTCTACCACTATTATTGCTGATGCTGCATCAAAGGATGAGTTGCAATCCAGGGTTGCACAATTGAAGAAAGAGTTGTCTGAGACAGACTCAATTTATGATTCTGAGAAACTCGCTGAGAGGATTGCTAAGTTGTCTGGTGGAGTTGCAGTTATCAAGGTCGGTGCTGCCACTGAGACGGAACTGGAGAATCGTAAGCTCCGTATTGACGACGCCAAGAATGCAACTTTTGCCGCCATTGAGGAAGGTATTGTTCCTGGTGGGGGCACTGCATTGGTTCATCTATCTGGTTATGTCCCATCAATTAAGGAGAAGCTTGAAGACGCAGATGAGAGGCTAGGAGCTGACATTGTTCAAAAGACATTGGTAGCACCTGCATCATTGATTGCTCAAAATTCTGGAATAGAGGGTGAAGTAGTTGTGGAGAAAATTAAGAATGGTGAATGGGAGGTTGGTTACAATGCCATGACAGACACTTATGAGAATTTAGTGGAGTCTGGAGTCATTGATCCTGCCAAGGTAACAAGGTATGCCTTGCAGAATGCTGCTTCAGTAGCGGGGATGGTCTTAACCACACAGGCCATTGTTGTCGAAAAGCCCAAGCCCAAGCACCAGTAGTGGTGCCAGGGACAGACTAAAAGGCTTTGACAGATTCCTTCACGAGACATCACAGAGTCAATCAATGACATCAGACTTGGACAAGTATTTATAGGAACCCATATTTCCTCATAATTCTGAGTTTAACATATTGAACTGATGGAAAGTCCACGTGCCCAGATACCCGATTTTGTCTATGATGGCACGAGATGTTCTTGGAACTCCAAGGTCAACCTTGGCACCTGAATTGGCATTTAGCACAGGGGGCAGAGTGCTCAATTCTTCTCACAGTTTGCTGAACCCGGATATACGAGAAGCTCTAGTATGCGCACAAGATTGGATTTGAAATGAATCAGGAGATTTTAATCCAACCCCAATTCATTCTGCTCCACCTCTTCTCCTTGAATCAACTTAATGGTTCCGAGGAAGCAACAATGATCCAAGGGATTTCAAAATTCCCCACGAGCTTGAAACTTCAGCCCAGGCTATACTACTTCTGCACATACAAAACCGGCATCAATAAATTTGGTTAAGAAGAAGCATAAAAGAGTGATTCAATGTTAATTGTTCTGCTGCCGAAGACATACTTTGAGATACTTGGAAAGAACTTATGAACAACAGACCGGTGGACTCGTGCAAAATGCAAATCTCCAGACGACCAGTTTCCCAACAAGTCATGGATGCCATCACTTCGACAGACTTCTGCTCGGAGTCACCAATGCCGTTGAAACTCCATTGCCCATAATTCGCGTCATCATCATGCCAGGGGCGAGCACATGAGAACCAAGATAAAACTATGGTTAATTCATAATCCAAAAACAAAAACAAGTCATAATATAGAGGAAGATCAGTTTTCAGCAGGTCCAACGTTTGTTTTCGGTTAAAGATGAAAATTGAGCATCAGTAATTTCATATCAGTAAAAAAAACTTTGTTTTACACGGTAAAAAAAAGAATCCCAAGGATTTACGTGGTGAAAATCATGGTAAAAGGAAACGTTGCCAGAAATAGCTAAACCAGCAAAGAATTTCACGAAAGTATCCTGTTTTCACCCAAATTCACAATTTGCTTTTGAAAAACCCTAACTTCACCTTTATAAAGGAGGAAATACTGTTCATTCAAAAGGAGGAGACCCTAAAAAAAGATTACCGGCGGCGAATTGAAAAAGAAAGAAAAAACCCTAAAGTTCTATGGCGGAAAACTTGTGAAGAAGGTACTCACATCAAAGTTTTTTCAAGTAAGAGGAGAAAAAGATAACAAACAACCAGAAGTAGAAGCGAAGATCGAACACATAAAGCAAAGGGATCTACCTGACTCGGTCTTCTTCAACGCACTGGAATTCGGTATACTCTTCAACTCCCTAATTTGTCTTTAACTTGCTTTATCGTGCGTGTTTTTCTCTGAGCATTTGTTAATCTTGGCATGGTTGTTTCGTTTTAAGCATTCTAGTGGTGTCTGTGTTTCTTGAGGTAGAAGAGGAGATTAGGGTTAGGGATTTGTTATCTGAGTTTAAGGATTATGATAGAACGTTGTGAATGATTAGGTTTTTTCTTAGTTCGGTGAAAATCGGTGGAGAAGATAGTGGGGTCTCCATGGCTTTTTCTTTCTCAAGGATGGAGATCGTTTGGTGTCCCCAGGAGAGGTCCGCGGGGATTCTCTGTTTTTTATTTATTTTAATTAACTTTAGTTAAAAATTTTAAAAAATAAATAACTCTGAATCGTTTATTTTAGTTAATTTTAGTTAAAAATTTTATTTAATAATAACTAATTTATTTAATGATTAACGTTAATTTAATTAATTTCTTATTTTAATTAATTTTTTTCTTTTCTTCTTTTAATTCTAGGACATATATATCATATTTAATTTTATCAAAAAGAAATTTCATTAAAAAGTTTAATTTAATAATTATTTTGATTATCCATTATTTATTTAATTCTAAGATAATTTAAACAATTTATTTTAATTTCTTTTCTTTTATTAATCTTATATAATTAGGATTTAATTAGGTTAACATGCCTTGATTAACCAATCCCTCATTTTATTTTCGACCTTTTGTATGATGTTTGTGCATGCTTTATTATCAAATTTCAATCACATTTATGTTATTTACATACTCGAACCAATTATTTTCAAACTAATATTTTGACTTAATGTCAAGCCCATTTTCATGTACCCTTGTAAGTCGGTCGTTTTACGATCGCCATCGACCTTATAGCCTACTCTTGGGCTTTGTACAATGACGCTTGTCACACCTCACATATAAAATTAAGATCAAATTCGTTCCTAACTTGATCCAATGTCAAGCATATTCAAAACAAATGCATAACCCCTAACTTTCCCTAAACAGTGATGATATCAAATCTTCATATTCTACTTGTAAGTCGAGTGCTTTGGCCTCGCCATCGACCTTACCCTATACCCATAGGGCCTCCTATCCATTAGTTCAATCGCGCTCGTTTCAAACCTTGATTCATATCAAGCAATTTTCTTTAAGTCAAACTAAAACACTTAATAATTATTTAAACACAATTTTGATATTAGATGAAAAGAGAGAGTCCCAAGTCTTTGGGTCTCTCTCCCAATTGTTTGGGTCCGAGGAGTCTTTCTTGAGCCCGAGCAATTGTCTTCTAATAAACTCTTCTAAAAATGGTGAACTTATTCAAATCATTTTTCTTAAACACGTAGATCAAAAAGAGAGTGTTCCAAGTCTTTGGTTCTCTTTCCCGATTACTTGGGTCCGAGAAGTCTTTCTTAAACTCCGAGTAATCGTCATCCGATTAATGCACTCTAATCATACTAAACATCTTTCATAATATTAGATGAGAAAAGGAGAGAGCTCCAAGTATTTGGTTCACTCTTCCGATTATTTGGAGTCCGAGAAGTCTTTCTTAGGTTTCGATTAATCCTCATCTGTTAAAATACTTTAATTACATGCTATCTTTCGAGTGCCATTCAAACAATTCCTTTTGCGATGAAAAAAGAAAGTGTTCCAAGTCTTTGGTTCGCTTTCCCGATCACTTGGGCCCGAGAAGTCTTTCTCAAGCTTCGAGTAATCGTCATCCGATTCACTCACTCGTACCCGATTCCATTAACACTTAGATGAAAAAGAGAGAGCTCCAGGTCTTTGGTTCACTCTCCCGACTATTTAGGGACCGAGGAATCTTTCTCGAGCTTCGAGTAATCGTCATCTGATTAACTCATTCAAACCATACTCAATTCTATCCTCTCGCATTTGAGGTTGAAAAAGAGAGAGCTCCAAGTCTTTGGTTCATTATCCCGATTACTTGGGTCCGAGAAGTCTTTCTTAAGCTTCAAGTAATCGTCACCTCTAGCTAAATACCCGATACAGTTAACTAATCTCTACTCGCCCTCGTGCGATCCATAACTTAAACAACTCTTACCGAGAACATTGTTTAGCCCCTTCTTCCGCGCATAACAAACTCGTGCTTTAGCCTCCCCTAGCGAGCAGACAAGCCAACGTTTAGCAGTTAGAATGCAACCTAAACACTCGTTCGTCAAACACAAACCTTTTACCGTAGTTAAGCCGAACTACAGCTGCTCTGATTCTTCATTCTCTTCCGAATGTAAGATACGTAGGCATAGGATTGCGATAATCCTAGCGAGCACAATCCCCTATTTTTACCCGTAGTCCCACGAACTACGAATGCTCTGATTTTCCACTTCTTACAAGTGAAGATACGTAGGCACAAGGGCCCCAATCCTTGGCGAGCACCCTATCTTAGTAATCACCCCCTTTTTTCCTATTAGTAAGCAAATCCCTTTAGAAGATACACAAACATAGCTAACTTCTCTCGCGAATCGATCAAGAGGTTCTCGTTGAGTACAACGGACGTAGAGGGTGCTAATACCTCCCCTCTATGTAATCGGCTCCCGAACCTAGAATATTGGTTGTGATGACCATGTTCTTATCCCTTTTAAGGTTTTATCGATATTTTCCTATTCCATCCTTGGAATAAATAAAGTTCGGTGGCGACTCTGTTTCGAACAGTATTTTCCGCGGCCATCGCGAGGATCGTATTTTTTGAGGTACGACAGATGGCGACTCTGCTGGGAAAAAGCATTAGCCCTATGCTAGAGAGAGTCAAGCCTAACTTGACTCGATTCGCAAGAGTTAGATCCGCTTGTTTGTGTTTTTTCTTTTATTTGTTTTCTTGTCTTATTTATTTGCTATTTATCTGCTTGCTTTTATATATTCTATTATTATTCCTTGTGATACTATTGGGGTTCTGATTTTGGGAATTTTGTGAGATGGCTCTACACCCGAGTCCGAGAAAAAACATAGGATTAGAATGGTGGTTGTGTAGTGGAATCCCTCGAGGAGTCTTTCTCGTTGGGAGGAAGCGAAAGCCCCGCTTAGAGTTGATTCCCTAAGGATATTATTGTTGTGGTAAGTCTTTGCCATGGCAGTAGTATTTTCTAGGTTGAATCTATAACTCTAAGGACCGTCTACCTTTTTTCCATGGTGGTTGGTAGTGTTAACTCATGAGGGTTACTCCTTTTTGGGTTGATACGAACGCCCCAATCAGATGAGATCCCTTGAACGTATCGTTATTCTGACAATGATATTTTCAACCTCGATCTATGACTCTGAGGTCCCTTTAAGAAACCTTGAATTCGATAGTTGTGTAGTAGAGACTCACAAGGAGTCTTTCTCGTGGGACGACACGAAAGCCTCACCTAGAAGAGACTCTTTCATAGGTATTATTGTGGGATGAATCTTCACCTTAGCAATAATATTTTTGAAGGACCTATGACTCTAGGCACTTACCCGTATAGAACCTACCCATGGGATTTTAGAAATCAGAGGACTCTTAACTTCAGATTTTGTTTTGGTTACTTCCGTCCTTGCATCTGCATCATACTCATACCATAACATTTACATTTTGATTTTCAGGGAATTTAAGAATTATATTGTCAACATACAGGAATTATGGGAAGCAACGTCAGGTGCCCACTTCCTTACAACTTCAGGAGACCAAAATTGGAAGACTTGGGCAGTTTGGTTTCTCGTATCCCTGTTGTGTTCAGAATTAACTTTACGAAGGATTATGGCAGGATTATTCGCCTGTTAATGCAAGACGTAGATTCTAAGGCACTTATCACCTTGGCCCAGTTCTATGATTCTCCTTTAAGGTGCTTCACGTTTCAAGATTTTCAGCTGGCGCCAACATTGGAAGAATTTGAGAAACTAGTGGGTATTCCTATGAAGGATAAATTGCCATTTGTGGGAGTGAAGGAAGATTTAGAAGACGAAGTAATTGCTGATGCACTTCACACGCATAAGAGGGACATCACTGATAATTGGAAAGCTAAAGGTGGAGTTAAAGGACTTCCTCTCAAGTTCCTTATAAACAAAGCAGATGCACTTATTAAGGCCCAAAGTTGGGATGCTTGCTATGCAGTGGTGGCTTTAGCTATTTATGGAATCATTTTATTCCCTAACATAGATGATTTCGTAGACGTGACAGCTATTCATGTGTTCTTAACCAAAAATCCTGTGCCAACCCTTCTGGCTGATGTCTTCTATTACTTGAGTTGGAGGAGTGACAGGAAAGGTGGTTCTATTGTTTGTTGCGCCTCTCTCTTGTACCAGTGGTTGCATTTGCACATGCCTACTAAGGGACCATTTGTTGATCGAGCCGATGATAGTTGGGCTCAAAGGATGGTGTCGCTCAGGTCTGCTGATCTCTCTTGGTATTCACAAGACTTTGAGGAAGTTATCACTAGTTGTGGTGAATTTCCTAATATCCCGCTAATAGGAACTCGAGGCTGTATTAACTCTAATCCGATGTTATCAGTTAGGCAGCTTGGGTACCCTATGGTAGCACCTCCTAAGGAAAATGACCTTGAAGCCTTCTTGATGCCCGATTTAGGGTCTGAGAACCCTGATTTGTTCAGAAAGATCACAAGAGCTTGGAAGACCATTAAGAAGAAGGGAAGAGGTGAATTAGGAAGGAGAAATGGTATAACTAAAGAGCCTTATTTTATATGGGTTAGGGAGAGGGCCAATGAGGTCAAGATGCCTTTTAAAGAAAAGGTATATGAGCCTGTGCTTGAACCTAAGCCTACTCATATTCCAATAGAGGAAGCTGAAGACCTCAAAGCTACCATAGCCAAATTGTTGAAAGAAAATGAGAACCTTGAGGTGAGACTTCGAGAAGTCACCAAAGAGAAAAATGATATGAAGTGGGAGCTCCAGCGCAAGAATACCCAGCTAGAGGCAGTAGAGAAGAAAGCTGACGAAGAAGAGCATCGAAAGAAAAAGGTTAAGGTATGTCTTGATCAGTCTGATAGCAGGGTGAGGGGCCTGAAAGAAGAATTAGACAGTGCCAGGAAGAAATGTGTTCAAAATGAAAACTGTTGGCTTGCGGCTACCAAAAGAAACAAGACAATCCAAGAGGAGATGGGACTAGAAATCCATAAGCTAGACACTGCTTTACGCCAGTCAAGAGCTGCTGAAATAGAGGAACGCAGGCTCAAAGAAGGGGCTTTAAGGGTTGCTCAGGCTAAGACTGCTGATTGGGACAAGGTGTGCATAGAGTTAAACTCCGTCAAAGACTATGCAGCTAACTTGAAGCAGCAAATAAAAGATGTCTTAGCAGATAAAGCTGTGTGGTCTGCTGCAAGAGAGAAAATGGCTAGTGATTTCAAAGGTTATGAAAGGTCCATACATATACTGATAGCTGACCGGGACATGTATCGCAACAAACTCAACGGATTAATCGAGTTCTGCAACTGGTTGACCAAACATCTGGTTTGGAAGCATAGGGATGCTATGGAAGCGATGGATGATTCTACTCCCCACAGTATCTGTGACTTTTTGTGCACGTGCAAGGACATGTTGAGCAGGTTCAAAGAGGAGTTAAAAGAATGTGAAACCCAAAGGCCAAGAGTCTGAAGTTCGTTTTTTATTAATCAAACATTATGGGTTGTATTTTGAATGATTTTCCTTTTTGTATCACATGAATATTATCCTTCTATGAATGACTGTGGTTTAAATTGTTCCCAATATTCTTGTGTATGTTAAGCAATTAATTCGAAAATTCCCTGAAAAAACAAATGCATATCATCTTGCATATCATGGAATACGTCTTTTTCAACGCCGCACGATTCTAAATTTATACCCTTTGCGTATCAGATTTGAGTTAAGCTGACTATTCATCACCGTTACGAAACTCGACGCAATTACCAAATGACGCTGGAGCAGATGGAAGAGACTCAGAACACTATGAGAGGTGACATCGACGCTCTCAAGATGAAGATGGACCAGTTGCTGGAGACAATGTTGACGTTAGCCCAAAAGGAAAACAATGTTGAGACTTTTGCTGATGCCAAGAAAGCGGCTGACAATATAGGAACTTCTGGGATTGCTAAAACTCCCCACGTAGACCTTGTTGACCGTTCCATATCCGCGCGTCAGGGTTCTGAGGCAGACATGGACGAACAATATGATGCTTTCTACCAACCTCCACCACCTCCTCATCAACACAATATGGGGGCTACTAATGACTTTGCTGCAGATAGACTACGAACTGTTGAAGAGAAAATCAAGTCATTGGAAATCAAGAAGACTCCAGGGTTGGATGTTGTTGACATGTGCCTAGTACCAGGATTGGTGATACCAAAGAAATTCAAAGTCCCAGACTTTGAGAAGTACAAGGGGGTCAGCTGCCCCAAAACCCATCTGCGAGCGTACTGTCGTAAGATGGAAGCTCACATTGATAACGACTTGATCTTAATACATTACTTCCAAGATAGCCTCAGTGGGGCATCATTGGAATGGTATATGCAGTTAGAAAAAGGACAAATCAGTACATGGAGAGATCTAGCAGATGCGTTTTCGCAACATTATCAGTATAACACTGATTTGGCACCGAATCGCACGCAGCTGCAAGACATGACTCAACGTACCAATGAGTCATTTAAGGAGTATGCCCAAAGGTGGAGGGAGTTGGCTGCCCGTGTTCAACCACCATTGCTGACTAAGGAGTTAACTGACATGTTTATGGGAACTCTACAACCTCAATACTTGGACCGCATGCACGGGTCTAGTTTCCCTAACTTTGCTGAAGTGGTATCGGTAGGTGAAAGAATCGAGAGTACTTTGAAGAAGAACAAGGCGGCGGTCCCGATGAATGGGGGGAGGAAGCCTTTTGTGAAGAAAAGGGAAGATGAAACTAATGCCGTGATGAGAGGACGAGGAGATAGAGCTCCAGTGAATATCCAATATCCACAGGGAGCTGCAGTAGCCCATGCTCCTTATCAACAACCAGCTCAACAGCAGAATCAGCAGCAGAATTATCAGAGAGTTCCTCCACCGCAATATCAGAATGCCCCGGCTCAAAGACAACAAAGGCCGAGACAGCCAAGAAGACAACTTGACCCACTGCCTATGTCATATGGGCAGATCTTTGCTCAGCTAAATCAGAGTGGACACTTAACGTTGCGAGATTTACATCCAGCAACCTTTCCATACCCCCTGGGTACGATGCGAATGCACACTGCGAGTTTCATAAAGGAGCCCCTGGACACTCCATAGACAACTGCTATGCGTTTCAAAACAGGGTGCAAGACTTGATAGAGTCCAAATATCTCACTTTTACACCTAGAGGTGCCAACATTACGAAGGATCCGTTGCATAAACATGGAGGTCCTTCTGTCAATGCTGTAGAAGAAAATAGTGGTTTGAGGCTAATTACGAATGTTGAAGATGTCCGTACTCCGATGGCCGTTATCGGAGAACAATTGAAGAAAAGTGGGATGATTCCCTAAAAAGAAAGGGAGAATTTGACTGACGAAGTGGTAAAGAAACATCTGCAAAGGTTCTTAGAGCATGGGATAATACAAATAGAGCAAAGAGATTCGAACGTGTCTGCTATTGATATTCAGTATGATGAAACAAGTGCTTATCCGACAAGGCGACTTCGACCAGCGCCAGTAGTCTTACAGTATGATCCTTCGGAAGCCTTTCAACAGAGGCTCGCCCGACCAACACCCGTGGTTATGCAATATGATGAAGATGACGTCAATAGACAAAGAGCAGCGCGACCAGCTCCGGTGGTAATAGAATATTCTGTCAATGAATCTGAGCCCAAAGTTTTTAAACAGAGGTCGGAGAGACTAGTGATTGAGTATGACGCTGCCAAATGCGATGCAGTTGTGGGGCCTAGTGGAATGACCCGTAGCGGTCGTTTATTTGCCGCCAAACCAGTGGAAGTGCCAGCTAGAAATAAAGAAAAAGCTACAATTGAACCACCAGGTGTTGAGCCACCTGTTGAGGTGTCATCACCAAAAGCAGCAGTAACACCAAAAGAAGCTGAGGAGTTTTTGAAGATCATCAGAAAAAGTGATTACAAAGTGATTGATCAACTAAACCAGACTCCTGCCAGAATTTCCATGCTCTCGTTGTTACTTAATTCAGAGGCCCACAGGTTATCTTTGATGAAGGTGTTGAACGATGCGCATATTGCTAAAGACATCACCGTAGCCCAGTTCGATGATGTGATAGCTAGCGTAACAACCGGAAACTTTCTTGGGTTTAATGATGATGACTTGACTGCAGAGAAGAGAAACCACAATAAAGCTCTCCATATTTCTATCAAGTGCCAAGACACATTGATATCCCGAGTCTTAGTGGATACATGGTCTTCTTTGAATGTGCTTCCCAAGGTCACCCTGGAGAGAATGCCAGTAAAAGGAGTTAGCATGAAGCCAAGTGCTCTGGTGGTCAAAGCTTTTGATGGTTCCAGGCGTGCTGTGATTGGCGATGTGGACTTGCCAATAAAAACCGGGCCAACTGTCTTCACTATCACTTTCCAAGTGATGGATATTTATCCAGGGTACAGCTGTCTATTAGGAAGACCTTGGATTCATTATGCAGGAGCTGTTACTTCAACCCTTCACCAGAAGCTAAAATTTGTCAGTAATGACAAAGTAGTTCAGATTGGAGGAGAGGAGGATATCTTGGTTAGCCACTTAACATCCTTCAGGTACATTGAAGTTGAAGGGGAAATGGTGGAAACGCCTTTTCAGTCTTTCGAAATGGTGAATACATTAGCAGTGCAGCGAATTTCAGAGGGTCAGAGTTCAAGATCAGCAATGGCATCTTATGAAGAAGCTAAGATGGTTGTAGACAAAGGGAACGCCCAAGGCTGGGGCAAAATGGTGGAAGTGGCTGAAAAGTTCGACAAATTTGGGCTAGGATACCATCCTTCATCCGACACTGTGACGATTGCATATGGCAAGAAGCAGATTCCTCCTGTGGCAGAAGTCTTCAAGAGCGCTGGGCATATCTTCGACCATACCTCCGCCATGGTAATTGAAGATGGGATTGATGACAAAGAGGCCTCCGCAAGCTGGATCCGACAGGCCGAACCTGGTGAAGAATTGAAGAATTGGAAGACCATCGAAATACCCTAGTTTTTCCCTCCTCAAAAGTAAAGTTTTAATTAATTTTCAAAAAAACCTACGCTCTGCCCAAGGCGTAGTGGAGCTTTGTATCGGGCCCCCTGATGTTTCGGAACATGTTTAACATGAATAAATTTTGATTTGCATTCAATTCTTGCTCATTTTCTTTTCTTTTTTTCATAATTAATGGCATTTCTTTCGCGCACTCACTTTCCTAAATAAGCTGCATAAATCATAAACATGCAGAGACACTACCGAGGTCCTTGATATCGACACTGCTATAGGCCTTTATGATTTTGATTGTCCAATATACCGAGCGGATGAGGAAGACGAGAATGAGCTCCCCGATAAATTGGCCAGGTTGCTGCAGCAAGAAGAGAAGGTCATTATGCCGCATAAAGAGGATGTCGAGGTTATCAACCTAGGTTCAGAAGAAAATAAAAGGGAGATAAAGGTTGGAGCGTCTCTTCAAGATGTTGTCAAGGTGAAGCTGGTAGGGCTCCTCCGAGAATATGCTGATGTATTCGCATGGTCGTATCAGGACATGCCTGGTCTAGATACGAACATTGTTGTACACAAGTTGCCACTCAAAGAAGGGTGTCATGCCGTCAAGCAGAAGTTGAGAAGAACTCGCCCTGATATGGCTCTGAAAATCCGTGATGAGGTCCAAAAACAATTCGATGCAGGGTTCTTAGCAGTGGCCAAATACCCGCAATGGGTTGCAAATATCGTTCCCGTACCGAAAAAAAGATGGAAAGGTCCGTATGTGTGTGGATTACCGCGACTTAAACAAAGCAAGTCCTAAAGACGATTTTCCATTGCCTCACATTGATGTGTTGGTAGATAATACGGCACAGTTCTCTGTTTTTTCCTTCATGGATGGATTCTCTGGTTACAATCAAATTAAGATGGATCCAGGTGACATGGAAAAAACCACGTTCATTACACCATGGGGCACATTCTGTTACAAGGTAATGCCATTTGGGTTAAAGAACGCTGGGGCAACATACCAACGTGCGATGGTAACACTCTTTCACGATATGATTCACAAAGAGATTGAAGTGTACGTTGATGACATGATTGCTAAGTCCCAGACTGAAGAGGAGCATGTGGGTAATCTGGAAAAGTTGTTCGCCAGACTGAGGAAGTTCAAGTTGAGACTTTATCCCAACAAATGTACATTCGGGGTGCGATCTGGAAAGTTGTTGGGCTTTATAGTAAGCCAGAAAGGGATTGAAGTGGATCCTGATAAAGTAAGGGCGATTCAGGACATGCCTGCGCCAAGGACCGAAAAGGAGGTCCGTGGATTTCTGGGAAGGTTGAATTATATCGCAAGATTTATTTCACATCTCACAGCCACTTGCAAGCCAATTTTTAAATTACTCAGGAAAGATCAGCCGGTTGTGTGGAATGATGATTGCCAAGGGGCATTTGATGCAATCAAAGAATATTTGCAAGAACCACAGATCTTGATACCACCAGTTCCTGGAAGGCCGCTCATTATGTACTTAACTGTGCTAGAAGAGTCCATGGGTTGCGTATTAGGACAACAAGATGATACGTGCAAGAGAGAGCATGCAATATACTATCTCAGCAAAAAGTTTAACGACTGTGAGACTAGATACTATTTGTTTGAGAAGACTTGTTGCGCACTTGCATGGGCTGCTAGACGACTCAGACAATATATGCTGACGCACACCACATACTTAATCTCCAAGATGGATCCAATCAAATACATCTTCGAGAAACCTGCTCTCACCGGTAGGATAGCCCGGTGGCAAATGCTTCTATCTGAATATGACATCCAATACACCACTCAAAAAGCTATAAAGGGCAGTGTGTTAGCAGACCATTTGGCCCATCAGCCGGTGGAAGAGTACCAACCTTTGAGATTCGACTTTCCGAATGAGGATATCATGATGGCAATAGATTGCGAAGAGCCAGGGCCAGATGAAGGGCCAGAACCAGGGGAGCGATGGACTCTTATGTTCGACGGTGCTTCTAACTCTTATGGACATGGAATTGGGGCAGTAATTACATCTCCCAAAAATTTTCACTTACTGTTTACGGCCAAGCTCTGTTTCCCGTGCACTAACAATATAGCAGAGTACGAGGCATGTATACTAGGGCTAGAGGAAGCCATTGACTTGAGAATCAAAACTCTCGATGTGTTTGGGGATTCTGCTCTAGTAATTTACCAGATAAGAGGCGATTGGGATACTAAGCATGAAAATCTAATTCCATACCGGGATTATGTAGCCAAATTGCTTCCCCGATTCGATGATATCACTTTTGCTCACATACCTCGAGAAGAGAATCAAATGGATGACGCTTTGGCAACTCTGGCATCCATGTACAAGTTGATATGGCCAAATCATAGACCATCTATTGATTTGTGACGCTTTGAAGAGCCCGCGCATTGTCTGACTGCTGATGAAGACACAGATGAAAAGCCGTGGTTTTATGATATAAAGCGATATCTTGAGAAGCACGAATATCCTGAAGGAGCCCTGGGTATCGACAAAAGAACTTTGCGAAGATTGGCATCCAACTTCTTCCTCAACGGAAATGTATTGTATAAGCGCAACCATGACACTGTTCTGCTTAGATGTGTGGAGAAACGTGAAGCTGAACAAATTCTAAAGGACATTCATGAGGGCTGCTTTGGAACTCATGCGAATGGACATACCATGGCCAAGAAAATATTGAGGGCGGGCTATTATTGGCTTACCATGGAAGCAGATTGTTACCATCATGCCCGAACTTGTCACAAGTGCCAAATATACTCTGATAAGATTCATGTACCCACCAATCCATTGAACGTCTTAACCTCACCATGGCCCTTCTCCATGTGGGGAATAGACATGATTGGGATGATTGAACCAAAAGCTTCAAACGGACATCGCTTCATACTTGTGGCTATAGACTATTTCACCAAATGGGTTGAAGCTGCTTCGTATACCAACGTTACTAAGCAAGTAGTCGCTCGCTTCTTGAAACACAACATCATATGCAGATATGGAGTGCCCAGTCGCATCATCACTGACAATGGGTCGAATCTCAACAACAAAATGATGGACGAGTTGTGTGGCAGTTTTAAAATAGAACACCATAACTCGACACCATATAGACCCAAAATGAATGGAGCCGCAGAAGCAGCCAATAAAAATATTAAGAAAATCATCCAGAAGATGGTGGTCACATACAAAGATTGGCACGAGATGTTACCCTTTGCGTTACACGGCTACCGTACTTCTGTGCGAACTTCAACAGGGGCAACTCCCTACTCTTTGGTTTATGGCATGGAGGCAGTTCTCCCAATAGAGGTCGAAATCCCTTCTTTGAGGGTTTTAATGGAAGCTCAACTTGATGAAGCCGAATGGGTAAAAACGAGGTTTGAAGAACTTAATCTCATTGAGGAAAAGCGTTTGACAGCCATATGCCATGTCCAGCTTTACCAGAGAAGAATGAAGAGAGCCTTCGACAAAAAAGTGCACCCCAGGACATTCGCACAAGGAGACTTAGTACTCAAGAGGATCATGGCTATGTATAATGAATCTAGGGGCAAGTGGACTCCAAACTATGAAGGCCCATATGTGGTAACAGAAGCATTCTCTGAAGGTGCCCTAAAACTCGCAACCATGGATGGGGAGGAGTTACCTTATCCAGTGAATGCAGATTTGGTCAAACGATACTTTGCCTAAAAAAGTGGAATAATAAAGCCGCTAAGTCGAAAACCCGAAAGGGCGACTTAGGCAAAATTGGCTATCCCGGTGAACCGAAAACCCGAAAGGGGTGATTCAGGCAAAAATTAGGGATAAAATAAGAATAGGCCCGCTGAGTTGAAAACCCGAAAGGGCGGCTCAGTCAAAAAGGGGCGTCCCGGTGGATTGAAAACCCGAAAGGGCGATCCAGGCAAAAGTTAGGGGCAAAATTCCAAGGCAAAGTATCCATTATGCGTGATCACTTAATCCTAGTACATTATCAAGAGACATGATTGATCCGGCCATTTTCTTCTCCTGTGAAGCAAGGTGTTGAAGACTTCCAAAGTTATAGGGACTATAGCAGTGTCGAGACTCAAAGGGGCTCTAATTTTTGCCATTATGTTTTTCTTGCACTGTAATCACCTCATTAAGGGATTACATCTCTGTATACTGACCCATTCAAGGGATAAATCAATATAAAGAGAGATTTCTCAATTAAAGTGTGCTCACTCTTTTACTTTATCCGATTGTTTGCAAATTAATTTTTATTTTTGATAATTTGTGTTCGAAACTTCAGCTAAAAATGTGATAATAAAAAATAATAATAAAAATAAAATATAACTTTTGACGAGGTAGGGTGCTTGCTTTGATGTTCGAAGATATTGGGGAAAATAGGTGGTCTCCAAGGAAAATGCAACAGGTAGAAGTTTTGAATTAGGCGTTAGCTATCCAGGCTTGTCATCATGAAAAGTCTTGCCTTTCTATAGGGTCTATATGTGGTGGCTCCCCCGGCGTTGAGTTCAAGAACTGAACTGGGGCAATCAGTTCCCCCGGTCGTCATGGAGTATTTAAATCCGGAATGTCGAATAGTCCAATCTTCTCACTATCCCCACAGAAAGCCCAATCTTTTATTGGCAACTACAAAAAGCCACTCCAATTGGAACCTTCAATTCACCTTAAAAGTCCATTATTCATTGGCAACCACTAAAAGTCCACCCTCGATGGGATTCTCCTCACAATAAAGGCCAAATCCGTTTGACAATTACCAAATCCCGTCTCTGGTGATATTCCCTGATAAGATTTTATCCCCAGTATACCTGATCATTTGCATTATCATAAGCACGACATACAATATCACATCATATCATAGTCATGTCGAGCATTAGCATATCATTAGCATTCGCACCTTGCACCCCCTAGCAGTTGCATCTCAGGTGCATGTTTGTGTATCATAACGCATATCATCGCCATCACCATTAACATGGCATAACAACATAGCAGGATCCAAGATCAGTTTGTAAACATCTTGGCCAGTCCTCCGGTGAAGTTGGCGGTGGTGAATCTGAAAAGGGTTGTTACTCCGCGAGTCCCGGGAATTCGACTCCCCAGCAAGTCATTCTTCAACCATGCAGTCAATAATAATAGTCCCCGACGACCGTTGCTCTTATGGCTCCCCAAGCAGAGGTTATCATAAAAGAGGTTTCTTGAAGACTTTCTCCCACAGAGTTTGGACAATGCTGTTCCTCTAATGGGAACTTTAGCTCAACCATTAGTCAGCAAATTTATTGATCGAGATACTGCTTTGGTATCATCGAAGAGTCTTATTGGATAAGATGCTCCTTCGACCACCCGAAGAATCTCAAGTTTTATTCGAGATACTGCTTTGGTATCATCGAAGAGTCTTATTGGATAAGATGCTGCTTCGACCACCCGAAGAATCTCAAGTTTTATTCGAGATACTGCTTTGATATCATTGAAAAGTCTTATTCGATAAGATGCTGCTTCGACCACCCGAAGAATCTCAAGTTTTATTCGAGATACTGCTTTGGTATCATCAAAGAGTCTTATTGGATAAGATACTGCTTCGACCACCCGAAGAATCTCAAGTTTTATTCGAGATACTGCTTTGGTATCATCGAAGAGTCTTATTGGATAAGATGCTGCTTCGACCACCCGAAGAATCTCAAGTTTTATTCGAGATACTGCTTTGGTATCATCGAAGAGTCTTATTGGATAAGATGCTGCTTCGACCACCCGAAGAATCTCAAGTTTTATTCGAGATACTGCTTTGGTATCATCGAAGAGTCTTATTGGATAAGATGCTGCTTCGACCACCCGAAGAATCTCAAGTTTTATTTGAGATACTGCTTTGGTATCATCGAAGAGTCTTATTGGATAAGATGCTGCTTCGACCACCCGAAGAATCTCAAGTTTTATTCGAGATACTGCTTTGGTATCATCGAAGAGTCTTATTGGATAAGATGCTGCTTCGACCACCCGAAGAATCTCAAGTTTTATTCGAGATACTGCTTTGGTATCATCGAAGAGTCTTATTGGATAAGATGCTGCTTCGACCACCCGAAGAATCTCAAGTTTTATTCGAGATACTGCTTTGGTATCATCGAAGAGTCTTATTGGATAAGATGCTGCTTCGACCACCCGAAGAATCTCAAGTTTTATTCGAGATACTGCTTTGGTATCATCGAAGAGTCTTATTGGATAAGATGCTGCTTCGACCACCCGAAGAATCTCAAGTTTTATTCGAGATACTGCTTTGGTATCATCGAAGAGTCTTATTGGATAAGATGCTGCTTCGACCACCCGAAGAATCTCAAGTTTTATTCGAGATACTGCTTTAGTATCATTGAAGAGTCTTATTGGATAAGATGCTGCTTCGACCACCCGAAGAATCTCAAGTTTTATTCGAGATACTGCTTTGGTATCATCGAAGAGTCTTATTGGATAAGATGCTGCTTCGACCACCCGAAGAATCTCAAGTTTTATTCGAGATACTGCTTTGGTATCATCGAAGAGTCTTATTGGATAAGATGTTGCTTCGACCACCCGAAGAATCTCAAGTTTTATTCGAGATACTGCTTTGGTATCATCGAAGAGTCTTATTGGATAAGATGCTGCTTCAACCACCCGAAGAATCTCAAGTTTTATTCGAGATACTGCTTTGGTATCATCGAAGAGTCTTATTGGATAAGATGCTGCTTCGACCACCCGAAGAATCTCAAGTTTTATTCGAGATACTGCTTTGGTATCATCGAAGAGTCTTATTGGATAAGATGCTGCTTCGACCACCCGAAGAATCTCAAGTTTTATTCGAGATACTGCTTTGGTATCATCGAAGAGTCTTATTGGATAAGATGCTGCTTCGACCACCCGAAGAATCTCAAGTTTTATTCAAGATACTGCTTTGGTATCATCGAAGAGTCTTATTGGATAAGATGTTGCTTCGACCACCCGAAGAATCTCAAGTTTTATTCGAGATACTGCTTTGGTATCATCGAAGAGTCTTATTGGATAAGATGCTGCTTCGACCACCCGAAGAATCTCAAGTTTTATTCGAGATACTGCTTTGGTATCATCGAAGAGTCTTATTGGATAAGATGCTGCTTCGACCACCCGAAGAATCTCAAGTTTTATTCGAGATACTGCTTTGGTATCATCGAAGAGTCTTATTGGATAAGATGCTGCTTCGACCACCCGAAGAATCTCAAGTTTTATTCGAGATACTGCTTTGGTATCATCGAAGAGTCTTATTGGATAAGATGCTGCTTCGACCACCCGAAGAATCTCAAGTTGTGTTCAGAGATACTGCTTTGGTATCACCGAAGAATCTTAATGGATAAGAGGCTGCTTCGACCACCCAGAGAATGTTAGATTATTTTGTTCATCCTTCGCATCCTGCTATCCCGTTCTAGTATCTCACTACATTTTGTTTGCTTGTCGGACAAATTTTGGGGTCTTCTTGTATCTAATTGATTTCCATCCTACAAATGAACGTCGTGCAATAGTTCATTCTCTTGGGTTCAAAACAATTAGATAGGGGCATCTGTCATACCCCAAATTTGTCCTACCCTGTTAGGTCTCATGATAAGCATTGTGTTGCTCCCTGACTTTTCTTGAGATAATTAGGCAACTCTTGGTCGTGACTCTTTAAGGATTAGGTCACAAAGATTTGGTTTGTACTCTTTGCAATTAGAGGCTCCTGATAGCATGACGAATTCAAGTAGAGATAAAAGAAGGATGTTTTTATATGGTTGATTTCAAGTGGATTCCAAACCCTGTGGTTACTTGTTCTCGAGGCATGATTCAAGTTATGGAATTTATTTTTAGAGTGTGTTTTGCTGGCCAGACTAGTAGATTATTTGCCGAAGGGGTACATGTCATAACCAACACATGATTAAGATAATTTTCAAAGCATGGTGGAACCCTATCAAACCACTTTGAAGGGGGACTGTCAAGCTATGTTGAGATTAAGATCGTAGGTAGTTGCATATGCCTGCAAAAGAAAGCCAAACCTATGGACCGGTGGATCATGCGATAAATCCCAAAAGGTTTCATAAATAGTCATACTTGTCCAAGGCATATTGTGCATATTGTTAAGAGGATGTGAGCAATACCAATGGGTAGCTTTAAATGGAGACAAGGTGTTGATATAAAAAAAAACAAAACAAGAGCTCATCATTAAAATAGTTCACTTGAATCATGCTTCATAATGCAAGGCTATGCCCATGAACAAGTTTTATTCTTTAAGGGATGCTACGAGAATATAATTTAGATTATTACTTTAAGCACTTTGAAATTGTGAGTATTACTTTAAATTCACATGTGGTATTAATTTGAGAAATCCAAAGTTTCTTATCCATGAAGATTCAAACATATTCAGCTTATTCATGACAAGATAAGAGGGCAAGAGAGATTGCTCATTAAATCCAAAGATGTTTACGTTACAATTTCAATGAGAAACCAAAGTGCTACGTTAACTGGAATCTAAATTGTAAGATTAATGACTCTTATTATTACAAGGTCAAGTTGACAGTTGAGTTTTACAATGGTGACTTAATTATGTTGACAGTTGCGGTATTCTCGTGTGTCATCCATTTGTTTCTGCGTACCAAATCCAGCTTACAAAGCCAGCATTCGTCAAGTTTGAACAGGAACATAAGAAAGATGAAATCATTAACTTTGTAAGTAGTAAATTTGACCAGGATAGGAGTCAACATGATCTCGCTCGTATGATCATCTTACATGGATACCCGTTGACTTTAATTGAACGAGTAGGATTCAAAGTCTTTGTAAAAAACCTCCAGCCTCTCTTTGAGTTCTTGCCAAATAACAACGTAGTGATTTCTTGCATAGAAACCTACAGGATGGAGAAAGAGAAAGTGAATGAGATGATAAACAAATTATGTGGCAGGATCAATCTCTCCATCGAAATGTGGTCTTCGGCAGAAAATACCTCATTTTTGTGTCTATCTGCGCATTATATTGATGAGAAATGGACATTGCAAAAGAAAATTTTGAACTTTCTTACACTTGACTCTTCTTACGCCGAAGACTTGCTTCCTGAAGTGATTATCAGATGCCTTGATGAATGAGATATTGACTGCAAGCTATTTGCGTTGACTCTTGATGATTGTTCTGTTGACGATGATATCACTCTCCGGATCAAAGAGCGTGTTTCCGAGAAAAGGCCTTTCTTAAGTACTCGACAAATACTCGATGTACGCTCTGCAACACATCTCATAATTTCCATCGTTCAATATGCCGTGGATGCATGGCATGAGTTGATCCAAAAGATTCGAGAGAGCATCAGATACGTTAAAAGTTCACAAGAAGTTCAAGAAAAATTTAATGAAATTTCTCAACGTGCTGGGATCAACTCTTTAAACGCCTTATTTCTTGATAATCCACTACAACGGAATTCTACATATACCATGCTCGAAACTGCACTAGAATACAGGGTTGTTTTTCACTCCTCCAAGAACATGATCCCTCCTACTCATCAACTCTATCTGATGAAGAGTGGGAATGGGCTAATTCTGTTGCTGGATATTTAAAACTCCTTGTAGAAATTATGAATATCTTCTCAAGCAACAGATTTCCTACAGCTAACATATTCTTCCCTGAGATCTGTGACATTCATATTCAATTAATTGACTGGAGCAGAAGTTCTGACAATTTTCTTAGTACCATGGCTTTGAAGATGAAAGCAAAATTTGATAAGTACTGGAGTAAGTGCAGTTTGGCTTTAGCTTTAGCTGCAGTCCTAGATCCCCGGTTTAAAATGAAGTTGGTTGAGTTCGTTCATTCTATCCCCTAAACCATCTTATCCACACTCTTCCAAAACTCTTACAATCATGGCTTCAACCAACGCTCTATCTTCTACCTCAATTCTTCGTTCACCAACCAACCAGGCACAGTCCAGTCTCAACAGGAAGGTTAAACAACATGGAAGGGTCAATTCTAGGCAGAAACCTAGCCGTTTTGTGGTTAAAGCCGCTGCTAAAGATATTGCCTTTGACCAACATTCACGCGCCGCTATGCAAGCCGGAATTGATAAACTTATCGATGCTGTTGGTCTCACTCTTGGACCCAGAGGGAGAAATGTTGTATTGGATGAGTTTGGAAGTCCTAACGTAGTTAATGATGGTGTGACAATTGCAAGAGCTATTGAGCTTCCTGATCCTATGGAAAATGCTGGTGCAGCCCTTATTAGGGAGGTTGCAAGTAAAACTAATGACTCTGCTGGTGATGGAACTACAACGGCTTCGATTCTGGCTAGGGAAATTATTAAGCTTGGACTTCTCAATGTAACATCTGGTGCTAATCCCGTATCGATCAAGAAAGGAATTGATAAAACTGTGGCGGCTTTGGTGGAAGAGCTCGAGAAGTTGGCTAGGCCTGTTAAAGGTGGAGATGATATAAAAGCTGTTGCTACTATTTCTGCTGGAAATGATGAGTTGATTGGAAAAATGATTGCTGAAGCGATTGACAAGGTTGGACCTGATGGTGTTTTATCCATCGAGTCTTCATCATCGTTTGAGACAACAGTTGAAGTTGAAGAAGGAATGGAGATTGACAAAGGATATATCTCCCCTCAGTTTGTTACCAATCCAGAGAAATCAATTGTTGAATTTGAGAACGCAAGAGTCTTGATTACTGATCAGAAGATTTCAGCAATCAAAGATATAATTCCTCTGCTGGAAAAAACCACTCAGTTGAGAGCCCCCTTGCTTATCATTTCGGAAGATATCACGGGTGAGGCTTTGGCGACCCTTGTTGTTAATAAGTTGCGTGGTATCCTTAATGTTGTTGCCATCAAAGCTCCAGGATTTGGTGAAAGAAGAAAGGCCCTTCTTCAAGACATTGCTATATTGACAGGTGTTGAGTTCCAAGCCAGTGATCTAGGCCTTCTTGTTGAAAACACCACAATTGAACAACTTGGTTTGGCCCGGAAAGTGACCATCTCCAAGGATTCTACCACTATTATTGCTGATGATGCATCAAAGGATGAGTTGCAATCCAGGGTTGCACAATTGAAGAAAGAGTTGTCTGAGACAGACTCAATTTATGATTCTGAGAAACTCGCTGAGAGGATTGCTAAGTTGTCTAGTGGAGTTGCAGTTATCAAGGTCGGTGCTGCCACTGAGACGGAACTGGAGGATCGTAAGCTCCGTATTGAGGATGCCAAGAATGCAACTTTTGCCGCCATTGAGGAAGGTATTGTTCCTGGTGGGGGCACTGCATTGGTTCATCTATCTGGTTATGTCCCAGCAATTAAGGAGAAGCTTGAAGACGCAGATGAGAGGCTAGGAGCTGACATTGTTCAAAAGGCATTGGTAGCACCTGCATCATTGATTGCTCAAAATGCTGGAATAGAGGGTGAAGTAGTTGTGGAGAAAATTAAGAATGGTGAATGGGAGGTTGGTTACAATGCCATGACAGACACTTACGAGAATTTAATGGAGTCTGGAGTCATTGATCCTGCCAAGGTAACAAGGTATGCCTTGCAGAATGCTGCTTCAGTAGCGGGGATGGTCTTAACCACACAGGCCATTGTTGTCGAAAAGCCCAAGCCCAAGCACCAGTAGTGGTGCCAGGGACAGACTAAAAGGCTTTGACAGATTCCTTCACGAGACATCACAGAGTCAGTCAATGACATCAGACTTGGACAAGTATTTAGAGGAACCCATATTTCCTCATAATTCTGAGTTTAACATATTGAACTGATGGAAAGTCCACGTGCCCAGATACCCGATTTTGTCTATGATGGCACGAGATGTTCTTGGAACTCCAATGTCAAGCTTGGCACCTGAATTGGCATTTAGCACAGGGGGCAGAGTGCTCAATTCTGCTCACAGTTTGCTAAACCCGGATATACGAGAAGCTCTAGTATGCGCACAAGATTGGATTTGAAATGAATCAGGAGATTTTAATCCAACCCCAATTCATTCTGCTCCACCTCTTCTCCTTGAATCAACTTAATGGTTCCGAGGAAGCAACAATGATCCAAGGGATTTCAAAATTCCCCACGAGCTTGAAACTTCAGCCCAGGCTATACTACTTCTGCACATACAAAACCGGCATCAATAAATTTGGTTAAGAAGAAGCATAAAAGAGTGATTCAATGTTGATTGTTCTGCTGTCGAAGACATACTTTGAGATACTTGGAAAGAACTTATGAACAACAGACCGGTGGACTCGTGCAAAATGCAAATCTCCAGACGACCAGTTTCCCAACAAGTCATGGATGCCATCACTTCGACAGACTTCTGCTCGGAGTCACCAATGCCGTTGAAACTCCATTGCCCATAATTCGCGTCATCATCATGCCAGGGGCGAGCACATGAGAACCAAGATAAAACTATGGTTAATTCATAATCCAAAAACAAAAACAAGTCATAATATAGAGGAAGATCAGTTTTCAGCAGGTCCAACGTTTGTTTTCGGTTAAAGATGAAAATTGAGCATCAGTAATTTCATATCAGTAAAAAAACTTTGTTTTACACGGTAAAAAAAAGAATCCCAAGGATTTACGTGGTGAAAATCATGGTAAAAGGAAACGTTGCCAAAAATAGCTAAACCAGCAAAGAATTTCACGAAAGTATCCTGTTTTCACCCAAATTCACAATTTGATTTTGAAAAACCCTAACTTCACCTTTATAAAGGAGGAAATATTGTTCATTCAAAAGGAGGAGACCCTAAAAAATGATTACCGGCGGCGAATTAAAAAAGAAAGAAAAAACCCTAAAGTTCTGCGGCGGAAAACTTGTGAAGAAGGTACTCACATCAAAGTTTTTTCAAGTAAGAGGAGAAAAAGATAACAAACAACCAGAAGTAGAAGCGAAGATCGAACACATAAAGCAAAGGGATCTACCTGACTCAATCTTCTTCAACGCACTGGAATTCGGTATACTCTTCAACTCCCTAATTTGTCTTTAACTTGCTTTATCGTGCATGTTTTTCTCTGAGCATTTGTTAATCTTGGCATGGTTGTTTCGTTTTAAGCATTCTAGTGGTGTCTGTGTTTTTTGAGGTAGAAGAGGAGATTAGGGTTAGGGATTTTTTATCTGAGTTTAAGGATTATGATAGAACATTGTGAATGATTAGGTTTTTTCTTAGTTCGGTGAAAATCGGTGGAGAAGATAGTGGGGTCTCCATGGCTTTTTCTTTCTCAAGGATGGAGATCGTTTGGTGTCCCCAGGAGAGGTCCGCGGGGATTCTCTGTTTTTTATTTATTTTAATTAACTTTAGTTAAAAAATTTAAAAAATAAATAACTCTGAATCGTTTATTTTAGTTAATTTTAGTTAAAAATTTTATTTAATAATAACTAATTTATTTAATGATTAACGTTAATTTAATTAATTTCTTATTTTAATTAATTTTTTTCTTTTCTTCTTTTAATTCTAGGACATATATATCATATTTAATTTTATCAAAAAGAAATTTCATTAAAAAGTTTAATTTAATAATTATTTTGATTATCCATTATTTATTTAATTCTAAGATAATTTAAACAATTTATTTTAATTTATTTTCTTTTATTAATCTTATATAATTAGGATTTAATTAGGTTAATATGCCTTGATTAACCAATCCCTCATTTTATTTTCGACCTTTTGTATGATGTTTGTGCATGCTTTATTATCAAATTTCAATCACATTTATGTTTTACATACTCGAACCAATTATTTTCAAACTAATATCTTGACTTAATGTCAAGCCCATTTTCATGTACCCTTGTAAGTCGGTCATTTTACGATCGCCATCGACCTTATAGCCTACTCTTGGGCTTTGTACAATGATGCTTGTCACACCTCACATATAAAATTAAGATCAAATTCGTTCCTAACTTGATCCAATGTCAAGCATATTCAAAACAAATGCATAACCCCTAACTTTCCCTAAACCGTGATGATATCAAATCTTCATATTCTACTTGTAAGCCGAGTGCTTTGGCCTCGCCATCGACCTTACCCTATACCCATAGGGCCTCCTATCCATTAGTTCAATCGCGCTCGTTTCAAACCTTGATTCATATCAAGCAATTTTCTTTAAGTCAAACTAAAACACTTAATAATTATTTAAACACAATTTTGATATTAGATGAAAAGAGAGAGTCCCAAGTCTTTGGGTCTCTCTCCCAATTGTTTGGGTCCGAGGAGTCTTTCTTGAGCCCGAGGAATTGTCTTCTAATAAACTCTTCTAAAAATGGTGAACTTATTCAAATCATTTTTCTTAAACACGTAGATGAAAAAGAGAGTGTTCCAAGTCTTTGGTTCGTTTTCCCGATTACTTGGGTCCGAGAAGTCTTTCTTAAACTCCGAGTAATCGTCATCCGATTAATGCACTCTAATCATACTAAACATCTTTCATAATATTAGATGAGAAAAGGAGAGAGCTCCAAGTCTTTGGTTCACTCTTCCGATTATTTGGAGTCCGAGAAGTCTTTCTTAGGTTTCGATTAATCCTCATCTGTTAAAATACTTTAATTACATGCTATCTTTCGAGTGCCATTCAAACAATTCCTTTTGCGATGAAAAAAGAAAGTGTTCTAAGTCTTTGGTTCGCTTTCCCGATCACTTGGGCCCGAGAAGTCTTTCTCAAGCTTCGAGTAATCGTCATCCGATTCACTCACTCGTACCCGATTCCATTAACACATAGATGAAAAAGAGAGAGCTCCAGGTCTTTGGTTCACTCTCCCGATTATTTAGGGACCAAGGAATCTTTCTCGAGCTTCGAGTAATCGTCATCTGATTAACTCATTCAAACCATACTCAATTCTATCCTCTCGCATTTGAGGTTGAAAAAGAGAGAGCTGCAAGTCTTTGGTTCATTCTCCCGATTACTTGGGTCCGAGAAGTCTTTCTTAAGCTTCAAGTAATCGTCACCTCTAGCTAAATACCCGATACAGTTAACTAATCTCTACTCGCCCTCGTGCGATTCATAACTTAAACAACTCTTACCGAGAACATTGTTTATCCCCTTCTTCCGCGCATAACAAACTCGTGCTTTAGCCTCCCCTAGCGAGCAGACAAGCCAACGTTTAGCAGTTATAATGCAACCTAAACACTCGTTCGTCAAACACAAACCTTTTACCGTAGTTAAGCCGAACTACGGCTGCTCTGATTCTTCATTCTCTTCCGAATGTAAGATACGTAGGCATAGGATTGCGATAATCCTAGCGAGCACAATCCCCTATTTTTACCCGTAGTCCCACGAACTACGAATGCTCTGATTTTCCACTTCTTACAAGTGAAGATACGTAGGCACAAGGGCCCTAATCCTTGGCGAGCACCCTATCTTAGTAATCACCCCCTTTTTTCCTATTAGCAAGCAAATCCCTTTAGAAGATACACAAACATAGCTAACTTCTCTCGCGAATCGATCAAGAGGTTCCCGTTGAGTACAACGGACGTAGAGGGTGCTAATACCTTCCCTCTATGTAATCGGCTCCCGAACCTAGAATATTGGTTGCGATGACCATGTTCTTATCCCTTTTAAGGTTTTATCGATATTTTCCTATTCCATCCTTGGAATGAATAAAGTTCGGTGGCGAATCTGTTTCGAACAGTATTTTCCGCGGCCATCGCGAGGATCGTATTTTTTGAGGTACGACAGATGGCGACTCTGCTGGGGAAAAGCATTAGCCCTATGCTAGAGAGAGTCAAGCCTAACTTGACTCGATTCGCAAGAGTTAGATCCGCTTGTTTGTGTTTTTTCTTTTATTTGTTTTCTTGTCTTATTTATTTGCTATTTATCTGCTTGCTTTTATATATTCTATTATTATTCCTTGTGATACTATTGGGGTTCTGATTTTGGGAATTTTGTGAGATGGCTCTACACCCGAGTCCGAGAAAAAACATAGGATTAGAATGGTGGTTGTGTAGTGGAATCCCTCGAGGAGTCTTTCTCGTTGGGAGGAAGCGAAAGCCCCGCTTAGAGTTGATTCCCTAAGGATATTATTGTTGTGGTAAGTCTTTGCCATGGCAGTAGTATTTTCTAGGTTGAATCTATAACTCTAAGGACCGTCTACCTTTTTTCCATGGTGGTTGGTAGTGTTAACTCATGAGGGTTACTCCTTTTTGGGTTGATACGAACGCCCCAATCAGATGAGATCCCTTGAACGTATCGTTATTCTGACAATGATATTTTCAACCTCGATCTATGACTCTGAGGTCCCTTTAAGAAACCTTGAATTCGATAGTTATGTAGTAGAGACTCACAAGGAGTCTTTCTCGTGGGACGACACGAAAGCCTCACATAGAAGAGACTCTTTCATAGGTATTATTGTGGGATGAATCTTCACCTTAGCAATAATATTTTTGAAGGACCTATGACTCTAGGCACTTACCCGTATAGAACCTACCCATGGGATTTTAGAAATCAGAGGACTCTTAACTTCAGATTTTGTTTTGGTTACTTCCGTCCTTGCATCTGCATCATACTCATACCATAACATTTACATTTTGATTTTCAGGGAATTTAAGAATTATATTGTCAACATACAGGAATTATGGGAAGCAACGTCAGGTGCCCACTTCCTTACAACTTCAGGAGACCAAAATTGGAAGACTTGGGCAGTTTGGTTTCTCGTATCCCTGTTGTGTTCAGAATTAACTTTACGAAGGATTATGGCAGGATTATTCGCCTGTTAATGCAAGACGTAGATTCTAAGGCACTTATCACCTTGGCCCAGTTCTATGATTCTCCTTTAAGGTGCTTCACGTTTCAAGATTTTCAGCTGGCGCCAACATTGGAAGAATTTGAGAAACTAGTGGGTATTCCTATGAAGGATAAATTGCCATTTGTGGGAGTGAAGGAAGATTTAGAAGACGAAGTAATTGCTGATGCACTTCACACGCATAAGAGGGACATCACTGATAATTGGAAAGCTAAAGGTGGAGTTAAAGGACTTCCTCTCAAGTTCCTTATAAACAAAGCAGATGCACTTATTAAGGCCCAAAGTTGGGATGCTTGCTATGCAGTGGTGGCTTTAGCTATTTATGGAATCATTTTATTCCCTAACATAGATGATTTCGTAGACGTGACAGCTATTCATGTGTTCTTAACCAAAAATCCTGTGCCAACCCTTCTGGCTGATGTCTTCTATTACTTGAGTTGGAGGAGTGACAGGAAAGGTGGCTCTATTGTTTGTTGCGCCTCTCTCTTGTACCAGTGGTTGCATTTGCACATGCCTACTAAGGGACCATTTGTTGATCGAGCCGATGATAGTTGGGCTCAAAGGATGGTGTCGCTCAGGTCTGCTGATCTCTCTTGGTATTCACAAGACTTTGAGGAAGTTATCACTAGTTGTGGTGAATTTCCTAATATCCCGCTAATAGGAACTCGAGGCTGTATTAACTCTAATCCGATGTTATCAGTTAGGCAGCTTGGGTACCCTATGGTAGCACCTCCTAAGGAAAATGACCTTGAAGCCTTCTTGATGCCCGATTTAGGGTCTGAGAACCCTGATTTGTTCAGAAAGATCACAAGAGCTTGGAAGACCATTAAGAAGAAGGGAAGAGGTGAATTAGGAAGGAGAAATGGTATAACTAAAGAGCCTTATTTTATATGGGTTAGGGAGAGGGCCAATGAGGTCAAGATGCCTTTTAAAGAAAAGGTATATGAGCCTGTGCCTGAACCTAATCCTACTCATATTCCAATAGAGGAAGCTGAAGACCTCAAAGCTACCATAGCCAAATTGTTGAAAGAAAATGAGAACCTTGAGGTGAGACTTCGAGAAGTCACCAAAGAGAAAAATGATATGAAGTGGGAGCTCCAGCGCAAGAATACCCAGCTAGAGGCAGTAGAGAAGAAAGCTGACGAAGAAGAGCATCGAAAGAAAAAGGTTAAGGTATGTCTTGATCAGTCTGATAGCAGGGTGAGGGGCCTGAAAGAAGAATTAGACAGTGCCAGGAAGAAATGTGTTCAAAATGAAAACTGTTGGCTTGCGGCTACCAAAAGAAACAAGACAATCCAAGAGGAGATGGGACTAGAAATCCATAAGCTAGACACTGCTTTACGCCAGTCAAGAGCTGCTGAAATAGAGGAACGCAGGCTCAAAGAAGGGGCTTTAAGGGTTGCTCAGGCTAAGACTGCTGATTGGGACAAGGTGTGCATAGAGTTAAACTCCGTCAAAGACTATGCAGCTAACTTGAAGCAGCAAATAAAAGATGTCTTAGCAGATAAAGCTGTGTGGTCTGCTGCAAGAGAGAAAACGGCTAGTGATTTCAAAGGTTATGAAAGGTCCATACATATACTGATAGCTGACCGGGACATGTATCGCAACAAACTCAACGGATTAATCGAGTTCTGCAACTGGTTGACCAAACATCTGGTTTGGAAGCATAGGGATGCTATGGAAGCGATGGATGATTCTACTCCCCACAGTATCTGCGACTTTTTGTGCACGTGCAAGGACATGTTGAGCAGGTTCAAAGAGGAGTTAAAAGAACGTGAAGCCCAAAGGCCAAGAGTCTGAAGTTCGTTTTTTATTAATCAAACATTATGGGCTGTATTTTGAATGATTTTCCTTTTTGTATCACATGAATATTATCCTTCTATGAATGAATGTGGTTTAAATTGTTCCCAATATTCTTGTGTATGTTAAGCAATTAATTCGAAAATTCCCTGAAAAAACAAATGCATATCATCTTGCATATCATGGAATACGTCTTTTTCAACGCCGCACGATTCTAAATTTATACCCTTTGCGTATCAGATTTGAGTTAAGCTGACTATTCATCACCGTTACGAAACTCGACGCAATTACCAAATGACGCTGGAGCAGATGGAAGAGACTCAGAACACTATGAGAGGTGACATCGACGCTCTCAAGATGAAGATGGACCAGTTGCTGGAGACAATGTTGACGTTAGCCCAAAAGGAAAATAATGCTGAGACTTTTGCTGATGCCAAGAAAGCGGCTGACAATATAGGAACTTCTGGGATTGCTAAAACTCCCCACGTAGACCTTGTTGACCGTTCCATATCCGCGCGTCAGGGTTCTGAGCCAGACATGGACGAACAATATGATGCTTTCTACCAACCTCCACCACCTCCTCATCAACACAATATGGGGGCTACTAATGACTTTGCTGCAGATAGACTACGAACTGTTGAAGAGAAAATCAAGTCATTGGAAATCAAGAAGACTCCAGGGTTGGATGTTGTTGACATGTGCCTAGTACCAGGATTGGTGATACCAAAGAAATTCAAAGTCCCAGACTTTGAGAAGTACAAGGGGGTCAGCTGCCCCAAAACCCATCTGCGAGCGTACTGTCGTAAGATGGCAGCTCACATTGATAACGACTTGATCTTAATACATTACTTCCAAGATAGCCTCAGTGGGGCATCATTGGAATGGTATATGCAGTTAAAAAAGGACAAATCAGTACATGGAGAGATCTAGCAGATGCGTTTTCGCAACATTATCAGTATAACACTGATTTGGCACCGAATCGCACGCAGCTGCAAGACATGACTCAACGTAACAATGAGTCATTTAAGGAGTATGCCCAAAGGTGGAGGGAGTTGGTTGCCCGTGTTCAACCACCATTGCTGACTAAGGAGTTAACTGACATGTTTATGGGAACTCTACAACCTCAATACTTGGACCGCATGCACGGGTCTAGTTTCCCTAACTTTGCTGAAGTGGTATCGGTAGGTGAAAGAATCGAGAGTACTTTGAAGAAGAACAAGGCGGCGGTCCCGATGAATGGGGGGAGGAAGCCTTTTGTGAAGAAAAGGGAAGATGAAACTAATGCCGTGATGAGAGGACGAGGAGATAGAGCTCCAGTGAATATTCAATATCCACAGGTAGCTGCAGTAGCCCATGCTCCTTATCAACAACCAGCTCAACAGCAGAATCAGCAGCAGAATTATCAGAGAGTTCCTCCACCATAATATCAGAATGCCCCGGCTCAAATACAACAAAGGCCGAGACAGCCAAGAAGACAACTTGACCCACTGCCTATGTCATATGGGTAGATCTTTGCTCAGCTAAATCAGAGTGGACACTTAACGTTGCGAGATTTACGTCCAACAACCTTTCCATACCCCCCTGGGTACGATGCGAATGCACACTGCGAGTTTCATAAAGGGTAACACACTTGGCAGTCAGATTTCTGAAGAGTGACCCTCCAGCAATCTTCTCTCAAATAGCTTAAGGCTCGTAGCGTACGACGTCGATCATCCTTATTACTGTGTTTTGAATTGTTCTGAGATAGAAGAGAAAGAAACTCTAAAAAACCTAGGGTTTGAAAATGGGAATTAAAACTACCCTAATGTTGTCATGCATGGATTACAACCTAATGTCTGTCATATTTCTCTCATGCACAGAGAAAAACAGAGATCCTAGGGGATAAACAGCAAAAGAAACAGAAGATATACGGTAAACAGTAAAATGCATGAGATGCAGCAAAACAAGCGAGGCAAGGGAGTCCCACTCAACCTCGAACCTGGGAAAACAATAGGCAAAGTGAAACATCTTCACTTCAAACCTAAGGGGCAAGTTGAACAAGCCAACAATAAATACAGGAAAAGAAATAAAACCCAACACCAGCTCTGACAGCAACACCAGCTCCTACAACAAGTAGTTCAAACAGCACTAGCTCTGACAGCTACAACTTCAAGCAAGACCCCATCTTCATTCCATGATCCCCAAGCTTTAGATAAGCTCCTATCTCTAAAAAAACTCCAACTTTAGCAAGCATTGAACCCCAACAAACAGACAGCTTCAATCAGCAGCAAAACCCTAATTTTCACAGTTAACCAGCTTTGACAGGCACAAGCTTCCTCTTATCCAGTCATCAATACCCTTCTTATTTTCAATAGGCTCCCAATCTTCAACGCAAACACTCACAGGAGAGAATCAACTAATAGATGAAGTTGGAATGTTAAGAGGCTTAATGATAACCCAGGGAAATCATTAAGATCTCATCATAGCAAGTGAGAGGTATCCTCAAGGTTCTACCCAATCAAAGCATGCTCTACATCCCTCATAAGGAGAGATGGAACTTCTTTGGGGGATCTTATGTCATAGGATGGAATAGAGGCACAAGAAGCTCTCTATGTTTGACAGAAGAAATCAGTCTACTCTAAAGCTCTCCCTATATCTCCTACCTCCTAAGTCTTCACAAAGCATCTTCAAACACAAGAAACTTCAAGCTCCAAGCTCCATCATTTGTCTTCAATCTTCTTCCATGTCTTCACATACTCCTCAAGCCAAGCACAAACCCCAACACCCAAAGAAATACCCAAAAAAACCCAAGCAAACAACTCAAACGCCCAAAATGGCAACACACAAGCAACATACAATTTGCAAAATCTAATAAAATAGTAATATACTATATAAAATCCTAAATTTAATTCTAAGGGGACCTATTTATCTACCCTATAGCCCATATATTTCCCAGCACCTAAATCAAACTAAAAACCCAAAAACTATGTGTTGAAATGCACCTATGTTAAGGTAAAACCCTAATCCTAGCACCCTAAAGTTTAATGTTCAAAACTAACCTAAATTAAATCACAAAAATGTGATAAAACTCCAGGCAGAACCTAATAGACTAATCTAACTATAGCAACAAGAGCCACATCAAAATTCTAAGTCAAATGTCCATACAAAAATCAGAAAATTGAATGTACAAAATAAAAGTGAAATAAAGCAATAAAATGTAAAAAATATGCCATAAAAAGAAAAATGCATGAAATGCTATTTTTATTTTTCTATAATTTTCTTGAAGCCTTCATGAACATAGGGAAAAAATTCCCATCTAAAAATGATGAGTTTTCAATTTAATATGAATCTTCTAAGCAACCTATATGAAATGAAAAATTAAAATGAAAATAAAAGAAAATGAGAAGCAGGCGTGATGAATAGCAACTAAAGCTAGTTCAGATCCAGAGATGGGCCCATAAGGGGGTGGGGATAGAAGCGCGTGCTAAGCCCAAACATTATTCAGAAAATGCAATGAAAATCCCAGGAAAAAGGAAAATCCGTGTGTTGAATAGCAAGCACATTCACGTGTACAATCCCTTGGGCTTGCATCAGGGTGTGTGGATAGTAAGAAAATCACATAATCCCAACATTAAAACTTAATGAAACAGTGTGTTTAGGCTCTCTTCAGACTCTCTCACAAAATGAGACTTGCTCGTGGTCGTTGGATTATGTCTTGGTCAAAGGTCTTCATCAGATCTAATGGCTCTCCTATTATCTTCCTCATTTGAACCTTGGAGGGAAATGAAACCATGGATGTCTGAACATAACACCTTCATCTTCCTCAATCGTATAATCCATAAACTTCACCATAGATCAAACCTAAATGCTCTAATTCACTCAATTCTTTATGCTGAATCTAACCCTAACATCCATTAATCTTGAATCATCTTCTTCCTCAAAACATGATCGGATTTTCAGAAGTTGCTCAAACCTAAACTCTCATCAAACCTAAAATTGATCAGCCTAAACTCATCACCATGTTTCACTGAGTATTTCTAGCTATCAAACTAAGGTTATATCATCAAGAATCATTAGCAATGATCATGAACAAAAATTGTGTCACTCAACTTATTGTCTCTAAACCTAGCCAAATGCTACCAGAAAGCACCTAACACTAACCTACATTGCATATAACCTAACAAATCCTATTGATTAGGCCTACATTAAGCCATGAATTGAAGTTTACATACCTGTAATTTCTTGATGAACAGACTACTGAATTCCTCAAATCAAGCTTCAAGAAGCTCCAGATTCATTCAATGGAGTATGACCTAGCTTCTGTATACAACGAACTTGATTGAAATGCCTTGAATTCTTGAACCCGATTATGAGTTGCAGATGAAGAATTCCAAGTGCCAACACACGATTCTTCAGTGTTCTTGCTATGGATTCTATCTGGAATCAATCACCAATGCTAGAGCAAGCTTCTGAACGCAAAAGGAATGATTGAAAGTGATGGAATCGTGTAACAAAATTCTGTTTTGCAAGAAGAAAGTTGAAATTGCAATCCCTCAAATCTCTCCCAATTCTCACCAACCTGTGATCTGAATCACTTCATATGTATATATAGAGCATGAATGAATGTTCTGGAAAGTTCTGGATCTATCCAATGAGAAGATCAAATTCTCATGTCATGAAAATCTCCTTTTATGCTATGTTCATATCAGTTCATGTAGCAACTTGCCTTTCACCTTGCTTTGAGTTCAAATTCTCCTCCAATGTGTTTGGAATGGAGTGGAACCTTGGTTTGATCTTATGAGAAGTTTGGCAAATGTAACTTACATCTTAAGTAACAAAATGCAATTCCATGAAATTGATCCCAAATGAGAAAAGTGCTATTGCCATTGTCTTTAAAATGAAAATTCCAATCAAAATGATATGTCATATGTGTTATTTTGGCCTTGGAATGAAAAATCACAATTTCCATCCTTGACTTATTTAAAATTCACCCTTATTTTAGGCCATTTTTGTGATTTTGTGAAGCAAGCCATTCCAAGCTCTCATGTTGAACACATCTCATGTTGAACATTTTTTCATTTGAGGAGTGGAAGATAGAGATTTTGACCTATGTTGAAAAATGACCTATAATTCAACTTTCCCAAAATACCCCTGGATTGCCAAGATCATAACTTGAGTTCTACAAATACTCTTGAGGACTTCTAGTACTCTATGGAAAGATAAGATCGTGATCTACAACTCTTATGTTGGCCAAGAATCCATTTGAAAACTCCTTGATGGGCAAAAGTTGCTTGGGAGTCAAGTGACTTTCACAGATAAATTTCAGTGTCCTCTGATGACCCATAACTTGCAAGAACCATAACTTGAGTTCTACAAATCTCCTTGAAGACTTCTAGTACTCAAATTAAAGATATTGAGAAACTGTAAAAGTTTCATGTTGGCCAAGAATCCATTTGAGACTTGCATTTTGACTTATCTGGCTTGGAAGTGAGGCCTAAATTAGGGGATTTTACACTGAAACCCTAATTTGGTAACTCCTCCTACTCTTGATTCTCTTTGATTTATCCTTGGAACAACATCACACATGTATCCACATATAAATCCATGAATCCCACATCCTTCAACTAAGCCTTGATGCTCTTCAATCACTCAGTTGACCTAGGGTTGACCCAGATGAAACCCTAGTTGACTGTACTTCAACTCTGGCTCTTGTACTAGTATCAATGACTTGTCTCATCTTCAAAATGACCCTCTAGGTCTTCCATGATCTTTTTGCACATTCCATACCCTCAATTCATAGTTCATACTCCCTTGATGATACTCAATATACCTCAAATTAGGAGAGAAATCCACTGGTTGACCCTCAAACTTTTTAAAGCTTCAACTCATTTCTTGATTACGTGGATGGTCTTGAGCTTGAATAAAAACCCCTTGATGTGCCTCTTTTGATAAGAATGGCACTTGATCCCTTGTTAGATGACTTGTTATGCTATGCTATGCAAATGATTAGACTATGTACATGACTTATTATGCAAATGACAATGCAATTGAAACATAAACCATGTGAAATAGGTTGAGCAAATTTTAGGGTGCAACAGACTCATCAACCTTACCTTTAAACTCATAAAACTTTGCTCATAGCCCGAATCCCAACTATAAGGAAACTCTTTATGGGTATGTCTAGTCATTGGTAGAGCCAATTGAGAAAAGCCTTTGATGAACCTTCTATACTAACCTGCTAATCCTAAGAAACTTCTAACTTCTGAAGCATTCTTTGATCATTCTCAATTAATCACCGCTTCAACCTTTGATGGATCTACCGCCACACCTCCTTGAGATATAACATGACCAAGAAATCTTACTTTCGTCATCCAAAACACACACTTTCTCAACTTGGCAAAAAGTTGTCTCTCTTGCAATAACGATAGGACAATTCTTAAATGTTCTTTGTGCTCTTGTGGAGTACGAGAATAAATAAGAAAGTCATCAATAAAGATCACCATAAATTGTTCCAATTAAGGTTGGAATATCTGGTTCATGTAGTCCATGAAAATAGCTGGAGCATTCGTCACATTGAAAGGCATCACAAGAAACATATAATGGCCCTAACGGGTTCTAAATGTAGTCTTTGGTACGTCAAAGCTCTTTATGGGGATTTGATGGTAACCCGAACATAAATCAATCTTCGAGAACACACATGCTCCTTTCAATTGATCTAGAAGATCGTCTATCCGGGATAAGGGGTACTTGTTCTTGATGGTGACTTTATTCAACTGGCGGTAAATCAATACACAAATGCATTCCACCATCCTTCTTCTTTACTAGTAATATTGGAGCTCCCAGGGTGAAACACTAGGTCGAACAAAATGCTTAGCTAACAACTCTTCTAATTGTTCCTTCAACTCTCTTAACTCAAGCGGTGCCATCCGATACAGATAAACGAATATAGGAGTTGTTTTCGGTACCAGGTCAATAGAGAATTCCACTTCCCTCTCCAAAGGGAGAGAAGTGACATCCTCGGTGAAAATTTTTGGAAACTCACAGACTACAGGGATTTGTAAAACCTTCATGTCGTTACTTGCCTCCTTACTGAGAACCAAAAGAACAGACTTTTCCTTTTCAAACAAGAAATTAATCATGCCAACCGTACCTTCCAAAACAGTAGTTAATACATCCTTTGGAGTAGCTTCTCTTGACGAAATGATGATTAACTTATCCTCACGACCAATAAACACCGAATTAGCAAAAAGTCAATCCATTCCCAAGACTACATCAACCTTCTTTAGTGGCAAACAAATAAGGTTAATCAGAAAAATCTACCATCCACGGTACCACACAGTTTTCAAAAATCAACGGTGTCTCGATCGACTCATCCATGGTGGTAGTAACCACCATGAGAGGAGATAAAGGAATAGTTTGCAACCCAAGTCGCTTCATACATTGCATCGACACAAAAGAGTGTGTTGTTCCACAATCAAATAATAAAAAATAAGGATGCCCATTCGAAAAACACATACTTGCAATCAGAGAGTTATCACCGTTGGCTTTTCTAGCATCCAAGGTATACACATATCTGGTATTCTTCCCTTGCACCTGACCTCCATTCCGAGGATAATTCCTCGCTACATGACCAATTCTTTGACACTAATAGCACTTTACACCTCTGAGGCTACACATTCCATAATGAATCTTATCGCAAGTATGACGCGCCTGAGGGGTAATAGGTCTAACACCCTGCATTTATTTCCCTTTGAAGAGTTGTTGTCTAAGCCTAAATTATTGTCTTGGTCTTCCTTGATCTCTATGACCAACTCTAGCCACATGTCTCTCTTCTTGAACTCTTTTTAAACTGTTTTCCGCCACATAACATCGTCTTAGTAACTCAGCATATATGGTGAACTCTCTTTGAGACACACTATGAGAGATCTTAACTTTCAAACTAAATAGAAATGAGTCAATCTTCCACTTTTCATCAGGAGCATACATGGCCTGCCTAGAGTAAGCAGTCGTGTCCTCAAACTTCTCAACATAAGCAACTACAGTCATGCTACCTTGTCTCAACTGTTGGAATTCAAACTCCTTCTAAGTATGCAAAGAGCTAGGAGAGTACTTATCCATAAATATAGTACTGAATTGTTCCCACACCTTAGGAACACCTTGGATAGTCATAAGAGTCGAAGCACTTTCCCACCACCTCATAGCAGGACCCTTCAACATGTGAGAAGAAAATACCACATTTTTCTCTTCACTACATGGTACTATCAAAAAGGTTATCTCCATACCCGACACCCATTCATGAGCTTTCACTAGATCCAATCTGCCATGAAATTCTAGAGGATTCACGCGAAATATCGGAAGCTCCCAGTTGTAGCTTATGGTGAAACCACTGCAGAATGAGGCCCTTCATTCATTTGTTGCAACATCTATTACATGAACTGATTCTGTTGTTGCTGCATCTATTGTACAAACTGAGTCCATTGGACATTCTCACTACCACCTAGGGGATTCGAGTTGGATGTCTGAGTCACGAGTCTACAACATCTCCTACGTCTGTCAGCCATATTCCTAAACATTATACAAATAGAATCAAGTTGATCAAGCTCAATGTTATGAATATAACATCTAGAACGATGATGTCTGCACACATATGAAGCAAAAAGAAATACTTATAATATTTCATGGCTAGGTCGAGGATACAACCTGCTCTGATACCAACTGTAACACCCATATAAAATACATGTGTCTAGAAGATACATATTGCACATGTTTTTGTAAGGTTGGTACTGAAGGCTCTAAGATTTGACCAAATTTTGGTAAAACATGATGTTGAACAAGATATTTTAACATGAAGAAATTTGTAAAGAAAAACATGTCAGACAAGATGTCATATCTCAAGGACTCGACATCTTGGTCTGATACAACAAGTTTGTTACAGATCTGTTCCAAGATTTAAGGTGCAATCAAAACTTGGATTAATGAATGATTAGACAGAGATTTCGAAGTCCATGGACTGCTGAAGATTATAAAAGGAAGACCAAGACCTAGAGCAAAGAAGGAATCCTTATTAAGAATTTTGTAAAGTAAAAATAAGGGTTTAGGGTTTTGAGAGTCGTGTGACTTTCTTATGTTGTAAGTCACCCTTTGTATCATGTTTGATATATTGTGGTAGACATAATTTTCATATTCAGAAACATGTAGGTAATGAATTGTATATTGTTCTTGGATGAAGATTTTAAGCAAATCCAAATATTATTGTTAGTCAAGAGTCTTGACTGAAAATTATGTTGAAAGGGGTTTCTTTCGATTGAACATTTTGATACAGTCACCGGAGGTTGTGAGTGTTAGATATCACTGAGGTGATTTAGGAATTGAGATGGGTTTCTCTTATCTAGATGGTGATTTCTAAGTAGAAGTTGCGTTGGGTAGGGATTAAGTGAGGAGTTGTAAATCAGAGGTTGTTTAGCTCTGAATTAATACTCCTGATAGTGAATTCATGCCTGGCTTTGTAGCCCTTAGATGTAGGTGTTGTTATACACCGAATTGGGTCATCATATCTTGGCATTATTTATCATTCTGTTATGATTATTTCAGTTCTGTCTCTTACTTTAAAATACATGTCTTAACAGATGTTGAAACATCTATCATTACACTGTTATGATTTTGACATATCAGTTTGTTCTGGCCTGTTCTGTTATGTCCTTGTTTAGCTATGCAAAAATCAATGTCTCGATATCTCTTGGGATATCTGAGATATGTATACCAGAACTTCAATTGGTATTAGAGCAGACATCTTGTTTTGTTTTTGAATGAAATCTAGGGAAGATACTTTATGTTCTTTCGAACAAGGAAGAAGATTATGTGATCATACCATCCATTACTGTTGTGTTCAAGGGGATTGGAAGCTAGGAGGATGGTTTTCGAAATCTGGCCTAAAAACTACTGATGGTTGACTAATACCTCTATGTAGATTCTTCCGCTGCTGTTGATAATGATGCTATTGTTAAGCATGATGTCTTATAAAATGTCCTGACATATGTCCTGGCTTGTTGAATATGGGCTCAGTGATGACACCTCAAACTATCATTTATTTGACTTGACTTGTGCTTATTTCATTATTGTTTTAATTCCACTTCCACTATTATGTGAGTGTTTTTCAATTGTTTCGGGGAATTTATTAATTGGGAGCTATGTGCGGAGAAATGAGGAAAACTGGACGAAAAATAAAGAATTGGAGTAGACTTGCACCTATGGTGACCACCACGGTGTTCATCTTGGGGGTGCCATGGGTGGTTCATGCACCAATTAATGGGATGACCAAGTCACGCCCACTTTGTGAGCATGGCGGTCTCCATGAGCTTGTGGCGGTCGCCACCCTTGGAATTTCCAAACGGTTAGAAATGGATCATGCTTGGTCCCTATGTCTCCACTTAATGGTCCTACTTTCTCTCCACGACTTGGAAGCAGTTCGTGTGCAATTACTAGGGTTTTGGATTCCTATAAATACCCTTTGGCATACCACTTTCCAGATCATCCAAGCTTATGCAAACTTAAGCCATTATATTGTCAATTTGTAAAGCGATAATCTCTTCACACTGAAGTGTTATTGCATAGTTGATTGGTCTGTATCAAGTTTGGAGCACCCGTTCATTTCCGTATTTACATTCTGTCAAGATTTATTTCAAGTTATCACAGTTGTATCAGATTCAAGACTTCGTTTGGAGCAGGTTTTTATTTTATTCAGCATTTATATTTACTTTGTGTTGTCTTTACTTTTTCACTTTATTTACCTTGCAATCATTCTCTTCATCTTATTTACCTGTATCACGACTTTAATTCAAAATGTTTTTTACCCGTCATTATGTTTACTTTTGTATCTAAAATTATTTATGTTATGTTTTCAATAACCATGTCCGATTAACTTATTAGTGATGGGATGTGAGGATCGTCAATAGACGGTGCTCTACATGTTGTCTCTTTAGGATTACCTTTGTGGGTTGTTTTGGTTTAAGCACAGTTTTTTTGAATTCATGTTAATCTGCCTCTGCAAAAATGGGGCAGTGAAAATGTAGGGTAAGATCGAATTCATGTTAATCTGACTCAAATCTCCCTGCTTGCACAAACACCTCTAGGACCCTCCCCTGAGGAGCATGTGAATGTTGTAACAACCAGTAGTGAAAAACAAATAAAAAATTCTAAGGACAGTTATAATGAGGTTGAGGAGAGTTTTGGTGAAAAAAGCGCAGAGATTGAGAAAACCCCACTGACACCACCCGAAAGGGAGGTTGCCTAAGAGGTATAGAAGGAACCATCTTATGTTATTCCTCCTAGATATACCCGACTGATTCCTTTCCTACAAAGGTTTGTGGAAGCTAAGGTAGACTCCTAATCCAAAAGATATGTGGAAGTATTGGAAAATATCCACACTAATGAACCTTTGTCTAAGGTCATGCATAAAACGAGAAAATTAGAGGACCATGAAAATAAGGAAATCTTCATTATCAAGGGAATGTTAGATTTTGAAGTGGTGGATGAAAGAATTAAACTCAAATCCTAGAAATTGATACTCGAGATAGAACCAGAACCACCACCACAAGTTCAAAAGAATGAACCACCCTACAGAAGGAAGAAAAGAAAAGGTGAGGGATATGTGAGATGGCTTGATAAGTGGCCATGAAAATCGAATATTATTAAAATTTCGATCGAGGAACCATTCTTGAGAGAATCATCATGAGTACTTACACTCTTGGGCAGTCGAGCTAACGACGTAAAAAGAAGCGCTACATGGGAGGCAACCCAAGAGCTTTTAATTTAATGTTTTCCTTTTATTGTTTGTGTTTGCAGAAAATAAATAAATGTATCGCTTTTCATGTCTCAGCTACTTCTAGGAAACAAATCTCTATATGACATTCTTGGAAATGATCTGGTGCCCACAAACATTCCTGCGAATGTTGCTGCTGGTGGTGACACCGATAATGAGTATGATAGGAGAGAGCATGTCCCTCCCGTATGTAACTCACCTCCCCCTCATTCTTTGCGCGGTCAGGTTCCATCTACATATACCGCACCGTATTTTTCTAACACTTTTGCATGTACTTCTTCCATGAACGGACAATACGGCGAGCTACTTCAGGAAATAGTAGTTTCAACAAATGAAGGCATCTCAAAACGCGCGCTGCCGAAGCAGATGTGGTCAGCAAGGACATGGACAACAAGAGCAGGACCAGAGAGGATTTGGCACAAAGCAGCATTCATACAGGTTCTATCATTTCTATTTCACCTTAGATTAAAACATTGGGGACAATGTTTGATTTAAGTGTGGGAGAGGAATTTTACTGCTTTCTAGTTAGATTTATTGCTTTATTTTATTTTCGTTGTTTTATCTAGTCATTACATGTATTGTCAAGTATTTAGGCGTAGTTTTGTTGTCTATTAAATTTCTTCCTTTTCTTGAACCTACCGAAAATTTTTGCAAAAAAAAATAATGTTTGTTTTAAATTTGTGGGCTATTAGATAAGTTTAGAACAGGTTATAAAGACTTTGGAAATATCCTGAAATATCAGTAACGTTTTAACACCGTAAGTCTCTTAATTATAGAAATCAATCTAGATAATTGTTATCCCTTAACCTTAAAATATCACCTATAAATAAGTCCTTAAGTAGTTTATTTTAGCAGTCAACACCTTCTTAAGCATGCTCTACGTAGGGAAGCCGATGAATATAAGTGAATGATCCAAAATTTTATGCTTTAATTAATTGAAAATAGGGAATGCACCTTCTAAGTTTGGTGACCCTCACCCGGTCGCTTAACCCAACGGTTGTGGAACTTGCAAAAATATAATAAAAAACTCGTTTTTAATTGGTTTAGAGGTATCTGGTGCTGAACTTGGTAGGAAGAATTACAGTTTGATCCCCCGCAATTACGATTGAGTAAACAAATGGGTTACACCACTTTAGGTACAAGAACCCCATGCAAAAGATCAGAATCACTGATCGGTCGCCTTACTATGAGTGTGTATGGATAACGGGCTTAATGTGATTGCGCCTGGAGGAAATAGGATGAAAAATGGGATAAGTAAGTTAGGCTTAAGCATAATGATATGATCCAGATTGGTTTGTATAAGAAGGAGACTTATGACCGCAAAATGCAGAATACGTTATTACGATACTCTTGTTTTTGTTAGTTAGTACCTATTGACATAGCCTGGTTCAAAGCAAAGTCTTTAAAGCCCTGAGTAACTATCTAAGTGCCACTATTTACTTTCATTTTGCTTGAGGACAAGCAAAGGTTCAAGTGTGGGAGAGTTTGATGACACCTCAAACTATCGTTTATTTGACTTAACTTATGCTTATTTCATTATTGTTTTAATTCCACTTCCACTATTATGCGAGTGTTTTTCAATTGTTTCAGGGAATTTATTAATCGGGAACTATGTGCGGAGAAACGAGGAAAACTAGACAAAAAACAAAGAATTGGAGCAGACTTGCACCTACGACGACCACCATGGCTTTCATCCTAGGGGTGCCATGGGTGGTCCACGTACTAACTAATGGGATGACCAAGTCATGCCCACATTGTGAGCATGGCGGTCACCATGAGCTTGTGGTGGTTGCCACCCTTGGAATTTCCAAACGGTTGGAAATGGACCATGCTTGGTCCTCAAGTCTCCACTTAGTGGTTCTACTTTCTCTCCACGACTTGGAAGCAGTTCGTGTGCAATTCCTATGGTTTTGGACTCCTATAAATACCCTTTGGCATGCCACATTCCAGATCATCCAAGCTTATGCAAACTTAAGTCGTTATATTGTCAATTTGTAACGCAATAATCTCTTCATACTGAAGTGTTATTGCATAGTCGATTGAGTATGTATCAAGTTTGAAGCACCTGTTTATTTCCATATTTACATTCTGTCAAGATTTATTTCAAGTTATCGCAGTTGTGTCAGATTCAAGACTCCATTTGGAGCAGGTTTTTATTTTATTCAGTATTTATATTTACTTTGCATTGTCTTTACTTTTTCGCTTTATTTACCTTGCAGTCATTCTCTTCATCTTATTTACCTCTATCACGATTTTAATTCAAAATGTTTTTTACCCGTCATTATGTTTACTTTTGTACCTAAAACCATTTATGTTTTGTTTTCAATAACCATGTCCGGCTAACTTATTAGTGTTGGAATGTGAGGATCGTCAATAGACGGTGCTCTACATGTTGTCTCTTTAGGATTATCTTTGTGGGCTGTTTTGGTTTATAGGCAGTTTTTCTGAATTCATTTTAATTTGCCTCTACGAAAGTGGGGCAGTGGAAACGTCGGGTAAGATCAAAAGCCGTCTGACACTAAAGACTAAAATTGGTTTTTTTGTATTAATAAATACCGCAAAAGCACTTTGTTAATTAATTAAGGAGTCTAATATTTCTAGAAAGTGATTTCAAAACTATTTACGAAAGTGCGTCGTTTATAGGTTTAGGATCCAGTTACCTGAGCAAAAGTCTAAAACCCTTTTAAGTTAAACTTTCCAATCAAAATCACTTTTCGACTGAGTTAATAGTTTAATTTCTTAAAAATAAGTTTAATACTTTAACATGATAAGCACCTTCCATAAGTGACAACGGACAACATTAATTGGAGAGTAAATTCGGTTCTGAATACGTGAAAGCGACATTTCCTATTAAATTGATTCTTTTCAAAGTGAAAATATTGCTCCGTAAGTAACCTTAGTAGAGACGATTAGGGTATTGTTGATTGATGTGAATTACATTGCAGTATTGCTATTCATCTGAATTTATTAAAGTTATTCACTTCATCATTCTTATTCTTAATTCAATCGTCTTATATAAACATCGTAACAATCAAGTAACGATAGGTTTGACATTTGGTCTATGTGGGTTTGACAGTCTTTTATATTACTTCAATAGGTTCGTGCACTTGCGGAATTCACCTTAATCAGCCAGCCTCTCTAGATGCTCATGCCATCGCTAGCTGGGAGTTATGCAAAGGAGCAAGCATTATGATATGTTTTACTCTGAAGGATCTTACTTTGTTGCTTAGGAGACGGGTCGAACAAGCCATCACAAAAAGCTAAGACAAGTAAGGACATCAAACGACTTTGCCCTTACCCTTCACCGAACTTGATCCACCTGAAATATGATTAACAACATGGGGTGAGATAATAATCCCAGTGGGTTCCCTATATTATAAATTCTCTCGGATTTACAAGGTTCTAACCAATCCTAACTCAAGTCAAAAGGGAAGGGACAAGACTTGAGTTCATAACTTCACATTATATGGATACATGTCGCTTGAGTTCAACAACTCAAACTATCACTAATCAGAAACCTCATCAAGGCATCCTTTTTTCCTATCCTCTCCTCCGTCTAAGAGTTTGGCGTGGGTCATGGATCCTTGCAAACATTGACATATGAAATGAATTTGGATCCAAGGCAAACATAGTCCACATGAATCATCACTTCTCATGGGTCATACCCCATCACAAGTCTCTTTACCCATAGGCTCCATTCGTACAACGGGAATCAAACCTGTCAAGGCACTAGTGCATACATTGAAGGTGAGAAATAAACACAATAAAGGGGGGGATTGAATTGGGTTTATGCCTAAATAAAAACTTTTTCTTTTTCTTATCTTCTTCACTTGATGCTTTATGCACTTATATTAAATACATTGCGGAAGCATAAATAATAAAGCATACTGAAAGTAAAGAACACAACATATATCCTGGTTCACTTGAGCAACTCCCAAGCTAATCCAGTCCACCCTTCCAAGGTGATTTCGCCTTAATCAATTAAGGACTTAATCCACTATAACCGAACTGATTACAAATGCACAAGCTAACTGCAAGTGACTAACAACATATCAATGAAACGTTCAGGGATCCCCAAGGATATAACATCCATTAACTTCTAATAGAATCCGATCACTAAAGATATCCTATTAGAAAACCACAAATGACTATTGTCACTTGTCATCTCAAGTATACTGATCTTCACAAGATCACTTGAGGAACCACTAATTCTAAAATAGAATGTTGTGTTGCCGGAGATTACAATTGTGCTTCCTAGCAAGCTAATTACTCCAAGTTAAGCACATAACAAGTAGTGAGTAACAACTCCTTGCTTCCTAATGCATAAACTAATCTAATGATGAATCTTTAAGAGATTATAAGAACACAGTTTCCATCTTGCTTAAAAGCTTTTCTGAGTGTGAGCACTAAGGCTTCTTTTCATTTAAGCTTTTCTTCTTTCTTTCTTTCTTCACTTCATGCTACTAGCATGGTAACATTTGAATGAATCAAATGTTATTTCTTATAGTGCAGCTTAACAGCAACAACGTTGCTTGACTCAACCATCCAGCCACTCAACAACATTTTTGATCAAATGATTCTTCGTTTTATATTTCAGCCAATAGAGTTGTTGTGAGGATATAGTTGTCCTTTCTCATTCCAACGGTCATATCCCAACGAATAGAATAAGCTCATGTGTTGGAACAGTGACCTTAGCTTGTAGCTTCAATATATTTAATCCTTGGAAACTACGCTTGAACAGTACCAACGTTTTTACCACATTTGAATAATTGCATACGTTGTACTTCAATCTTCTTGATTCTTCTGATGATTCATCTGATGAGTAGTTCATAACTACTTTGGTATGAAAGCTTCAGCATCAGAGTTGTTAACTCAAGCACATGTTTATCAAATTGAACAGCACCAGCTTATCTGATGTAACACGTCTTGCATCTGGATGAATATTCTTCTGACACAATCTTCCACTTCAGAATCCAGTCTTCAGCATTCCAAGAACTAAGTTTCCTCTGAAACAATCTTGAGAATCTTCATGACTAATTCTTCAGAAATCATGTCTTCAGAATCTTCAGAGCCTTGACCTTCAGAACACTTCTTCAGAGTCTTGACCTTCAGAACACTTCTTCAAAGTCTTGACCTTCAGAACCTGTCTTCAGAGTCTTGACCTCAGAATCCATCTTCAGAGTCTTCAGAGTCTTCAGCCTTCAGAACTTAAAGTCATCAGAGTCTTCAGAGTATTTAGAACTTTGTTCTTCAGAGGACTCACTCTTCAGAGACGCTCGTTAGCTTCCAGATCAGATGCATAACTCAGAGCAGAATCTTTAGATGCATTGCAACTGCAATATCCAACATCCTTGATTCTTGACTGAACATGATCAGATGTAGAAACAAACTTGCTTCTACACTGAGCTTCATTTGCTTTCAGATCAGATGCACTTCTTCAGAACAGAAACCACAGGAGCATTGCAACTGCAATATCCAGCACCCTTGGTTCTTTACTGATGGTGATCAGATACATAAGCAAACTAGCTTCTCACAAGCGCTTCATGACGTCACACTAAGTAATTCCATAAGTTACTAGCTGCACACGTTGCTTCTGTTTGTTTGGTCTAATATATTTAATTTAATATGACCTGTACATAACAAACATTAAACCATAAAATGGTTCTTTCACAAATACTCAATTGTTATCATCAAAACATAGAGATAATCCTGTAGAGACAAATCTTGCTCTTACATACATTCTAGAGGAGCTCTCTATATAAGCCTCCACTCTTGGAATGGTACAACTCAAAGGATTGGTTTCGACTATGTGATCTCACAGACAAGCGTGATTGTATTCGACAATCACAAGGCCACATACACCTTATTCTCAAAGTAACACAAAACCAACCCATGTTCCATATAATGTCTCAACTTTCCACTAGACAACTACTTGTTAAGGATGCACACCTAGGCATCAAATGCACAAACATTACCATCTAAGTTATATATCAACTCCTAGTTACATCCCTAGGTCATTCTATGGGATTGTGATAAGTTTTCCTCACTTTTCTTAATTCTTTTTAATCATATAACCATCATTTTAATCAATCCACCATCCACAAATCCACATGCATATTACCCATAATAACCAGTGTAAGCAAGATATATTAACCATGCACATGCATAGGAAATAACGAAACAAGCATCAAAACAAAATATGGAAAACTCTGCCATGTTTGCAGTGCGAAGGCCAGACGAGACCCTTCGCTTTGAGTTCCCTGTGTGAACTCTGAGCGAGGCTGGAAAAAATATGGCAGTAGCAAAAGTCCTTGTTTCTCGTTGTGTGAACCTTGGGCGAATGTTTGCCTTCATCTCGCGTTCACCTCGCAGTGCGAGCATGATAGACCGTCATGTCCGCTTGCAGTTTGCTAGAGCTCACAATGCAAACCATGTGATTTAGAATTTTCCACCTGCATAAGTTGTTCAAAACAAAGGGGTTTTAAACCCCATTCCTCATAAGGTTCATATATGTCAACACAAACACAAACGCAACATTTAAAACTATAATTTCACATCAATATCAGGAATATAACATGAATCATATATCTTTCATAGAAATGGAACAAGAACACCATAACCTAACTTTTCCATTCTATCAAAATACTCTAACCTTGAGTTTCTAACTAGAATTCACCTCTAACACAAGATGAAGAAGTTTTTGATGATGAAAATGAGATTATTTGATGAAGAAATGATGAAGTTCCAAGCTTTTCTTCCTCTAGGGATTCCTTCTTCTTTTTTCTCTTCTTTCTCCTCCTTCTCTCTACCTTTTTACTATCTTTCTCTCTATGTTGCCCAAGTGAAAGGAAAAGAGAAGGACAATGATATATGGAAAATATCATTAAAGTTAGTAAGACTAACTTGGTTAAATGTTCAAAATTGAGGGTATCCAAAATGTCTATAAAGTACCAATTAATAAAATCTCAGAGTCAGATAATACTAATTAAATCAATTTTGAGCTCATCAGTTACTCTAATTATGTCAACATATAATTCTAGAGCACACCGAAATCCAGTTGATCTCAACTAATATTATCTAGAGCATTTTATCAAATATTGGGTATTACATTCCATGAACATACTAAGCACATTGAAATAGATTGTCAGATTATCAGAGAGAAGATTGAAAGACTCTATTGCTCGTGTTTCTCATACTTTTCATTGCACAAACAAGCGACATTCTTACAAAGCCTTTACATAGTCATCATTCCATAAACAAACGACATTCTTACAAAGGCTTTACTTAGTCATCATTCCATACTTCCATATTCAAGTTTGGCCTTCATGACATTCATAATCCAATTTGCAGAGGAGTATTAGTTACTTATATTAATAGAGGTATTTGTGGTGCAGTTTGTTTCAGTTTTAAAGCAAAAATTCATCTGATCCAAAAATAAAACTACTTATTATATTTAAGTTTTGAATGATTAGTTTAAAAAATTCAAAATGATCCTATTTTATGTGATTTAATTTAGTTTAATTTTTAAATATCTAAATTATAAATTATTGTTTTTTATATTAATATTTATATTATAAAAATAATAAAATAACATATTTAATGTAACATATATTATATATTATACTAAAAATTAATATTATAAAAGGAGAACGAACAATTATGTTTAAGACAAATGAAATAGTAAAAAAAGATTAATATAACTTAATAAATAACATTAATATAAATTAAATATCAACAAATAATAAATTAATATAATATATATTATAGTAGCATAAATAAATTAGTATTAAAATGTATACATACATTTTGGTTCAATTTAGATCACTTTTTAAAAATTAATTCAACCACATCTAATAATTTCTTTAAATGATTTGCAATATTTATTTAGATCGGTTAATATTTCAAACAAATTACTCTAATTTATAATTAATTTTAATTAATGAAATGAGTAATGTAAGTATCAACGATTATGTTACTTATTTAATAGAATAATTAATAATAATCCCATTATTTTATTTTGGATATAAAGAAACTCTAACATATATTTTATTTCTCAATTAAAATGAATAATAGGTTATCAATTGATTTTTGGAGAAAACTTACTTACAATTTTTTAAGTAATTTATGACACGTTTACTTAAATGTCATTTAAAAAGTGAAAGGAAGAAAATTGTGTATGTATAGAAAGAAATTATATATTTGTCATTTTTTATTAAAATAGTAAAATTCACATCTAAAAACTTATATAAAATTTTTCTACTTAATTTTTTTCTAATGTTTTTCTACTACAGTGATTGAATGGAGCACAATAAAATAGTATAAATCAATGTTCCATTGTTTCAATATATGAATTTTATTACGTTCCATCATTATCATTATCATGATATATAATTTAGACGGAATGAGAATTTTTCTTACTCAGTTTTAAAATATGAAAACAATAAAATGAAATCTTCAAAATAGGATCGTAAAATATTTTTACAATGTTAGAGTGTTTATCATATCTTATTAAATTAATTTTTTAAAATTCAGAAATTTAATATATTTAAATCTCATATCAAGTTACTGTTACAAGACCTCACAATACGTTTTTGTTTTACCACACATCCAAATTTTAAATATGAAGAAGCTATATCATCATTTATCTTTCATTTTCATGAATGTTCCCAACCTCAACAAACACCCAAACTATATCATACATGGTTTCCCATTTCTCAATAATATCAGGATCAGGTTAACCTCCACTGTCACTCTTAGCTTGGAAATGAAGCGCTGCAATTTCTTCATCTCAAAGCTATGTAAGGAAGGAAAGATCATCGAAGCACGCAAGGTGTTTGATGAAATGTCTGAAAGGGATGTTTGTTTGTGGACTACAATGATAAGCGGATATATCAAAGGTGGCATGATTAAGGAAGCTAGGAAGCTGTTTGATAGATCGGATGCGGAGAAGAGTGTGATTGTTTGGACTGCTATGGTTAGTGGGTATGTTAAGATGAATCAAATTGAGGAAGCTGAGAGGTTGTTTTATGAGATGCCGATTAAGAATGTTGTGTCTTGGAATACAATGATTGATGGGTATGCGCGGAATGGTCGGACTGAACAGGCTTTGGATTTGTTTAGAAGAATGCCGGAGAGGAATGTGGTTTCTTGGAATACGATAATGACGGCCTTGGCGCATTCGGGGAGGATTGATGATGCGCAAAGGCTTTTTGATAAGATGCGGGAAAGGGATGTGGTTTCGTGGACTACTATGGTTGCGGGCTTGTCGAAGAATGGGAGAATTGATGATGCTCGGGAACTTTTTGATAGAATGCCGGTTCGTAATGTGGTTTCTTGGAATGCAATGATTGCGGGTTATGCGCAGAATGGGAGGTTGGATGAGGCTTTAAAGTTGTTTGAGAGGATGCCTCAGAGGGATATGCCTTCGTGGAATACAATGGTTACGGGTTTCATTCAAAATGGGGACTTGACTAGGGCAGAGAAGTTATTTGATGCAATGCCACAAAAGAATATCATTACTTGGACTGCTATGATGACAGGTTACGTACAACATGGTCTGAGTGAAGAAGCATTGAAAACATTTAACAAAATGCAAGCTAATGATGGATTAAAACCAGCCACCGGAACTTTTGTGACTGTTTTAGGTGCTTGTAGTGACTTGGCAGGTCTTATCGAAGGACAACAAATCCATCAAATGATTAGTAAAACAGTTTTTCAGGAGAGCACACAAGTGGTATCAGCGCTGATAAATATGTACTCAAAATGTGGGAAGTTGCATGTTGCTAGGAAGATGTTTGACGATGGATTATCCGGGCACATGGATTTGATATCTTGGAATGGTATGATTGCCGCCTATGCACACCATGGATATGGAAATGAAGCAATAAATCTATTCAATAAAATGCAAGAATTGGGTTTCCAAGCCAATGATGTCACCTTTGTTGGACTTCTCACAGCTTGTAGTCATGCTGGTTTAGTTGACGAGGGACTTAAATACTTTGATGAGCTTTTCAAAAACCGATATATACAAGTAAGAGAAGATCACTATACTTGTCTAATTGATCTTTGTGGTCGTGCGGGAAGGCTGAAAGAAGCTTTCAATATCATTGAAGGACTTGGGAAAGAGGCATCATTATCTGTTTGGGGTGCACTCCTAGCTGGATGTAACATGCATGGGAACACTGATATTGGGAAACTCGTAGCTGATAAAGTTTTGAAAATCGAACCAGAAAATGCAGGCACCTATTCATTACTCTCAAATATGTATGCTTCTGTAGGGAAGTGGAAAGAAGCTGCCAATGTTAGAATGAAGATGAAAGACAAAGGGTTAAAGAAGCAGCCAGGTTGTAGTTGGATTGAAGTTGGAAATACAGTGCAAGTATTTGTAGTTGGTGATAAATCACATTCTCAATCTGAGGATCTAGGATATTTACTTCTTGACTTACATACAAAAATGAAGAAGGCCGAGGACATGCCAGATGATGATTTGTTGGTTGATGTGGAAATTTAATAGTATAAAGTATGAATCCTTGTTGGTTATAGCTTGGATTATGCAATGGAGTTGAAATGTGGCTAAGTTTACTACCGCTTCTGGTACATAACACATTTAATTTTCTGACTAAAGTCATTGATTTTAAGTCTACTCTGGCCTCTTTCCCCTCCCAAACAAACTAATTAATGTATAAACTGTTTTTTGATAGGCAAATGTTAATAGTTAGTTTGTTCGGAAGAGGGGGGATGCTAGTAGCAGAGATTTAAACCCTGGACTTTCTTGCATATAGTTCCTTCAGTATCACGACCCAAACCACTGAGCTACTCCTTCGGGGACATTAAACTGTTATTTAAATTACTGAAGAGTAGCTTATGTCTTCGATGTTTCTGTTCAGGTGATCACAGACATAAAGAAAACTGAAAGAATAACCGGCTTTTCAAATTTTCAGTCTCAGTTTAGTATTTTAATTCTGAGATTGTTACAGTATTATATTGTACTGTGTTTGTTTAATTGCAAAATAAAAAAGAAACTTCCTTATGAGATTTTGCATCTGAAGTGGGAATATGTTATCATTTAATAGTACTGACTACTGAGTCTAAGAATTTATGTTTTTGCAGAGTAATTTCAAGTGAAAATATTTACTACTTTTTGATTGCTTGGTGGCTTTGCGTGAGATAATATGATGTAGGAACAAGCAAATAGTTCGGAATTTAAAGGCTTCATTGGCATACTCATACACCTGGTCTTGTAGTTGTTGCCAAAAATGTGCTTTGTTAGATGAAACGACTGTGCTATTGAATCAGTTTATGGAAAGCACAGGTTGTTTCTAAGTGGGCTGATTTCAAGCAAAACATTTGAAGATGCAACACCCTCTTGTCCTGTCCATTGCATTTTGTAAGTGTATTTACCGTTATGCATTTGGCTTCAGAAGTTTGGAATCACTAAAATACATAATATTGCTAATTATAAGAGATGCTAGCATGTTTTTATTGGTTGAGTTGCAAAAAACTTTTATGAGAGTCGGATCTGATATTCGAAATCCATTTTATCAACTATCTAATCAATCGTTGATTCCTTGCAAGGTTTTTGATAATACTTTATTTTGTCTCAGGAAGGATATTTGTTGATAGTTGTTTTTCTTCTGCTTTTTTCATCTTAATTGTACACAGTTGCCAGCAGCTATCCCCCTTTCGGCCTGGAACAAGTTCATCTCAATTGAGCCACTTTGTTTCGAAACAGATCAGGTGCGAATCATCACTGCTGAGGGAGGGAATGATCTAGATAAACTAAGGGTAATGTGTGAGTTGGGTCACATTCTAACCCTACTTGATTAGACCAATAATAATTCTCGTAAGTGGGAGAAAGGAATTAAAAAGTGGGTTGCCTTAATTTCTATTTCAAGTGAACCTCTCCAATTTAATTGGGCTCATGGACCAATGGTTCCTTTTGAGGGTACTTGGTGTGTGAAGGGCATCGTGGCGGGTAAGGGAGTCCAAGCAACACAACCCTTATTGTTAGAAACAGTGTAAAGTTGAAGAAGGGTGATGGGATTCATGAGGCAAAACTGTTTGATGCAAATGAACTCAGCTTAAGTGCAGTCGCTGGGTTTGGAATTGAGGGTCTACTTGCCATTCTCAATCACCAATTTGCTGCAGAAAGTGATAATATCCGTGCACAGCAGTGGGTGGGAAAGACATTTTCCATAACTTCCAATGAAGCACGGACACAATATGGGTATTCTGAACCGCTCACAAATATTCTGATCCCATTTGGATGACTGAAACTGATAATTGTCACTCAAAGGTAGTAAGTGTGAGTTTCCAACAGTGGAACTCCGGGAATAATTGTCTTATTCTGAACTACTCCTGCACAAGAAGAGCTTTTGGGAGAACTCTGTTAGTTGGCACAAGAGGCATTCAAGCTTCAAGAGTTTGAATTGCAGTGGCACTTTGCTATTGTCCTAGTTGCTGCCTTTTGGTGCGTTGTATCAGTAGTTGTCTTGCTGAAATTGTTCATGTCCAATTCCTTTGGGGACTCGCGAGCTGCTCAGTCATGACATGATAAAATGTATTCAAGTCATTTTTCTTATCTTAGCCATGAGGACAATGCTATTTTTCTAGCTGCCGGTAGTGATAGGACATTGGTTTTGGGCCTTAGTCCATTAGAGAGACTGAATAGGAAAATAGGACTGACGTGACAATAATCTGGTAGCAAGGAAAACACTATAAGAGTTAAAAGAGGGGAGAGTGGGGATCATTGAGACTTATGTTAAGAAATTGTTTAGCTGAGACAATCTCTCAGGTAGGAGGAGTGTTGACGCTGGGCTGTTTTCTGTTTCTTCATTGTAGAGCTTTTGAGCTCACACTTATATCAAATAATATTCACTTTCGTTTTAATTGAAATTCTGGGTTATATTATAATATTATTCATTAATTTTGGAAGAATTGCGACATAATAACTAATATGGAAATGTTTTGGTGCCTGGAGTTCATAAATCACTTTTCTTCCTTTTCATTTTACATCTTATGACTTATCCTTTTTCTTTTGAATAAAATAGGGTTATTGTGAGGTCCAACCTTGCACCTCTGGATTTTGGAGTTCTTCATATCTAAAGAAGCCACATGGCAATGTGAGAATAGGTTCAGGTAATGCAGCCAGTTCTCATGCCACTAACATATTCTTAGTCGTGGAGAAGTTTCGGACTAGATTCTACATTGCAGGACAATGGGGGAAAACAAAAGTGCTTTGGGGTTTGTCCATATTAGAATAGAATATTCTACTGTTTTGTCTAATTCTATTGTTTGTCTTATTCTCTTATTGTGTGCTATCTGTTTGTTAGGGCAAAGCTGTAAGTTTGTTAGTGAGTTGTGCCATCTTTGATAACAAACTATCCCAGTTATATATAGCTACTGATTGTATTCTATTTTGCTAAGAATGAAATACAAATCAGATTCTTCTCTCTCTTTCTATTATCTTAACATGGTATCTTGAGCCTTTTTCTTTCCCGTGCTCCCATGACTTCTCCTTTCAATTCTGAGGTTGTTTTTCCCTCTTCTCACATCAAACTTTCTCACCTCATCTCTGTCAAGCTTGATGAAAGAAACTTCAAGCAATGGAAACAGCAGATTGAGGGTGTGATTCGCGGCCACAAACTGCAACGGTTTGTTACGACGCCACTTGTTCCTCCGCGCTTCCTTCCCGGCGCAGATCCGGTCACCGGTGGTGCGAATCCCTTGTATCTTGACTGGGAACAGCAAGATGCACTTATCTGTACTTGGCTCCTCTCCACTATCTCTGACTCCATTCTTCCGAAACTGGTCGATTGCACGTACTCATGGCAAGTGTGGTCTGAAGTTCAACGTTACTTCAACACCTTGCTCACTACCAAGGCGCGTCAACTTCGATCGGAGCTCCGAAATCTCACCAAAGGTTCGCGCACGATAACAGAATTCACGATTCGTGTTCGTGACATCAGCGAATCTCTGGTATCTATTGGCGACCCTGTTCCTCAGCAGAATCTCATTGAAATCGTTCTCGATGCTCTTCCTGAAGCGTATGATCCTATTGTTGCTGCGATGAACAGCAAAGAGGATCTCAGTATGATTGAAGAGCTTGAATCGAGTCTCCTTGCTCATGAATCGCGTCTGGAGAAGAATCGTAAAGCTGTTGTCACTGAACCTGTTTCAGTGAATCTTGCTCAAGCACCACCATCTTCTCAATCTTTCTCTACTGATGCTTCTGGTGCAGATACTGCCTCAACCTTTCCGGTTGGTACTAGCCATGTTAACGCCACTGCTGACAATCATGGTGGTAGGTCTGGTCGTGGTGGTAGGTCTGGTCGTGGTGGTGGAAGATTTGGACGTGGAGGTGGCAGATCTGGTAAAGTTTCTTGTCAAATCTGCCACAAACCTGGTCATGATGCATCAATATGTTATCATAGGTACTCATCTTCAGATGCTCCGTCCTACCCTTCACCAAGAACTCCTTTCAATCCTTTCATGATGATGCCACGCTCACCATATCCTCCTTCTGCTTTTGGTTATGCTCTTGCTCCAAGGCCTACACCACCAAGGCAGCCTCAACCTCAAGCTTTCTTAGCAGGTTCTGATCCCAGCTTCAACAACCAATGGTGGTATCCAGATTTAGGTGTTTCGCATCATGTCACGCCTGAGATTTCAAATTTGTCTGATGCTTGTTCACTGCCTGGAACTGAACAAGTGTTCATGTGGAATGGTCAAGGTTTGTTTATTGATTTTGTAGGTTCCATGAGTTTTCCTTCCTCTAATCCCTCTAATTCATCATTAATCTTGCATAATCTTCTTGTTCCTCATATAACTAAGAATCTCATCAGTGTCAGCAAATTTGCTCAGGATAATCGTGTCTATTTTGAATTCCATCCTCAATTTTGTGTTGTAAAATCGCAGGATACTTCTGAAATTCTTCTTCATGGCACTGTTGGAGCTGATGGACTCTACAGATTTGCCAAGCCTATTGCCTCTCTATCCAAGTCTATTAGTTCTAGTTCTAAGTCTCCTAGTTCTAATTTCTGTTCTAGATTTAGTTATCCTTGTAATCCTGTTGCTACTAGCAACCATCTTTCCTATTGTAATGATGATTTTCACAATAATAAAACTGCATCTAACTCTACTTTCAATTCTCCTGCTGTACATTTAACTTCTGCTCCTAATTCCTACTCTAATTCTGCCATGTCTAACTCTGCCACTATATCAAATAGCAAGTATGCTCTATGGCATACTAGGCTTGGTCACCCTCACCATCATGCACTTCTTGAGGTTCTCAAACTCTGTCAAATTCCTATCCCTCAAAAGCCTCCCACTGACCTATGTTCTGCTTGCTGTTTAGGCAAGTCTCACAGACTGCCATCAACACTGTCCACTACTATTTTCACTTGTCCCTTTGAACTCGTTGTATGTGATCTTTGGGGCCCTGCACCCATGGTCTCCTCAGGAGGTTACTCTTATTTCTTAACCTGTGTTGATGCTTTCTCAAGATTTGTTTGGGTTTTCCCTTTAAAACTAAAGTCTGACACCCTCACTCAATTTATACACTTCAAGTCTATGGTTGAACTTCAGTTCAACTGTAAAATTAAAGGCATCCAAAGTGATGGAGGTGGTGAGTTCAAACCTCTCACTAAGTTTCTTGCTCCCTTAGGAATTACTCATAGGTTCTCTTGCCCTTACACTCACCATCAAATTGGCATAGTGGAAAGGAAACATCGCCATATAGTTGAAACAGGTCTTGCTCTTCTTGCTCATTCTAAACTTCCTTTCAAGTATTGGGATCATTCCTTTATCACTGCAGCCTACCTTATCAATAGGTTACCTAGTGCTGCCCTTCAAAATAAATCTCCTTACTCCATTTTAATGCACAAACCTCCTGACTATTTCTCATTTAGGGCTTTTGGCGTGCCTGTTTCCCCTTCCTTAGACCCTATATCTCCCACAAACTTTCATTTAGATCTCAGGAGTGTATCTTTCTAGGATATTCCTCTGTTCACAAAGGCTACAAATGCCTTTCAGTTGATGGACACATATATATATCTAAAGATGTCCTATTCCCTGAAACTCGCTTTCCCTACCCTGAGCTCTTTCCTAGCTCCTCCACTCCTGTGACTTCCACTACTTCTGCCTCTTGGTTTCCTTCTGCCTCTCCACCTATTCCTACATTTCATATCCCCCCACTGCAGCATGTTTCCCCCCTGTCTCTTCTCAGCCATCACCTTCTAATGCTGCTTCCCACACTGCAGAGCATTCTTATTCTCCTATCTCTGCTCAACCTATGTCTCCTATTGACTCTAATGCAGGCTCTCCCTCTTCTCCCCTGCATCATTCACCCTCTTCTCCTTCTGACTTTTCTGATCTGGCTGAGGCCAGCACTATATCTCCTGTCCTTTCTTCTTCTTCTAATTCTGCTCCTATTCCTCCGATTCACCATCTCAATGTTCATCCCATGCAAACTCGTGCCAAAAATGGTATTGTTTAGCCTAGAGTCGATCCTACTTTGCTCTTAACTCACATGGAACCTACCTCAATCAAACAGGCCTTGACCACTCCTCACTGGTTTCAGGCTATGCAAGATGAATTTCAGGCCCTTTTGAAAAATCAGACTTGGTCTTTGGTGCCTCCACCAGCATCCAAGAAACCCATAGGCTGCAAATGGGTTTTTCGTGTGAAAGAGAACCCTCATGGTGCCATTCTAAAATACAAGGCAAGGCTGGTTGCCAAAGGTTTTCACCAACAGGCTGGGAGTGATTTCTCAGAAACCTTCTCCCCTGTAGTAAAACCTGTCACCATAAGACTTGTGCTAACCCTTGCTGTCACAAATAACTGGCAGATTGTCGCTACTCGAAAAAATGCATCGCGCAACGACGGGGAGGCGAAAAGGATAGACAGAAGAGTCGCCACCGAACTTTATTTATCCCATGAGGGGAAAGGAAAATATCGAGAAAACCTTAAGAAAAGAATGGATAAGATGGTCTCGCAACCATGAACGGGTTCGGAAGCCGGTTATGCGAGGGGAAGGTATTAGCACCCCTCGCATCCATCGTACTCGATGGGAACCTTTTGTTTGTCGATGTGTGAATTTATCTGCTTAAATATTATGCTATAAGAAGTGTGTTTCAAAAGGGTTAAGGGAAAGGTTTAGAAACGGGAAACAAGGGGTGACGAGGGAAAGAAAGGAGAAAGAACAGACTCGGTAGGACTTCGCGGTCCTAGGCCTACGTATTCTCAAAAGGTATGAGAAAGTCAGAGTCGACGTAGTTCGGGGAACTACAGATATAGGGGGGAATGTGCTCGGCAAGGATTGTGGCCCTTGTGCCTACGTATCTTTACTTGGAAAAGTGAAGAATCAGAGCAGCCGTAGTTCGGCCTACGGTGTGTTGATGCTTTTTATGGATGAGGTTATCGTGCGCATTCTAGCAGTTAGGTGTTTTGCTGCTCGCTCGTTGGAGACTTAGGCGTACCTGTTTGCGGTAGAACGGACGTAACATATCCTTTTTGAAAAATTGATTAGGTTTTCGCCACTCGGGGCAAGAAGTCACATTTGATTGATTTGATTGTTTTAAAGGGGCGAGACATGTCCTCGGATAGTAACCCCTACGGGTAGTACCCAATTCGTTATCTCAAAGTTTTTGTTTTAAAAGGGTGTGGCGAACGAGGTGTCTTCGTATTGAAAGACGAGCGTCGAAATCACCCTCACTACAGTGGGCATCCCATCGCTCGGAGAAGAAGAGGTCTACACCCAACCCTCTCTCTTTAATTCAATACAAAGGGAACTTCGTTCTCTTATTAAAGATGTTTCTGGTTTTGAATGGTAAGTGCTTCGCGACAGAGAACCCTACGGTAAACGTCAGCACTCGGGATAGGAGAAGGCCTACGCTTAACCACTCCACGACCATTCAAGTTTTGTTGTGAAAATAATTTGAAAATGCACTCGGTACGAGACCGAGGTTTTAGGTGACAAGGGTTGCGGAATGAAGTTGTAAAAGTGAGATATGGTGGATAAAGTCGCGTCTTTGTATTGAAAGACGAGTATCGAGACCACCCTCACTACAGTGGGCATCCCAATGCTCGGAGAGGAAGAAGACTACACTTAATCCCCTCTCTTTAATCCAATACAAAGAAAATATGATTTGAAAATATTTTCAAAGTTACACTCGGTACGAGACCGAGGTTTTAGGAGGAGGATATGGATGAGTGCGGAGAATACGAGCGTCTTCGTATTGAAAGACGAGTGTCAAAACCACCCACACTACAGTGAGCATCTCGACACTTGGAGAGGGAGAAAGTCTACACTTAATCCTCTTTTTTCAATTCAACACGAATATAACTCAGTTCCTTCATTGAAGATAGTTTGATAGCGCCGGTGAATCGAATTGGGACAAGAAAGGAAGAGAGAAAAGGTGGTCTCAGATCCTACATCATCCATCAACAATTTGATTAATAATGATTTACGGAGGTCTCGTCATCGACCCAAAACAAGATGAAATGAGATGAAAAGCCCAATAATAAATGAGAAATAAATCTATCTCTAAAATAAAATAAAATGAACTTCTAAGTAAAATATATATACAAAAACTACAAAATATAATGTATAATGTATATTTAAATATAAAGTAAATAAATAATATATGTAAAAAAACTCTAGAGAAAATAATTTTAAAAAAACAACATAATATATACATATTAATTTACTGTAAAAGAAAAATGTTTGAGAAGATATTTTCAAAAAGGTTTAAATAATATATAGTACATATGAAAAAAAGGAAATAAATAATAAATTTCATGATTTGTGGAAAGGAAAAGGAAAGGATCGGCGTTCTACCACCATCATCATCGCATTCGTAGCAGGACGACACCGGAGGGTCTATCACCGGCGTACACCAATTTTTTTTGCTTGTTCTTCGCGATTTATCCAAACTCCTTACGATTTGTCCAAATTTCTCGCTCGATCTTCGTTCGCCTCCCCGTTCAGAAAAGCTTCAATCCATTCTTCTTGCTTCAGGTTTGCATTGGTCTTGCTTGTATTTCTGTTTTCGATTTCACTTTTACTCTCTTCTCTTTAACTCACTTTCAGGTTTTGTTCTGTTTGTAGAAAAGGATACAGCAGTTTTGCTAGTGGTTTGAAGAGAGGGGAAAACAGTGAAGATTTGAATAAAACTGGGTTGAAGACCGGTTTGAGTGAAAGTGATGAGGGTTTACGAAAAGGGGATTTGTTTGTTCGAATTCTGGGTATAGCTTCGTCGCTTATTGATTTTCGAAATGGTTTTGAGGGATGTTGGCGATTTGGGTTGCTATTTTGCTGTAGCTAATACGATAGTTATCGTTGATTGCAAAATACAAGCTGATGTTATTGGCTACGGTGTTATTTGAAGCAGAAGGGATGAGGGTGATGTATCACGGTTTATGATTATTTTTGAGTTTGAAGGTAAGGGGTGGTAGCGAAAATCAGGGATATGTTAAGAGGTCGTTTTGTTAACGAAGGTTGCGTTGAGAGGATGAAGAACAGATGTTTTCATGGGTTGGGTGTTTTAACGGTAAGCACCGAAATAGAGGAAACATGATTGTTTATGAGAAATAGGACATGTTCTTGAGCTGGTTGAGTTTCGTGAAGAAGATAGTGTCAAGGGTTTTGGGGTGTTGTTTACTTTTGTAATGAGAAACCTGTTATCATTTAGAAACCCATGAAGCAAAGGGTGAGTATGGTTGTTGAAGGCCTAGTTGAAGATGTCGAACGGGTTATCGGGGAAAATGGTCTAATGCACGATGAAACTGAGGCTGAGCTTGCGTTGAGGACATTTGTGGAGGAGGATCGATTTGCAGAACAGTTGTTGTTAAACTATGAGTGTGAAGTGGAGATTAATGAAAGGAAGTGCTGAACAGAGACATAAAAACCGCCCACCACATGTTCGATGAAAGTAATGTTGTGGCTTTGAGGGTTTAATGGAGTTTTCTGGGTCGAAAATGGAAGTGAGGTAGCAGATGATTAGTTGAATGTTTGTCCTGTTTTGGTTGATGGAGTTTGAGGGGGTTTTTCTGAAATGGTGATGGATTTTTTAGATCTATTGTAGTTGTTGGTGTTCATGTATGGTTGTTAGATGATGGGAGGTGGAGTTTTGGAGGGTTGAGGATGAAGAACAGAGAGGACAGATGTTTGGAGATTTGAAGGTGGAGGTTATTGTTGTGCTATGTGATTCTCCCCTTTTTTTATGCTATGTCCAATGGTTGTGTATTGTCTTGGTTTATTTCATGTCTGTTGCTTTCATGTGCAGGAATTGTCCGGCATGTTGTTTTCCTGCGGTTTGTACCAGCCATAGCAGGTACTGCCAGCTAGTGTGTCTTGATGCAACTGGTACGGTTTGTGCAGAATATTGTCTGTTGGTCTGGTGTGGGGCTGTTTTGCAGCAGGGTATTGTCTGTGGGCTGTGCTGTTTTTTTTTGTTGGCTATTGTGTGTAGCAGGCTGGTTGTGCAGAGTATGTTTGTGTCTAATACTTTAGGGGCATAAAATTCATTCTCTTTCATCTGAGGCTCTGATGGACTAATGTTTAATGAAGTTTGCTGGCTGGACTTGTTCGGAGTAGAATGGTCGGGAAAAGAACCAGCAACTGGGAGTTGATTAGCGTTGAGAGAATTCAAATCAAACGTCCCTTCAGCCCCTTGCACAGATTCAATATCACGTTTGAGCTTTGACAGGGAACGGTTAACCTTGTTGATCTTTCGAGATGGCCAACGGGATATACCATGCTGCCTGCAGATGCGCTTCATTGTAGTAGGACAAACGCCAAGGCTTTTTGCAGCATCTTTAAGACTCCCAGCGAAATAACGTTGTAGAACTTCAAGACTAATAGATTTCTCAGTTTTTTCACGTTTCCCAGCTTTCAAAGCTTCGACGCTGCTCATCGTTGTACTCCCAACCGCAATGGGTGCAGGATTTTCGGGTACTTTAACCGCCCATGTTTCCCCAGCCGCAAATGATGGAAGACCTTCAGGAGGCACAAGTATACCAGGGAACATCAAGTCAGCTCCACCTATAACATACCGAGAAACCTCGCCACCCTTGAGTATGAAAGCTGGCAGAAGCTCAGGGACCATCCATAGAGCATAAACTGTTGGGAAAATGTCCGAACCGCGACCATCGACGTCGAAAAACACAGGAAAACCTCCCTCCACAGCATACACATGAACTCGAGTTTGAAACTTGGCCACTGTTATCTCTACCTTAGGAGGAAGTAGAATGTCTCGGTCAGAATCAGAAGCTCTTGGGAATTTGTCTCTAATGGTTCGTTTTAGCTTCTTCCTGTCGGCACCGGATAATCTCTGCTGAGACTTGGCTTCCACGAAGTCCGCATAACGCATCCAGTAATCAGGATAATTGGCGCAGACAATCAAGCATCTCTCGTAAAGTTTCACAGCCCAGTCAAAATCCCCTTGAAGTTCAATAAAATCCAGATAATCACGCCAATTCTGCAACTGATTTGCATCAAGTGGCCGGACATCAAAGTAATATCTTGGAATATTTGCCTCCAAAGAGCTAATCTTTGAATACAGTTCACAAGACTTATGATAAAGCTGTTCTCCAATGATCCTGTACTTTTTTACAAAATCAATCATTGGCTGTTTGTCACGAATGATTATAAAACCGGTTGGCCTGAGTATGCGGTCCATCTCAATTAATAGATCCTCCGGACTGCAATCTTTCTTTGCTACGTCAGACAAGACACTCCATGCATGGAGCATGTCGTAAGTTCGAGGGTATGTTGAGAATGCTTCACACCAGTCATGAGTGGCACCAATGAGGCCTCTGTCATATATAAGTTTAAGCGAGTTTGGTCCATCTTGAGGGACAACATTCATCACCCAAACATCTTTGTCTTTAAGAGCAGCTGCAAATGAACCCATGTTTGCTTTCATATCCATAATATTCCTTATCGTGTTTGATTTGATTTTTTGACTCATGAGACTCCAGTATTTATCGACTCTCTCTCGCCATAGTTCCATATCCTTTTCGAACATATCATTTGAATAGCCAAAGTCGGCTAATCTAGGAGGAGGACTGGTCAATCTTGCAGGCCAAGGAGCTAAGCCGCTACCTTTAGCTTTGTTGTCATGGTCACTGTAAGGTGTAATACAAACTTCCATATTTACTCCCCAAACTGCATCAGGATCTGCGTCAGACTGGCACAGAGGAGGGCGAGTACCAGGTTCTCTTTCTTTATAGCATTGATTTGTCAAAGGTTTCTGCCAGATGACAGTTTGATCCTTTTTAGAAGCTATTCTCCAACACATACGTCCCACGAGATCGCTCATTTCTTTCCATATCCTTAGATTCTCTTCATCCTGAGCATACGCTTCGGGAGATGAGTACGCAAAGTAACCTCCTGGCCTGAGAACGCGGTCTAGTTCAAGAAGCAGTATTCCATCTCTTTGAAGCCAATCAATACGGCAGCGAGAACAATGAGCAAGTTCAAAAGATCTGCTTGGGTAAGGGAGTCTCTTAGTTCCCAAGACACCAAGGTATGCAGGAATTCCTCTTTCTAGGGCAAATTGGATTTGATTTTGATGTACATCATTCGGTGCCAATGACATTGTAATGATATCAGATGAAAGAAGGTATCCTTTCTCGGCATGAGTGGTAGCCATGGTGGGAGGGCATGTTGGTCGCGTGTTGATGATTGGGAGAAATGCAAACAGAGGGTGGCACAAACAGTGCAGGTTAGTGCGAGCTCAGCAGCCGATGTAAGTCAAGGTAGGTTGAAATTAGTTGCAGATAGTGTGCAAAGAAATTTGCATATGTGTATTCAAGGGCTTAGAGATGGTAGTGGGGTCACATCCAGCTCTGGAGCAACATGATTTTGTTAATTTTGGCAGTGATTATATTTATATATATATATATGGGTTAGTGCTGTCAATATACATAGTTTACTATGGTATGGAAACCTCATTGGCATTTCACATTGGAGCATAGGTTTGAGGGCACCAATTTTAGATTTCTAACATTTAAAACGAGCATTTGACTCATTTCAGATCGTAAGATTTGGAATAGGTTGTACAATATTTTGCTGTTAGTGTAGCACCTGAATTTTATCTTTTGGGTTGGTGGATTTTGTTGTACATAATGACATCTCAAATAATTTGATTAGCAAAAGAAATTTGTTATGCTCAAAAAACTCCTTGCATTCTCAACGAAACCACATTTTGCATATAAATCAACAAGAGCACAACCAACAGAACAGTCCAAATCAAATCCAACTTTCACTATAAAACAATGCAACTGAATTCCCATCTCAGCATCATGAAACATTCGAGTAATTCTCATTGTCGTGTGATCCAACAACACCGCGAATCATAATATTCCAGGACACAACATTTCTCACAGGCAATTCATCCAACAGCTTCTCTGCATCTTCAGTTTCTTTACATTTGAGATAAACACTCAAAATATGATTCTTGATCTGACGTCACTTAGATTGTAGCTGAACCATAATCATTCCTCATAAACTGGATTTCTCAAAGCCTTGGAATCAGAAAACGATCATCAATCCATACTGTACACGCTCCTGTCTTGACAAACTTCACGTGAAATCTTGCAACAATTTATCCCAACCCTGATTAGAAAACGAGTTGAATCTTGATAATCTGTAACCATGAAACACCTGGCTTTGTCATGGCCTTCACGAAGTGGGAACAAGTAAAATACTTGTTTGTCCAAGATGAGGGCAAACTTCACTTGAATTCCAACCATTGCTACCCTTGACTTGATCACTTTGCTTGACGACTTGAATATAACCTCCTTGATCAGGTTAAAAAAAAAACCTTGATAATTCTTCTTGTTAGACACACATACCTCGATCCCCTGTGGAATGCAAAATGTTATGCAATGCTAATGCTGATGATGCAATATAACATAAGCCAAAGAGGTTGGTCAAATTTTGGGGTACAACAGTTGCCCCTATTCAAACGGCTTAGACCTGAATGGATGAACAGCGAACAGCTTTCAGACAAACATGGTAAAAGGCGGTTGAATACCAAAGAGACCTGAAATTTGCCAACCGTAAAAAAGAACTTCTGACATCGCCGTCAGGTTTACAATATTTTCCGACTTCGCCGTCAATCTTTTTTTCAAAATCGTCTTCTGACTTCGCCGTCAATTTACAATATTTTCTGACTTCGCCGTCAGTCATAAATCAAGTAAACATCTGACCTCGCCGTCAATTCTCACATAACCTGACTTTGCCGTCATCTCTTAAAACAATCTTCTGACTTCGCCGTCATTTCCAACAGCTTTGACTTCGCCGTCAATTCTTAAAATAATCGGTAAAAGCATTTGACCTCACGGTCAGGCCTCGACATTAAGTCGGTAAAAAGATCCAACCTCGCCGTCAGTCCTCTGTTAAATACAAACAGATATTGAATCCAAAGATACGATCCTCCGACATCGCCGTCAAGACAAAATCCAACATCGCCGTTGGAAGAACCAAACTACCTGACATCGCCGCCAAGAACAAACATCTAGCATCGCTGCTAAAGAATCAAACCACTCGACTTCGCCGCCGAAAATAAACACCCAACCTCGCCGCTGAATAAACAAATCACTCCGACATCGCCGCCAGAAACAAACATCCAACCTCGCCGCTGAATAAACAAATTATCTGACATCGCCGTCAAAAACAAACATCCAACCTCGCCGCTGAATAAACAAATTACTCCGACATCGCCGCCAGAAACAAACATCCAACCTCGCCGCTGAATAAACAAATTACTCCGACATCGCCGCCAGAAACAAACATCCAACCTCGCCGCTGAATAAACAAATTACTCCGACATCGCCGCCAGAAACAAACATCCAACCTCGCCGCTGAATAAACAAATTATTCCGACATCGCCGTCAAAACAGACTTCCCAACATCGCCGTTGAAACACTAACATCGCCGTCAGAACAAACTTTTCAACATCGCCGTTGAAACACTAACATCGCCGTCAGAACAAACTTCTCAACATCGCCGTTGAAGAATATAAATACTTGACATCACCGTCAAAACAGACCTCTCAACATCGCCGTTGAAACACTAAATCATCTAACATCGCCGTCAGAACAAACTTCTCAACATCGCCGTTGAAGAGTATAAATACTTGACATCGCCGTCAAAACAGACCTCTCAACATCGCCGTTGAAACACTAAATCATCTAACATCGCCGTCAGAACAAACTTCTCAACATCGCCGTTGAAGAATATAAATACTTGACATCGCCGTCAAAACAGACCTCTCAACATCGCCGTTGAAACACTAAATCATCTAACATCGCCGTCAGAACAAACTTCTCAACATCGCCGTTGAAGAATATAAATACTTGACATCGCCGTCAAAACAGACCTCTCAACATCGCCGTTGAAACACTAAATCATCTAACATCGCCGTCAGAACAAACTTCTCAACATCGCCGTTGAAGAAATAAATCACTTGACATTGCCGCCAAGCCTTCGCTAAATATAAGCGAGCAACAAGATTCAAACGAAATTAAGACCATCCATTGGTGATAGTCGCAAAATAACTCCGCTGGGGAAACACCATGAGCTGGGGTCTAGCCAACACACGGGCAAAGATACTAATCATCTGCGAGATTCATTTGAAACAAAAGGGTAACGACCTGGCTTATGTCTCGCATGCATATGTTTGGATATGACGAAATACTCCATACGAAATGGAAATGCTTCGCATTTGGGTGGATGCTATGCACGCATGTAAATGCAAATGAACCATTTTAGCAAAATAAATGCTAAAGAGAAAGAGCCAACTCCGTTGAGTCAGAGCTAGATACGCCTTAGCGCAAATAAACTCATGCTGGGGAATGCAAGCCGTGGATGGCCTCCGAGAAAACTTCTGGGTAAAACTGCTTTGCTAAGAATAAATCCATTCCGCTGGGGATCCAAACCAAACTCTGCTGCGGAAAACCTCCCGGGTGGCCTATCAGTCTACAACTCTTTTGGGAAACAAGCAACTCGGCCGGAGGCAACAACTCCATTCTACCGGGGAAATCAGCCATGACTGATTAGCCAGAATAACTCTACTGGGGAATCACAGCAGATTGCTGAGGAATAGCTCCATTTTGTCGGTGATTGAATCCGCTACCTGCTAGGGATTTTGAATAAGATTTACTGGAAGGATTATCCCACACTCTCTCTGCTGGGGATGGAGATGAACGATCTCTGAGTCAGCTCCATTTTGTGGGGAAGGAAATTAACTCCGCTGGCTTGGCTAGACTCTGAGGGGGAAGGAGTCAACCATTTAGACTCTGTGGGGATAACAATACAGCGCTCGCCCTACTGCTGGGAAAATAAACCCAAATCTGCTTCTATAACTCTGATAAACTCTTGAAGATATGGAGAGGAACACATCTCCTTTGTTTACGATTTTGCCCCAGCCTGTGGGACTTTTGGTTAGATATGAACTGCCTCAGCGCTTCGAACCCCCGAAGAAGTGCTTCAAGTCAATTTCCTTTCTGGATAAGGATAGTTGTCGTGCTTCTGGGGTGGCCTGCCCCAACTTTGAAGTGATTTGCCCCAGCTTTGAAGTGATTTGCCCCTGATTGGCTGATTTGTAGAGAAGTGCCTTTGACTTCGAGAGATTTACCTAATCTCGACCTGATTGCCCCAGATTAACCAACCTTAGGGAATGGCGTCTTCGACTGGCCTTCGAGTGGTTTGACGAGTTTCGACCCGATTGCCCCAGATTAACTGCATCTAGGGATGACCGACTCTGCTTACGTTTACCTGATGTGACTTGCCCCTGCTCAAAGGAGTACTCGGGCGCTCTATATCTTATTTCTATCAAACTTCGCATTGTAGAAACCTTCCTGATGTCAAATTCTTTCTCGCGAGTAAAACAATTTGTTTTGCAAAAGATAATATTAATGCAATGCATATGACAGTTTTGAAATCCAAGTTTGTTCACTGGAAAAAAATGTGGCACTTAGTGAACGAATCACTTATCAGAAATATCAATATCCATACCCATAGGGTAAGAAAAAATCCTTTTAGGAGTCAGTTTCGACGCGATCTTTACCGAAGTATGCTTTCAAAACAAATCTGCTTCAATTAGGACTTTTGAAGGTTGTAACTTGGTCAGGTTCACGGTTTGAAAGAAAAGATATGAGGCTCAAAGTTCTGTTTAACCCACCCATTCTCCTTAATATTCTCCAATCCTATGTTCAGCTAATTCGACACAAGCGCTCACCTCTCAAAGGTTAAATGGCTAGAGTGATGGTTCGGGAAACCGCAAATTTTTGGAGTGACAGTCACTCGCTCTTCGTCTTTGGTGCCTGGAGTCACACGACTTGTTGTTCATCATTTCATTCCCTATTTTTCCTGGACTGACTCTTTTGAGTATATCATTGATTTCAAAGTCCATCGGGATGCCCTAATTTTTGCCTAAGCAACTTGTCTTCAAGTTATCGACTTAGCGGGCTTTTTCTTTTCTCTTTCTTTTGATTCTCTTTTGAACAAATCGTGTGACATCGGCTTGTCTGACTTGTTGAAAAGGGATTGTGACTGTCTCACTTCTTGGCTGGTGAAGGATAACCACAGTGGTTCTTTAGGTACGACCTATATAGGTGTGATTGATCCTCGAACGGGAACACTGCTCTTGCAATTTGGATGTTTAGTCGAATTAACTGACACCTACCCTGCCCTAGGTTAAGATTGAGGTTTTTTCGTTTTCAGAAAGAAACTCCTACAACTAGGCTCAAAGGGGTTGACAAGGGATTAACATCCTTATATCTCCTGTGTTTAGGGATTCGAAACAATGCCTGTACATCATCAGCAGAGGTTTTAATTCAAAAAGCATACGTTCAGAAGTTTGCGTCTTTAAATTTCGTCATCCTCCCTCGGACTCCGCTTAAACAAGCGTTTTGACATCAATAAAAAGCGTTGAGTGAACACGAATGGATTTAATCAAAACACGCATATTCATTTCATTATCATTATCAATTGAAAACAAACAAGTTCTATAGATAAGATTCGCAAATAAGTTCGCACTTAAACAGAAAAGAAACTACAAATGCAAGGGAATAACATGATAGAGATATCGCCAGCTTCGGGGAGCTGGGCTTTCATTCTTGACTTGCCGCTGAACCAGCCATCCTTAGAATTGCTCCTCGAAATCCGTCTGATATTCTTCTGAACATATGCTCTCGGTGAATCCCTCCATAACATTAGCTGCCGAACCCATATGACTTGACGAAGGAAGATCGTTGATCTGAATACCCTGAGGCGTGATTAAAAACCTGTTGGAGTCCAGCAGAGTCTGAACCTGGCTTCTAAGCACCTTACAGTCTTCGGTTGAATGTCCCTGTGCCCCAACATGGTACTCACAGCGAGCATTAACATCAGAATCCAACGGATGTGAAGAAGTCTCGGGATCAGTTTGCTTCGGCACAATCAAACCACCTCTGATCAAGTCTGGCAATATCTGACCGTACGACAATGGCAACTGAGTGAAATGTCTCTCTGGCTTCCTTGGCCTTCGTCGGGCGTGCTGACGCGGCTGATGACAGTATGACTGCTGACTCTGGCGGGGAACAGATGTCTGATGCAAAGACCCAAAGGATCGTTGACTTTGAATAGTTGAGACATCGGGAGACTGAGTCTGAGGTATAGGGGACTCCCTTTGTTCAGGAACTTTCGTTCTTAGGCTTGGCCTAGGAACGGGCAATAGCTGCGGGCAGGGAGACTCTAGGGTCACAGATTGCAAGACCGGCTCCTGACCTGATGCAACTTCAGGGGGGAGAATAGGAACATCCACATTTTCTGGAATAAGATCATTGCTCGGCATGAACTCAAATGCTCTTGAATCGATTAAATCCTGAACCTTGTGCTTAAAGGCTTTGCAGTTCTCGATATTATGCCCCGGCGCCCCAGAATGGAAATCACAATGGGCATTTTCATCATAGCCTTGTGGTGGCTCGCCAGTCAACGGAGCCATAGTGCGAAGCTTAACCAAATGAAGTTGAAGCAAGTGTTGCAACAACTGAGCATAAGTCATGGGGATCTGGTCGAACATTCTGTCGGACTGCTTCGTCCTTTGAGCATACCTCATAATCCTAGGATTGTCTCGGGAAACAGGAAGTAGTTGTTGGCGAGGAAATACCGGAACCTCAGGTTGTGTAAGGTATCTTTGAGGCACTTCACGCCTTGGGAGAGGTTCCACATGTGAAGGTGGGATGGCCATCTCTGCTGCAACTTCGGGCACATGATCGCCTTCCTTTCTCAACACATTCCTCATGACTTCTGTTATCAGGCCCATCTGAGTCTTCAACTGATGGACTTCTTCTCTAAGCACTTTCTGATCCTGGAACAAAACTTGCATGTCCGTCATGAATTGTCCCATTTGGCTTCGGATTCCCCTCAACTCTTCTCGAATTTGTTCCATGGTCGTCTCTGTTGGTTTCCTTTGGGTGGAATGATCTTCAATTCTGGAACAAGCCGGATGGAAAACCACATGAAGCAATTACGTCCACAAAATTAGAACACCTCTATGCAAATGAATAATGATGCAATATGCAAGACATGCAAAGAAATGCAAATGAATATGCAAATGCAACAGGGGATCAAAAGTTGTTGTGTTGTTGACGGTGACGGACCAGCGCTTCGCCTTGAGACCAAACAACATTAGTACAAGGAACCCACTGTAACTGTTCATACTGACAAACGGATAGGATGAAGGTCAAAATTTTTCCTGCAAGACAGCACAACGAGATATCTCTCACCTCGGGCGGGAAATCTATCGGTTTATAAGAGGGTATTCCAAAGACTTTTCAAACAAAGTCCCATGCACTAACCCTCAAAAGTTTCCCATCATAACGACTACTCGTAAGACGGTAATCCCTTCAAAAGGATGAACACAGAGTTATGTTTTAGCAACCTTTGGAATAAGGTTCTACAAAAGGTCCTCAGAATCGCGGACTCTCAAGTTGAAGGTAAGAACGCCATTACGACTACACGTAAGACATAATTATTCCAACGGAGTCTCCTCTGAGCGGTGAGATTCAATCCAACTCAACGAGTCCTAAGTCTCGCAAATCAGAAAGAATCCACCTCCTAACTTAGTGTGTATGCTCGAAAGCTCGGGTAGAAAGCTTTATCCTCACAAACCAAACCAAGTGAACCCAATAAGTTAGAAAGAAACATAACCATAAAATAAATAGTGAAACAAATAAAGCATAAATGCGACAAACAAAATAGGCGTGGCTTGCTAAGGTTTCCCCAGCAGAGTCGCCAGCTGTCGCTACTCGAAAAAATGCATCGCGCAACGACGGGGAGGCGAAAAGGATAGACAGAAGAGTCGCCACCGAACTTTATTTATCCCATGAGGGGAAAGGAAAATATCGAGAAAACCTTAAGAAAAGAATGGATAAGATGGTCTCGCAACCATGAACGGGTTCGGAAGCCGGTTATGCGAGGGGAAGGTATTAGCACCCCTCGCATCCATCGTACTCGATGGGAACCTTTTGTTTGTCGATGTGTGAATTTATCTGCTTAAATATTATGCTATAAGAAGTGTGTTTCAAAAGGGTTAAGGGAAAGGTTTAGAAACGGGAAACAAGGGGTGACGAGGGAAAGAAAGGAGAAAGAACAGACTCGTCCTAGGCCTACGTATTCTCAAAAGGTATGAGAAAGTCAGAGTCGACGTAGTTCGGGGAACTACAGATATAGGGGGGAATGTGCTCGGCAAGGATTGTGGCCCTTGTGCCTACGTATCTTTACTTGGAAAAGTGAAGAATCAGAGCAGCCGTAGTTCGGCCTACGGTGTGTTGATGCTTTTTATGGATGAGGTTATCGTGCGCATTCTAGCAGTTAGGTGTTTTGCTGCTCGCTCGTTGGAGACTTAGGCGTACCTGTTTGCGGTAGAACGGACGTAACATATCCTTTTTGAAAAATTGATTAGGTTTTCGCCACTCGGGGCAAGAAGTCACATTTGATTGATTTGATTGTTTTAAAGGGGCGAGACATGTCCTCGGATAGTAACCCCTACGGGTAGTACCCAATTCGTTATCTCAAAGTTTTTGTTTTAAAAGGGTGTGGCGAACGAGGTGTCTTCGTATTGAAAGACGAGCGTCGAAATCACCCTCACTACAGTGGGCATCCCATCGCTCGGAGAAGAAGAGGTCTACACCCAACCCTCTCTCTTTAATTCAATACAAAGGGAACTTCGTTCTCTTATTAAAGATGTTTCTGGTTTTGAATGGTAAGTGCTTCGCGACAGAGAACCCTACGGTAAACGTCAGCACTCGGGATAGGAGAAGGCCTACGCTTAACCACTCCACGACCATTCAAGTTTTGTTGTGAAAATAATTTGAAAATGCACTCGGTACGAGACCGAGGTTTTAGGTGACAAGGGTTGCGGAATGAAGTTGTAAAAGTGAGATATGGTGGATAAAGTCGCGTCTTTGTATTGAAAGACGAGTATCGAGACCACCCTCACTACAGTGGGCATCCCAATGCTCGGAGAGGAAGAAGACTACACTTAATCCCCTCTCTTTAATCCAATACAAAGAAAATATGATTTGAAAATATTTTCAAAGTTACACTCGGTACGAGACCGAGGTTTTAGGAGGAGGATATGGATGAGTGCGGAGAATACGAGCGTCTTCGTATTGAAAGACGAGTGTCAAAACCACCCACACTACAGTGAGCATCTCGACACTTGGAGAGGGAGAAAGTCTACACTTAATCCTCTTTTTTCAATTCAACACGAATATAACTCAGTTCCTTCATTGAAGATAGTTTGATAGCGCCGGTGAATCGAATTGGGACAAGAAAGGAAGAGAGAAAAGGTGGTCTCAGATCCTACATCATCCATCAACAATTTGATTAATAATGATTTACGGAGGTCTCGTCATCGACCCAAAACAAGATGAAATGAGATGAAAAGCCCAATAATAAATGAGAAATAAATCTATCTCTAAAATAAAATAAAATGAACTTCTAAGTAAAATATATATACAAAAACTACAAAATATAATGTATAATGTATATTTAAATATAAAGTAAATAAATAATATATGTAAAAAAACTCTAGAGAAAATAATTTTAAAAAAACAACATAATATATACATATTAATTTACTGTAAAAGAAAAATGTTTGAGAAGATATTTTCAAAAAGGTTTAAATAATATATAGTACATATGAAAAAAAGGAAATAAATAATAAATTTCATGATTTGTGGAAAGGAAAAGGAAAGGATCGGCGTTCTACCACCATCATCATCGCATTCGTAGCAGGACGACACCGGAGGGTCTATCACCGGCGTACACCAATTTTTTTTGCTTGTTCTTCGCGATTTATCCAAACTCCTTACGATTTGTCCAAATTTCTCGCTCGATCTTCGTTCGCCTCCCCGTTCAGAAAAGCTTCAATCCATTCTTCTTGCTTCAGGTTTGCATTGGTCTTGCTTGTATTTCTGTTTTCGATTTCACTTTTACTCTCTTCTCTTTAACTCACTTTCAGGTTTTGTTCTGTTTGTAGAAAAGGATACAGCAGTTTTGCTAGTGGTTTGAAGAGAGGGGAAAACAGTGAAGATTTGAATAAAACTGGGTTGAAGACCGGTTTGAGTGAAAGTGATGAGGGTTTACGAAAAGGGGATTTGTTTGTTCGAATTCTGGGTATAGCTTCGTCGCTTATTGATTTTCGAAATGGTTTTGAGGGATGTTGGCGATTTGGGTTGCTATTTTGCTGTAGCTAATACGATAGTTATCGTTGATTGCAAAATACAAGCTGATGTTATTGGCTACGGTGTTATTTGAAGCAGAAGGGATGAGGGTGATGTATCACGGTTTATGATTATTTTTGAGTTTGAAGGTAAGGGGTGGTAGCGAAAATCAGGGATATGTTAAGAGGTCGTTTTGTTAACGAAGGTTGCGTTGAGAGGATGAAGAACAGATGTTTTCATGGGTTGGGTGTTTTAACGGTAAGCACCGAAATAGAGGAAACATGATTGTTTATGAGAAATAGGACATGTTCTTGAGCTGGTTGAGTTTCGTGAAGAAGATAGTGTCAAGGGTTTTGGGGTGTTGTTTACTTTTGTAATGAGAAACCTGTTATCATTTAGAAACCCATGAAGCAAAGGGTGAGTATGGTTGTTGAAGGCCTAGTTGAAGATGTCGAACGGGTTATCGGGGAAAATGGTCTAATGCACGATGAAACTGAGGCTGAGCTTGCGTTGAGGACATTTGTGGAGGAGGATCGATTTGCAGAACAGTTGTTGTTAAACTATGAGTGTGAAGTGGAGATTAATGAAAGGAAGTGCTGAACAGAGACATAAAAACCGCCCACCACATGTTCGATGAAAGTAATGTTGTGGCTTTGAGGGTTTAATGGAGTTTTCTGGGTCGAAAATGGAAGTGAGGTAGCAGATGATTAGTTGAATGTTTGTCCTGTTTTGGTTGATGGAGTTTGAGGGGGTTTTTCTGAAATGGTGATGGATTTTTTAGATCTATTGTAGTTGTTGGTGTTCATGTATGGTTGTTAGATGATGGGAGGTGGAGTTTTGGAGGGTTGAGGATGAAGAACAGAGAGGACAGATGTTTGGAGATTTGAAGGTGGAGGTTATTGTTGTGCTATGTGATTCTCCCCTTTTTTTATGCTATGTCCAATGGTTGTGTATTGTCTTGGTTTATTTCATGTCTGTTGCTTTCATGTGCAGGAATTGTCCGGCATGTTGTTTTCCTGCGGTTTGTACCAGCCATAGCAGGTACTGCCAGCTAGTGTGTCTTGATGCAACTGGTACGGTTTGTGCAGAATATTGTCTGTTGGTCTGGTGTGGGGCTGTTTTGCAGCAGGGTATTGTCTGTGGGCTGTGCTGTTTTTTTTTGTTGGCTATTGTGTGTAGCAGGCTGGTTGTGCAGAGTATGTTTGTGTCTAATACTTTAGGGGCATAAAATTCATTCTCTTTCATCTGAGGCTCTGATGGACTAATGTTTAATGAAGTTTGCTGGCTGGACTTGTTCGGAGTAGAATGGTCGGGAAAAGAACCAGCAACTGGGAGTTGATTAGCGTTGAGAGAATTCAAATCAAACGTCCCTTCAGCCCCTTGCACAGATTCAATATCACGTTTGAGCTTTGACAGGGAACGGTTAACCTTGTTGATCTTTCGAGATGGCCAACGGGATATACCATGCTGCCTGCAGATGCGCTTCATTGTAGTAGGACAAACGCCAAGGCTTTTTGCAGCATCTTTAAGACTCCCAGCGAAATAACGTTGTAGAACTTCAAGACTAATAGATTTCTCAGTTTTTTCACGTTTCCCAGCTTTCAAAGCTTCGACGCTGCTCATCGTTGTACTCCCAACCGCAATGGGTGCAGGATTTTCGGGTACTTTAACCGCCCATGTTTCCCCAGCCGCAAATGATGGAAGACCTTCAGGAGGCACAAGTATACCAGGGAACATCAAGTCAGCTCCACCTATAACATACCGAGAAACCTCGCCACCCTTGAGTATGAAAGCTGGCAGAAGCTCAGGGACCATCCATAGAGCATAAACTGTTGGGAAAATGTCCGAACCGCGACCATCGACGTCGAAAAACACAGGAAAACCTCCCTCCACAGCATACACATGAACTCGAGTTTGAAACTTGGCCACTGTTATCTCTACCTTAGGAGGAAGTAGAATGTCTCGGTCAGAATCAGAAGCTCTTGGGAATTTGTCTCTAATGGTTCGTTTTAGCTTCTTCCTGTCGGCACCGGATAATCTCTGCTGAGACTTGGCTTCCACGAAGTCCGCATAACGCATCCAGTAATCAGGATAATTGGCGCAGACAATCAAGCATCTCTCGTAAAGTTTCACAGCCCAGTCAAAATCCCCTTGAAGTTCAATAAAATCCAGATAATCACGCCAATTCTGCAACTGATTTGCATCAAGTGGTCGGACATCAAAGTAATATCTTGGAATATTTGCCTCCAAAGAGCTAATCTTTGAATACAGTTCACAAGACTTATGATAAAGCTGTTCTCCAATGATCCTGTACTTTTTTACAAAATCAATCATTGGCTGTTTGTCACGAATGATTATAAAACCGGTTGGCCTGAGTATGCGGTCCATCTCAATTAATAGATCCTCCGGACTGCAATCTTTCTTTGCTACGTCAGACAAGACACTCCATGCATGGAGCATGTCGTAAGTTCGAGGGTATGTTGAGAATGCTTCACACCAGTCATGAGTGGCACCAATGAGGCCTCTGTCATATATAAGTTTAAGCGAGTTTGGTCCATCTTGAGGGACAACATTCATCACCCAAACATCTTTGTCTTTAAGAGCAGCTGCAAATGAACCCATGTTTGCTTTCATATCCATAATATTCCTTATCGTGTTTGATTTGATTTTTTGACTCATGAGACTCCAGTATTTATCGACTCTCTCTCGCCATAGTTCCATATCCTTTTCGAACATATCATTTGAATAGCCAAAGTCGGCTAATCTAGGAGGAGGACTGGTCAATCTTGCAGGCCAAGGAGCTAAGCCGCTACCTTTAGCTTTGTTGTCATGGTCACTGTAAGGTGTAATACAAACTTCCATATTTACTCCCCAAACTGCATCAGGATCTGCGTCAGACTGGCACAGAGGAGGGCGAGTACCAGGTTCTCTTTCTTTATAGCATTGATTTGTCAAAGGTTTCTGCCAGATGACAGTTTGATCCTTTTTAGAAGCTATTCTCCAACACATACGTCCCACGAGATCGCTCATTTCTTTCCATATCCTTAGATTCTCTTCATCCTGAGCATACGCTTCGGGAGATGAGTACGCAAAGTAACCTCCTGGCCTGAGAACGCGGTCTAGTTCAAGAAGCAGTATTCCATCTCTTTGAAGCCAATCAATACGGCAGCGAGAACAATGAGCAAGTTCAAAAGATCTGCTTGGGTAAGGGAGTCTCTTAGTTCCCAAGACACCAAGGTATGCAGGAATTCCTCTTTCTAGGGCAAATTGGATTTGATTTTGATGTACATCATTCGGTGCCAATGACATTGTAATGATATCAGATGAAAGAAGGTATCCTTTCTCGGCATGAGTGGTAGCCATGGTGGGAGGGCATGTTGGTCGCGTGTTGATGATTGGGAGAAATGCAAACAGAGGGTGGCACAAACAGTGCAGGTTAGTGCGAGCTCAGCAGCCGATGTAAGTCAAGGTAGGTTGAAATTAGTTGCAGATAGTGTGCAAAGAAATTTGCATATGTGTATTCAAGGGCTTAGAGATGGTAGTGGGGTCACATCCAGCTCTGGAGCAACATGATTTTGTTAATTTTGGCAGTGATTATATTTATATATATATATGGGTTAGTGCTGTCAATATACATAGTTTACTATGGTATGGAAACCTCATTGGCATTTCACATTGGAGCATAGGTTTGAGGGCACCAATTTTAGATTTCTAACATTTAAAACGAGCATTTGACTCATTTCAGATCGTAAGATTTGGAATAGGTTGTACAATATTTTGCTGTTAGTGTAGCACCTGAATTTTATCTTTTGGGTTGGTGGATTTTGTTGTACATAATGACATCTCAAATAATTTGATTAGCAAAAGAAATTTGTTATGCTCAAAAAACTCCTTGCATTCTCAACGAAACCACATTTTGCATATAAATCAACAAGAGCACAACCAACAGAACAGTCCAAATCAAATCCAACTTTCACTATAAAACAATGCAACTGAATTCCCATCTCAGCATCATGAAACATTCGAGTAATTCTCATTGTCGTGTGATCCAACAACACCGCGAATCATAATATTCCAGGACACAACATTTCTCACAGGCAATTCATCCAACAGCTTCTCTGCATCTTCAGTTTCTTTACATTTGAGATAAACACTCAAAATATGATTCTTGATCTGACGTCACTTAGATTGTAGCTGAACCATAATCATTCCTCATAAACTGGATTTCTCAAAGCCTTGGAATCAGAAAACGATCATCAATCCATACTGTACACGCTCCTGTCTTGACAAACTTCACGTGAAATCTTGCAACAATTTATCCCAACCCTGATTAGAAAACGAGTTGAATCTTGATAATCTGTAACCATGAAACACCTGGCTTTGTCATGGCCTTCACGAAGTGGGAACAAGTAAAATACTTGTTTGTCCAAGATGAGGGCAAACTTCACTTGAATTCCAACCATTGCTACCCTTGACTTGATCACTTTGCTTGACGACTTGAATATAACCTCCTTGATCAGGTTAAAAAAAAAACCTTGATAATTCTTCTTGTTAGACACACATACCTCGATCCCCTGTGGAATGCAAAATGTTATGCAATGCTAATGCTGATGATGCAATATAACATAAGCCAAAGAGGTTGGTCAAATTTTGGAGTACAACACAGATGCAGCAAGTTGATGTCAATAATGCCTTCCTTAATGGGCTACTTGAAGAGGAGGTTTATATGATACAACCTCTTGGGTTTGAGGCTACTGATAAGTCTTTGGTTTGCAAGCTGAACAAAGCTTTATATGGTCTAAAGCAGGCTCCAAGAGCCTGGTTTGACAGACTCAAGGGTTCTCTTCTGACTCATGGACTGCAGCCTAGCAAATGTGATCCCAGTTTGTTTTATCTTCTCACCAACAGCCTCATTATCATGGTTCTAATCTATGTTGGTGATATCATCATCATAGGAAATTCCACTGCCTATATTGCTCAGCTTATTAAGAGTCTTAACTCTAATTTTGCCCTCAAAGATCTTGGTAAGTTGGATTATTTCCTAGGCATTGAAGTCTCCCATCTGCCTAATGGTTCTATCATCTTATCTCAATCTAAGTATGTGAGTGACCTGCTTACTAGAGTGAATATGGCCACAGCTAATCCTATGCCTACCCCTATGGTTTCTAGCAGTAAATTGTCTAAATTTGGTTCAGATACTGTTGCAGATCCCACCCTGTTTAGATCTGTTGTTGGAGCATTGCAGTATGCAACATTGACCAGACTTGAACTCTCTTTTGCTGTTAACAAGGTGTGCCAATTCTTATCCATTCCTTTGGAGGATCACTGGAAAGCTATCAAGAGAATACTGAGATATCTCAGTGGGACACTTCACTATGGTCTTCTCATTCAACCTGCCCCTAAACAGCAACCTCTTTCTCTCTTGGGTTTTTGTGATGCAGACTGGGCTGCAGATCCTGATGACAGGAGATCAACCTCAGGTGCTTGTGTTTTTCTTGGGCCTAATTTGATCTCTTGGTGGTCCAAGAAGCAGCAACTTGTGGCTAGATCAAGTGCTGAAGCAGAGTACAGGAGCATGGCTCAGCTTGCCTCTGAGATGTTATGGGCCCAATCTCTGCTCACTGAATTACACTGCACCTTTCAAATTCCCAAGATTCTATGTGATAACCTAAGCACAGTTACTTTAGCTCACAACCCTGTGCTTCATAAAAGAACCAAACACATGGAATTAGACATTTTCTTCCTTAGAGAAAAAGTCATCAGCAAGAGTTTAACTGTGGTTCATGTTCCTGCTCAAGACCAACGGGCAGATGCACTAACCAAACCTCTCTCTGCTGTCAAATTCCTGCCTCTAAGAGACAAGCTCAGAGTTTTCAGTAAAAGGGAGCTACTGAAGACACCCTCTGGTTCTAAGGGGGACTATTAGAATAGAATATTCTACTGGTTTGTCTTATTCTATTGTTTGTCTTATTCTCTTATTGTGTGCTATTTGTTTGTTAGGGCACAACTGTAAGTTTGTTAGTGAGCTGTGCCATCTGTGATAACAAACTATCCCAGCTATATATAGCTATTGATTGTATTCTATTTTGCTAAGAATGAAATACAAATCAGATTCTTCTCTCTCTTTCTATTATCTTAACAGTCCATAAGAAATTGTTTCCATTATTCTGAATAAACCCTTGTGTAAGGTGGAGGACTATCTTCCCTCGTCCTTTTGTTTCCCCTAAAAGACATGTCACATCTTCCTCTCGTAATACCTAAACAAAGTCTAAGTGTTATGAGTCTTACATTAGACAATATATGACTTGAACCTATTCGTGGGGGAAATCATCACCTACCTTACAAGCCGGTTTTTTAGAGTTGAGTTAGGCCAAATCACATTTCTTAATATTAAAGTATAAAACCATACTAATGAAAGTGAATCTGAAACATGTGTGAATCTAAATAGTCTTATAAGGCGGGGATTTCCAATGGTCACCGCATTGATTTTGTGCCAGTTTGATCGCATGAGGTAGGGCTAGCACACTAGTGGAAACAACAAAGGTTAGATCTCTATAGCAACTTGCTTACAGCTTTTGGTTGCAGCAGCAGCAGCTAGATGGTATATGATTGGAATGGCAATAATAGAACATGAGTTCATCAGTGTAACGAGCCATATCAACCACCTTTAAGACAGGAAAGGCATGCCTTTGTGTCTCTTATATTGCATTCTGTCTCTCATCTTAACTATTATTTAATTCGGATTCGTAATATGATGGTATATGAAAAAGTATGAATCATAGTAGATGGTATATTACAACTTTACAGGCTGTACATAATAAAAGATGATACTTCATAAACTGTTTTGACCTGTTTATTCTGAAACTTAGATGTAATAAAATATTAAACAAAACTTGTTGTGTTGAAGTTAGTTAGTATTGACTCGTAGCCAGAAAGTTTGGAAAGATTTAATCCCTAACCTGATGATTTGAATTAGGTTACTAAAATTGTCATTAGAATGATATTTTAATGTGAACCAATGTGGTTCTGCGTAGTTGTGCGACTCGAGAGAAATGGTGGGATGAAGAAAATTTGAAAATGATGGATTTGTACTCAATGTGATGGTTCCGTACTCGGTTAATGGATGTATGTTGAGCTTAAGGTATTAATCATGTGTATGGATGATAAGAGATATTATATCATATTGCCTATTTTTAAAGAAATTGTCTTTCTTTGAAAATAGACTATTACTCGAATGAAATATATAGTTTTTTTGTCTTGTTACAACCTGGAATTTTTGTTGTAGCGAGTTGTTTGAAAATCCACATGATTGAAAATGCTAAATGTCAAGGTTGTGTATCATGGATCCTTCATTGCTTATCGTAAATTTTAATGAGACAGAGCATAACATCTTATCAGAAGAATAATTGGAAGATGATTTATGTCCATACAAAATGTATGTGGAGAACTGATTTCTCGTTCAACAATTGATCAAAGCTTAGTTTTTTTCTTCGTGAAAACGAAGGACGAGATATTTGAATAGGCTTTTGTCATGGAACTATAAATTCAACTAATCTTTTACGACATGCTAAGTTGGCCACGCAGCCTTTTTTGGGTGTTTAAACACTGACCACTTAGTAGGGAGGGGGTTTTCCTGTTCAATTTGAATTGATATTGTTGAAATTGAAACAAATGAAAATTCATGTGTTAACTATATGTCTAATAGTGAATTTTATGAAGAGAGACAAGGAATGTCGATAATTAACATCGCTACTAACATCTAACTCAATTAAGGTTTTTGCTTTTAGTTAGGTTTTGTTAGATCTTATATTTTGGAACTTAACTTTATTTTTTTGAAAAGAAAAAAATTGACATGTTATCCTCTTTGTACATGTCTGTCGGTGTTTTCCACAAGTTTTTGACCATTATGCACAAGCGAGTATTGTGCACACATTTGATCTTATTTCCCATCAATCTCTTATCTCCAACCATCTCTCTCACACACACAATTTAAGTGTCCATTACTAAAAAAAAATTCATTTTGTAACATGTTATCGTATCGGTTATTCAATCAACTAAAATAATTGAAATTCTGGTATCAGATATGAGATGTCAAAGGAGATGTCATGACACTAATATCTGAACAATTAACAATATATGAACAAGATAAAATGCAGTTAACAATTGTAAAGAAACACAAAAAATGGTTAACGCAGTTCGGTGCAAACATATCTACGTCTGGGGGCTACTAAGCCAGGAAGGAAATCCACTAAACATAATTAGTTTGAAGACTCACAACAAACTCTCTCTAGTTTACAATCTTCGCACCTAATCTCTATCAATGTAACTTTTATCTAAGACACTCTCAGATATGAGACACCTCTCACTCCCCCTCAATCACATGCAGTGACAAACAGAATATTAAAAAATAGAAGACACATTTCAAGGACAACACTTGATATTGCTTAAAAGCTTCAATCAAGAACAATGTACTCGTGCTTAAAAGCTTAAATTGGATAACTTACAACTCAAAGAACTCAGTCCAATTCACACATCAAAGTGATGAGTGAATGACTCACAAATAACAATAGCACAAGAAGGTAAAACCCTATTCCTTAATCAATGCACACTCACAACCTTAGCTTGTCTGATCTTCAAAATAGGATTGTAAAGTCTTTATATAGAAATACTTTGAATGAGCTTGGACAATAGCAAAAACTAACTCTGATTTGATAAAATCAAATTAGATAATTCTTCAAATCTTTTCATAATTAACGTCATATAAATAGAACCAAATCAGATTTGATCAAATCAAACCAAACTCCAAATCTTCTCAAGATTTTATGCATGAAAAAAGGACAAAAGATTCCACAATAACTCCACGAATTATACAACAGAAACTCTTTTGTTGAAAGAAGATCTCCACGTTGATTTGCACCAGCCAAAACTCATTCCAAAAAAGCACAAAAGATTGCACAACATCGCAACAGACAAAACATAACATTCAGACTGAATGTTCTGTAAACATAAATCAGGACATCATACTTGACATCATGAACTAAAACCCTACAACAACTAGAAAGAATCACCTGCAGAATGTTAAGTTCACATGTCAAGACATCCTATAGGACATCTTATGATAACACCAAGGTTTACCAAAACTGCTGCCAATCACAGAACTAACAAACTCCTCATTTGGCAAATTTTGGCTAAAATCACCAATTGATCACAAGAGCTATCTAAACACATCAGAGAGCACAACAGCAGCAGAAAACCACAACATGTCACAAGGAGAAATACAGCTCCCCCTCAAACCAAAGTGCCAGAGAAAAAAAAAACTAAACTCCCACTCAACAGCAGAAACACCAGCACAACAAACTCTCAACAGTAGAAACTCCAGCACAACAAACTCTCAACAGCACAAACACCAACATAACAAACTCCTCATACCTCTCCCCCTTTTTAGCCATAATTGAAGAAAACATACTAAGGAAAAACATTATCATAGAATAATCATACAAAGCCAATAGTGTTAAGAGTACATAAATAACCAAAAAAATACAAGCCAAAGCACATTAAGTGTTAAAAGAGAAATACTGAATCAACAAACAAAACATCCACAATTCAAAGATCACCATAAACAAACACCCTTAACTCTCTTCCTCAGACCCAGAGTTGTCACCTTTATCATCAGCAGTAGACCCAGAAACATGATCACCAGTCCTGTCATCAGAGGTAGAATCCTCCCCATCTTCTTCTTCCTGAGCATCAGCAGCCTCAACATCATTTCCCTCAGCCTGCTCCAGACCTCTAACCAAGGCTTTCAATTTCAGCTTCCTTGCAGTAGTCACACGAATCACTTCTCCCAAATCTCTGCAAGTTTCCTTCAATTATGAGATAAGCCCAGTCTTGGTAGAGGATGTCTTCTTAGCAAATGTCAAGACAATGTCTGGGACATGTCTTCCTGCAAACAATTTATAGTGGAGAGACAACACATAATCCTTTTTGCAAGCCACGTCATTGCTGGAGAGAATACCAGGATACTGGCTTAGAATGATCCCACAAATCAGAGAAGGAAATGCAATGGGTAACTTGACAACATTGGTAGTAGCATGCTTCACAATATGATAAAAAATGTAGCTACCATAGTCAAACTTCACCTTTGTATCAACAACAAATATGAACTTTCCTAAACCAACAACAATGGTGGAAGTATGATTGGTAGGCACCCAGTTTGCTGCTCCAATTCTATGCAGGATAGCATATTTAAGACTCAGTTGACCAACAAACATTTTTCCTTTCAAGGGCCATGCAGTAACTTGGTTGGCAATGATCACCTTGCATACTTGATTATCAGTCACCTCAAGTTCACTTGCCTCTTACTCATCCCTTCCTAGATACCTGTTAATAACATCAACAGAAAACTCAACACATCTCCCCCTTACAAACACCTTATTAAACTCCTTGCTTTTTTTGTCAGTAATGTCCTCGGGAATGTTCACAATGAACTCCTTAACCAACATATCATAGCACTTAGAAAAACCAACCACAATCTTCATCAACCCAACATCAGAAATTAACTTCATGACCTCCTTGATCTCAAGAGAATCCTTGCCCAACTATCTCTTCAGAGCAACTCTTCTTTGGTACACATACTTCCACTTTGCCACATTGTCAATGGAGTGGAAAGAAACATTGTCTAAAGGAGCAGCAGGCACTGTGTTTGTTGCTCTCTTGGTAGCAGATCTTCTTACTGGTGTGATGTCTTGGACATCATCCTTAACATCCTCTTCAGACTCAGTTTCAAACCTGACCTTTCTTTTCTTAGAAGCAGGGGTAACTTTGCTCCATGTTTTAGGAGGTCCAACAACAATCTTCTTCTTACTGCTCTTGGAAGGAGAGTTATCAATTACAGTTTTGCCTCTCCTTGTCTTCAACCTCTTGGCAATTCCAGGAGACACATTCATAATCAATTCATCATCAGATGGCACATTATTAAGATCCACAACATCATCATAGACATTAACCGTTTTCTTACTCTGATTAGAACCACCAGTCTTGTTCTCCACACCAGAAATATCAGCATCATCATTAGCATCACCTTCAATCCTCCCTTCCTTAAGCACAAAGTTAGCCAACTTGTGCAGATTATCAGTATCAATGCTCTTCTCAGAAGGAGAACAATCAACATCTCTTTCCTCACTTTGGCTAGCATCGGAAGTGGGAATAACATCCATTCGAGAGAGAGGGGTAGAAATTCCAGGAACATTGTGACCTCCATACAAAACCTTAGTAACCAACTTTCTAATGGCTCTATCAACATACATACTACCCTCTTTGGTCCTATTTTCAGAGGTTGAATCAAGAGGAGTATTAGAAGTGTTACATATAGGAGCCCGTTTGGAACCGCTTGCATGTGAGGTTGTGGACTTTGTCAACTCAGCGTCGTTGTAGGGAACCATGGCTAGTGGAGCCACATATATCACATCACTAAACGAGATGCTCATAGGATGAGCCGTTGTCTTAGATTCTGACCTAGCAGACCTGGACGAAGTTGAACCATGTTGTTGAGACATCTTGAGATTTTTGTGTGTGGGACGATGGGGTTCAAGTAGAAGTTCTGTGAAAGTATGGGAGATGAAAGAGCAGTTGGAAAGATAAGTTAGGTTAGGGTAGCGTGTGAAAATATCTTTTAATGTATTTTGAAATAATAAGTGTTGTTGAGACATCTTTATTTTTGGAAAATACCAAACCTCTTGAATGATATTTTCACTCAGCAATAATTGCTACAAATCCTCATAAATACAAATCCCTAATTTGCCTCTTAAAATTTCAAATTGACTAGCATCCAATGCGTTAGTGAAGATGTCAGCTAGCTGCTTCTATGTAGCAACATGTTCTAAGGCAATGATCTTGTCTTCAACAAGCTCTCTTATAAAGTGATGGTGAATATCAATGTGTTTGGTCCTACTGTGTTGAATAGGATTTTTTGAGATGTTTATAGCACTTAAATTGTCACAATACAATGTCATGACATCTTGTGTGACATTATATTCAGTCAGCATTTGTTTCATCCACACCAGTTGAGAACAACTACTTCCAGCTGCTATATATTCAGCTTCAGCAGTATACAGAGACACACAATTTTGCTTCTTATTGAACCATGATATAAGATTGTTCCTCAAAAAGAAGCAACCTCCTGATGTGTTTTTCCTATCATCAGCACTTCCATCCCAATCAGCATCACAATACCCAGATAACACATAGCCAGATCCATGAGTGTATAACATCCCATACTCACTTGTTCCATTAACATACTTCAGAATCCTCTTTACTTGATTGATATGACTTACTTTGGGTTCAGCTTGGTATCTAGCACACACACCTACAACAAAATAAATGTTAGGTCTGCTTTCTGTAAGATATAAAAAGCTCCCTATCATACTTCTATAGAGACTTTGATCCACATTTACACCCTTTTCATCTTTAGACAACATAAGATGGGTAGGAGCAGGTGTTCTTTTGTGACTGGCATTCTCCATACCAAACTTCTTAACTATATTCTTGGCATATTTACTCTGAGATAGGAATATAGAATCTTCCATCTGTTTAACTTGCAATCCAAGAAAATAGGTTAATTCACCAACAAGGCTCATTTCAAATTCTGACTGCATTTGCTGGACAAAATGTTGAACCATCTCATCAGACATCCCACCAAACACAATATCATCAACATAGATTTGAGCAATCATAAGCTTTCCTTCTTCTTCTTTGATAAACAAAGTCTTATCTATGCCATCTTTTCTGTATCCATTATCAACAAGAAATTCTGTTAGTCTCTCATACCAAGCTCTAGGAGCTTGCTTTAGTCCATACAGAGCTTTCTTCAACTTATAAACATGATTGGGAAAAGTTGGATCAGTGAATCCCTTAAGTTGTTCCACATAGACCTCTTCATTTAGGTATCCATTTAAGAAGGCACTCTTAACATCCATCTGAAGCAACTTGAATCTCAGTATGCAGGCAACTCCCAAAAGTAATCTGATAGATTCAAGGCGAGCTCCAGGAGCAAAAGTTTCATCAAAGTCAACCCCTTCAATCTGAGTGTATCCCTGAGCAACCAATCTGGCTTTATTTCTGGTGACCGCACCGTTTTCATCAGACTTGTTCTTGTATACCCATTTTGTTCCAATCACATTTGTTCCTTCAGGCCTTGGAACAAGATCCCATACTTCATTTCTCTTGAATTTCCCTAGTTCCTCTTGCATGACATTGATCCAGAATTCATCAGTCAAGGCTTCCTTGACATTCTTTGGTTCAATTTTAGACACAAAACAAGAACTTGTTATGAATTATTTGGATCTAGTAGTGACTCCCTTATTTAGATCACCTATGATAAGATCCATAGGATGGTCTTTCTGAATTCTGGTAGAGGGTCCCTTATTTACTAGTTCAGGTTCTGCATTAGTAGGATTGGGATCAGTGTCTTTGTCTGCAGACTCTGCTGAGATATCAAGGGATGTTCCAACATCTTCTAGGACATCAGCCTCCTTATGCATATCATCAACAACAACATTGATGGACTCCATCATAGCTTTAGTTTTGGAGTTGAATACTCTATAGGCTCTGCTGTTAATAGAATAGCCCAAAAATATTCCTTCATCACTTTTTGGATCCATCTTTCTTCTTTGGTCACGGTTTGCCAATATGTAGCATTTGCTTCCAAACACATGGAAGCATTTGAAAGTAGGCTTTCTTCCCTTCCATATCTCATACAAGGTAGTCATGGTTCCTGTTCTTAAGGTCACTCTATTATGAACATAGTAAGCAGTGTTCATAGCTTCAGCCCAGAAGTGGTAAGACAGTTTTTTTGCATGGATCATAGCTCTAGCAGATTCCTGAATAGTTCTATTCTTTCGTTCCATAACTCTATTTTGCTGTGGAGTAATGGGAGAAGAGAATTCATGGCTAATCCCTTCAGATGTGCAAAATTCAACAAATTTTTTATTCTCAAATTCCTTCCCGTGATCACTTATGATTTTAATAACATTGCTCTCCTTTTCTCTTTGAATTCTTTGACAGAGATCTTTGAACACATCAAACACTTTAGATTTTTCTCTTATAAAATTCACCCACGTATATCTGGAAAAATCATCCACCACCACATAAGCATGTTTCTTTCCACCAAGACTTTCCACCTGCATAGGTCCCATCAAGTCCATGTGAAGGAGTTGCAACACTTTTGAAGTAGTGAGATGTTTAATCTTCTGGTGTGACATCCTAGTTTGCTTTCCAATTTGACATTCACCACATACCTTTCCTTCTTCAATCTTTAGCTTAGGAATTCCTCTGACAGCTTCCATAGAGATGATCTTCTTCATCCCTTTTAGATGAAAATGACTAAGTTTTTGGTGCCACAGTTTCACTTCATCTTCTTTGGCTATAGCACATATGGAGGTGTAACTAGATACTTAAGTAACTCATAGATAGCAGTTGTCCTTATATCTGACTCCCTTCATAATCACTTCACTCTTTTCATTAGTAACTAAACATTCAGATTTAGTGAAGTTGACATTGAATCCTTGATCACACATTTGACTGATGCTAATCAAGTTAGCAGTCAACCCTTTAACCAACAACACATTATTAAGGTTTGGAACTCCTGAGCAGTTAAGTTTTCCAACCCCCTTGATTTCACCCATGGCTCCATCACCAAAAGTCACATAGCTAGTAGAATGGGGTTTTTATGTCTACTAAGAGATTTTTAGTTCCTGTCATGTGTCTGGAGCACCCGCTGTCAAAATACCAATCCTCTTTAGCTGAGACTCTAAGAGACATATGAGCTATCAAGCTGGTAGCAGAAGCTCTAGGAACCCATTGCTTCCTGTTAGAAGGAATGTTGTGATTGGGTCTAGGTTGAGGAATAGGTTTAGGATATCCATGTAGACTGAAGTAGAAAGGCTTTATGTGACCTGTCGCGGTGAAATTCGGATACCAAACTATTGATTAGTTTGAATCTTTAATTCATTTTGCAACCGAACTTTGATTTGTCCAAAGGAAGGGATAAAGATCGAAATTCCCACAATGCAATGTAAATGCAAGGTTTAGAGAGTTATAGGTTCGGGGGTCGGTTAAACTTAGGGAAGGTGCTAGCATCCTAAATTTCTGTAGTACTCTACAGGAACCTCTTGTTTTATTATTTTTTTATTGCTAAGTGTTTATCTGCTTAAAGGTTGAAAGACCTATGGGTTTATTTCTAAGTATACTCGATAAGATATCGCATCTTATGCCTACATATCCTTACGGGAGTGGAATCAGAGTATCTGTAGTTCCCCTAAAGGATTTGAGGGGTTCTTTGACTGTGGTCAAAGTTCCTACGGGTTTAGGGTAGTTGATTGATTGAGTTTAGGAGAAAAGACGAGTTATCATTTTAAGAGAGATTTAACCGCCACAAGTTGTAGGAAAATAGTCTTTGCATCGTCTTAAGAGAAGGGCTCAAGTACTCGGATATAGATCGACGAGGTACGCCTCTATCTCTCTTAAGGCAAAGTTCCTACGGTATTGATTGATGTGGGGTGGAGATTCTATCTCGCTTAAGATGATTTGGCATCTTTCTCTAATGTGTTTGAATATGTTGTATTGAGTTTTTGAATGTTTGTTCTAAGTTGTAAAAGGGAAGGTCCTTCCTATGGGGTAGGATCTATCTTAAAGATCGACTTGAATGGGATCAAGGATCATGTGGGAGAATGATGCAAATGATGTGCACTACACACGATTGTTGAATCATGTGTAGGTTTTTTCTTTGGACGGGATGCGATGCGAGAATATAAATTGCGATAATGTAAATTGGGGAAAATAAAGGCAAGTAAGATAAAACATACACACGCATGAAAGCTCTAAGGTGTAGGTGAGTGAATTGTGTATGTGAGATGCACAATTGATTATATTTTACGATGTTGATTGTCCTTTTTTTTGTTGGTCGGTTTTAAACGAGAGATTGATTTTAAGAAAATTACATTAGATGAGTTGATTTTAGGAGAAAATTGTTTTTTAAAGGAGGAGTTGATTTTAAGGGTAATGTTCTTTAAGTAAAACGTTGTAGTATGCTAAATGATTTATTATAAAAAGCTTAAGCGGAATGATTTATTTTTTATTTTACGGCTATTATTAAGAGTTGAATTAGATTATATTGGTTATATATAAAAGATATTTTATTATTTATATACAAAACATTAAATAGGTTTTATTATTGATTATAGGTAAATTGGCAATAAAATGTAAATTATTTATAAAAGGTTTTATTGTAGTGAATAAATAGTATTTGACTAAAGGGTTATTAAGTTGATTTAGAAAAAGGGTTAATTTAAATTTAATTAATAAAAGGATTCAAAATGATTTAATTTTATGAAAAAAAGAAAGAGTTTTTTTTTAGTTATTGAGATAAAAGAGATTGATTAATTGGAAATATTAAATAAAAGGCAAAATGGTTAATTATTAATTAAGGTGGATTAATAATAAGATTAAAAAGACAAAATGATTATGATTAATAAAAAGTTATTAGTTTATTAATTAATTAAATAAAAAAGGATTAAATAGATGGCAAATTAATGGGTTGATTAGGGGTTTGATTAATTAGTTTAATTAAATATGTGATAGTTAGATTAATTAGGGGGGCTATTTTCTTAAAACAGATATTAGTTGAATAATTAAAATAAAATGGTTTAATTAAAAGTTAAATAGTTAATTAAAAGGTTAATTAGGGAAAATTAAGAGTTAAACAGAGGGATTAGAGGGTGTGGCGCGTGATTAGGTGTGCGCAGGTGCGTGGCTTACCGTGGGCACGCGTAATGTGAGCTGGGAGATCTGATCTATTGGAGATCAAACGGTGGCGAGGGTGAAAGTGTACGGTAATGTGGTTTGTGCATGTGTACGGAGTATAATACATAGTAAACATTATAACAACAAAAAAACAGAAACCCTAGTTCCCCGAAATCCCCTTTCACCAATGGTTTCCCTCATCGCGAACGTCTTCCTCCTTCCCCTCTCTTCACGGATGACGGCTCCATGGAAATCGAAACAAAACAAGCAACGACCAATAGAGTTAAATCAAATCAAACAACAAAGGATGAGTTAGATAGAGAACGAGTTTACCAATTCGAAGAGGTAATCGTGTGACAGGCGGCGAAGCTGCGGTGAAACGAGCGATGGTCGTTCTCAGAGGTCTCCGGCGGCGGTAGCGGTGTCACTGAGAGATAAGTGCAAATCCTTCTGCTTAATTTTCTCTTTAGGGTTTCGAACTTGTCGCTATTTTGTGGATTCGTGATTTTGTGACTCTTCTGAAAAAAATCCCCTCCATCCCCTTCGAATCTCCCTCTTCTTATAGGCTTTTTGAGAATCAATGTTTTGATTGAAATTTGATTGCTGCTTTGAATGCTGATTTGGATTTTCCAATTTGGGATATATCAAATTTGAAAACTTCCCCTTTCTGTCTGAGTGTAATAACATGCGTTAAATGAAAATCTCTATCATGTGATATTAGTGTATCAATTTGATCAATGCTTTGTTTCAATGTTGGATTTGATTTGGTACTTGAATCGAATCTTCTATTTTTTTAGTGAATATTCTCCAATGACTTTGCTAACCCTGAATTTGTGAATTGGCAAGTGTGGGTAGCAAGGGTTTTGGGCCGAGGGAGAATTAGCAGCCCAGAAAAACAACTTGCACTCGATACGTTGTAACGAACATGACCTACGCTTGTGGTGAGCTGTAAACCCTTCTGACTTGCAGGGTATGTCGTTGATTACACCCTCAGCTTCAATTCCAAAATGGTGGTCTTTTACATAGGTTGTCTTGATTTTTAAACAGGGCTTCCATTTTCTTCTGTTTCAGTCAGGTGTCTTCCATCAGGTTGGTGAGTGATAGTAAACTTCAAGATCTTTGAGCTACCACCATTATACTCGTTATCCCACTCGAGTTCTATTGTGAGCTTAGCTTGAGGAGGCACTCTAAGAGGTGGTGAAGCATGTCATACAGGGAGTAAGTTGTTTTGAACAGATGGATACGTGACCGTACCAGCTCCGATTGAGAATTTTGTTTTCTTTATTGTCCAGGTGATCAGCGTGAGACAGCCTACTGCAGAAGTATTCAGAACTCTCTTGCCATAAATCAATAGCATCACGTCTCAACCTCGCGGTAATAGGGTCAAGAACAACCATTGTCCGGGAGCATGCAGCAACGTCTTAAGTTGGAAATTGTGAGGGAACGTCCGTGAGGTACCGTTTACTTTAAACAATCCTGTCGATTTTCTAGCAGTACGGACTTGTTTGCCTAGTGGCAACCAACTTTTTTCTAACAATGATATTACTTGGGATTGTAGGATTTTGACATGAGAATTTGGGTAGTGCGACTGTTATGACCTGTTATGGTGGGAGCTTTGAAAAGCCTCACTCAAGTTCACTCGAGTTCTTTGGTTCAGGGAGATAGTCTAATGTAAGTGATTCCTTTATTGTCCTTGATACTTGGGACTTAATTCTCATTCATTCTGCAGCTTGGTTAACGACTCCATAATGATAATAATTACGTAATCAAGGCTTGTCGGGTTTGGGATGTAACGACTACATGATTCGATTCGTATTAGTTACGTGTCTATCGCCAACTTGATGGTTCCTCCACAAACAAGTGCCTATGGTTTTCTTGGTAATGCCTTAATCTCTTGACTTGATTGAATGTAACTCGAGACTTATGGTTTTTTCCATCACTTCTAGACTTCCTGTCCTGGTTTCAGCTCAGGTAAAACAACACTCTTCTCTGCCACTTTGTGTGTCAACTTGGGAGGCTTGATGTTTTATGCTGAAGGTCACAACTTCAGGAATAGGCGTTGGTAGCAGCTGGCATGGGCTTTACTTTGAACATAACTGGTGAGTGCACTTTCTCTTCAATTTGAGCATACTTTGGTTGGAGGGATGTTATTGAATTAAATTCTTGTACAAATGTGTTGCTCTGATATCCTAACTTGTTCTAGCCAAGCTTAACATCTCCTCTATTTGGATTGTATAGCACATGGATGTTGCAAACCACAACTTTACGAGAATCTGTCAAGCTGGGCTCTGCTGTGATTTCTTTTCGTATTTGTTGGATCGCTTTCATACCAATCACGTTCATAATCTAATCACTTGGCTTGTTTCCGTTGTGCAGAATACTTTTGAGCTCCGGCTTGATACGCCTGTATGCCTGCTGATGAACATCATCCGTGGACAAAGTCAAGTGCAAAAAGCTTTTAGTTGCCAAGACAACAGCACCACCTGCACGCTGGAGCCTATCTTCAAGGTGATTCATTACATCAAATATTCACTGTTATCTACAGGAATGTGCTTGGCCACCAATTCATCCATAAGACATTGTGCTCATTCACTAAATTCCTTAATGCAGAGAGTGGTTAAGAAACTTTGGTATATCAGTTGAGAAAGAAATAAACAAATGGCTTTCTATGCAGAGTATCTTCTCTCTGGCTGTTGCTGATGCATATCTGCTAAATTAACTGTTGTTGTTGATGTATTAACTGTTGTTGCAGGTTCATGAGATTAATCTGTTGTGGATGCAACCTCTGGGACTTAAGTGCGTCACCAACATTGTTCTATTGCACAAGCATCTGAGCGTGTTGCCCATTCGGTTGAGGACTTCCACACTGCTACTGCTGCTGCGCAGGCAAGATTGGTTGTTGAATCACTGGTGTTTATAATTTGGCAACTCAAAGGAAAGGCTCGTGGCCAGCATTTCACTCCAGCTAGCAAGGAGCAGCTTCCAAACAGCGCCTTGTTATGTATTTGCAAATATTTGTAATCGTGTAGTTATTTAGTCATGGCCTTTGTAAAGTTAAGGGATAGTAAACAAAAGTCCAGTAGCCTCAGAGTTGGAAAAAAAGTGGTGGGCCCTGAACTATGTACTCGTAACATCTTTGGACGATGAAGAGAATTATCTTTATTTTTGGTCTTGTAGTTTGAATAGCAACTTGCTCCTTATCACAAAGTTGAATGAATTTTAGTTCGAATTCGGATACCTCTGACTCAAGATATTCACATAAACTTCTTGGTGTACTTAACTCTTGCCTCAAATAAATTGAAACATTAAATTTGAAATACTTGAGATCAAACCTTGATGCCCATGAACTGAAAATACACATAAATTTGCGACTTCGTCTTTTCATTATGGCTTATAACTTGCCCATCCACTTAAGCAAATTTATCTCCAAAATAAGCTCTTTTTGCCCTGATGAACTAATGACTCAAGAGATAAACAAAGACCCAAATCCAATTAATATGCTGAGGTAGTGGTGAAAACTGTAACCATGTACTCTAGAGTCCGGATCAGAAATAGGGCCAAAATCAGAATCAACCGGCCACGACTTGAGATGCCGACTGGGAGGATGAATGCCATCTCTATTTGAAGCTGCCATACTTGCATAGACTTGTTAGTAAAAAAACACATAATAATAACAAAGAGGTGGGATCTCATGGTCAAAAATTAGGGTGTGACAGATGCCCCTATTTAAGTTACTTCTATCCGGAGATATGGAGATTGAAATCTTCGTCTCGACGAGATAGGAGGGACTTAAATACAAACATTGCACGGATTTTTGGCCTTTAAGATGCCACCGAATGCAGATGATATGCAATGATATGGGAATGCGAGACAGACAGTTCTGTGAGGAAAAGATATCACAAGGGATAAACCAGGCATAAAACACGGGAAGAACAGGCTCGACAAACAGGAGACTCCCCGGGGACAGGAAATAACCACCAATAGGAAATCTCCAGAAGTATTGTGGTAACTCATACACCAAGGGTATGGTGGTTTAAACATCAGGCAGGAAACTTGTAACCGAATGGTAGCTTATGACTATAGCGACTTTTTTGAATAATTCAGTTTTTTTTTCTTCTTTTTTTTTTTATCTTTGAAATCCAACTGGAAATAGTAAAATGTGTAGACCTCCCCACGCCTCATGGTCTGGGTGCCATGAACGGGTCTCAGCTTCTGAAAAAAATCACCTCCCCACGCCTCGCGATTTGGAATCCACGGACGGGTCTTGGTTTTTGAAAGTTCACCTCCCCACGCCTCACGATTTGGAATCCACGAACGGGTCTTGGCTTCTGAAAGTTCACCTCCCCACGCCTCGTGATTTGGAATCCATGAACGGGTCTTGGCTGTAGATTGTTCACCTCCCCACGCCTCGCGATTTGGAATCCACGAACGGGTCTTGGCTTCTGAAAGTTCACCTCCCCATGCCTCGTGATTTGGAATCCACGAACGAGTCTTGGCTGTAGATTGTTCACCTCCCCACGCCTCGTGATTTGGAATCCACGAACGGGTCTTGGCTTCTGAAAGTTCACCTCCCCACGCCTCGTGATTTGGAATCCACGAACGGGTCTTGGCTGTAGATTGTTCACCTCCCCACGCCTCGTGATTTGGAATCCACGAACGAGTCTTGGCTATAGATTGTAGATGTCATTGTAGATGTTGTAGATGTAACTGTCAATGTAGATATAGAACTTCTTGGCTGTGAGCCATAATATGTTGTAAATTGTAAAATTTCTTGGCTGTGAGCCATAATGTGTTGTAGACTGCAGAATTTTGTAGATTGTAATTGTAATGTATTGGAGATTGTAAAACTTCACCGGAGATCTTCAGGAGAGATGCGAGCCGGTTGAATTGTAAAGTATGTCTCCTCGAATAAAGGGAGACTAATGTGATGAACTTCTTCGACTCCTCTGGGGAGATTCCGCTTGATGAAATAAATTCGTGTAATGAACTCACTAGGGAATATATTCCTGGGGAGTACCTTTGTCATAGCTGTAGAAGTGTATATCATTGTAGACTCTCAACTAAAGAGAAAAATTTGTGGTGGGAATTTTCAAATAAAGAGAAGTGTCTTGTAATGTCTTTGGCGGACTTCTTTGATGGATTTGCGAAGCGATGCCATTTGATGAATTGATGATGTTGAAGAAATCACTGGGGATGGACAGATTGTCCTGAAGAGACTGTCGTTTGTTGTTTTGAGTAAGATCCTAGTCGAAACGAGTTGCTCAAATAAAGAGATGTTTGTAGTCTAAATGTAGGTGGTTGAGAAAAAACCTGTGACATTGTTGGAGTAATATTTGTCTTCGTAGAGATTCTTCGAAAATATTCTTCCTGGGAATAAAGTGCAAAATAAATGCACACTTAGTCCACGTTCAAACATTGGAGATTATCCATACTGTGATTGCCGAGGATTCAATTCGGGAAGTAGCCGAAGAGAAAACTATCAAGTAAGACTCGACCATTGAGGTATGAACTCAAATGGAATCGTACTAAAATAATCGTCTCCCATGAGGTTCGAACTTTATGGGGAAAAAGAAACATTGTGCTCTTTCTGCCTAGGGCTAACAACTCTTCTTGGAAGGAAAAGACACACCCAGTCACTTGGGAATGACCACGACCAAGGTGACGAAGAAAATAAACATAAAGAAAACAAAAATGCACATGCCATGCTGTCTACTTATATGTTATACGTATGCTGACGGACCGGGAGAGACGAAAATAACATCTTCAAACGAAAGGGTATTCAAGCCAAATCTCCACAGACCTCGTGCCACTTTGCAAGGAAATCTTGAATATAAACAGACCTCGTCTCTATATAAAATAAATATCCTTTGCTTGCGGAAACATATGTGATTGACGTTTTTCCATGGATGAAATAAACGTCCATGGTCATCCCTTTGTTATTCATATACCGAGTAAAACACGAAGTAGTGAATAAGTTTAAATCAATTTGGATTTTGCTATCGAGAAAAAAGATTTTGATAAATGAGAAACTTTATTGAATGGTGGTTAGCAGAAAGGCGTGACCCCAATTTTACAGTGTTGGAAAATAATAGAGATTACATCAAGGGAATAACAACTTGCTCTCCATAAGTGAATGAGAACTTCCTTAAGCGAAATACTTTTTGACAACGTCCGTAGTCACAGAACGAGTGATTTCTTCTCCATCCATTGTTGCTAACATCAAGGCGCCTCCTGACAAAACCTTCCTTACCATATACGGTCCATCATAGTTCGGGGCCCATTTTCCTCTGACGTCGGTGAGGAAAGACTGAATCTTCTTGAGCACGAGGTCACCTTCTTTGAATACACGGGGTCGAACCTTCTTCTCAAAAGTATTCTTCATCTTCTGCTAATATAACTGCCCATGGCATAGCGCAACCATCCTCTTTTCCTCGATTAAGTTCAACTGATCATATCTGTTCTGGCACCATTCAGCTTCTGATAACTTTGCATCCATCAAAATCCTCATAGAAGGAATCTCTACTTCTATCGGGAGCACTGCTTCCATACCGTAGACAAGTGAAAATGGGGTTGCCCCAATCGATGTGCGTACCATCGTACGATACCCATGCAAGGCGAACGGGAGCATATCATGCCAGTCTTTATAAGTAACAACCATCTTCTGAATGATCTTCTTGATATTCTTGTTGGCGGCTTCAACAACCTCATTCATCTTTGGTCTGTAAGGGGAAGAGTTATGATGCTCTATCTTGAATTCTTCGCATAGTTCTTTCATCATTCTGTTATTCAAATTGGATCCATTATCTGTAATAATCCTGCTTGGCACACCATATCGGCAGATAAGCTGATTTTCGATAAATTTGACAACCACATGTCGAGTTACATTAGCGTAGGAAGTTGCCTCGACCCACTTGGTGAAATAATCAATGGCTACCAAGATGAATCGGTGTCCATTAGATGCTTTCGGCTCTATCATACCAATCATATCAATTCCCCACATAGAGAACGGCCACGGGGATGATATAACATTCAACAAAGTCGGAGGCACATGGATCTTATCTGCGTAAATCTGACACTTGTGACATTTTCTAGCGAACTTGTAGCAATCTGACTCCATTGTGATCCAATAATAGCCATCCCTTAAAAGTTTCTTAGCCATAGCATGTCCGTTGGCATGAGTTCCAAAAGATCCTTCGTGAATTTCCATCATTAGCATATCTGCTTCTTGTTTGTCAACACATCTCAGCAAGACCATGTCAAAATTCCGCTTGTATAACACACTGTTACTTAGAAGGAAACTCCCAGCCAACCTTCTCAAAGTCTTCTTATCCTTGTTGGTAGCTCCCAAAGGATACTCTTGAGTTCTAAGGAATACTTCAATGTCATGGTACCAGGGTTTGCCATCTTCGACTTCTTCGACGACAAAGATGTAGGCGGACCTGTCAAGACGTTTTACTTCAATCCGAGGACACTCGTTCCAAAAGTTCACCACAATCATTGAGGCCAAAGTTGCCAATGCATCTGCCATTTTGTTCTCATCATGAGGAATATGATGAAATTCGACCCTATCAAAGAACGGTAACAGTCTTCTAGCATAATCTCTGTATGGGACCAAATTATCATGTCGAGTTATCCACTCTCCAGTGATTTGGTTGATTACCACTGCAGAATCACCAAACACATCCAAATTCTTAATTCTCAAATCGATTGCCTACTCAAGACCCATAATGTATGCCTCGTACTCAGCCTCATTATTAGTACATTGGAATGTTAATCTGGAGGTAAATGGGAAGTGGGTCCCTTGAGGAGTCACAATAACAGCACCTATCCCTTTTCCGTGAGCGTTGACGGCTCCATCAAAAACTAAACCCCATTGAGAACCTGGTTCTGGCCCTTCACCATGCACGGGTTCCTCACAATCCTTCATCTTTAAAAACATAACATCTTCATTGGGAAAGTCATCGTTTGAGGGTTGATAATCCAAAATAGGCTGATGAGCCAAATGATCAGCCAAAACACTTCCTCTGACAGCTTTCTGAGTTTGGTACTCGATATCATATTCGGATAACAACATCTGCTATCTAGCAATTCTCCTAGTTAAAGCGGGCTTCTTAAAAATATATTTGATAGGATCCATCTTCGAAACTAACCAAGTAGTGTGATTCAACATATACTGGCGCAAACGTTTGGCGGCCCACGCCAAAGCACAATAAGTCTTCTCTAACATAGTGTACCTTGTTTCGCAGTCAGTAAATTTCTTGCTCAAGTAATAAGTGACATGGTCTTGCTTTCCTGTTTCATCTCGCTGATCGAGTACACAACCCATCGAATCTTCTAAAACAGTCAAATACATAATCAAAGGTCATCCTTCAACTGGCGGTATCAGGATATGTGGTTCAAGGAAATACTCTTTGATACTATCAAAAGACTTTTGACAATATTCAGTCCAAACATACCCTTGTTCTTTCCTCAGAAGCTTGAAAATAGGTTTACATATAGCAGTCATGTTGGATATAAACCTGGAGATATAATTTAAACGTCCCAAAAATCCTCTGACTTGTTTCTCGGTGGTGGGAGCTGGCATTTCCCGGATAGCTTTCACTTTGTCGGGGTCCACTTCAATCCCTCTTTGACTGACAATAAAACCCAATAGTTTCCCTGATCGTACTCCAAATGTGCATTTGTTGGGGTTCAGACGGATCTTGTATTCCCTCAAACGACCGAACAACTTGGCTAGGTGTTTAACATGATCATCCTCAGTCTTTGACTTAGCTATCATATCATCCACATAGGCTTCAATCTCTTTGTGCATCATATCATGGAATAAAGTAGTCATAGCTCTCTGATATGTTGTCCCTGCATTCTTTAATCCAAACGACATAACTCTGTAACAAAAGGTGCCCCAGGGCGTGATGAATGATGTCTTCTCTTTGTCCTCGGGAGCCATTCTAATCTGATTGTAACCTGAAAAATCATCCATAAAGGAGAAAACCTCATATCTTGCGGTACTGTCAACCAAAATGTCAATGTGAGGTAACGGGAAATCATCTTTCGGACTGGCTTTATTCAAATCCATGTAATCTATACACATGTGAACCTTACCATCCTTCTTCGGAACGGGCACAATATTAGCCAACCATAGCGGATACTCGGTAGTGACAAGGAAACCTGCATCAATCTGTTTTTGTACCTCTTCCTTAATCTTTAGAGCCATGTCGGGTCGAGTCCTTCTGAGCATATGTTTCACTGGCGGGCACTCTGGCTTCAAAGGTATACGATGTTCAACTATAGCAGTGTCCAATCCAGGCATATCTTGATATGACCAAGCAAACACATCAATAAACTCTCTAAGTAAATCAATCAGTTGTTTCTTCACATCAGGTTTGAGCAGAGCTCCAATTTTCACTTCTCTACGGATTTCTTCTGTTCCCAAATTGATTTCTTCCACCGGCTCCTGATGAGGCTGGATAGCTTTCTCTTCTTTCTCAAGCAGTTTGGAAATCTCTTCTGGGATATCATCTTCTTCGTCCTCGGCTTCGTACACAGGAAACTCGAAATTCGGAGAAGGCGGTGGATCATTATTCCCAGGATGTATTTTATGTAGCAATTTAGATATATGAATGACAGCAGGGGCTTCAACCTCACTCCAGTTCTTGACCGAAACGCCTGGGGTCACAAAGTCTGGGATATCCCCATCTGAATCTTCCTCAGTGACAACATAAACTCCAAAGGTATAGTTAAATTCATCTGAAACGTAGCCTGGATATTCCATATAGGGCTCATAGTCTTCGTAAGGAATGGAGGACCTTGCAGAACCATCTGATATGTAGCCTTCAAGTTCATCCTCTGACACAACATTTACCTGAGGATGATGGACGATTCCTCCACTACGGAACACTTCATTAATCAACGGAAACCCTTGGTTTTTAGTAGTTTGTTAAGCAGAACTGCTGGTGAAACCAAGACCTTCCTTATTTTTGTTCTCTGGCAAAGACAACACCTTCCCCCAAATTGTCTGATGACCACTGTTCACTACTCGCTGCGCGTATTTAAATGATGACATAGATGCCTGAGATTTCCGGACACCCTCGCCCACAATAGACAAAGCTTGAAATTGCGTGCCAACCTCTTACTCCGCTTCGACATACGAGAATGATGACAAGTGACTCACCACCAGGGCTCTTTCTCCACAAACTATAACTGTTTTTCCCTCAAAGGCATATTTTAATTTCTGATGTAGGGTAGAAGTAACTGCCCCAGCTTCATGTATCCATGGTCTCCCTAGCAAACAGCTATAGGCGACACGAATGTCCATGACTTGAAACGTGATCATAAAGGTCTGCAATCTAATGGTCATCGGTAAATCCACCTCACCAATTACTGTTTTCCTTGACCCATCAAAAGCCTTGACAATAACATGACTTGGCCTCATCGGCAGTCCCTGATAGGATAGCTTAGATAGAGTAGTTCTAGGCATCACATTTAGAGAAGATCCAGTATCGACCAACACACTGGACAAAGAGTCGTTTCCGCAGTTCACAGAAATATGTAAAGCCATGTTATGTTTCCTTCCTTCCTCTGGGAGATCATCCTCATTAAAACCCAGATTGTCACATGAAGTAATATTACCAATGATATTGTCAAATTGCTCCATAGTCACATCTTGTTCAACATATGCTTGCTCTAAAATCTTCTGGAGTGCTTCTCTATGAGCCTCAGAACTCATCAGCAATTGTAACACGAAAATCTTCGACGGGGTTTGCAGGAGCTGATCTGCAACCTTATATTCACTTATCTTGATCACCTTTAAACACTCATCTGAATTGGATAAATTGGATCCACCAGGTTGCCCCACAATCGGATCCTTTGAGCCTGCTTGTTCCAATGAGACCTCTTTTTCTTTCGGTGGTACAGTCGGGTAGACTCTACCACTCCTTGTTACTCTGCTGACATCTGCAATGTTAACTACTGAAGGTATAGTGGGCAAAGGCACTTCCTTTCCATTCTCCAACATCGTAGCGTTGTACCTGTAGGGGATAGCCTTACTGGAAGTATAAGGGACAGGTCCAGGCACATTGATTACCAACGGGGTAACAGCCGGTTTTCTGCTATTATACACGATTTCGATACGCTCCACTTATTTAAAGTGAGGCACTATAACACAAACCTCTTCGGCCTTTTCAACTAAGACTTTTTGATCATCGTCTGCCGAACAATCTTGAATCATGTTAACAGAGGGTGAACCATGCGGGGGTAACGGATTAACTTGCACATTAGGGTCGGAATCTTTGAAGGACAAAATTCCGCACTTAATGAGCCTCTGAATATCTGCTTTCAAACCGAAACATCTCCCAATATCGTGCCTTAGAGCACCTTGATGGTAGGGACAAAACTTGTCAGCTCTATAGGAAGGAGGAGGATTTGTAGGAACCATAGGTGGAGCTTTCGTCTGAATATGGCCCTTCTGAACCAAAGTTGGAAACAAATCAGCATATTTCATAAGAATAGGCTCAAAATTTATCCTTCTATACACACGACCCCGATTGTTGAACGACTGATTCTGCTGAGAATACTACGGATGTTGCTGAGGCTGTGACTGTTGAGCATTGGTGGATTGAGATGGCTGACTCAGTTGCGGAGACTGTTGAGGTTGATAAGCGGGAGCATTAAACACTAGCGATACTGCCGTAACTTGGTATGATGGTGAGTACCTCCTTCTAAGTCTTCCTTCCTGCACGGCGTTCACCCCCTGTTCCTTTTTCTTCACGAAACCACTCCCATATTTCTTAACATTGCTAGGAGCACTTTCTTCCTTAGCCAATCTTCCTTCACGGACACCTTCTTCCAAGTGCATTCCCATATTAACCATTTCAGTAAAGTCACTGGGTGCACTGGCTACCATCTTCTCATAAAAGAAAGGACCAAGGGTCTTCAAAAAAAAATTGGTCATCTCCTTTTCTTCTAATGGCGGTATGACTTGTGCGGCCAACTCGCACTAACGTTGAGCATATTCTTTGAAACTCTCCTTATCGTTCTGCGTCATAGCCCTCAACTGATCACGATCGGGAGCCATGTCCATATTATACTTATACTGCTTGACAAAGGCTCCCCCTAGATCATTGAAAGTCCGAATCTTCGCACTATCCAACCCCATGTACTACTTGAGCGCAACGCCTGTCAGACTATCTTGGAAATAGTGAATAAGCAGTTGATCATTGTCAGTTTGGGCAGACATCTTCCTGGCATACATGATAAGATGACTCTGAGGGCAAGTATTCCCCTTGTATTTTTCAAAATCAGGGACCTTGAATTTCGGTGGGACCTTAACATTTGGAACCAAGCACAACTCAGAAGCGCTCTTTCCAAACAAATCCTTCCCGCGAAGGGCTTTCAACTCCTTTTGCATTTCAGAAAATTGGTCTTGAAATCCGTCCATCCTCTCTTCCAAACCCACAGTTTCGGTTGGTGACCCATGTAAAATTGGTTCATCCAGAATATACGGAACAACATTCACATGTGGAGATGCAGTAGTCATCACAGCAGAAACTACAGGAGCAGCTTGAACAATGGTCACAGCAGGGATCTCAAACACAGACGGACGGTAACCGGTCGAAAAGAAATTAGAAGACAATCCCCACGGGAAACCTTGAGGCATATTGTAGGACATTTCAGCAACAGAAGACACCACTGGGATCGGTGTTGGCGTCACTTCAGAGATCACAGTCCTCGGGACTTCTTGGTTGTTGATCGAGGCTTGATTGGACAAAGCTTCCACTAAACCATTCAACCTCTCCAAACTTTCTTTCAGAACTGCAACTTCATCACAGAGCACTTTGTTCTCTTGTTTGAGTTGATCCATCTTCTGGCGTTGACTAGCTCGAGTGTTGTACCGGTGATTCAACTTTTCTGTGGAGATGAAGCAAGAGTGAGACCCTGGAATGCAAATGATGCTATGCTTATGCAAAATGCAAATGAGTATGAAACTTCAAGGAACTCAAATTGTTTCGGTATTGTAACGTTGGAGAAAAACTTATTTTATTTTGATAATCGAAGCATTACAAAGCAGAGTACTCTTTTAAGAGTTTATTACATTGAACCAAAAGCAAAAGAGAAACTCGGAGATCTATTCCTTACGCTCCTTCTGTGCGCGAAGTTCTTCTTCTAACTGACTGACGCGTTCTTGTAACTCGGCCTTCTCACTGATGAGTCGATCGACACATTCCTTCCAAGCCATAGCGGTTGGGGGAAGATCACTACTGGTGACAGCTCTTGAAAAGGTGTGAAAGGAAAATAAATCCTCTCGCGCCTTCCTTTTCCTTGCAAGTTCTACTTCTGGCAACTTCTGGGACTTCTCTTTCTCTACCTTGAGTGTGAAAAACTTGTTCCTCCAAGCGGCTTTCAGTTTTCGAGCCTCATCCAAAGCAACCTTCAATTGATCTATTTCACTCACATCAAACCAATCAGGGTCATGAAAAGCCAATACCATAGGTTCGTGAAAAGGAAACAGCATCTTGAGGTCGAGAGCTCTTTCTCGCACCCAATGTAGATATTCTTCAGAGACAACACAATTGGGGTATCCTAAAGCAGCTTTTCCTTCCTTATTGATGTATCTCCATGCGTAAATTATAACGGTCTTCAGGTCTGGATCTTCTCCTTCCTTGAGAAAGATCCCTTCTAACAGAGTTTGGTCAGGTACTTCGATCATAGGATGCCCAAACTGGAGGAGAGCCAAAGCAGGGTTGTAACTTATGCATCCTTCTCTCCCAATGAGCGGTATGTTAGTAAATCCTCCTATGCTAGGAATCATACATATACCTCCATAGGTAGGGTCGTACCACACAATGTCAGAGTGAGTAAGGGCCATGACTATCTCAGACCAATGAGGTGATTCTATCTCATCCCAAATAGACGGATGTCTAGTTAGGCGAGCAATGAACCATGAATACAACAGAGCGGTACAACAAACGATATGTCCTCCCCCTTCGGCATTCTTCGAGTGGATCGAATAGTACGTGTCGGCTAGCAAGGTGGGGACGAGATTCTTGAGGATGAACAGCTTAATTGCATCCATGTCAACAAAGTCGTCGATCTTTGGGAACCAGAAAATTCCATAGACCAACAAAGCAAAGGTAGCTTCTAAGATAAGGACCTCTTTCCTTTCAGCATGGTAATGGACTTTTTCAATCAGGAAATCAGATGGGAATCCAAGGACTCCTTCCTTGGTGGTTAAGTACGCTTGAACATCTGCTAAGTTGAGATGAGTAGCGTTTGCAATTTCTTGGTGACTGGGTATGTCCTCCTGGCCGGTGAATATGGGTCGGGCCATCACAGGCATCCTCAAGAAATCAGAATACTCTTCCAGAGTTGGCATCAACTGGTAATCCGAAAAGGTGAAATAATGGTACAGCGGATCATAGAACTGAACAAGAGTCTCCAACAACCCTTCTTTCATCTTGAGCTCGAGAAAACGGAAGACTTCTCCATATTCTGTTGCGAAGGCGTGACGGTTCTCGATGAGATCTGCTAGTCCTCTCAAGCTTTCAATGTTAGGACTCTGGAAAGTGTACTCCAATGCTTCTCTTTTGAAATCCATGGTTACAATACCTGAGAAATAAAATTGAGTTTCTTGAAATGAATAAAGAAAGAATGCAATGCAAGATGAGTAGGACTTCATGGGATCCCAACTTTTTATATACATTGCAGTAAAAGAAAACATTTTTATTGATTTTGAAACGGAATACCAATAATTGCTTTTAAAAGTCCCAAATAAAAGCTAAATAAAAGCTAGTAAAGACACTAAGGAAGTTTCGAATTCTGCTGCCTGAGCTGCTCTTCTAATTGCGTTTTCTCACGGATAAGGTTGTCCACAATCAGCTTCCAAATAGTGCATTGTGGGTCGGAGAAAAATAAATCCTCCATGACTTTCCTCTTCTTGCAGGGGAGTAACTCTTCATCCTTCAACTGTAGCTGCTTCTGGAGTTCATCTTTCTCTTTCTGGAGTTCATCAATCTCTGCAACAGACACTAGATACTTGTTCTTCCATGACTCTAACTCATGTTGCGACTTCTTCAAAGCAACCTCTAACTTCTCAGTTTCGGACATAAAAACATAAGTGGGCTCTCTTCTCGGAGGTATAGGATCTTGACGAGAGTAAGACATCCTCAGCTTGATCGCCCTATTCCTTACCCACTGAAGATACGGTTCCAAAGACACACAGTTGGGCTTTCCCAAACTATTCCTATCTTTCTTATGCAAATGTTTCTAAGCTTCCACAATCTTCTCTCGGAGCTCTTGATTATCCTCGAAGAAAACACTCTCAACTTGTATGTTCTTAGGTGGTCCCTTCAACGGATATCCCAACTGTCGGCGAGCTAAAACCGGATTATAACTGATCCCTCCCCCAAAGCTGAGCAATGGTATATTAGCAAAATCTCTACATCCATTAATGATTAGAATCCCATCATACTCATGGCTATACCAATCAATGTTAGAATGAGTCAAAGCCATAATCCTTTCTGACCAATGCTTATCATTAAGATGCCAAAAGGAAACATACTTGGGCAAGTGGGTAAGGAACCATTTGTATAATAAAGGCACACAACATGTAATCATTCCTCCACCACGGAGGTTTCGGAGATGTATAGAGTGATAGGTGTTACCCAATAGAGTCGGCATTGGATTTTTCTTCATGAAGATCTTAATTGCATTAAGGTCAACAAACCCCTCAAAACTTGGAAATAGAAACACCCCATAGACAAGTAAGGCGAAGATTGCCTTGAATGGAGCCTTGTTCGTGAAATCAGTATAAAATGAAGCCTTCTCGAATAAAAAATCTGTAGTCAAACCAAAAGTCCCACTTTTAACAACCATGTTGGCCTTAACGTCAGATACCTTGAGATAAAGGGCCTTAGCGATGTCTCTTTCTTCAGGGTCCTTTTCCAAGAAAGGAAAAGGAGATTCTTCTAGAATAGGCAGACCTAACAAAAAGGAGTATTCTTCCAAAGTTGGCAACAACTGATAATCTGGAAAAGTAAAGCAGTGATACATCGGATCATAGAATTGTAATAGAGCGGAAAGGAGGTCTTCATTTGCCTTGCGTCTCAACAAAGATAGTAACTTCCCATATTTACCCTTGAATTTCTCTTGGTCTTCAATCAAAGCTCCCAACTCCCTTAGGTCATCCAATTTGGGGCTCTTAAAAGTATATTTTAAAGTATTTCGTCTATTGGAATCCATAACGTCCTACAATGTTCATAAATAAAGGGTAAATCCCATGAAGTCCAATGTAGTATGATGCTATATGAATGCAACAAACACAAGTAAGCTCATAAGGACACACAAAGATAAACAAACAAAGGTCCTAGGTTTGCAACAAGCATGGGGCCAAGGGTATACCCATTCCTAAAGGACAAGGACTAGAGGTGGATGGTACCTGCAGAACAAGGTTCTAAGGGGGTCCCAAAGTCATTAGTCCATCTATCGGGTATTATCAATTTCCCAACTAACTCGGGGATTAATAATATTCTCAAGAGAACTTCTTTTGAGTGTAGCATCGCGTAGCACTATTTCGAGACTTACTCCCTCATAGCCTCGCACTACGTCCTAATAAAGGCCAAAGTGGGGTTAAAGGTAACTACGGTCCTTAGCATCATGGACTCCAATTGAAAATAGTAAAAGTTTTCACGACTAAACTCGTTCAACCGAACCATTTTCAAAAGGGTCTCCACTAAGTGGGATTCTCGAGTCAACTTAGTTGGGACTCACTCCCTATAAGCCTCATCGAATATATCACCATCCTATCATAATTTCTCTCAAGTCCGGGTGTAGGACTTTGTCTCACCACTCAAAGGTAACAACCCAAAAGAAAAAGATAAACAAACATACAAATAAACAGATATAAAGCAATAAACAAGTAAATAAAACAAGTTAGGGAAACCCACTGAGGTGTCCCCAGTGAAGTCGTCATTTCTGTCGCGGTGAAATTCGGATACCAAACTATTGATTAGTTTGAATCTTTAATTCATTTTGCAACCGAACTTTGATTTGTCCAAAGGAAGGGATAAAGATCGAAATTCCCACAATGCAATGTAAATGCAAGGTTTAGAGAGTTATAGGTTCGGGGGTCGGTTAAACTTAGGGAAAGTGCTAGCATCCTAAATTTCTGTAGTACTCTATAGGAACCTCTTGTTTTATTATTTGTTTATTTCTAAGTGTTTATCTGCTTAAAGGTTGAAAGACCTAGAGGTTTATTTCTAAGTATACTCGATAAGATATCGCATCTTATGCCTACATATCCTTACGGGAGTGGGATCAGAGTATCTGTAGTTCCCCTAAAGGGTTTGAGGGGTTCTTTGACTGTGGTCAAAGTTCCTACGAGTTTAGGGTAGTTGATTGATTGAGTTTAGGAGAAAAGACGAGTTATCATTTTAAGAGAGATTTAACCGCCACAAGTTGTAGGAAAATAGTCTTTGCATCGTCTTAAGAGAAGGGCTCAAGTACTCGGATATAGATCGACGAGGTACGCCTCTATCTCTCTTAAGGCAAAGTTCCTACGGTATTGATTGATGTGGGGTGGAGATTCTATCTCGCTTAAGATGATTTGGCATCTTTCTCTAATGTGTTTGAATATGTTGTATTGAGTTTTTGAATGTTTGTTCTAAGTTGTAAAAGGGAAGGTCCTTCCTATGGGGTAGGATCTATCTTAAAGATCGACTTGAATGGGATCAAGGATCATGTGGGAGAATGATGCAAATGATGTGCACTACACACGATTGTTGAATCATGTGTAGGTTTTTTCTTTGGACGGGATGCGATGCGAGAATATAAATTGCGATAATGTAAATTGGGGAAAATAAAGGCAAGTAAGATAAAACATACACACGCATGAAAGCTCTAAGGTGTAGGTGAGTGAATTGTGTATGTGAGATGCACGATTGATTATATTTTACGATGTTGATTGTCCTTTTTTTTGTTGGTCGGTTTTAAACGAGAGATTGATTTTAAGAAAATTACATTAGATGAGTTGATTTTAGGAGAAAATTGTTTTTTAAAGGAGGAGTTGATTTTAAGGGTAATGTTCTTTAAGTAAAACGTTGTAGTATGCTAAATGATTTATTATAAAAAGCTTAAGCGGAATGATTTATTTTTTATTTTACGACTATTATTAAGAGTTTAATTAGATTATATTGGTTATATATAAAAGATATTTTATTATTTATCTACAAAATATTAAATAGGTTTTATTATTGATTATAGGTAAATTGGCAATAAAATGTAAATTATTTATAAAAGGTTTTATTGTAGTGAATAAATAGTATTTGACTAAAGGGTTATTAAGTTGATTTAGAAAAAGGGTTAATTTAAATTTAATTAATAAAAGGATTCAAAATGATTTAATTTTATGAAAAAAAGAAAGAGTTTTTTTTAGTTATTGGGATAAAAGAGATTGATTAATTGTAAATATTAAATAAAAGGCAAAATGGTTAATTATTAATTAAGGTGGCTTAATAATAAGATAAAAAAAGACAAAATAATTATGATTAATAAAAAGTTATTAGTTTATTAATTAATTAAATAAAAAAGGATTAAATAGATAGCAAATTAATGGGTTGATTAGGGGTTTGATTAATTAGTTTAATTAAATACGTGATAATTAGATTAATTAGGGGGGCTATTTTCTTAAAACAGATATTAGTTAAATAATTAAAATAAAATGGTTTAATTAAATGGTTTAATTAAAAGTTAAATAGTTAATTAAAAGGTTAATTAGGGAAAATTAACAGTTAAACAGAGGGATTAGAGGGTGTGGCGCGTGATTAGGTGTGCGCAGGTGCGTGGCTTACCGTGGGCACGCGTAATGTGAGCCGGGAGATCTGATCTATTGGAGATCAAACGGTGGCGAGGGTGAAAGTGTACAGTAATATGGTGTGTGCATGTGTACGGAGTATAATACATAGTAAACATTACAACAACAAAAAAACAGAAACCCTAGTTCCCCGAAATCCCCTTTCACCTATGGTTTCCCTTATCGCGAACGTCTTCCTCCTTCCCCTCTCTTCATGGATGACGACTCCATGGAAATCGAAACTAAACAAGCAAGACCAACAGAGTTAAATCAAATCAAACAACAAAGGATGAGTTAAATAGAGAACGGGTTTACCAATTCGAAGAGGTAATCGTGTGACGGGCAACGAAGCTACGGTGAAATGAGCGATGGTCGTTCTCAGAGGTCTCCGGCGGCGGTAGCGATGTCACTGGGAGATAAGTGCAAATCCTTCTGCTTAATTTTCTCTTTAGGGTTTCGAACTTGTCGCTATTTTGTGGATTCGTGATTTTGTGACTCTTCTGGAAAAAAATCCCCTCCATCCCCTTCGAATCTCCCTCTTCTTATAGGATTTTTGAGAATCAATGTTTTGATTGAAATTTGATTGCTACTTTGAATGCTGATTTGGATTTTCCAATTTGGGATATATCAAATTTGAAAACTTTCCCTTTCTGTCTGAGTGTAATAACATGTGTTAAATGAAAATCTTTATCCTGTGATATTAGTGTATCAATCTGATCAATGCTTTGTTTCAATGTTGGATTTGATTTGGTACTTGAATCGAATCTTCTATTTTTTTAGTGAATATTCTCCAATGACTTTGCTAACCCTGAATTTGTGAATTGGCAGGTGTGGGTTGCAAGGGTTTTGGGCCGAGGGAGAATTAGCAGCCCAGAAAAACAACTTGCACTCGATACGTTGTAACGAACATGACCTACGCTTGTGGTGAGTTGTAAACCCTTATGACTTGCAGGGTATGTCGTTGATTACACCCTCAGCTTCAACTCCAAAATGGTGGTCTTTTACATAGGTTGTCTTGATTTTTAAACAGGGCTTCCATTTTCTTTTGTTTCAGTCAGGTGTCTTCCATCAGGTTGGTGAGTGATAGTAAACTTCAAGATCTTTGAGCTACCACCATTATACTCATTATCCCACTCGAGTTCTATTGTGCGCTTAGCTTGAGGATGCACTCTAAAAGGTGGTGAAGCATGTCATACAGGGAGTAAGTTGTTTTGAACAGATGGATACGTGACCGTACCAGCTCCGATTGAGAATTTTGTTTTCTTTATTGTCCAGGTGATCAGCATGAGACAGCCTACTGCAGAAGTATTCAGAACTCTCTTGCCATAAATCAATAGCATCACGTCTCAACCTCGCGGTAATAGGGTCAAGAACAACCATTGTCCGGGAGCACGCAGCAACGCCTTAAGTTGGAAATTATGAGGGAACGTCCGTGAGGTACTGTTTACTTTAAACAATTCTGTCGATTTTCTAGCAGTACGGACTTGTTTGCCTAGTGGCAACCAACATTTTTCTAACAATGATATTACTTGGGATTGTAGGATTTTGGCATGAGAATTTGGGTAGTGCGACTGTTATGACCTGTTATGGTGGGAGCTTTGAAAAGCCTCACTCAAGTTCACTCGAGTTCTTTGGTTCAGGGAGATAGTCTAATGTAAGTGATTCCTTTATTGTCTTTGATACTTGGGACTTAATTCTTATTCATTCTGCAGCTTGGTTAACGACTCCATAATGATAATAATTACGTAATCAGGGCTTGTCGAGTTTGGGATGTAACGACTACATGATTCGATTCGTATTAGTTACGCGTCTATCGCCAACTTGACGGTTCCTCCACAAACAAGTGCCTATGGTTTTCTTGGTAATGCCTTAATCTCTTGACTTGATTGAATGTAACTCGAGACTTATGGTTTTTTCCATCACTTCTAGACTTCCTGTCCTGGTTTCAGCTCAGGTAAAACAACACTCTTCTCTGTCACTTTGTGTGTCAACTTGGGAGGCTTTATGTTTTATGCTGAAGGTCACAGCTTCAGGAATAGGCGTTGGTAGCAGCTGGCATGGGCTTTACTTTGAACATAACTGGTGAGTGCACTTTCTCTTCAATTTGAGCATACTTTGGTTGGAGGGATGTTATTGAATTAAATTCTTGTACAAATGTGTTGCTCTGATATCCTAACTTGTTCTAGCCAAGCTTAACATCTCCTCTATTTGGATTGTACAACACATGGATGTTGCAAACCACAACTTTACGAGAATCTGTCAAGCTGGGGTCTGCTGTGATTTCTTTTCGTATTTGTTGGATCGCTTCCGAACCAATCACGTTCATAGTCTAATCACTTGGCTTGTTTTCGTTGTGCAGAATACTTTTGAGCTCCGGCTTGATACACCTGTATGCCTGCTGATGAACATCATCCATGGACAAAGTCAAGTGCAAAAAGCTTTTAGTTTCCAAGACAACAGCACCACCTGCGCGCTGGAGCCTATCCTCAAGGTGATTCATTACATTAAATATTCACTATTATCTACAGGAATGTGCTTGGCCACCAATTCATCCATAAGACATTGTGCTCATTCACTAAATTCCTTAATGCAGAGAGTGGTTAAGAAACTTTGGTATATCAGTTGAGAAAGAAATAAACAAATGGCTTTCTATGCAGAGTCTTTTCTCTCTGGCTGTTGCTGATGCATATCTGCTAAATTAACTGTTGATGTTGATGTATTAATTGTTGTTGCAGGTTCATGAGATTACTCTGTTGTGGATGCAACCTCTGGGACTTAAGTGCGTCACCAACATTGTTCTGTTGCACAAGCATCTGAGCGTGTTGCCCATTCGGTTGAGGCCTTCCACACTGCTGCTGCTGCGCAGGCAAGATTGGTTGTTGAATCACTGGTGTTTATAATTTGGCAACTCAAAGGAAAGGCTCGTGGCCAGCATTTCACTCCAGCTAGCAAAGAGCATCTTCCAAACAACGCCTTGTTATGTATTTGCAAATATTTGTACGTGTAGTTATTTAGTCATGGCCTTTGTAAAGTTAAGGGATAGTAAACAAAAGTCCAGTAGCCTCAGAGTTGGAAAAAAGTGGTGGGCCCTGAACTATGTACTCGTAACATCTTTGGACGATGCAGAGAATTATCTTTATTTTTGGTCTTGTAGTTTGAATAGCAACTTGCTCCTTATCACAAAGTTGAATGAATTTTAGTTCGAATTTGGATACCTCTGACTCAAGATATTCACATAAACTTCTTGGTGTACTTAACTCTTGCCTCAAATAAATTGAATCATTAAATTTGAAATACTTATCAAACCTTGATGCCCATGAACTGAAAATACACATAAATTTGCGACTTCGTCTTTTCATTATGGCTTATTACTTTCCCATCCACTTAAGCAAATTTATCTCCAAAATAATCTCTTTTTGCCTTGATGAACTAATGACTCAAGAGATAAACAAAGACCCAAATCCAATTAATATGCTGAGGTAGTGGTGAAAACTTTAACCATGTACTCTAGAGTCCGGATCAGAAATGGGGCCAAAATCAAAATCAACCGGCCACCCCTTGAAATGCCCGACTGGGAGGATGAATGCCATCTCTATTTGAAGCTACCATACTTGCATAGACTTGTTAGTAAAAACACACATAATAATAACAAAGAAGTAGGATCTCATGGTCAAAAATTAGGGTGTGACATGACCAAAACGTCCGCAATAATGGCATATCCATCTTTGGAATCTTCCTCTTGGGTGGTTGGGTTATCTTCTGTCATGATGTTGAGGCATCTGATACGACATATTTTGCTTAGGCCCAGAAGGACTGAGGTGTGAAGAGGGACTACAGTCTGAAGAGGGTTTCTTTTCTCCATCAAACCCTATCCCAATCATGTCCCATGTCCTTTTTCCAACCTGAAGGATTTCATCTAAAGTGTCAGTTCCACTGTTCAACATTCTGATAGACCTGGACATTTGATCAAGTTGAGAATTCAGCAATGTAACTTCTTCATTTAACTCAGAGATAGTTTTAAGATTCTCTTCCTTTTCAGTCTTCAGTTTGATTATAAGTTTCTTCTGCTTCTCTTCTTGATGACATACTTCTTCACTTCTGGGACACAACTCTTTGTAAGAAGCTTCAAGTTCTTCAAAGGTTAATTCATCATCGCTAGAGTCTTCATCACAACCATATCTCCCAGTCAAAGCAGTCACATGTTTAGAAGATTCTTCTTCAAGATCACTTTCAGAATCCTCATCAGTCCAAGATACAACTAGGCTCTTCTTTTGTTTCTTGAGGTAAGTAGGACATTCAGCTCTAATGTGACCAAATCCTTCACATCCATGGAATTGAATCCCTTTTCTTTGAGTGGATTTTTCTTCAGAACTTTTTCTTCTATCAACATCATTAGGCTTGCTGGTGTCATATGAGTTGTTCTTGACATTAGGTCTTGACTTCAAGTCCATCCTCTTCATTACCTTGTTAAATTGTCTTCCAAGGAGCACTATAGCATTGGATAAGCTTTCATCAGTATCCACATCATATTCATCCTCTCCATCTTCAGTATTGGACATAAAGGCTATGCTCTTTTTCTTATCAGATATGTCACTTATCCCCACTTCAAAGGTTAAGAGAGATCCAATAAGTCCATCCACCCTCATCTTGCTGATGTCATGAGCCTCTTCTATGGAAGTAACTTTCATATCAAATCTCTTGGGAAGAGACCTGAGAATCTTTCTTACAAGCTTTTCTTCTGACATCTTTTCACCTAGGGCACTTGAAGCATTGGCTATTTCAAGGATATTCATATGAAAATCATGTATGCTTTCATCATCTTTCATCCTTAAGTTTTCAAATTTGGTAGTTAGCAATTGAAGTCTTGACATCTTCACCTTCGAAGTACCTTCATGAGTAGTTTTGAGAATCTCCCAAGCATCTTTGGCAACTTCACAATTGTTCACCAATCTGAATATGTTTCTATCAATTCCATTGAACAAGGCATTCAAGGATTTAGAATTTCCAAAAGCCAATTCATCCTCCTCCTTAGTCCATTCTTCCTCAGCCTTCAGGTCAGATGAAGCTTTCCCATCTTTCCCAACAGTGACAGAGTGTTCCCATCCTTTTATGACAGCTTTCCAAGCCTTACTATCCAATGATTTCAAGAAGGCCACTATGCGAGGTTTCCAATAATCATAATTATTTCCATCCAGAATAGGTGGTCTGTTCACAAATCCTCCTTCTTTGTCCATAGTACCAGAAAATATCGTCCCTAGATCTCACCCAGAACTAGAGCAGGATGCCTGCTTTGATACCAACTGAAATTCTGGTATCAGATATGAGATGTCAAAGGAGATGCCACGACACTAATATCTGAACAATTAACAATATATGAACAAGATAAAACGCAATTAACAATTGTAAAGAAACACAAGAAATTGTTAACCCAGTTCGGTGCAAACACACCTACGTGTGGGGGCTACCAAGCCAGGAAGGAAATCCACTAAACATAATTAGTTTGAAGACTCACAACAAACTCTCTCTAGTTTACAATCTTCGCACCTAATCTCTATCAGTGTAACTTCTATCTAAGACACTCTCAGATATGAGACACCTCTCACTCCCCCTCAATCACATGCAGTGATAAAAACAGAATATTAAAAAATAGAAGACACACTTCAAGGACAACCCTTGATCTTACTTAAAATCTTCAATCAAGAACAATGTGTTAGAACACAGATTTGATCTTAATTATATCTCTATGTTTTGATGATAACTCTTACGAAATTTTGTATTAAGAAATTATATACTCTAAAATTTGTTCAAGTATGTTTGCTGCAAATATTAAAGTTAATATACTTCTGAAAGCAAATTGGATCTGAACATGGAACTATGCAAGGCTCTGAAGCGTCAGAAGCATCTCTTAGAAGAATCTGAACGCTGCATACAGAACATTCTGAGCGCTGCCTACAGAAGGATCTGAAGCAGAAGCTACAGAAGCATCTGGAGCATAGTATGAAGATTTTGTATGAAGAGTTTCAAGCACAGTTTTTCAGAAGACTCTGATAGTACTATGCTGCAAGTATTGAGGATCTGATTCCAAACTCTGCTCTGAATTATCACACGCTAAAGCACACTTGCTGCAACACTCTGATTCAGCAAACTCTGATGAACATCAAAGACTCTGATCACTCAAGGCTCTGATGTTAACTGCTGAGTATTAGAAACTTGTTGAAGAAGAATTCAAAGTTATGTCCGTTGGATAGGCCAAACGACTCTTTCCTCATTTATGCTAGACACAAGAACTCAGGCAAAAAGGATTTCTTTGAACGTTCTACTTCTAGGAAAGGTCAAGTGATGTGAAGACAAAAAGGTTCCAGCTACTTTGTAGACACGATCTTCAAAGCATGCAACGTCTTGGATCTTCAAGCCTATAAAATCATGTCTCCAACACTCTTCTTCAGTTGACGAATTATTGAAAGAAATTCATTGAAAAGCTCTCATACAATTTATTCTCTTTGCTGAATTTATTTCATACGTTCTTAAAACTTAAGTGTAAATCACAGTTGTGATATAGCTTACTTAGAAGCATTCAAACACTTTTTTTAGTTTTACATTTGATTGTAAAAGTTCCTTGAGAAGACCCAGTTGTGGTCAGTAGTTCTTGAGAAGACTAAGAACAGTTGCTCTTAGTGCTTACTATTGTAATCAATTTGATTAATAGTGAATTAAGTCCTTGTGGAGAAAGGCAAATCACTCTTGATAGGGTGGACTGGAGTAGTTGAGTTCAACGAACCAGGATAAAAATCTTTGAGTTTATATTGCAATAATATTTTCTCTATACTTATTTAACCCCCCTTCTAAGTATTTTTTCACCTTTAGTTGGCATCAGAGCTCCGGTTCTGTGTGTGCTACCACTTCACCGTGACAGAAAAGATCCAGTGAGAAAAGTTTGATATATATTCTTGGTTGTTATTATGGATTAAACTTCAACATCGAACAGCAACAACAGATATGAAGAAAGGGATAGAATCAGCATAAAACCCCCTATGTTTGATGGGGAGAAATTTGACTATTGGAAGGACAGAATAGAGAGTTTCTTCCTTGGTTATGATGCTGATTTATGGGACTTAGTCATTGATGGGTATGTTCATCCACTAATGGGGATGGAAAGAAAATTGATAGAAAATCTATGACTGAAGCCCAAAAGAAGGAGTTCAGAAATCATCACAAAGCTAGAACAATCTTGTTAAATGCAATATCTCCTACTGAGTATGAGAAGATCACCAACAGAGAAACTGCATTTGACTTGTTTGAGTCTTTGAAGATGACACACAAAAGAAACTTACAAGTTAAAGAGACCAAGGCTCTGGCGCTAATACAGAAGTATGAAGCGTTCAAAATGGAAGAATCTGAATCTATAGAAACTATGTTCTCTAGATTCCAGATCCTCACAGCTGGTCTAAAAGTGCTTGACAAAGGCTACTCAACTGTTGATCCTGTGAAGAAGATCATCAGAAGCTTGCCTATCAGATGGAGACCTATGGTCACTGCTCTGAAGCTAGCTAAGGATCTGAACAAGATCACATTGGAGGAACTAATCAGCTCACTGAGGAGCCATGAAATTGAACTTGAGAAAGATGAGCCTCAAAAGAAAGGTAAGTCAATTGCTTTAAAATATAACAAATCTATGAAAGCTTTGCAGGTGTTAGAAGAAAGTTCTGAAGAGTCTTCTTCTGAAGAAGAAGATGATTTGTCCTTGTTGTCTAGAAGAATCAACAGACTCTGGAAGCACAAACAGAGGAAGTTCAAGAACTTCAAGAAGCCAGTTCATCGTAAGGAGTCCTATGGACCAAAAAGATCTGGAAAGAAGGAAGTTGTCTGCTTTGAATGTAAAGAACCTGGCCATTACAAGAGTGAATGTCCAAAGCTTCTAAAGGAAAAGCCAAAGAGGAAGTTTGACAAAAAGAAGAAGGTTTTAATGGCAACATGGGATGATTCAGATGAATCTGGATCTTCATCAGAATTTGAAGATGAATGCGCCAACATGGCTCTGATGGCAGGCGTGGAAGATCAGAATGAAGGATCATCTGGATCTGAATATGATTCTGAATCTGACTCAGAAGAGATACTTTCTGATCTCACTAGGGAAGAGCTTATTAAAGTTTTATCAGAAGTCTTGAAAAACTATAACCAGATTAAGCTCAAATGCAAGAAGCTTAAATGCAATTTTGAATCTGAAAATAATTTGTTAAAGGATTAAAGCATAATCTATTGTTTTACTTGTAGAAGGATTAAAGCATAATCTATTGTCCATAAGTCAATTAAGTGATAATGGTTATGACATAATCTTTAATCAACAATGTTGCAAAGCTGTTAGTCAGAAGGATGACTCAATCCTATTTAATGGAAAGAGGAAGAACAACATTTACAAAATCAATCTTTCAGAACTTAAGGTTCAAAATGTTAAATGCCTTATGTCTGTTAATGATGAGCAATGGGTCTGGCACAAAAGATTGGGGCATATTAATATGAGACGTATATCTCAGATTAATAAACTCAATATGGTCAGAGGACTTCCTAAGTTGAAGTTCAACTCAGATGCTCTTTGTGAAGCATGTCAAAAAGGAAAATTTTCAAAATCTTCTTTTAAAACTAAGAATGTTGTTTCAACTTCAAGACCATTAGAATTACTTCACATTGATCTGTTTGGACCAGTGAAAACTGCATCCATCAGAGGCAAGAAGTATGGATTAGTCATTGTTGATGACTATAGCAGATGGACATGGGTGAAATTCCTAAAACACAAGGATGAGTCACATTTTGTGTTCTTTGACTTCTGCAAACAAGTCCAGAATGAAAAATATTTTAAAATTATTAAAGTCAGAAGTGATCATGGTGGCGAATTTGAAAACAAATATTTTGAAAAATATTTTAATGAAAATGGCATTGCTCATGATTTCTCCTGCCCTAGAACTCCACAACAGAATGGAGTTATAGAAAGGAAAAAAAGAACTCTGCAAGAAATGGCCAGAACCATGATCAACGAGACTAATCTGGCAAAGCATTTTTGGGCAGAAGCAATAAATACAGCTTGTTACATTCAGAACAGAGTGTCTGTAAGACCTCTTCTGGAAAAGACTCCCTATGAATTGTGGAGGAACAGAAAGCCCAACATTTCTTATTTTCATCCTTTTGGATGTATATGTTATATGTTGAACACTAAAGAAAATCTCAACAAGTTTGACTCTAAAGCACATAAGTGTTTCATGCTTGGGTATTCTGAACGCTCTAAAGGCTACAGAGTATACAATACTGAAATACAGATTGTGGAGGAATCTATACATGTTAGATTTGATGATAAGCTTGGAATTGAAAAGCCAAAGCAGTTTGAAAGTTCTGCAGATAGAGGAGTAATTCTCACAGACTCTGAAGGCTCAGAGGCAGAAAAAGCTCAAGTGAAGGAACCAGAAGCAACGCCAGATGCAATTACTTTAGCTTCTCAAATGAACAACTTAAATATTTCTGAAGAATCAACTGAAGAATCAACTGTCAGAAAAATGCGTACAAGGTCTTCATTATACTTTTCATTACACTCCAGAAAGTTGTTTACCCCTTGAAAATCAAGAAGACTTACTATATGAGGAATGTGCATGCGCTTCGCCGAGAGACGATAATAAGTGTGGTTCTTGACCATAGATCTTTTGCTAAAAATTTTGGTGAAGCTTTCGGTAAATTCCGGAGGAACTAATGATACGATGGAAACCAGAAGGGATGCAGATGAGGAGGCCCTTGTAGATCATTTACCTGTCACTCTTCTTGTAACCATGGCTGTTTATGTCAAAGAGATGAAGATAAAAATGGGTTGATGATGATTTGCAAAGATTGGAGAAGATTCTTGAATGTGTTGAGAGGTTTGAGACTTTTACCCTTTTTGTAGGAGCAATTTAGGTTTTGGGAAGAGGAGAGTGATAGAGTATAGGTGTGATGAGTGTCAAGTTACAATGCAAATGCAATGATACACATTGAATGAGTCATAAAGACAATTGAAAAGTGAAATTTTGAACATTTTTTTTTATTTTAAAATTGACTGACTTCGCGCGATGCGTCAATCGCTGTTGGCATGCGTTGACGCATACTGTGTTGGAAATCACACGTTCAAAAACTCAATAGGTATGCGTCGATCGGTAGGTCGACCTGAGCATACCCGAACAAAATTCAATTTTGGTGACACTTTTGTGAGTCGACCGGACCCTGTTTTAGGTCGACTCGTGCAGGCAAAACAAGCATATTTTCACATTTATGATCATATAAGCAACAAGGATACATAAATAACCAGCCACAACAAACTTCAATAATTCAAATAGACAAGATACATATATTATGACATATGTGACACACATAACACAAAATTTGATGCATTTTTGTGAACGTGAGAAAAGAGAGAGAGAGAGTTGAGGAAAGATATCACCTTCATTCCAAATGTGGCTAGATGAACACACACATGTACTTTCAACATCTTCAATTGGTTATATATCTGATAATCAAAATAGATGTAAACATAGATATATAAAAGATGTTCAAGAAATATTACTAAACATAATCCAAAATATCGAGAATACCAAATTCCCGTCAGATATGAAAGAAAGGCTCAGTAGCAAGAGGTTTTGTGAAAATATTCGCTAGTTGATTTTTAGTATCAACGTGTTCAAAAACCACATCGCCTTTCTCCACATGATCCCTAAGGAAGTGGTGTCGTATTTCGATATGCTTAGTGTGTGAATGCAACACGGGATTCTTGGTGAGATTAATGGCACTTGTATTGTCACAAAAGATCGGAATACACTCAAGTTTGAGATTAAAATCTAACAATTATTGCTTAAGCCATAAGACTTGAGCGCAACAACTGTCGGCGGAAATGTATTCCGCTTTGGCGGTTGACAAAGCAACATAAACCTGTTTCTTGCTATGCCAACTGACCAAAGAGTTTGAAAATAAGTGACAGACACCACTGGTACTTTTCCTATCCGATTTGCACCCGACAAAATCAGAATGGGAGAATCCAACCAAGGAAAAATCGTTTCCTTTGGAATACCATAGTCCATACTTCAGAGTACCCGAAAGGTATCTAAGTATGCGCTTAACCGCTTTAAGATGGTATTCCTTAGGAGAAGATTGATATCTAGCGCACATGCAAACACTAAACATAATATCGGGCCTAGAGGCAGTAAGATAAAGAAGAGAGCCGACCATACCTCGATATCTTTTTACCTCTACATCCTTACCATTTTCATCTCTACTGAGATTTGCACAAGTCGGCATTGGTGTGTCAATAGCTTTGGAATTTGCCATGTCAAACCTTTTGAGAAGCTCACGACAGTATTTTGTTTGACTTACAAAAGTTCCTTCCTCAAGCTGCTTGATTTGTAACCCGAGAAAATATGTGAGCTCCCCCATCATACTCATCTCAAATTCACCCTGCATTAGGTTAGAAAACTCTCTCACGAGATTCATGTTAGTTGAACCGAATATAATGTCATCAACATAAATTTGCACCAAAATTAAGTGTTTTCCTTGACGCTTAATGAAGAGGGTTGTGTCTACCTTGCCTCTTGAATACCCTTGATCAAGTAGAAACTTGCTTAGGCGCTCATACCAAGCCCTAGGGGCTTGTTTGAGTCCATACAAGGCACGTTTTAACTTGTATACGTGATCGGGATATTCATGAGACTCAAAACCCGGAGGCTGGGCAACATAAACCTCTTCATTTATATAACCGTTAAGGAATGCACTTTTTACATCCATTTGGAATAGCTTAAAAAATTTCGCACAAGCGAAGGCAAGTAAAAGGCGTATAGCCTCGAGTCGGGCCACCGTCGCATAAGTTTCCTCATAGTCGATGCCTTCCTCTTGGTTATACCCTTGCGCGATTAAACGCACCTTATTGCGGGTTATTACCCCGTTTTCGTCCAACTTATTCCTAAACACCCATCGGGTGCCGATTACTCGATGACCTCGCGGAAGAGGGACAAGGTCTCACACCTCATTTCTCTTGAACTGATTAAGTTCCTCTTGCATAGATAAAAACCATTGCTCATCGAGTAAGGCTTCTTTAGGGTTTTTAGGTTCCATTTTTCAAACGAAAGCGAAGTGATAATAGAAATTACTTATCTTAGACCGAGTCGTAACTTCCTTTGATATATCACTGAGGATATTGTCGATTGGATGGTCTTTGGACGACTTCCAAGCTGGAGGGAGATCATCTTTTGTAGACGAATGAACTTCCTCAGTTTCCTCATGGCAGTCATCTTTCTCCTCCTCAATTTTGACTACGTCGGGTTGATCAATTCCCGGCTCGGCACTATTGAGTATGTCCTTTGAAGATACACCTGCACCATGAACAACACTACCTTTTCCGACATCTCTCGGATAAGAGTCATCAAATGTTACGTGTACAGACTCTTCAACTGTAAGTAATCTCTTATTATAAATTCTATAAGCTTTACTTGACTGAGAGTATCCGAGGAAGATACCTTCATCAGCCTTGGAATCAAATTTTCCTAAGTTTTCCTTTTCCATTATTCAACACAAAACACTTACAACCAAAGACATGTAGGTGAGATGCATTCGGCTTGCGCCCTTTTAAAAGTTCATACGGTGTTTTGTTTATAATGGGGCAGATGAGCACCCTATTCAAAATATAACATGCCGTACTTATGGCGGCGGGCCAAAAATATTTAGGTAATGCACTTTCATTGATCATTGTTCTCCCCAACTCTTCTAAAATACGATTTTTGCGTTCAACCCTATTTTGTTAAGGAGTACATGGAGCGGAGAAGTTGTGATCGATTTCGTGTTTACCACAATATTATTCAAACAAATAGTTTTCAAACTCACCTCCATGATCACTCCTAATTGAGACAATGTTTGTGTTTAATTTATTTTGGGAAAGCTTAGCAAATCTTTCAAAGGCGGCGAATGTATCGCTCTTGCTAGCCAAGAATATAGTCCAACAGAATCTAGAAAAGTCATCACCTATTACGAAACCGTAATAGTTACCACCTAGGCTTTTAATTCTAGATGGCCTGAATAAATCCATATGGAGAAGCTCGAGAGGTCTCATATTTGAAACGATATTTTTGTATTTAAAAGATATCCTCGTTTGCTTTCCCATTTGGCAAGCATCACAAAGGTGATCCTTGGTGAACTTTATTTTGGACAGACCTAGGACTAGATCTTTGGAAACTACCTTGTTAAGCAAGTCAAAGTTGACATGTGCTAAACGTCTATGCTATAACCATGAGTCCTCACTCATTGTCATGAGACATTTGTTACTTGTCAAAGATACTTCATTCAAGTCTAGCATATAGACATTATTTACTCTTAGGCCATTAAACACACTCTTCATTTCATCATTATGCACAATTTTGCAACACTCTTTTGAAAATGATACATTGTATCCTTTGTCGCATAATTGGCTAATGCTAATGAGATTATGTTTAAGACCATCGACAAGTAATACATCAGATATAGTAGTTGAAGAAGGGTTACCTACACTACCTTTTCCAAGTATTGCACCGCAATTGTTATCTCCATAGGTTACATACCCTTTCTTATTTGCCACGAAATCGATGAAGAGAGATATGTCTCCTGTCATGTGTCTTGAGCAGCCACTATCGAGAACCCATCTTTGCTCGGTGGTCTCAAGACGTTGTATCTATGAAAAAACAATTAACAAGAGTAGGTACCCAATGGCTTATTGGGTCCTAAGTTGTGAGTGACAAAATGGTCGCATTTGGGCAACCATTGATAAATGCTTTTACGAACCAAAAATCTCCTAAAAAGGAATTTAGCAATGGAATGGCCTTTCTTGCAACAATATAAACAAGAAAAGTTAACTTTTGAATTACCTTTTCTATCGTGATCTCTTACAACATATGTGTATTTTTGATATGGATTAACCATACTCTTTCTAAAATCAGATTTATCGATGGCAAAAGTAATTTTGGGCTCTAGAGCCTTGTTAAGTTTGGCATTTAGGTTTCTAACTTTATTTTGCCAAATGTAACAAGAGTCACACCAAAAGTTAACTATTCTACTTCTTAGATCCTCGCAACCTGCTTTTGTACATTCCACTATGGAAGCTTTGAGTGCCTCAAGTTTCTTTTCGGACTCACGAATCTTTTGCTCTAAGTGAGCAAAAATTTGATTATTTGAGGCAAGCCTTTTAAAGGCTTATTTTGCTTTACAATGCAAAGTATTAAAAGCAGTTTGTAATTCAAAATGAGACATTTTAGAGGAATTTTCATATTTGGCATGTCGTACCTGTTTCTTTTTGTTCTTTTGGTGAGCGGAAAAACAAAGATTTACGGATTCATCTTCATCACTTGAGCTTTCATCCTCGGACGAATCGTTATCGCTTTCCCAAGCTATATACACTCTCCTTGACTTTGATTGCTTCTTATGTGATATATTTGTTTCCTTTTCTTTGCCCTTTTTGTTCAAGGGACAATCCGGTTTGTAGTGTCCGGTCTTTCTGCAAGTATAACATGACCCTCTTGTTTTGTTCCCCTTAGTGTCATCATTTCTAGAGTACCTAGATTGTTTCCGGAAGTTGACAAGATTCTTCTCGGAGTGTTAGATGTTGTTCTTTTTAACATAGCGGTTGTAACGCTTTACAAACAGCCCCATGTCCTCACTCTTGTCATCCTCTTCTTCGTCACTCGAAGTGTAATCACTATGCTCCTTAGATTGAGACTTTGAGGAAGAAGCTTTAGAGCAATAGACTTATTTTCAGTATTTTTTGTTTTGTCCTTCTTTTCCTTCTTTTCATGTTGCTCTAGGCTTAGAAGCACTTGTTTGTGCTCTTGCAGCTTTCCAAACAATGTTGTGAGATCCAAAATTGTGAGGTCGTTAGCTTCTTTGATGACGGTTACCTTTGGTTGCCATTCCCTGTTAAGACATCTCAAAATTTTGTTGGTAGCAACATCATTGGCAACTGACCTACCTATGAATGCAATCTATTGATAAGATGAGTAAATCTCTTTTGCATGTCCGCAATGGTTTCCCCTTGCTCCATGTAAAAGAGATCGAATTCTTACGTTAGCATATTGATTCTCGCTAGCTTAACATCATTGGTTCCCTCACGGGCAACTTACAATGAGTCCCACATAGCTTTTCTCGTTAAACAATGAGAAACCCTATAATATTCATCAACTCCTAATGAGGAGATCAAAATATTTTTGGCTTTCCAATCGTAATTATATTTATTCTCATCATCATCAGTCCATTGTGCTTCGGGCTTAGGCACAATCACATTATTCGCATCGGTCATAGTTATTTCCATTGGACCATTGAGAATAACATTCCACACTTTTCTATCGATGGAATTAATGTGTACCCGCATACAGTCTTTCCAGTAACTGTAATTTTCTCCATTAAAAACGGGAGCTCTATTATAGGCCCCTTTAGGTTCGTTATCCATTTTCTACAAAGTTATACTTGAAGCACGGAGTGAACCGGTGCTCCTGATACCACTTGTTAGATGATGGCACAGATCTAGAAGGGGGTTGAATAGATCCCTTATTTAAAAATGAGTCGGCGCTACCAATAAAATGGTTTTTAAAAATTTGTTTAATTTGCGGAAGCGACCATGGAAAATTACCGTCTATAACGAACCGTTACTAGAAGACCGAATATGTGTCTAGCCTTTGGAAATTGATAATGAGAAATGAGAGTCACCACGCTAGTCACACCACCAATTTGATTTAGATCACTACTTGGTATGACTAGTTCCAATGCCTTAAAATGCCAACAAAATAAATGGACAGCACACGAGAATTTTGGTTCAGACAATTTATCAAACACTTGGCATGCGGAGCACTCGAAGTGAGTTCGGCTTTGAGTAAGTAGCTCTAGTTTCCTTATACAATAAACTATTGTACTAGAGTCAATATTAATTCAGTACTTACTCAAAACAGTCCTAAATTCGATATAATTGTTTGCACGAAAATCTCGAAAATATTAAGCAAATGTAAAAGCGTAATGTAAAAGGCACAAGGATTTGTTGAGGCAGTTCCCCCGCCGTCCTCGCTTCGGGGTACGTCTGTCATCAATTCTAACAATAGAATTGAGCTCGTATAATATAAATGTAACCTGTTGTTGAATCGTTTATACAAGAATAGAATATCAAATGCACAACCAAACTCCCTTGTTGTTGAAGATGCTTTCTCTTCTTGCACCTTGATTCGAGTCGAATCAAGTCCTTCGATTGCTTGTAGATGAACCTCCGATTACAACTCCTTGGTTGAACAACCTTACGTCTTCAACCCCAGCCCAGCTGATATCAAACACTTGTCAATCAAACCCAAACCTCTCCTACACAATTTACCGATTATCGCTACTAGATCGACGGAACCCACCGCTCCTCGATCACTTTCGTTCAGCTGAATATATGTTGAGAAGATTCGTACCAAAACCCCCAAATTCAGTGAATCTTGGAGAACAAAACCCTCAAGGTTTTATTCAAGAAAAACTTGCCAAAATCTCAACCCCAACCGGATTCCTAATCAACGGCTTCAGACGTTATCACTTCAAATAATCCATAATGCACAACAAAGATTATCGTGTGTGATTGTTGTGGTATGAAATGTAGAAGATGAAGATGATGAGAACTAATGGCACCTCTTTCACTTTTCTTGTTTTACAATTGATTCAATTCTTATGAAATGAAATGAGCAACTTTCTATTTATATCAGACAAAAAAAAACTGATAAAACTACTTTTTAAAATGATAGACAGACCAAAAATTATGCAGCAAACAGCGAACGGTCGACATATGCAGAAGGCATCGGTTGACCAGAGCTTAACATATGAAAACAGATTCTGTAAAATAAACATATATGCATCGATCGAAACAGGACTATGCATCCATGCAAAGCCTTCAATTTTTGACAAATAGAAATGATAACAGTATGCGTCGACCGATAGGTCGACGTGCGCCAACCCGTGGAAAATGGAATTTAGAAACACCTTCTATGAGTCGATCGGAACAAATGAATGGTCGACTCAAAGACCTGTATTTTACAAAAATGTCTATTTTTATGTTTTTGACTCTTCTAGATGCAACATATAATACACCAATGATGTTTGACTCGAATAACGCTAATTTGACGACACAACATGTAAGCAAATGAGACATAAGAGATAAGGTATGCTTATGCCTTGTGGTGATAACGCCAAGTATCGATTCTTCCATGTGGTTGCGTTTTGACATCATCAAAACACGCATGTATAGTATATGAGGCTTTGCCCTCACAAAGTTGCTCTTTCATTTCACAACAACTAAGAAAACAAAAAAAAGTGAAATTACGTGTCGATTTAGTTCTCATCATCTTCATTCTCGTCATAGCATTTCACAACAATTACACATAATCATTTTTGTTGTGCATTGTGCATGTTTGAGGTGATAACGTCCAAAGCCAAAGATTGGTTTTATCTGGTTTGGGTTGAGTAATCGACAGGTTTTTCTTGAATAAAACTATTAGAGTTTTGTCCTCCAAGAATCTCATATTTTTGGGGTTTTTGCACGGTTTGTTCCATCACATATTCAGCCGAGTGAAGGTAATCGAAGAGCTAGAGGTTCTGTCGGTTTAGTAGCGGTAAACGGAGGATTGTGAGTGGGAGATTCGGGTTTGACACATGGGTGACTGAAATCAGTCGGGCCAGATTTTGAAGACCGAGGGTTGTTCAAAGAGAGTGTCGTAATCGAAGATTTATTCACCGCGTTCGAAGTACTTGATTCAACTTGAATCAAGGGGCAAGAAGAAATAGATTCTACAACAACAAATTATGTTCGATTGTTTGATCCCTATTTGCTTCTTGTATAAACATTGACCAACAGGTTGTATCTATCTATATACAGGTCTCAATTCTATTGTTAGAATTGAGGGCGGACGTACCCCGAGCGAGGACGGCGGGGGAACTGCCTCAACAAATCGTTGTGTCTTTTTCTTTACGCTTATATTGCTATATTTTTGAGCTTTTAGTGCAAACGATTATATCAATCAAATTCTGTTTTGAGTTGTGCTGAACTATTTGTTAATCCAATTACAATCATTGATTGTAAGAGAAAATTTGAGCACTCAACTCTCAAAACAGAATTCACTTGTAGTGCTTTGCACTCCAAGTGTTTGATAAACTGTGTGAATTAAAACATCTTGTGTTGTCTTTTCAAATTGTCAATATTTTAAAGGCATTGAAACTAGTCACACCTTATAGTGAACATAATCAAATTGATAGTGTGATTGAAGTAGTGATTCTCATATCTCGTTTATCAGATTCCATAGGCTTTACGCATATCAGGTTTTCTAGTAACCGTTCGTTTTAGACGTGCATAGTTCCTCGGCCGCTTCCGTCTTAAACAAATTTTAAAAACCAATTTTTGATAGCGCCGACTCTGTTTTAAACAAGCGATCTATTCAACCCCCTTTCTAGATCTGCGCCATCGTCTAACAGTTATTACAAAGTTAATTTCTCACATTATTTTTTCATTGGATTTGGATCTATACCATGAACCTTTTCATCTGCATCTCGGTTAATTTATGATTTTACAGTAAAAGAAAGTTAGTATTAATTGCAATAAATTGTGTAGAAGTGAAATTAATTATAAGAAAAGGGTAAAGACAAAAATTACTTTACAAGCAAAAATTAAGTTTTAAAAAACATCAAAAGAAAATAATTGTTAATTACCTATTATATGTTGATGAGCATAGAATTGACAGAGACAATGAAGAACAATGTTATACGAAATAATATTTCAATAAGTACTGAATTTAAGAAATTCTTCAAACACCTTAACTGCAATCACAAAACAGCAAAAACTCATGATTTCAAATCTAAAAAATTATTGATTTTTTCCAATAAAAAAACCCTAAAATTTTTTTAAAAAAATTAAACCTACCATTGAATCACTAGGTAACATTGAAAACGAAAACAAAATTAGGCTTAATTTTGAGATATGAAGTAACTTTGAGATCTGAAAACGAGAATGTTAGATTCAAGTTTTAGAAAGACAGAGAGGAAGAAGTGAAAGAGGTAGTGAACGAGTTTGTGAAAGAGAGGAGAAATTGTTTCATAATTATACATTTCAGTTTCTTTTATTTTAAAATTTTAAAATTTAAATCAATATAAATAAAAAATTACATGGCATCTGACGTAGAACCAGCTGAACTACCACTCATACAAAACTCAATAAAATGTAACAAAATTTAATGGAATGGACCAATGTGACTAATGGAATATTATTTAAAAGACTTGTAACGGACTTTATTAAATAAGGGCTTAAATTAAATTAAAGAATTAAAGAATGCATTAAGCCATGTTATGAATTCTAAAATCCAAAAATCTCTTTTACCATACAAAATCTTCTTGCAATTTTTAGATTCTATAATTCAAAATACAATTATATAATTCGAAGAAAAAAAATCTGACACTGTGTACTCATTACATTTTCTACTATACTTTCATAGACAAATTAAAGAAATCTACGAAAATTTCATGGATAAGTACATTTAAAAAAAAATCATAAATAAGATATTGTGTAGCTAATGTGAACTAAATTTGTAAACTTATATAAAAGAGTTTCACAATTTTTAAATTCATCAATCCAAAATACAATTATAAAATCCAAACAAGCAAAACACATTTGTGTTCTGTATTTATTACATTTTCACGATATTTTTCATAGATAAATTAGTGGTGTCCATGAAAATTTTGTGAATAAGTTCCATTTAAAAAAATTTGTGGTGTAACTTAACATTTATACATTTTTTTTTCATTAATGTTTACAAATACATAGGCCATGTATAGTGTAACCATTGTGAACTAAATTTGTCTCGTAATGGCTATAAATGGGAAAAGAATCTATACAAGAAAAGAACAAAAGGAACAAAAATCCATTGATAGTACTAACATGCTACAAATTGGTTGGCCCTACTTTGGTTTCATTTTCTGAATTCTCCATGAGTTTATGAGAACATATATCTATCTCTTGTTTAAAGTTATCTTTAGTGGTAATCCATTTTTTGGCACAGGAAAAGGACCATATTGAATTCCATCTCCATTTCCCACAACTTCCCACCTAAACATATACACCATAAAAAAAATTCATCAGAATTGATGCTATATAATAATACATTAATAGTTTAATAAGTCTTTTCATGTGAAACAAAGTTTATCCTTGTTGTGTGTGGTAAGGAGTGTGGTGTGTGATTGTGCAGAGGTACATGTGGTGTTGAGTAAAACTTGTTGTTTTCAAATTTTGACTACAATATCTTGGTTTTCAGACATGGTAATCCACACATTTCCTTTCATTATTTTTGATAAGGCTGCCTCTATGGTTACATATAGAGATAGGAAATACATGGCATGGCATTGCTGATGAATGATATGTGTTAGTTGAGTTAAATAGATCTAAAATGTGTTAACACCCTTTAATTATTGTTTTCTACACTACTTTCAACGTATTAATAGGACTAATTTAATAAAAATGTAATATTTTATAATAGTATCGTTGTAATGGTTGTTCAAAAATCTTAAACCACAGTGATTTTAAAACGGACAGAGGATATAATATAGGTAGGTGGTTAGGGAAACAACAACTAAACAAACTACATGTGCAATATACATTCCAACAAAGATACTATATTGATTCTACATGAAGGACCACTTCCACATTTTAAGGTACACCATTATGAATAATATTACCTGTATTTAAGGGTGAGATGATGAAGAAGAACAAGAACCTCAAGCTTAGCAAGCTCACTACCTGGACAAGAGTGGACTCCACTTCCAAATGGCATGTATGTGTTTGCTCGAGGTGGAACCTGAACCGTCACATTATTTAACTAAGTCAACCACAAGAAAAAAAATACAACAATTCATTGTTCTACTAGCCTACAAATGTAAATCACATGTTGTTGATTCTACTAAGATTTAAAAAAAACACTTAGCTTGGCAGTGGAACAAGATTCAGATGATTCATCTACAACCTTATGTTTCGGACTTTAAGGATAAAATATTCTTTACCTCGAATCTTGAAGGGTCAAACTTGTGTGGTTGAGGAAAGAAATGTGGTGAATGATGAATGGATCTGAACAGCGGAAGCACTTTCCAACCTTTTGGAATTGTGTAACCTTCAAGTTCAACATCTGTAACCGCTTCTCTAAATGTGAATGATAATATACTTGCACTTCTTAGTGTCTCTTGGACTACCTGAATAGAGAAAATTGAATAATCAATGTATCTGTCGGGACGAAATATAGACCAGAGAGAAGAAAATAATTATTTTACCCTGGTAGTGAGTGGCATTTGCCTTGTGTCCTCCCATGAAAGTCCGCGGTTTTCCTTAACAAGATTGTTTTTGATTCCTTCATGCTCTTTCTGCAAGAACAAACGATAATAATAATTAGTCATACGAATTAAAACAAAATCGCAACAAAAAAGATGATATAAAATGGTGTATATTGTATTACTGTGACGGTTTGCAAGAGATTGAGATTGTCATGCAGGTACTTAAGAACCCATGTTAGAACACTGGCTGTGGTATCATGTGCAGCAAAGATCACACCAATCAGATTATCAGCAACCTGAGAATCAGTCAGTTGTTGTTGTTGTTGATCACCTCTGCCTCCTCTCAACAGAATTCCCAACAAACCTCCTCCATAGTTCCTGCTCTCCTTCCTTCTTTCCATTATCTTCCTTATAATCTCATTCAAAACCTTCCTTGCCTTCATCATTTTTCATTTCACAAATAAGTCAATAATTAATCTATTAAATATAATTAACACGCAAAACAATCGACTAGTTGAATCAATAATAGACGTATTCATTAGTTGGTTAATTGGTTTGATCCTAATTATAATGTAGTATTGTTGAACCAGATCAAACGGATGGTTTTCTCAGTTTAATCTGGTTCGACAAATCAAGTTCAACTTCTAAGTCGCCTCCGATTAATTAGTCCTATACTATAAAACAAGGATACTAAATCTACCTTGATTGCCTTCCAATAGGAAGTTCCGGGAAGATTTAAAGGATAAGAATTGTAGCCTTTCTCCAAGCAATGATACAACTCCTTTATTTCTTCCATTTCCATTTCCTTTATTTCACCAAAAGCTGAATTTGCAGCCACTTCAAAAGCATACTATATAACAAAACCAAAACAAGAATTAAATTTTATGTTTTTTATTAATCAATGTAAAAATGAAGGTGTAATTATAGTGTAATGAACCTTTTTCATTTCTTCCAGTGTGTTGATGGTTCTGTTAGTCCAAGATGGGACCATTTTTTGTACAATTTGGTCCACAAGAGAGACAGAGTTTTTAATTGTGGAAGGTGAAAAAGAGGCTTGAACCATCTTCTTGAGCATGGAGTGATAAGCACCTTGTTGAAAGAACAAAGCTTCTGGTCCTATCATCTTCTCTTTGCTTGGAGGGTATGTTGGTTTAAAAAGATGTGCTTGACTCACAAGCACTGTTCTTGCTGCCTCGGGACTAGATATCATCACACAAGGACAACCTAGTATGTGTGTCTTGAATATATCTCCATACCTATGTGTTCCATTCATTCAAAATCACCAATATCAAATATTACTATGACGAAATGGTAATAATCACTAGAAACTCATACAGAGAAACTGGTAACTAGTTACATGTTAATATGTATATGTATTTTGAATACCTTTTCTGCCTTGAGGAGAAGAATGAGTTTGGATTTTGTGTGTAGAGTTTGAGGGTCTCTCCAAAGTAAGGCCAACCCATTGAACCAGGGGGTAGATGTTTGTCTTTATGTCTATGGTGTTTCCACCATTGAAGGAGAAGAGAGAAACATGAGAAAAAGAGGAGAAATATAATGAAGGGGAGAGAAGAATTTAAACAAGAATTAATAAGTGATGTGAAAAGTTGCATTGTGTAATGGTTGAAGGAACAAAACAATAAGGTAAGATATGGCGGTTGTGTTAGGTATTTATAGAGGGAAAAGAAATGAAATTTTTTTAGTGGATAGTGATGAATATATTGGAGAAAGAATTGGAGTATAGATAGTGATGTATTTATATAATGTATAGTGAAAATTAAGGTGTGTCGGTGTATAAGGAATAGGATATGTTGTGTACATGTGTGATTGTATTGATTTAGAAAGAGAATGTCTAATAGTGGCAAAAGAGGGTTGGGACATGCGTCCTAGAGTTTCTTCTCATGGTATAAAAAACATTAGAATAATAAACATGTCTGCTTATGATATACTTGAAGAAAAAATTTGAGAAGATTATAGAAATTTTTACCAACTTCATTTCTTTGCCATGAATTTAAGTTGTCTCATAGAACTGTTTAATTTATAAGAGAGATAATTCATATCTTAGACGCTTTAAGATTTTAAATTAATAAGAGAGATAATTCATTTCTTAGACGCTTTAAGATTTTAAATTAATACATAATGTCAAAATCTCTTTTGATTATGAAGGTTTAACTTAAACGACACTTTTGAACTTCTCCAAACTCTCCAACAAAATGTATGAGAGTTATGACTAAACGGGTTTAAAAATTGATAATTTCACATTTATAATTGATAGATGATAATCCCAAATTATAAGAATATTTTGTATTGTAGTTAAAATGTACTTATTAGTATTGTAGTTAAAATTGGTAGATGACTAAACTATTATTTGTGTAAATATTATTCAATACTAACTTTTCCAAAATCATAAAAAGAAAGAGTAATAATTTCAAATTTTGAATAAGGATTACAAATCAGATTTCTATGAGACAAAACAACAATGAAATTCTAGTCAATGATGGATTGGCTAGCTCCATCTTCTCCTATCCTCTTCTTCATCCACCGGAGCATACCATTCCGGCCTCCTCTTAGTGTTGCTCAGCCTGTAGTTCAGAAGAAGTTCCTCGTCTTGAATGGCTCTAGTAGCTACTAAGACAAGAGACTTTAGTGTTGGAACATTCGATCCGCTATTCTTTGACCCTCCAGATTTGAACCAAAAGCTGCCAAATCTCCTCATTTTCACCTCTGCATTTCCGAACAATATATTTGGGATGTAAACTCTCAAGTTGTTTTCAGTCAATGGAAAGTCGTAGGGGCAAATCATGACATTCGGTAGCACTCCTTTTGAAGGGTGATTCGCAAAATGAGCTAATGCTAATGGATTTCGTCGTTCAATTACTTCACCGTTGTCTCCTTTCCCTTCCAATGGCTTACTCAGCACTTTCCAGACCCTGTCTGAACCTTTCTCTGCTACTTTCGTATCAGGCTTGACTTCGACAGTATATCCACCATTCCACAGTTCTCTCTTGTCCCCTCCAGAACCCCAAGGTTGAGCATTGATTACATTCCCATCATATCTTGTAATCAAATATGGGTTCTGCGCACCAACCTTCGGATACCCAGGAATATAACGATAATAAGCCGGAGAGTAGACCACACCAGGATAAAAGGCCACCACTGAACCAACATTCACGACACCGTCTAAGAAAAGACCCTGACCTGCATCCTTGTGAGATATCTGAGAAGGTTTAATATTGAGTGTGTAGCCAAGTTGATCTTTTAACTTCAGAGAAACTTCGGCTTGGCTTAATGGTCTTGTTTGAGGGCCAGCTGCTCCAAAAGCATATCAATGACAACAGCTAAAAGGAGGAAATTTCCCAATAACATGAAATTTAAAATAGATAAATAAGCATAGAATAAGTGTTACTAGAACAGGATATTTCCTGTACCCGTGCAAATCCAGAAGAAAAGTATTGCATAAAAAATTACCACACTGCTATAAAGACCCAACACCTCAATTGTGAGCGGTGTTTGATACAGACACAACATTGACACATGTGGTTATATTTAATCACTTTCATTTTATCAAATGATTATTGGTGTCTACGTGTCACGATGAAACATTAGTATTGTGTATGTGGCTGTGTTGGTGCTTCATAGCAAAGTTGATATTAAATGATATATTGTGTTAAATGAGTAGGTTCTATAGTGGTTATGTATGGTATTTAAAACATGAATCACACCAATGATGAGGATATTTTGATTATGAAAATATATAGATGTTTGAGTGCATGTTAATTCTTGAAAAGTCAATTTTCCAGTATAAGACGAGCACAAACAATTGCACTTAGTTGGTTGCTAGCTCCTATGGTTCCTTCCAATCACATTCTAAGTAAACAAGAAAAGTTTCATAAAATAAAGAAGATTGTAAAAGGAAATTGAAAGAAAGGGCTGAAAATTCACCGGAATTATCGGGAGATGAACCATTCCTACCCACAGCCAAACTAAGTCCACTTCGGCGAGGCAAAACACTTGCTTGTTGAGATAATCCAAGAGGATCATTCATCGTCTGTTCATTTGGAAGAAGAATATCATCCATGAATGCACAAAACGTCTTAATTTGTGAGTGAACATTTTCTTGTACTTGTATCGCTTGATCAGCAAAAGAGGTATTACTGGCTTTTTCAATAATCTTTTCAGCATCTGATTCATCCGCACTTTTCCCCAATTGATTATAACTGGATATTTAAGTATTGGCATGAGCAAAACAACTGGATATGTTACAAAGGAAAAACATCACACACACACACAACAAATTTGAAATAGTTGGCATGACATCTTTGTAATTTAAACCCTAAAAACATCAAATATATAACAAATCATCTATGTAGTGTTAACACTGAAGATCTACTACCAACTTTACTCAACAAATTCCAACTCTGCATAAATATTTCTGCAAACCACATAAAACTACTAACCTGGAATAAAGGAACAAGCGGTTAACATCTGCTTCAAATTGCAATTGTCTCGGATCCTTAGTCAAAGAAGGGCGTTTTGCAAGGGTTTTCACAGCCTGAAACAAATTCAGAGCAACATTAAAACAATTTAAGATGCATTGCATTTTAGCACAGCACAAAACTTTAAGATCCCTACAAGAGTGCTTCACAAAATCCATCACATATAGAGTCCATCCTTTCAAAACATAAATTTTCCTTCAATTAATAGAAAAATATAGAATGAACTCTATCAATTGAGAAGCATACTCCTCTGTGTTATAAGCTATAACATACAAACTACACTGATATGAGTTAAAGTGATTTAACTTTCTAAGTCTTTTTTCTCAATCTTTAGTTTTGTTTCAAAAAGAAACATTAAGGTTATGTTTGGATTGGTGGAGCGTAATAGAATGGAAAGGAATAGCGTGACATATAATTCGGGCAGTACTCAAGTTCAAGCTGTAATCGAAACTAACATTGATCTGACATTACTTACCTCTCGACACTTGCGGAACAAAGATGCCATTGGCTGATTTTGGTGCTGAAAAACAAATCAATTCCAAATGTATATACAAGTTCAGAAATCGTACGACGTGAAGAGAGAGAGAGAGAGAGAGAGAGAGAGAGAGAGAGAGAGAGAGAGAGAGAGAGAGAGAGAGAGAGAGAGAGAGAGAGAGAGAGAGAGAGAGAGAGATGAAAACCTGTCGCCGCGGTGCTGGATGGCAGAGGCGGTGAGACTGTGAGGGAGAGGACGGCTGAGTCTATTCACGGCCTGTTCGTTTGGGCTTTGGGTATGTTACTCTTTAAACCTCACTTTTTTCTTATACTCCCCCGCCTCTATTATGCAAAATTCTTTTTAAATAAAGACGTTCATTGCTAATATTTTTGTGTGTATAAAAGTCAAATTAAATAAATTGATGTTACTAATTTTAAGAATATATGTATTAGTATGTTTAAAAACTTTAATAAATATTTTTTTTTAGAAATTCAAAAAATCCTACATTTAAAAAAAAAATCATTTTCGTTATTTCATCGTCTTATATGACGTTGTGATTTTGTCACTTTATTGCGGTGTTGTTTCATTTTTCCATTTTGTTGCGGTGTTTGTTCGATTCAAATTGACAAGTTAGTCTCGATTTAGTTCATATTGAATCAATGATTTTTGATTTTGTCAATGCTGCAGATTCAGAGATATGGACAATCATAGCATTTCAACTTTGTCATATTTATAAATTTTGTTATGTTTGTAGACATTTTGTTGTTATATGCTATTTTCGTGGATGTTATGAGTTAGTTTTGTATTATTCGATTTATTTTATCAATTTCAATAAAAGTCGTTGTTTAAAAAAATAATTAAATATATTAAATTTAATAATAAAGTTAATTGTTTGATAAACATTATGTTTTTATAAATTTATATTTTTAAACATATTCATTTAGTAATAGTTGTTTTTTCACGAGCTTATATATTATTTTTACTTTTTTATTGTTGTTTTAAATGAAAGTTTTAATTCTCTAGGACAAGATCATATTTTGAGCTTATGTTTTTTAAAAAATACATATATTTTGAGTTTCTTAAAAGATACTCAACTTTTTTTTTTTAATTTAAAAGGTAAGGATGAAATCTTCCATATTAAAAAAAAGTTGAAATAGTCTTAAGAGTAGTGTAGTTAGTTAGTTAAGAAATCATCCATATTGGACTATTGATTCTATTTTAAAAATAAAAAAACAAAAAGAGGTGAAATTATGTTAGGATTTGTGTAGTTAGTTAGTTACCTGGTGATGAAGTAGCTAACTTATTTATTTTGCAAGTTAATTATAAGTTCTGGAGTTTATTCATTCACATGATAACTTATATATACTAGATATATGCATAATCTAAAGAAAATGAATTGATGAATTTCTCATATCTAGAGCAAATTTAGTGTTCTCTTTAATCACGAAACACCAATAATTTGTGTTTTTATCGAATGGTTTTGCTATAATACCATATTTTCACAGTTATATATCTTTACCGATTTATTGAAATAGTCTGTACTAAATTTATGGAATTATACAAGATTTTTAGGAATATCCTATATAAGCCAATTTTTTATATGTATTTTTACGACCTCTTTCTAAAAAATCGATATCAACAATGAGTTTTCATCGGATTTTTTTAAATGTCAGTAAAAATGCATATTGCATACCAAATATTTATAAATTATCAATATAAAATGCATATAACGTACCGATTGTTTTTCTGAAATTTCCGATTAGATTAGAGTGTTGGTTATTGGATTTTTTGAAAATGCGGGTATACAAAGGGGTGTGGCTGGATTTTTTTTAAAAGTTTGGTTGAGTAGTGGTGTTTTTTTTGTGTGCTTGGTGAGGAGAGCAGGAAGAGAAGGCAAAACCTAGATTGAGCGAGACACCTATTGTAGAGAGCTCTGGTGGAGACTACGAAGATGATGGAGATAGTCATTTATAATTTAGGGCGCAAAGACTATTTATCACGAGTTCTCACCACAAGTGGATCGAGTAGTCTCATGAACCACATACTCTCTAGTGTAGAGGAGGAACAACTGGTCAGTTCAGAGATCCTGGTGATGAGTCAGATGTTATAGTTATTGATGATGTTTAATTAGAGGTGACTGTTCAGGATAATACAGAGGTGCTGATTCATACTGATACGAAAGTGTTTATTCAATATGATACATATGTGGGGATTCCTTGGAGGGCCCTTTTGTTTTAGGACCACACTTCATTGAAGGTCCTCACTCATGGGTGTTAGTTTGTAGTATTATATTTATAAGGGTCCCTAACAAGGGCGACTCCTTGGTCCTCGTCCGGAGCAATGTTGCCTAGGCGACATCCATGTAGAATTGGGGCTTGCCTTGAGACAGATGATGTGTATTGTGTCATTTTATCCCGTTATTTATGTAAGAGGGAGTCTCACAACGACTCCATGAGAAATAGGTAGTCAGGAGTCTCCCTTAATCATGGAGAGTGGTTACTGCACCTAAGGGTTTCTCAAAGCCTAAGCCCAAAAAGGCCTCTTTAAATACTTCTCCCAAAAGAGAGAGGGGAATCCTAACTTCCATAAGCTTACACAAAAGCATCAAACATAGCCACAGAGTCTCTCACCTCATGTGAGAAAGTTTTCTAAACTATCATAAACACCACCATGCAGAGCTTCTCACTGTCGTGGGCAAGCCCTAACCACCATACTGTCGCTACTCGAAAAAATGCATCGCGCAACGACGGGGAGGCGAAAAGGAAGGACAGAAGAGTCGCCACCGAACTTTATTTATCCCATGAGGGGAAAGGAAAATATCGAGAAAACCTTAAGAAACGAAATGGATAAGATGGTCTCGCGACCAAGAACGGGTTCGGAAGCCGGTTATGCAAGGGGAAGGTATTAGCACCCCTCGCATCCATCGTACTCGATGGGAACCTTTTGTTTGTCATATGTGTGAATTATTTGCTTAAATATTATGCTATAAGAAGTGTTCCAAAAGGGTTAAGGGAAAGGTTTAGAAACGGGAAACAAGGGGTGACGAGAGAAAGAAAGGACTCGATAGGACTTCGCGGTCCTAGGCCTACGTATTCTCAACAGATATGAGAAAGTCAGAGTCGACGTAGTTCGGGAAACTACGGGTGATAGGGGGATTGTGCTCGCCAAGGATTGTGGCCCTTGTGCCTACGTATTCTCATCTGGTATGAGAAATCAGAGCAGCCGTAGTTCGGCCTACGGTGTGTTGATGTTTTTTATGGATGATGCTATCGTGCGCATTCTAGCAGTTAGGTATTTCGCTGCTCGCTCGTTGGAGACTTAAGCGTTACCTGTTTGCGGTAGAACGGACGTATCATATCCTTTTGAAAGATTGATTAGTTTTCGCCACGCGGGGCAAGAAGTCACGTTTGATTGATTGGATTGTTTTTTAGGGGGGCGAGACAGGTCCTCGGATAGTAACCCCTACGGGTAGTACCCAATTCATTGTCTCAAAGTTTTTGTTATAAAAAAGGTGTGGCGAACGAGGCGTCTTTGTATTGAAAGACGGGCGTCAAGACCACACACACTACAGTGAGTATCCTGACACTCGGAGAGGAAGAAAGTCTACACTTAATCCCCTCTTTTTAACTCAACATAAAGAGAGCTTCGTTCTCTTATTAAGTGTTTTTGGTTTTGAATGGTAAGTGCTTTGCGACAGAGAACCCTACGGTAAACGTCAGCACTCGGGATAGGAGAAGGCCTACGCCTAACCACTCCACGACCATTCAAGTCTTTATTGTGAAAATAATTTGAAAATGCACTCGGTGCAGGACCGAGGTTTTAGGTGTGAAGAGGGTTGCGGGATAAAGTTGAGGAAGGGGATGGTGGATAAAGTCGCGTCCTCGTATCGAAAGACGAGTATCGAGACCACCCTCACTACAGTGGGCATCTCAACACTAGAAGAAGAAGAGGTCTACACCCAATCTTCTCTCTTTAATTCGATATAAAGAGAAATCAAATTATTATGGTTTGAAAAAAAAGGGCTCGGTACGAGACCGAGGTTTTTATGAGGAAATGCTGGAAGCGTCTTTGTATTGACAGACGAACATCGAGATCACCCTCACTACAGTGGGCATCCCTATGCTCGAAGAAGAAAAGGTCTACACCCAATCCTCTCTTTAGCTCAACACAAAGAATTGATTTTAAGGAGATGAGATTTGAAAATGGATGGGAAACGTCTTCGTATTGAAAGACGAGTGTCGAAACCACCCTCACTACAGTGGGCATCCCAACACTCGGAGAGGAAGAAAGTCTACACTTAATCCCCTCGTTTAGTTCAATGCAAAGATGATTTGATTTTGAAGATTGTTTGACAATGTTTTTGAATCGAGTTGTGACAAATAATGAAGAGAGAAAAGAGGTGGTCTCAGATCCAACATTACTTATCAATAATTTGATTGGTAATGAATTACGGAGGTCTCGTCATCGACCCAAACGGATGAGAATGGGACAAAATGCCCAATGACAAATGAGAAATAAATCCAATTTTAAAATATAAAATATAAACTTCTAAAAGAAATAAAATATATATAAAAAAAACTTCTAAACATAATATACATATATGAGAAATCTAATATAAACTAAAGAAATTATTTAGAAAAAAAAAAAAAAAAAGTTAAAACAAACCAATCTAAATATATATATATATTAGTATGTTACCTAATTATAAAGTAAAAAAAAAAAAAGGAGGGGGCAAAATTAAAACGGGGAGTAAGAAGATGATCAGACCCACACGGGTTATAAGGCCCGGCACAATTATAAACAATAAAATAAATAAATGAAAAGAAAGAAAACCAAATTAAATAAAATAAAAATAAATAATAAAAAAAAACGAAAAGACGAAGACTCAGATGGTCTTCTCCCTCACCCACCCTCATCGTTCACTCTCGCTTTCTGCGTCTCAACCCTCTCTCTCTCCGCTCGCCCTTGTTCTCAGATTCTATTTACGTTTGAACGATTTGGGATTTTAAGGGTTGTGGTTTGGATCGTGAGTTGTCACTGATTTTTGGAGGAATGGTTCATGTTGGAATCTGGGTTATTTGGGGTTTGAAGTGATGTTCGATTGAAGAACAAAGGTTATTTCTTTGAGTTGGGGATTTTGGACGGTGAGTAGAACAAAGATGGGAGGTGAAGTCTTGGTGGAGAACACGACGAAGGAAAGCGTGAAGGTCGTAAAGGATCTCCAACGGTGTGAATCGGAGCAAGTTTTGTTTAGAGGTGAGATAGTGTTTCGCCAATGGCGGACGGAAGCTGCGAAGTGGGAGATTTGGATGTTGGAGGGTTTTTCTGATGATTATGGAAATGGATTGAAGAAGAGGAAGCGGGTGAAAGAATGGTTCGTGTGGGTTGGATGTCGTACGGGTTGCGATGGCGTGTTTAGTTATTGCGTTTCTGAGTGAGTTTGAACGAGCTTGTGAGGTTCTGCCATGGTTCTGAGGTGAGCTTTATGAAGGAAATGAAGAGGACGGCGAAGTTATTGGTGGGTTTGAAGATGATGAGTTCTGGGAATTTGGTTTATGTTTGATGATGAGGATTAAATGTCGTTAATGGAGGTTTCAGTTGGAGGAATAAGTTTGGATGGAGGATGTTATTGTGTTGCTGCGAAGGAGTGTTTACGGTTTGATGAAGGTCTGTTTTTTTTTGAAGTTTGTTTTGAAGCTAATGAGTTTGTTGTCGGGATCTGAAGAAGGTGTTTCAATGGAAGTAGGTTGAAGGAGTTTGAGTTTTGCGGTAGCGTTTTGGGTTATTGTTCATGGGAGATTCGTGAGGGTTGTTATACTCAATGCCAGGAAACAAGACAAACCAAACCAAACAGATCAAGATTATGAAGACAGTAGGAGTAACAGAATACTTACAGAATAACACCACCAGATTGTTGATGCAGAACACAGGTGAGCTTCTTCCTCAATCTCCCTTTTTTTTCCAGTTCTTTTGAGTGAAAGCAGCTAGGGTATATCCTCTGTAGTCTCTTCCTTTAAGCTTTTATAGTGAGGTCAATTAGGTTTAGCAGACCAACTCTTGAGGCCCTGAAACCCTCTGCCCCTTAGGCTTTAGGTTTGGTCTGCTACTAACCTGTTCTATTACCATTTCTGTGCTAAGACTGTGGTGCTGTAATTGCCTACAGCTGCTCTGTATTTGCCATTTTTGTGAATGTGTTTCTGCTGTCCCATTTTTCATGTCCCTGAATTTATTTATTTAAATTGAAAATATCTGATATATTTTAACCTGCATTTTCACTGTGGTATCACAACAATTTTACTGATACATTTAATTTCTTTGCAGGTTTATCATCTTTAGCCAAAGAGCCAAATTTCATAGCTTCCTCAAAAGTCCAGTTTCAATTTGCATCTACGCGGATAATAATCTGGCAACCAACTTTCTTTCTGATAATCACATTCATCTTGGCTGCTGCTGGTTTCTGCCTGCTTCTGATGCTCCTCCAACCACGAACATGTCCTTGTCTGTTTGGTGTCCCTTTCCATCCAAGTAATTTTCCAAGTCTCCTGCTGTTAGACGTAGTGCTTCTCTTTCTGGAAGTGGATCTTGAACTAGCAACTCTTCCTTGTGATCTTTGACCATGAGAGTGGCTGTGGCCTTGTTGAGTCCTTTGTATTCTACTGTAGCTTCCAAGGCCAGAACCAAGAGCACCCCAGTTCTCTACAGTATGCTTAGCCTGAAATGAAGATTCAAATGCACCAGCATTGTAGGAAATTTTGGCAGCAGCAGATTTTGATGGAAGCTTCATAACAATTCCAATTTGTTTATCCTTCTCGGACTCCAGATTTTGTTGTGAAGTGTAAAAGATGCATGCATCAAGTTCCATGAGCCTTAGAGTCACAGCAGCAGTTGTACATGGCACCCATGGAAGCATAGTATCCTTTCACCACGAATGATATCATTAAGATGACATCCAGAAGATCAAACAGAACCTAACAGCTCACTGGTAGTTTTCATACTCTGAAGCCAAATACTTCCTTTTTGTAGCACATTCCAATGTAGTCAACATCTGCAGAATGTCTTCAATTGATGATGATTCTTCCAGCTTCGAACTCCAGGACTTCCTATACCTCTCTGTCCAAAAAGGTTGAAGAGCCCCATTGAGGATGAGATTGCTCAAAAGAATCAATCAGCTTCCAACAGCCATCATGCGATTCCACAAAAATCCTGCCACAACCTGGATTGCTTTGAGAAGCAGAAGTAATGAATTGCCAGTATCGGTTTCGCCTTCGATCCAAACCAAGAGGCAATGATCTACACGTGAAAGTTTGTTCCCCTAATTGACCAATACATGATTTAAAACCCAACCTTGATTTTTTCAGCAACGTGAATAGATTGTTGAAGAGAATAATTATCTGGGCCAATGGAACAATCTTGCCTCTGCAAGTTCACTTCTAATAAATTCTGCATAAGATTTTTGATTTTCCTGCAGTGCACTTATCTGCTCATGTTGGTCACAGGGAGCGAGCAAGGCCTTGTCATTTTCGACTTCAACAGTATGCACTGGGCAATCTTTACCCCCCACTGATGGAAATGTAACAGCTGGTTCACTCTTGTTTCCCAAATTTGAGAAAGGTGGAATTTTAACAAAATAATCCTCTTTAATACGGCGTTTATCAAGTTGTGCCTCAGCCCACATCTGCTTCTTGGCAAGTTTATAGCTTGAGAAATTTCTCCCATGGTTAATCCTTGGTTACCAGCCTTCTTGATGGTATCATAAACAACCATGAAGACCTCAGCACACACAGCACATTTTTGTTCTTGATTGGAAGGTACCGTCATCAAATGGCGTACATACCCTGTCATAGCTTCCCAGGGTGATTCAATGGGATTTTTATTCTCAGGTACTTGGTCACATGAGTTAACCGTTTCCAGCATATGATCAGTAAGTGAACAGTCACTGCTTTGGGCCGAGTTAACTTACAATGTTGGTCATTGTTATTGTTATCATTTTCCTTGAACAAATCTAAAATATCAGCTCTCGAGACTGTTGTGCGGTGAACAGAAACTATTATACCAGGAGAACCTTTTTCCCTGGCGAGAAATAATTTCACCCTCTGTTCCGAACGAGGATTTCAGTTTCTTGGCTTCAGCATTTCTTTTGATTTTTTTTTGAATTAATTTTACGCATCTATCTCTTGCTTTGCAGGTGATGGCCGGCGGTACGGTTATGTAGAGCTCGCCTAATTTGCTTTGGTGCAGCAGGCTAGTGTGTTGTAGGTGTTTCAGAGCTTGCTTGCTCTTGTGTCAGCTAGTGTTCCAGAACCAGAATCTGCTTCGGGATCTTTTTTATTGGAAGCCTGGGCGTAAGGACATGCAGGTGACTTTATCTTGCGACACCTGCAACATTTGAAGCCAAGCGCAGAAAATGTTTTGGACTCTTCAAGTTCAAGAGCTTCAGCATGATACCACCTGGTACATGTTTCACCTCCGATGTACATTAGATCAGGCCTATATGGCGTTTGGCATACTTGACAAACAGGTTCCAATTGAGGCAAGCTTGTACGCCGCTTCAGAATTATCTTTTTTTAGCCTGAAATCAAGGCCTGTATTTTTACTGTTATTCTTTTTCATATAATACCCCAAGAAGATTTTCTGCGACTGCTTTTTGCTTCCAGAGAGGAATACGAAACAACTTTTTCCATGTCAGATTGGCAATCCTTTTCCCTTGTAGATAACAGTATTTGATTATCACATTTAGGCCTTAGTCCCTCCAAAATTGTCAAGGAGCTGTGTTTATGCTCTTTTAACAATAAGGGACTGGTTGGAGATTTGTTATTGGTCTCTTTTTGAGTAAGTAATCTGGTATGATAACATTGTTTGCATGGGGTCAAGAACTTAGTGTCTGTATATGTAGGGAAAGTTGGAATTATTGAACAGCCCTTGTGACAATAACCTAGACATGCGCTGCACTTGAGAACGTTCCTAAAAAAAAAACACCCTGCTTACATACAGAACATGATGGCATGTCTAAATTGTCTCTCTTGTGAGTGAGGTAAGAAAAATATGTCCACGAAGATAGCATTCAACCGCCTTTGTGCCATTGAGATACAATATTCAAGTGATCTTTATAAGATGGCTCTTTTTCATTGCTTACTTCAAACTCTTTTATCAAATATAAAGGAATGCGTGTTTCAGAAAACCAGTACTTCTCTCTTTTTGGCCTTTGAACAATTTTAGCATTCTTCAATACCCGAGAAGGAATATGCTTTTGGCTCCCAAAATCTATATCATACGATGTTTTTCCCACTCCACGCTTTTTGTCACAAATATTTGCACTTCTAAAAGCAGAAACTTCAGTATCTTGAACTTTTCCATCCTGGCGGTTACACTCCGGCCGAATCAAATCAATTCATCTGATATGAAAATCCAGATATCGGACCTGAAGTGCAAGTTGTGATGCATTCCTACTCATTTGAACGACAGCTCTCCAAACCAGCTGTCGGCTTCTCTTAGGAATTTCAGAGACGCCAGAACCAGGATAGATAATACTCATAATTTTCCTTGAACCACCTTGCCGAGCTGCTTTTCTGACCATGAATTTTGGCAATGCAGCTTTCTGAAACACAGATTTGGTAAATTTGCTATTCCGCCAGCTAAAGTTTTCATGGCAAGGGTCAACTGCATATTTGATAGGTTGCTTTCTACATATGTCGCATGATGCACGTGTCTGTGTTGTTCCAAGAATAGATGTAGCACTTTGTATTGTAAGAGATTCAACCAGCCACTCATCAGTCAGCTTCAACCATTCGCCACAAAAAGCAATTGAGCGAATGTTCTCTTCAAGTTTAAATAAAAGGGGCTTTATGTTATTAAATGATGTGGCCCTTTCCACTTGTTCACGCCATTGCTTCCTATAGTTTCCACTAAGAAAGGGCCCGTCCATTAAACCATGTAAGCTTTCCTCCATATATATGATATATGTTGCAACGGTAGGGTCAATTCCTTTTCCAATCCTAACAGGAGCAAGACCCGAAAAGATTCTCAAGGCACTTTTGGTAGCACATATAGCAGCATGATTTAACATGCATCCTTTCTTGCTTGAAGCAGGGGCTTTACAAGAAAGGCACCAACCACACCTCTCTCTTGGAACCTCCGCAAGCTTCTTGTCAGAACTTGGCCAAACGAAGCGTGAAACTGTTAGTGAGAATGCTTTTGCTATCAAGTTAGTGTTTTCAGGTGTAGCTCTCCTCAAATGAGTTACATGACCTTCTGATCTAGATTCCTCGAGGAGCACTTGGCAAGAATATCCGCAGTTGATCTGTTATCAGGATTTGTGCAACTTGTGTCAGACTGGTGGTTACCAGTAAAAAGACCAGAATTCGTCACAGTTTCCTTCTGAAGTTTCATATTCGTGCTGGGGGACTCCTTAGTTATAGTATTGTTACCGGTTTCACGAGTGGGACAAGTGGTAACCAACGAAGCATCAAGAGATGGGACCATATTATCACTGCAAATCCCATTAACAGATGTTAGACCATCTTCTGCTTTACCCAAACTAACACCTCTATGGTCATTTTCAACCACATGAGGAAATAACATATATTTTTTTGATTTTTTTGCTGCCCCTGACAATCATATATGCTTATCTGTTTGTCTTCAAGGACCTTGACTTGTCTCTGATAAGGGTAACCACTTGGTGACTTGAATATAACCTCCTTGATCAGGTTAAAAAAACCATTGGTAATTTTGTTAGACACACATTTCTTGATCCCCCGTGAAACGCAAGACGCTATGCAACGCTTATGCACATGCTGATGCAATGAAATAAAACATAAGCCAAAGAGGTCGGTCAAATTTTGGGGTACAACAGCTGCCCCTATTCAAACGACTTAGACCTGAAGGGATGAAAGGTAAGCGACTTTCATACAATCAAGGTAAAAGACGGTTGAATACCCAAAGAACCCGGAAATTTGACAACCGCGAAACGAATCTCTGACATCGCCGCCAGGAACCCATATTAAGTAGGACGTCTGACCTCGCCGTCAGCTCTTTAATAGCATCTAACCTCGCCGTCAAATCTCAACGTCAAAATTATAAATCAACTGACTTTATCGTCGGTCTTCAATATTTTCTGACTTCGCCGTCAATTCTCAAAACAATCCTCTGACTTCGCCGTCATTTCCAACAACTTTGACTTCGCCGTCAATTCTTAAAATGATTAGTAAAAGCATCTGACCTCACGGTCAGGCCTCGACATTAAGTCGGTAAAAAGATCTAACCTCGCCGTCAGTCCTCTGTTAAATACAAACAGATATTGAATCCAAAGACACGATCCTCCGACATCGCCGTCAAAACAAACTTTCAACATCGCCGCTGAACAAACAAATACTTTTGACATCGCCGTCAAAACAGACTTCCCAACATCGCCGTTGAAGAATACTAAATCATCTAACATCGCCGTCAGAACAAACTTCTCAACATCGCCGTTGAATAAACAAATTATTCTGACATCGCCGCCAGAACAAACTTTCAACCTCGCCGCTGAACAAACAAATTATTGTTGACATCGCCGTCAAAACAAACTTTCAACCCCGCCGCTGAGTAAACAAATTATTGTTGACATCGCCGTCAAAACAAACTTTCAACCTCGCCGCTGAATAAACAAATTACTTTTGACATCGCCGTCAAAAACAAACATCCAACCTCGCCGCTGAATAAACAAATTACTTTTGACATCGCCGTCAAAAACAAACATCCAACCTCGCCGCTGAATAAACAAATTATTGTTGACATCGCCGCCAGAAACAGACTTTCAACCTCGCCGCTGAGTAAACAAATTATTGTTGACATCGCCGTCAAAACAAACTTTCAACCTCGCCGCTGAATAAACAAATTACTTTTGACATCGCCGTCAAAAACAAACATCCAACCTCGCCGCTGAATAAACAAATTACTTTTGACATCGCCGTCAAAAACAAACATCCAACCTCGCCGCTGAATAAACAAATTATTGTTGACATCGCCGCCAGAAACAGACTTTCAACCTCGCCGCTGAATAAACAAATTACTTTTGACATCGCCGTCAAAAACAAACATCCAACCTCGCCGCTGAATAAACAAATTACTTTTGACATCGCCGTCAAAAACAAACATCCAACCTCGCCGCTGAATAAACAAATTACTTTTGACATCGCCGTCAAAAACAAACATCCAACCTCGCCGCTGAATAAACAAATTATTGTTGACATCGCCGCCAGAAACAGACTTTCAACCTCGCCGCTGAATAAACAAATTACTTTTGACATCGCCGTCAAAAACAAACATCCAACCTCGCCGCTGAATAAACAAATTACTTTTGACATCGCCGTCAAAAACAAACATCCAACCTCGCCGCTGAATAAACAAATTATTGTTGACATCGCCGCCAGAAACAGACTTCCCAACATCGCCGTTGAAGAATACTAAATCATCTAACATCGCCGTCAGAACAAACTTCTCAACATCGCCGTTGAAGAATCAAATCACTTGATATCGCCGCCAAGCCTTCGCTAAATACAAGCGAGTGACAAGATTCGAACGGAATTAAGACCATCCATTGGTGATAATCACAAAATAACTCCGCTGGGGAAACATCATGAGCTGGGGCCTAGCCAACACACGGGCAAAGATACTAATCATCTGCGAGATTCACTTGAAACAAAAGGGTAACGACCTGGCTTATGTTTCACATGCATATGTTTGAATATGACGAAATGCTCCATTCAATTATGGAAATGCTTCGCATGTGGGTGGATGCTATGCATGTATGTAGATGCAAATGGACCATTTTAGCAAAATAAATGCTAAAGAGAAAGAGCCAACTCCGTTGTGTCAGAGCTAGATACGCCTAGCGCAAACAAACTCATGCTGGGGAATGCAAGCCGTGGATGGCCTCCAAGAAAAACTTCTGGGTAAAACTGCTCTGCTAAGAACAAAACCACTCCGCCAGGGATCCAAATCAAACTCTGCTGCGGAAAACGTCCCGGATGGCCTATCAGCCTACAACTCTTCCGGGGATCAAGCAACTTGGCTGGAGGCAACAACTCCACCCCATCGGGGAAATCAGTTATAAATGATTAGCCAGAACAACCCTACTGGGGAAACACAACAGATTGCTGAAGAATAACTCTCTTCTGTCGGAGATTGAATCCACTATCTGCTAGGGATGTTGAACAAGACTTACCGGGAATTTATCCCACACTTTCTCCGCTGGGGATGGAGATGAACGATCTCTGAGTCAGCCCTACTCTGTGGGAAGGAAATTAACTCTGCTAATTTGACTGTGAACTAGATGAGGAAAGAATCATCCTCAACCTCTGCTTGGGGAAAGTGACAACGGCTAGGCAAATGTGTTATACAGCTGGCACCAAGTTTATCAATTATGACCTTATTTAAAACAAATGTCTTGATTAATAGTTGGCAAAGCCCACAAGTTTATGTATGTAAGGTTTCTTCATCAAAAATATCAGGCGTTTCTTGCAAACAAAACGGTAAAAATTTAAAACCAGAACAAAAACTTTTTCTGAATAGTATATCTTATTGATAAAAGGCCTGAAAATAGGCAACTTTACATTGGATGCAACTCCTGAAAAGAGAAAGTCGCGCAAAAAGACAATCACAAGGAAAATATACAAAAATGTCGGCAACGTGGTACAGACAAGCACCATGTGACGACTCATCCATGACTCGCGTGGCTTTGACGCTTTCCGATGCTTTAACCTCCGAAGAGATTGACTTGAATGGTCGATCTTCGAGTTCTCCCTAGAATCCACTATGCTTGTGATAATCAATGCGCAGACCGCAGTCATTTGCTTTAAAATCCCTAATTTTTGCCTGAATCGCCCTTGCGGGTTTTCGATTCACCAGGATACCCATTTTTGCCAAAGTTGCCCTTTCAGGTTTTCAACTTTGCGGGTTCACATTTTTCTTATATCCCTAATTTTTGCCCGGACCTATCCTTTTATGGTCCGCCGGGATGCCTCATTCTTGCCTGGATACTCTTTTCTTTCCAGCGAGCTTTCTTAAGCAAAATATTTTTTGACCGCGTCTGCGTTCACCGGGGATGTAAAATCTTCGCCATCCATAGTTGAAAGCAGCAAGGCTCCTCCTGAGAAAACCTTTCTTACAACATAAGGACCCTCGTAGTTGGGAGTCCATTTGCCTCTGTGATCGTTCTGTGGTGGGAGGATTCGCTTCAACACCAAGTCGCCTGCCTGAAAACTTCGGGGACGTATCTTTTTATCATAGGCGCTCTTCATCCTCTTCTGATACAAACGACCGTACGCGAGAGACGCCAATCTTTTCTCATCCATCAAACTGAGTTGATTCAACCTGTTCTTTACCCATTCTGCTTCATCTAGTTTGACATCTGCCAGTACTCTTAGAGAAGGGATCTCGACCTCTAATGGCAGAACAGCTTCCATGCCATACACCAACGAGAAGGGAGTTGCCCCAGTTGAAGTACGCACCGAAGTGCGGTATCCATGTAAGGCAAAGGGCAACATCTCGTGCCAATCCTTATAAGTTATCACCATCTTCTGTACTATCTTCTTGATGTTCTTGTTGGCTGCTTCCACGGCGCCATTCATTTTCGGGCGATAGGGAGAAGAATTGTGATGCTCAATTTTGAAACTCTGGCACAGTTCCTTCATCATCTTGTTATTCAAATTAGAACCATTGTCAGTAATGATCCTTTCGGGTATCCCATATCGACAGATGATATCTCTTTTGATGAATCGGGCCACTACCTGCTTTGTGACATTGGCATAAGAGGCCGCTTCGACCCATTTGGTGAAATAATCAATAGCCACTAAGATAAAACGGTGTCCGTTGGATGCGGTCGGCTCGATTTTTCCAATCATATCAATGCCCCACATGGAAAAGGGCCACGGTGATGACATGACATTCAAAGGACATGGCGGCACATGAATCTTGTCGGCATAAATTTGACATTTGTGGCATCTCTTGGCGTACTTGAAGCAATCTGACTCCATAGTTAACCAATAATATCCTGCCCTCAACAATTTCCGAGACATGGCATGCCCACCTGCATGTGTTCCGAAAGCACCTTCGTGGACCTCTTCCATAAGCAAACTTGCCTCTTTTTCGTCCACGCATCTTAGTAGCACTAAGTCATGGTTTCTCCGATAGAGCGCACCGTCTGGATTCAGATAGAAATTGCCGGACAATCTCCTCAAAGTCTTCTTATCTTGGGTAGATGCCCCAGGCGGATACTCTTGGTTCTTAAGAAAGTTTCGGATGTCATAAAACCATGGTTTACCATCAGGAGCTTCATCTATTGCGAATACAAATGCTGGTCTGTCGAGCCGTGAAATGACAATTATTGGAGCATCGTTCCAGAAGTTAACTTTGTACATTGAGGATAAAGTAGCCAAAGCATCAGCCATCTGATTTTCTACCCTCGGCACATGGTGAAGCTCTACTCGATCGAAAAAAGGTAGCAACCTCCTTGCGTAATTCATGTATGGGACCAGATTTGGCTGGCGCGTTTCCCACTCTCCCTTGATTTGGTTGACCACTAAGGCTGAATCTCCATAGATATCAAGGTTCTTGATTCTTAAGTCGATTGCTTCCTCAATACCCATGATACATGCTTCGTACTCGGCCTCGTTGTTGGTACATGGGAATGTTAACCTCGCGGTGAATGGTATATGGGACCCATGGGGAGTTGTAACGATTGCCCCAATCCCACTACCGTATGAGTTAACAGCGCCGTCAAAGATTAATTTCCACTGGGAACCCAATTCCGGTCCCTCGCCCGACAATGGTTCATCGCAATCTTTCATTTTCAAGTACATAATGTCTTCGTCGGGGAAGTCAAACTTCATTGGCTGATAATCATCGACTGGCTGCTCTGCAAGGTATTCTGACAGAACACTACCTTTAATAGCTTTTTGAGATACATATTGAATATCATATTCTGTCAGAATCATCTGCCACCTAGCGATCCTTCCTGATAGCGCCTGCTTTTCGAACACGTACTTAATTGGGTCCATCTTTGAAATCAACATGGTTGTGTGATTTAGCATATACTGCCTTAGGCGCTTAGCGGCCCAAGCAAGTGCGCAACAAGTCTTTTCTAACATTGAATATCTGGATTCACAGTCTGTGAACTTTTTACTCAAGTAGTAAATTGCGTGCTCCTTTCTTCCAGTCTCGTCGTGCTGACCGAGAACACAACCCATAGAATTTTCAAGAACGGTTAAGTACATTATCAACGGTCTCCCAGCCACCGGGGGCATCAGTATTGGGGGTTCTTGTAAGTATTCTTTTATTTTCTCAAACGCCTTCTGGCAATTCTCGTTCCAAACGACCGCCTGATCCTTCTTTAGAAGTTTAAACAATGGCTCACAAGTGGCGGTGAGGTGAGATATGAACCTTGCAATATAGTTCAACCTACCCAAGAAACCACGAACCTGCTTCTCAGTCTTTGGTGCTGGCATTTCTTGAATCGCCCTGATCTTCGCGGGATCAACCTCAATACCTTTCTCACTAACAATGAACCCCAACAGCTTTCCTGATCGTACGCCGAAAGTACATTTGCTTGGATTCAACCTCAGTTTGAACTTTCTCAACCTCTCAAACAACTTTAGAAGATTCACCAAGTGCCCCTCTTCCGTTTGGGACTTTGCAATCATATCGTCGACATAAACTTCGATCTCGTGATGCATCATGTCGTGGAAGAGTGTGACCATTGCTCGTTGATAAGTTGCCCCTGCGTTCTTCAACCCGAAAGGCATTACTTTATAGCAAAAGGTCCCCCAAGGTGTGATAAAAGTCGTTTTCTCCATATCTTCCGGCGCCATCTTAATTTGATTGTATCCGGAAAAACCGTCCATGAAGGAAAACACCGAGAATTGCGCGGTGTTATCAACAAGCACGTCAATATGGGGAAGCGGGAAATCATCCTTTGGGCTTGCTCTATTCAAATCCCTATAATCAACACACATCCTAACTTTGCCGTCCTTTTTAGGCACGGGCACGATGTTAGCGACCCAAGGAGGGTAGTTGGCCACAGCAAGGAATCCGGCATCTAACTGTTTCTGAACTTCTTCCTTGATCTTCACTGCCATATCTGGCCTTGTTCTTCTCAATTTCTGTTTGACAGGAGGACATTCCTCACGAAGAGGCAGACGATGAACCACGATGTCCGTGTCAAGTCCTGGCATATCCTCATACGACCAGGCAAACACGTCTTTGTACTCCTGGAGTAACTCAATCAATCGTTGCTTGACCTCACCCTGCAACGTAGCCCCTATTCTGACTTCCTTCTTGTCTTCTTCTGTTCCCAGGTTGACAACTTCAACTTCCTCCTGATGAGGCAGGATGACCTTCTCCTCTTGCCTTAACAATCTGGCAAGCTCCTCAGGCAGGTCTTCGTCTTCTTCGATCTCTTCTTCGGCTTGAAAGATCGGATTGTCAAAGTCATACCGAGTCATAGACGAGTCTGAGTCGGTGGCCTCTGAAATGTGTAACCTGCGATGATGATGATTTTATGCTTTTAAATGATATGCAAACAAGAACACAAACCACATTGCCATTTTATTGTTAAAGATAAAAATAAGAACAACAAGGATCACAAAATTCTGAATGAAAAGACGCCTTTTAATTGATGATAAAAAGATTGTTCACATGCATAAAGATAGGGCCCTACAAATAAAGTCCATTATGCCTTGGGCAGAGCATATGGAAATACATTAATCAAGACAAATCAATTACTCTTCATAAGTCACTGTGATAACTTCCTCCATGCTCCAATTCTTCAAGCCCTGGCCGGGGATGCATGGCTGAATCCATGCTTCCATATCACAGTCGCTGTCCCCTTCTTCGTCTGATATGGCATTAATTTGATCGAAAATGACTCCACCGCTAGTAAATTGGACAGAACCTTTGTAACGTGGAGTGCTTTGTGAAGATGATCCATGTGGGCTGTATCCCAATCCGAACTTATCTTGTTTGTTTGGGACGCTCACCACTTGTCCCCATCCTTGTGTTGACCCGGATTCCACCACGGCCCGTGCTTCCTTGTATGATGACATAGCAACTTCTGGAGCTTTACCCTCGACCGGTGCCTTCTCCTTGATTTGGACAGTCTCAAAAGCCTGACACAGCGTTTCTTGGATTTCGCCGTCAACTTCCACATATTTGAATGAAGACAGATGGCTCACCATGATGTCTTCTTCCCCGCAAACGGTCACAATATTCCCATCCACCATATATTTCAATTTCTGGTGTAACGTTGACGTTACAGCGCCTGCTAGGTGTATCCAAGGCCGACCCAAAAGACAACTATAAGCAGGTTGGATATCCATGATGTAGAAAACTGTTTCAAACACCTCTGGGCCTACTTGGATAGGCAGAGTTATTTCCCCAAAGACAGATCTTCGGGTTCCATCGAAAGCCCGCACAACCAAATCACTGGGCGTACAATATAGACCCTGATGATCGATCTTCATCAACGCCTTTTTTGGCAACACATTCAAAGACGACCCTGTATCAACAAGTACATGTGACATCATTGTTCCTCGGCATTCAAGTGAAATGTGCAGAGCCAAGTTGTGGTTCCTCCCTTTTGGTGTCAAGTCGCGGTCTGTGAACCCCAACCCGTTACCTGCATTGACATGGGCCACCACGCCTTCCAACTGATTCACGGATATCTCTTGAGGTACATAAGCATTATTCAAAACTCTGAGCAAAGCATTCCGGTGAGCCTCAGAACATAATAGCAGTGACAAGATAGAAATCTTTGAAGGAGTTTGTTGTAAATGATCCACAATTTTATAGTCACTTTTTCTTATTAAGCGCATGAATTCCTCCGCATCCTTCAGCAACGCCTCCTCTCCTCTGGCCTGAGAATTCTCTTCCGCTATGACCTTACCCTTACCTTTATCAGCCCTTTCTGTGCTTACTTCGGGAGGTGCAAATACTCTCCCGCTCCGTGTCATTCCTCCAGTTCCTACCAAATTATCAACAGAATCCAACGGTGAACCTCTCAGTTCCTGCTTTTGGCCATTGCAGTAGACCTCGGCCCCATAGTTCCAAGGAATTGCTTTAGAACTTTCATAGGGTACGGGCCCTGCCTTCGTGAATATAATAGTGGGCCTCGCCGGAGGCGCAGAAATTGTAATTGTTTTGTATGGGATGGATATGGTGGCCACCTCCTCCTTATCTTCGATGACTACCTCTTCAGCATTTTTCTCACAGATCCTATCAAATTGTAACAAACCGTCATCCATCATGTGCTGTATATGGTTCCTTAGGTTCCGACACCCTACCGGACAGATCATACAATCTTCGCAATCCTTTCCGCAGCCTGGGAATACCCCTCCTTCTAACAACTTGCTCTTCACGAAACTTAACGGCGTCTTCAAATCCTCTACCCTGGATACCAAGTTCAGGCCTTCCTCACTGTCAATAGCATTTACACCGCCACCCTTACCATGGTTAGGCATGGGATTTCGATCCACACTTGGCGCATCCTGATTGAAATTGATAGCTTTACTATCGATAAGGTCTTGTACCTTGTGTTTGAAGGCTTTACAGTTGTCAATACTGTGGCCGGGGGCGCCAGAGTGGAATTCACACCTAGCGTTGGCGTCATATCCAGGAGGTGGTTGGCCAGTTAGAGGTGCCATTGTCCTTTTCTGGACCAACTGCAGTTGAATTAAGTGTTGTAGCAACTGAGCGTATGGCATTGGCGGTGTGTCAAAGTGTCTATCCGCCACCCTTCTCCTGTCCTGGAACTGTCTTGGTGCATAATTCTGTTGTTGAGGTCGCTGCTCCTGTTGTTGCCGCGGCTGTTGTTGTGGAGGCTGTGTCGCCGGGATGGCAATACTCGCTACTTGTGACGGTTGCTGGTAATACGGTCGCTGCTGACGTTGATCCAAGTATCTCTTTCGGTTGTTAAAGCCGTACACTGCATTTGTTTCATTATCCTTTTTCTTCGCACCAAAAAACTTTCTTCCACCTCCAGATGAGGTCCCTTCCGCTGCTTGAATTTTCCCCAATTTTATACCGTTTTCAACTCTTTCGCCCGTGATAATTAAGTCCGAGAAGCTTCCTGACATGTTACTCACCAACTTCTCGTAGTAGATTCCGGGCAACGTGGCCACGAATAGATCGATCAGTTCTCTTTCCACCATGGGAGGTTGCACCCTAGCGGCAAGCTCTCGCCACCTTTGGGCGTATTCTTTAAAACACTCATTGCTTCTTTGGGATAGATTCTGCAACTGCACGCGATTTGGTGCTAGGTCACTATTATACTGGTAATGCTGGACAAAGGCCTCTGCTAAATTCTTCCAACTTCGAATATTGGCAGGTTCCAAACCCATGTACCACTCCAGGGAAGGTCCTGACAGACTATCTTGGAAGAAGTGCATAAGCAACTTCTCGTCATCAGAGTATGCCGACATCCTTCGAAAATAGGAGCGGATATGCACCTTTGGACATGTCGTTCCTTTGTATTTATCGAAATCTGGCACCTTGAACTTTGGAGGAATCCTAAGTCCTGGAATTAGTCCCAGATTGGACATGTCAAGTCCCATAGTGTTCTGGCTTTCCAGAATGCTCTTCATCTTTTCTTCTATTTCGTCAAACCTTCTATTAGTGTCGGATCGTAACCCTCCCCCAAGGTCTCTCATGGAGAAGATGTCATCTTGTTCATCTTGGTCCCATTGAGGATTCACGCTAGTAGGTATGGCGCCTGCCACAACCGGGATGGGGATCCCAGTTTGTTCTCTTCCGCCTGGAAGGTTGACTACAGTTGGGCCACCGTTGGCTTGCGAGGTTCCGCCATTAGCAGGAGGGGGAACAACAGCAGCCCCGCCGTGCAAGACGCCACTTCCATCCACCTGAGCTATTAAGGGTTGAACTAATGTCCTTAACTGGTCCTGTCCATTGGCCACCCCCTGCATCATCTCCATGAATTGTGCCATCTTCTCACGGAACTCCAAAAGCTCGGCTTGAACCTGATCCATAATTCTCTGCTGATTTCCCCGCGTGTTGTATGAGTGTTGAGAAGTCAGCTTGCTCTTCCTCTTTATCTCTTTCTCTCTCCCTCTCTGAAACGGCAAGCGGTGTGAGGTCGAGTTTCAGGGAATGCAAAATGATGCGCCAGTTATGCGAATGCTCAAGAGACTTTCGAAACCTATGACTATAACCGGTATTATAGAATTGCGAATGAACAAATAATAAAGAAAACACAATTAGACCAAAAGCAAATTCTCATTAATTTGGGAAGATTCAATACAAACATTTGCTGACTATGTCGAATAACAATTCTCATTACAAGGAAAACACTAAATGACCGAAAATCAAGAGTACTAAAAACTAGAATTTCTCCTTTTGGAGACGCTCTTCAAGCTTCCTCGCCTCGAACATGAACCTCCTGACCATTTGGTCACAGAGCTGGATAAAGTGGTGAACAGAAGGGGGAATATCATTTCCTTCCAAATCTTGAATGGCGCTCTCTAACCTCCATGGGATATCACGGATCATAAGGTTGCAATACTCCACCAAATTGTTGTACCTAGCACGGCACGTATCTAGAGTCGACTGGTAATAACAAATAGAATCCACATGGGTGTCCAGCAACTCATTAAGCTGAGCCTCTTTCTCGAGCCACTGCGCACCGTCTCTTTGCAAGGCCTCAAAACGATTCCTCCACAGAAGGGCTGTCTCTTGGGCGGTCTCCAATTCTTGACACTTGTTATTCCACACGTCAGATGTGACATATGAACCCCTCAAGGCCTCCTCTTTGAGTCTTCGTTCACTTTCTGCTAGGGTCAAGGCACTTCTTAGTTGTTCCTCAAGATTTCCAATATCAGCCTCAAGGTTCTCTCGTATTTCCTTTTTCTCGGCAGAGGCAATCTCAAAGAAGTGCCATGCCCTATCACAAGAAGCTTTGGTGTCCTTCAGGCGCTGCCGGAGAGTTGTTAATGATGCGTCAGCCCCTTCGTAACCCTGTTGGTACCTGACTCTCAGATCCGTTTCTAATTTTAGCTTCTTGCTACTCTCAGCCGCTTGATCCTGTTCAAACTCCACCTTTCTTTTGTACTGACCGTTCTCCACATTTGCTTGGTGGACTTCATTCTGAAGGTCCTGATTCTCCTTAGTCAATCTCTCTACTATTAGCTTCAGTTTTTCGTATTCTTCTATGGGTACATGAGTGGGAGCAGGAGGTGCTTCTCGCATAGAGGGCTCTAAGGGAAATGGCAACGACTTTTCAGCTACTCTGGCTAATAACCACCGGTTGTATGGCTCCTTTGCCACACAGTTCTTCGCTTTTAACTCCTTCCTTCCCTTTGTATGAATCTTGCCCCAAGCCTTAGCAATCTTCTTGACAAACGCAGGGTCTTCTGATGTGGCTAGCAGAAAGAAACTCTGAACCTTCTCTGCTTCGGGCTCATCCTCCATAGCATAGCCCAACTGACGTAATGCCATGACTGGGTTATAGTTAATACAACCGGCCCTACCGATCAAAGGTACATTACTGAATTCTCCACAACTGAAGATGATTTCCACATCATAGTACTCATGAGAGTACCAAGCAATATCACTAGCTTCTAGGGACATGATGCGCTGAGACCATTTCAATTCCTTCTTGTTTTCCACGAACGGTCCTTTTTTGGGCAAATGAGAAGCATACCACTTGTATAGTAGGTGAGAGCAGCATTGGATCATTCCCGCCTTCTTTTCACTCCTCCAATGAATAGAGTGATAAACATCGGCGAGGAGTGTGGGGATGGGATTCTTCTGCATAAAGAGAACAATGGCAGTGATGTCTATGAAATTGTCCACATTTGGAAAGAGGACAATCCCGTAAATCATCAGAGCAACACTTATACCGAACTTTTCCCAATCTTCATCAACCTTGTACTGAGCGGCCTTTTCTAGCAAAAACTTCAATGGAAAACCCTGGACACCCCCTTTACTGGTTAGACCCTTCTTGACCTCTTCTTTGGTCATATGAAGAGCAAGAGCAATGACAGCAGGTTTTGGTTCTTCTTCCAAACCTGTATAGACAGGTTGGTCCTTAATCTTAATGTTCAAAATGTGGGAATATTCTTCCAAGGTGGGAGCCAACTGGTAGTCCTGAAAAGTGAAGCACCGGAGAGGCGCATCATAAAATTGAGCCATAGCGTACAGGGCCCAGGTATCAACTCTGGAGTGGAGAAGATCAAGCAGTTTCCCATATTCCCCTTGAAAGTTGATCTTGATAACTTTCGGCACGTCAATCAGAAGGTTTTGAATTGATTCCAATTTTGGTTCCCTAAACTTTATGGAATTTGTGCTTCTCTTTCTTATATCAGCCATTGAGTTCACCAATACCTGAGATAATCATAGCTTCTTAAGTCTCTTGATATGCAAAATGATATGTAATGCAATGTCTTATGAATGCATATGACAATGGAACAATAATAAGATCAACATCACAAATCCTGCAAGACAAGAACACAAGGTATCTTTCCATCGGGTGAGCAATCTACTGGTTCGAGAGGGCGTTCCAAAAGGCTTTTCAAACAAAGTCCTATGCACTAACCCTCAAAAGTTTCCCATCATAACGACTACTCGTAAGACGGTACTCCTTTCAAAAAGGATGAACACAGCGTCATGTTTTAGTAACCTTTGGAATAAGGTTCTACAAAGGTCCTCAGAATCGCGGACTCCCAAGTTGAAGATAAGAACGTCATTACGACTACACGTAAGACATAATTATTCCAACGGGGTCTCATCTGAGCGGTGGAATTCGATCCAACTCAACGAGTCCTAAGTCTCGCAAATCAGAAAGAAACCACCTCCTAACTTAGTGCATACTCGAAAGCTTGGGTAGAAAGCTTTATCCTCACAAACCAAACCAAATGAACCCAAGAAGTTAGAAAGAACATAACCATAAAATAAATAGCAAAACAAATAAAGCACAAATGCGACAAACAAAATAGGCGTGGCTCGCTAGGTTTCCCCAGCAGAGTCGCCAGCTGTCGCTACTCGAAAAAATGCATCGCGCAACGACGGGGAGGCGAAAAGGAAGGACAGAAGAGTCGCCACCGAACTTTATTTATCCCATGAGGGGAAAGGAAAATATCGAGAAAACCTTAAGAAACGAAATGGATAAGATGGTCTCGCGACCAAGAACGGGTTCGGAAGCCGGTTATGCAAGGGGAAGGTATTAGCACCCCTCGCATCCATCGTACTCGATGGGAACCTTTTGTTTGTCATATGTGTGAATTATTTGCTTAAATATTATGCTATAAGAAGTGTTCCAAAAGGGTTAAGGGAAAGGTTTAGAAACGGGAAACAAGGGGTGACGAGAGAAAGAAAGGACTCGATAGGACTTCGCGGTCCTAGGCCTACGTATTCTCAACAGATATGAGAAAGTCAGAGTCGACGTAGTTCGGGAAACTACGGGTGATAGGGGGATTGTGCTCGCCAAGGATTGTGGCCCTTGTGCCTACGTATTCTCATCTGGTATGAGAAATCAGAGCAGCCGTAGTTCGGCCTACGGTGTGTTGATGTTTTTTATGGATGATGCTATCGTGCGCATTCTAGCAGTTAGGTATTTCGCTGCTCGCTCGTTGGAGACTTAAGCGTTACCTGTTTGCGGTAGAACGGACGTATCATATCCTTTTGAAAGATTGATTAGTTTTCGCCACGCGGGGCAAGAAGTCACGTTTGATTGATTGGATTGTTTTTTAGGGGGGCGAGACAGGTCCTCGGATAGTAACCCCTACGGGTAGTACCCAATTCATTGTCTCAAAGTTTTTGTTATAAAAAAGGTGTGGCGAACGAGGCGTCTTTGTATTGAAAGACGGGCGTCAAGACCACACACACTACAGTGAGTATCCTGACACTCGGAGAGGAAGAAAGTCTACACTTAATCCCCTCTTTTTAACTCAACATAAAGAGAGCTTCGTTCTCTTATTAAGTGTTTTTGGTTTTGAATGGTAAGTGCTTTGCGACAGAGAACCCTACGGTAAACGTCAGCACTCGGGATAGGAGAAGGCCTACGCCTAACCACTCCACGACCATTCAAGTCTTTATTGTGAAAATAATTTGAAAATGCACTCGGTGCAGGACCGAGGTTTTAGGTGTGAAGAGGGTTGCGGGATAAAGTTGAGGAAGGGGATGGTGGATAAAGTCGCGTCCTCGTATCGAAAGACGAGTATCGAGACCACCCTCACTACAGTGGGCATCTCAACACTAGAAGAAGAAGAGGTCTACACCCAATCTTCTCTCTTTAATTCGATATAAAGAGAAATCAAATTATTATGGTTTGAAAAAAAAGGGCTCGGTACGAGACCGAGGTTTTTATGAGGAAATGCTGGAAGCGTCTTTGTATTGACAGACGAACATCGAGATCACCCTCACTACAGTGGGCATCCCTATGCTCGAAGAAGAAAAGGTCTACACCCAATCCTCTCTTTAGCTCAACACAAAGAATTGATTTTAAGGAGATGAGATTTGAAAATGGATGGGAAACGTCTTCGTATTGAAAGACGAGTGTCGAAACCACCCTCACTACAGTGGGCATCCCAACACTCGGAGAGGAAGAAAGTCTACACTTAATCCCCTCGTTTAGTTCAATGCAAAGATGATTTGATTTTGAAGATTGTTTGACAATGTTTTTGAATCGAGTTGTGACAAATAATGAAGAGAGAAAAGAGGTGGTCTCAGATCCAACATTACTTATCAATAATTTGATTGGTAATGAATTACGGAGGTCTCGTCATCGACCCAAACGGATGAGAATGGGACAAAATGCCCAATGACAAATGAGAAATAAATCCAATTTTAAAATATAAAATATAAACTTCTAAAAGAAATAAAATATATATAAAAAAACTTCTAAACATAATATACATATATGAGAAATCTAATATAAACTAAAGAAATTATTTAGAAAAAAAAAAAAAAAAAGTTAAAACAAACCAATCTAAATATATATATATATTAGTATGTTACCTAATTATAAAGTAAAAAAAAAAAAAAGGAGGGGGCAAAATTAAAACGGGGAGTAAGAAGATGATCAGACCCACACGGGTTATAAGGCCCGGCACAATTATAAACAATAAAATAAATAAATGAAAAGAAAGAAAACCAAATTAAATAAAATAAAAATAAATAATAAAAAAAAACGAAAAGACGAAGACTCAGATGGTCTTCTCCCTCACCCACCCTCATCGTTCACTCTCGCTTTCTGCGTCTCAACCCTCTCTCTCTCCGCTCGCCCTTGTTCTCAGATTCTATTTACGTTTGAACGATTTGGGATTTTAAGGGTTGTGGTTTGGATCGTGAGTTGTCACTGATTTTTGGAGGAATGGTTCATGTTGGAATCTGGGTTATTTGGGGTTTGAAGTGATGTTCGATTGAAGAACAAAGGTTATTTCTTTGAGTTGGGGATTTTGGACGGTGAGTAGAACAAAGATGGGAGGTGAAGTCTTGGTGGAGAACACGACGAAGGAAAGCGTGAAGGTCGTAAAGGATCTCCAACGGTGTGAATCGGAGCAAGTTTTGTTTAGAGGTGAGATAGTGTTTCGCCAATGGCGGACGGAAGCTGCGAAGTGGGAGATTTGGATGTTGGAGGGTTTTTCTGATGATTATGGAAATGGATTGAAGAAGAGGAAGCGGGTGAAAGAATGGTTCGTGTGGGTTGGATGTCGTACGGGTTGCGATGGCGTGTTTAGTTGTTGCGTTTCTGAGTGAGTTTGAACGAGCTTGTGAGGTTCTGCCATGGTTCTGAGGTGAGCTTTATGAAGGAAATGAAGAGGACGGCGAAGTTATTGGTGGGTTTGAAGATGATGAGTTCTGGGAATTTGGTTTATGTTTGATGATGAGGATTAAATGTCGTTAATGGAGGTTTCAGTTGGAGGAATAAGTTTGGATGGAGGATGTTATTGTGTTGCTGCGAAGGAGTGTTTACGGTTTGATGAAGGTCTGTTTTTTTTTGAAGTTTGTTTTGAAGCTAATGAGTTTGTTGTCGGGATCTGAAGAAGGTGTTTCAATGGAAGTAGGTTGAAGGAGTTTGAGTTTTGCGGTAGCGTTTTGGGTTATTGTTCATGGGAGATTCGTGAGGGTTGTTATACTCAATGCCAGGAAACAAGACAAACCAAACCAAACAGATCAAGATTATGAAGACAGTAGGAGTAACAGAATACTTACAGAATAACACCACCAGATTGTTGATGCAGAACACAGGTGAGCTTCTTCCTCAATCTCCCTTTTTTTTTCAGTTCTTTTGAGTGAAAGCAGCTAGGGTATATCCTCTGTAGTCTCTTCCTTTAAGCTTTTATAGTGAGGTCAATTAGGTTTAGCAGACCAACTCTTGAGGCCCTGAAACCCTCTGCCCCTTAGGCTTTAGGTTTGGTCTGCTACTAACCTGTTCTATTACCATTTCTGTGCTAAGACTGTGGTGCTGTAATTGCCTACAGCTGCTCTGTATTTGCCATTTTTGTGAATGTGTTTCTGCTGTCCCATTTTTCATGTCCCTGAATTTATTTATTTAAATTGAAAATATCTGATATATTTTAACCTGCATTTTCACTGTGGTATCACAACAATTTTACTGATACATTTAATTTCTTTGCAGGTTTATCATCTTTAGCCAAAGAGCCAAATTTCATAGCTTCCTCAAAAGTCCAGTTTCAATTTGCATCTACGCGGATAATAATCTGGCAACCAACTTTCTTTCTGATAATCACATTCATCTTGGCTGCTGCTGGTTTCTGCCTGCTTCTGATGCTCCTCCAACCACGAACATGTCCTTGTCTGTTTGGTGTCCCTTTCCATCCAAGTAATTTTCCAAGTCTCCTGCTGTTAGACGTAGTGCTTCTCTTTCTGGAAGTGGATCTTGAACTAGCAACTCTTCCTTGTGATCTTTGACCATGAGAGTGGCTGTGGCCTTGTTGAGTCCTTTGTATTCTACTGTAGCTTCCAAGGCCAGAACCAAGAGCACCCCAGTTCTCTACAGTATGCTTAGCCTGAAATGAAGATTCAAATGCACCAGCATTGTAGGAAATTTTGGCAGCAGCAGATTTTGATGGAAGCTTCATAACAATTCCAATTTGTTTATCCTTCTCGGACTCCAGATTTTGTTGTGAAGTGTAAAAGATGCATGCATCAAGTTCCATGAGCCTTAGAGTCACAGCAGCAGTTGTACATGGCACCCATGGAAGCATAGTATCCTTTCACCACGAATGATATCATTAAGATGACATCCAGAAGATCAAACAGAACCTAACAGCTCACTGGTAGTTTTCATACTCTGAAGCCAAATACTTCCTTTTTGTAGCACATTCCAATGTAGTCAACATCTGCAGAATGTCTTCAATTGATGATGATTCTTCCAGCTTCGAACTCCAGGACTTCCTATACCTCTCTGTCCAAAAAGGTTGAAGAGCCCCATTGAGGATGAGATTGCTCAAAAGAATCAATCAGCTTCCAACAGCCATCATGCGATTCCACAAAAATCCTGCCACAACCTGGATTGCTTTGAGAAGCAGAAGTAATGAATTGCCAGTATCGGTTTCGCCTTCGATCCAAACCAAGAGGCAATGATCTACACGTGAAAGTTTGTTCCCCTAATTGACCAATACATGATTTAAAACCCAACCTTGATTTTTTCAGCAACGTGAATAGATTGTTGAAGAGAATAATTATCTGGGCCAATGGAACAATCTTGCCTCTGCAAGTTCACTTCTAATAAATTCTGCATAAGATTTTTGATTTTCCTGCAGTGCACTTATCTGCTCATGTTGGTCACAGGGAGCGAGCAAGGCCTTGTCATTTTCGACTTCAACAGTATGCACTGGGCAATCTTTACCCCCCACTGATGGAAATGTAACAGCTGGTTCACTCTTGTTTCCCAAATTTGAGAAAGGTGGAATTTTAACAAAATAATCCTCTTTAATACGGCGTTTATCAAGTTGTGCCTCAGCCCACATCTGCTTCTTGGCAAGTTTATAGCTTGAGAAATTTCTCCCATGGTTAATCCTTGGTTACCAGCCTTCTTGATGGTATCATAAACAACCATGAAGACCTCAGCACACACAGCACATTTTTGTTCTTGATTGGAAGGTACCGTCATCAAATGGCGTACATACCCTGTCATAGCTTCCCAGGGTGATTCAATGGGATTTTTATTCTCAGGTACTTGGTCACATGAGTTAACCGTTTCCAGCATATGATCAGTAAGTGAACAGTCACTGCTTTGGGCCGAGTTAACTTACAATGTTGGTCATTGTTATTGTTATCATTTTCCTTGAACAAATCTAAAATATCAGCTCTCGAGACTGTTGTGCGGTGAACAGAAACTATTATACCAGGAGAACCTTTTTCCCTGGCGAGAAATAATTTCACCCTCTGTTCCGAACGAGGATTTCAGTTTCTTGGCTTCAGCATTTCTTTTGATTTTTTTTTGAATTAATTTTACGCATCTATCTCTTGCTTTGCAGGTGATGGCCGGCGGTACGGTTATGTAGAGCTCGCCTAATTTGCTTTGGTGCAGCAGGCTAGTGTGTTGTAGGTGTTTCAGAGCTTGCTTGCTCTTGTGTCAGCTAGTGTTCCAGAACCAGAATCTGCTTCGGGATCTTTTTTATTGGAAGCCTGGGCGTAAGGACATGCAGGTGACTTTATCTTGCGACACCTGCAACATTTGAAGCCAAGCGCAGAAAATGTTTTGGACTCTTCAAGTTCAAGAGCTTCAGCATGATACCACCTGGTACATGTTTCACCTCCGATGTACATTAGATCAGGCCTATATGGCGTTTGGCATACTTGACAAACAGGTTCCAATTGAGGCAAGCTTGTACGCCGCTTCAGAATTATCTTTTTTTAGCCTGAAATCAAGGCCTGTATTTTTACTGTTATTCTTTTTCATATAATACCCCAAGAAGATTTTCTGCGACTGCTTTTTGCTTCCAGAGAGGAATACGAAACAACTTTTTCCATGTCAGATTGGCAATCCTTTTCCCTTGTAGATAACAGTATTTGATTATCACATTTAGGCCTTAGTCCCTCCAAAATTGTCAAGGAGCTGTGTTTATGCTCTTTTAACAATAAGGGACTGGTTGGAGATTTGTTATTGGTCTCTTTTTGAGTAAGTAATCTGGTATGATAACATTGTTTGCATGGGGTCAAGAACTTAGTGTCTGTATATGTAGGGAAAGTTGGAATTATTGAACAGCCCTTGTGACAATAACCTAGACATGCGCTGCACTTGAGAACGTTCCTAAAAAAAAAACACCCTGCTTACATACAGAACATGATGGCATGTCTAAATTGTCTCTCTTGTGAGTGAGGTAAGAAAAATATGTCCACGAAGATAGCATTCAACCGCCTTTGTGCCATTGAGATACAATATTCAAGTGATCTTTATAAGATGGCTCTTTTTCATTGCTTACTTCAAACTCTTTTATCAAATATAAAGGAATGCGTGTTTCAGAAAACCAGTACTTCTCTCTTTTTGGCCTTTGAACAATTTTAGCATTCTTCAATACCCGAGAAGGAATATGCTTTTGGCTCCCAAAATCTATATCATACGATGTTTTTCCCACTCCACGCTTTTTGTCACAAATATTTGCACTTCTAAAAGCAGAAACTTCAGTATCTTGAACTTTTCCATCCTGGCGGTTACACTCCGGCCGAATCAAATCAATTCATCTGATATGAAAATCCAGATATCGGACCTGAAGTGCAAGTTGTGATGCATTCCTACTCATTTGAACGACAGCTCTCCAAACCAGCTGTCGGCTTCTCTTAGGAATTTCAGAGACGCCAGAACCAGGATAGATAATACTCATAATTTTCCTTGAACCACCTTGCCGAGCTGCTTTTCTGACCATGAATTTTGGCAATGCAGCTTTCTGAAACACAGATTTGGTAAATTTGCTATTCCGCCAGCTAAAGTTTTCATGGCAAGGGTCAACTGCATATTTGATAGGTTGCTTTCTACATATGTCGCATGATGCACGTGTCTGTGTTGTTCCAAGAATAGATGTAGCACTTTGTATTGTAAGAGATTCAACCAGCCACTCATCAGTCAGCTTCAACCATTCGCCACAAAAAGCAATTGAGCGAATGTTCTCTTCAAGTTTAAATAAAAGGGGCTTTATGTTATTAAATGATGTGGCCCTTTCCACTTGTTCACGCCATTGCTTCCTATAGTTTCCACTAAGAAAGGGCCCGTCCATTAAACCATGTAAGCTTTCCTCCATATATATGATATATGTTGCAACGGTAGGGTCAATTCCTTTTCCAATCCTAACAGGAGCAAGACCCGAAAAGATTCTCAAGGCACTTTTGGTAGCACATATAGCAGCATGATTTAACATGCATCCTTTCTTGCTTGAAGCAGGGGCTTTACAAGAAAGGCACCAACCACACCTCTCTCTTGGAACCTCCGCAAGCTTCTTGTCAGAACTTGGCCAAACGAAGCGTGAAACTGTTAGTGAGAATGCTTTTGCTATCAAGTTAGTGTTTTCAGGTGTAGCTCTCCTCAAATGAGTTACATGACCTTCTGATCTAGATTCCTCGAGGAGCACTTGGCAAGAATATCCGCAGTTGATCTGTTATCAGGATTTGTGCAACTTGTGTCAGACTGGTGGTTACCAGTAAAAAGACCAGAATTCGTCACAGTTTCCTTCTGAAGTTTCATATTCGTGCTGGGGGACTCCTTAGTTATAGTATTGTTACCGGTTTCACGAGTGGGACAAGTGGTAACCAACGAAGCATCAAGAGATGGGACCATATTATCACTGCAAATCCCATTAACAGATGTTAGACCATCTTCTGCTTTACCCAAACTAACACCTCTATGGTCATTTTCAACCACATGAGGAAATAACATATATTTTTTTGATTTTTTTGCTGCCCCTGACAATCATATATGCTTATCTGTTTGTCTTCAAGGACCTTGACTTGTCTCTGATAAGGGTAACCACTTGGTGACTTGAATATAACCTCCTTGATCAGGTTAAAAAAACCATTGGTAATTTTGTTAGACACACATTTCTTGATCCCCCGTGAAACGCAAGACGCTATGCAACGCTTATGCACATGCTGATGCAATGAAATAAAACATAAGCCAAAGAGGTCGGTCAAATTTTGGGGTACAACACATACAACGTAAGATACCTATTAATTCCTCTAAGTAACCCTGCCCTTGTAAGGGTAACATGCACACCTGTACTTTTTTACCAGTACATTGACACCCACTATAGGGCTCTGGTAAAACTAACATTGGCCACACCTTTTTCATCATAATTCCTTTACTTATTATTACCCTCCACTCCCACACCTAGTAGAGATTCTTCCCCAACACCAAAATGTAATAGCGATAGCAGTAATGTCGATTCCCTAGCAGAGAGGTGTGTCGCCATGGACAGACTATATTGTCAGAATTAGACAGTATATGACAATGTTCACAACATCAGATAGTGCCACCAGGAGTCCAACCCCTCGGGAGAGATGGAAGTGTTAGATCCCCAGCCACTCTTAGACAAGATATGGAGAGCGTCTGTCCTCGGGGAATTCAATCCTCACTCGTTGGCCAAGTTCGATGGACGCATTGAGCCTACGAACACGTTGCCTCTATCAACACACATATGGACAACATCGAAACGCCTGACTCTTTGAAGTGCAAGCTATTATTTAGAACTTTTAGGGATGCTGCCCTGTGATGGTTGATAAGTTTACCATGTGCATCAATCGCCAACTATCAGAAGTTGGTAAATAATCTTGTACACCAGTTCATTGCCAGTCATCACAGAAATATGTCCACCACCATCCTATTCAATATACGACAAGGTCTACAAGAGTCGCTCAGGGACTATCTAGATCAGTTTAACAAAGCTACCATCAGGGTCGTCCCACCAAACCAATAAATGTTTATGGGGGAATTTCAAAATGGACTTAAGGCGAGAAACTTCACTGAGTCCCTCACCCAGAAGTCAGCACATTCGTTGGTGGAGGTGGTCACCAAAATAAAATGTTATATAATGGGCGGGGAGAGCAATGTTGAGAAGAAGGCATGAGATGTCAAGAAGATTGTTCCCAACATTAGAGGTTCGCACCACCTGAGGAAGAGTAATTATACCTTATAATCAAGGAAAAAACTGCATTCAAGAGAATATGCAAGATGGCAGAGAGCTTCACTCCTCTAAACACACGTTGTGAAAAAATCTGGCACGAGGCTCTTCACCTGCACATTATTCTTGTGCTTCTAGCTCCGAATGCAGATGTGATAGGTTTTGAACTAGGAAGATGGTGCAAGTTCCATAGAGTTAAGGGACACCACACTGAGGATAGTTACTAACTCAAGAAAGAAATTGAGAGGCTGATCCAGGAGGGACGCCTCAAGAAATATGTGAAGGGCGGCTCTTACAAGGGGTCAAACAAGTTCAACTCACAAGGGCGGGAGGACATGGGAAGTCTTAGGCCTAACAAAGCAAAAAAGAAGTCTTAATGAGAGAGCAATAAAGTTGTGCACCACATGGTTAACACCATAGCAGGAGGAATCTCTAGGGGCGGGGATACTAGTTGTGCCTGTAAAAGTTATGCTCACTAAATTCTTAATATAGAAGATCTCCTCGATGTCGAAATAAAAGGCGAGACCCAAGCACTAGGAGCCACAATTTCCTTCTCTAAGAAAGATGCAAATGGCATCTACATTCACAATAATGACCCCATGGTCATTACCGTCAGATGCAATGAATGGGAGATTAATAGTTCTTGTAGACCAAGGAAGTTCTGCATACATTTTGTATTGGGAGACATTTGAAAGACTTCACCTCGACCTAGAGAACTTGAAACCCATTAAAGGTTCGCTGGTTGGATTCTCTATGAAGCAGGTATAAGCAAAAGGATACATCATGCTGAAGACCACCTTTGGAGAGCAGGACCAGTCCAAAGAAATAAAGATCAGGTATTTGGTTATTGATGACCCTATAAGTCCTTATCTAAATCATGATTGCAAATAACACATCTAACTATTATGTTCCAACTGTTAATGCTTGACACATATCTCAACTTCTAGGGACATTAATTAACTCTTCTACTACAAACGACTTCTAACTTTTTCTAGTTATTTTAGTTTGCTCCCCTCTCACGACTCATAATCAATGTCCTTCTTGCCTCTTTGCCCATTTTTTTGTATCAAAACAAACATTAACAACAAAAATATCATGTTGTCTCCCAAAAGATTGTGCTTATGATGACACTTTGGTCTGGGAGAAAAATATATGTCAATTAAAACATTTAATGAATTACTCATAGATTTCATAACTCAATTTAAAATTTCAAAACTCCATAGAAAACATACCAAATAAGTAATAAAAAACTATGTAAAAATATGTATGTGAACCATCAATATCAGACACATTCAAGGAGAGCATGCTTATATATATTACTACTAAATTTTTAGGGGTGGGGTAAATATATGGTATACCAGATTTTTTAAATTTCTGGTAAAATAAAACTACGTACCAAACATTTTGTAAATTTTGGTAAAAAGTCACACCAAATTTTTTTAAAATCCGGTAAAAGTGCATTTTTTTCCTTTGGATTAATAAAAATCTATCATATTTTTTAACAATGAAATCTGAATTTTTGTGTCTTATTTGTTTTCTTAGAGTAACATTTTGATAAAAACTGTAAATTTTGAGAAAGATAAATAATAAAAGAAATATTTTTGGCATTATTAAAATATATGGAATGCCGGGATCAGGTAAAGGGATGTCAGCAAAATTTTTTATTGTTAGAATAAATTCAAATATATAGTTTGTACTGATATATTTTGGAAATTGCTTATCTCACCCTAAGTAGTGGAAAAGTTGTTGGTGTAAGTCCTAGAGGTCAATATTTTTGGTACTTGTATCAAATTTTTTATTGATAAAATATATTTCTTTATTATGTTTTTTTTTTCAAAATAATAAATTCCCTAGAATAGCTAGTCCATTTAATAAAATACTAAGTGTGACTTAATCATGAGATCCCATTAAATATATGGACATTATTCTTAAAGTATCTGTAGTCGAGTTTTACTGGGAAATGGGATAACATTAAAGCATTAAGACTATTGTCTAGATAGATTGATGATAACATCTCATGGGTCATGGATAAGGAGTTATCAAGTCTTAACATAGGTATGAATATTAGGAGTAATATTTATACTGGATTGACCCGCTATGAGAATACTACATAGAATGTTATGCAAAGTGTCATAAGTTACTCTCATGGTGATAGTGGTGTATACCACCCTTCGACCTAAAACTACTATGGATCCTAGATGTAGAGTTGAGTACTTTATTGTTGATCAAACATTGTCCTTAATTGGATGACCATAAAGACAGTTTATGGATACTCCACAAAGCATGTTGAGGGACATGAGTGACCTAGATGGAATTTTTCAATCCTGCGTAATAGGATAAATGTCTAAAGGCTCATAATTGAACTGGACGAAGATGACATGACATATGCATTGTGTTCAATATAGACATAAGGGCAAAAATGTAATTTTACACACAAGTATTATCACAAAAGATTTTGTCATATCACATGACATTTTCGTGACTTGGGTAGTTGTGATGTGTTGCTAGATACTATTCACTATTTATTATGTTAAATGTGTGATTTAGTATAATTGTCAACGTCGCGAAAACCTACAGGATCACACACATAAGGATAAATTGATAAGAGGAAGAGTAAATAAGGAACACTGTAAGGTACGGTGCACTTAAGTAAATGTAGAACACCATAAATTATGGCGCACTTAAGTAGAATACGCAATGTTGTAAGGTACCACGCGCTTAAGTGATATACGGTACACCATAAGATATGGTGCACATGTACTTAAGTGAGCTTTTTAATTTACAGCCTACACAAGTGGTTCTATAAATAGATCTATAAATAGACCTACAGTCCAAGACTTCCTTGCTCAGATTCCTGGAATGTAAGACTTAAATGCTCAAGCACACAACAAGAGAATTTATTCAAACTGACTGTTTAGTGAAGAAATAACTTACAACAACACTTGATTAACAATCAGAGGCGTTCAATTTTAATACAAAACATTTTAACAGTAAGATTCTTAAGCTATACAAATGGTGTGGAGTGCACGTATATTGCAGTTGTAGTTACATTATTATTCTCTTGGTTGATCTTCTATTCTTATGTTCCATTTATAGATGAAGAAATAGAGTCGTTGAAGCAACCCAACGACTACTTTCAAATCAAATCTTTTAGCATATCTTCTTTTCCAATAAAATAGGTATTGGAACTCGTAGCCAAGGAATTAGCCACTAAACAAGGCCATTATCCAGAGAACTCTTCTATGAAACAAGTACAACACAATCTTTTGGAGATAATGTAAACTACTTTCGAGTCCCATGATTTTTGAGGTTGAGTTGTCATCCATCAGTTTCAGAGGCAGGGTTATCACGCTTCTGATTCTGAAATATGCAAAAACTATCTTTAGCCTCAGACTCTCTCAGAAGAACTTGATTTTAACCGAACCATATCTTCCGTAATAGAACCTGTTCCATCAAGTGAATTTGATTATGTACACATGAATCAGCTAGTTAGAAATCCTAATTGTTTTTAAAATACTTTGTTATCATCAAAATCTTAGAGGATACATGTTATAAACCAAATTTATTTTAACACATTTCCTTATGATTTTAGAAAATAGAAAAAGAAAATAATCCTCTCTTTTTCACTTTCTTGTTTCAAACAATCATGGACAACAAGATATATACAGAAATCTGAGTTTGACAAGAAGTTCGAAGTTGTAAGACTTATGTCATTTACTTGAATTGATCTTCCCTTTTAAGTAGACAATTCAGAAGTATGTTACTCAAGTGCTCATAACAGAATTGATGAAACTTTTTAATGATGCAATGAAATTGAATGAAAATAGTTTCACATAAAAGCTTATGACACAAGACACTTGTTAAAATGAAAGTTTGAGTTTGAATTGTAATGAAAGAGGTGAAACATGAAAATCTGATAACACATGTATTTATATTTGCATAAAATCTTTTTGAAGCAGCATGATCTCATGAAACAATACCATGATTTTTACAAATGTATTTTAAAATTTCTTGAAATCATATTTTTTTCAAAAAAAACGTGTCACTACTTCAGTGGTAACCGGTTAACACATAATCACAATTGATTACAGCTGAAACAAGTTATGAAAATTTATATTTTTCGAAGGAGTAACTGGTTACAGAAAATGGTTAACCGGTTACGCCTGATACAATTTTAAAAAAATACTTAAAATTTAGTTTTGGTAACCGATTAACAATAATGTGTAACCGGTTACACCCGATAAAAATTTGAAATTTTTTTTAGTAATGTGATAGGTCAAAAACACAAGTTATCAAATTGAGTTTTATGCATCAAGATGAAATGATTATAATAATTTTGAGCACTACGTTAAAACATATGATCAAATTGTAACTTGTACCTTAATGAACCGATCAATATCCTAAAATCCAAGATCATTTTGACAATGTTTTTGAGATACATGTCTTGATACCATAACTTGAATCATGAAACTTGTTTTCATCTTTTAGTAACGCACATAAACTTGAGAGAGTAGACTTTGTCTTTATCAAACACAATGTTGAAGAATTTATTTATTTATTTATTTAAAAAAAAAAGGTGTTGACTTATAAACATTAACATCTTTATTTACATTTTTGAAAAATAAGTAATTAAGAATTCCCCACAAAATTAACATATTCATATTGGTTGTTTCAAAAATATATACTAATATTTATTTTACACAAGTGTTAAAACTACTTGAGCAAAATTTAAAATAAGTTTTCAAGCACATTTTTTCCGAATGGTAATAATATATCTCATATAATAATATATGCTCAATCCATTCATATTGATCTCATGCGTTACGTACTAATACTAATTTTAATATTCTATATTCATATTTCATAATGATCATGAATGCCTCAGCACTATCAGATTTTCTGAAAACTTGTTCTGTCATTTACATTTTTATAATCCCTTAATTTAGTCTCAATCGACAAGGCTATTCCTAGCTTAATTGTTGTCCAAGTTTGACAAAGAAATTACAATAATTTAATGTTTTGGCATAACCAACCAAAAGAAGCTTTCACGTACGGCAGCCGCCGTCTTTCCTTTATCTAAACGAATGTTCTAATTCAAACTAGGAGTGTTCTTTTTTTCCTTTACAAATATATTTATGTTGTGCTTGATTGAGCTACAATGGCATTGCCTCCCAAATTAAGTATGCAAATAAATCAATAATGTTACATGCAAGATTTAATTATTTGATATAAAAATATAAAAGATAGGAATGTAAGTGGATCAGACAAAACCGAATAATAAATCAAAATAGTAAATAAAATCAAATTGAAAAAAATAACTTTATTCGATTTAGTTTATAAACTAAATTCAGAATGGGTCTAATACATGTTGAAGTCTAAGGCAAATCTTACAACAGGTTGGTACAAAGTCAAAGCAAACAGTTCAGAAACAGCTAACTGGACCTATTCGTAAATCACAACGGAAGATCCAAAAGCCCATCAGGTTTACCACTTGAAGAATTCCTTGATAAACAACCAATAGTACTAGTTTTGAGTTGGATTTTGGTACTGTGAGTTGTCAACAGCTGTCCTGCAAAAGGATAGGAACAAACAATAATTTAGAATTTTCTTTTATCAGTTTTATTGTAATTTTTTGGGATAAGGATAAGTGTCTCTAGATCCTTCTTTTATGGATGTAATTGTGGATCCCTACTCTATAAAGGGAATGACAGATGAATGAAAAAGCGAGAAAAATATAATATTCTCATCCTATTATCATCTCTCTCACCTTAAGACTTTCCCCTGCACATGGAAATTTAATTCTGGTGCCTTTTTTCTAACAATTTGGTGCTCTCATTTGCTTACATCATGCCACCCCGACAACCACCATCTGACCCACCATCATTGCAGCAATTGCAGGAATCTGTCAACAATTTAGCAGCAACTTTTACATCCTTTCGTGAACAACAAGACCATCGCCATGAAAGTTATCTCACCTCAGTTCAAACCCTTCACTCACAAATAGCTACCCCTTCCCCTAGTAACAACCGAAATTCCAATAGTGGCTCAAACAGTAACCAAGAACCTACAATCAAACCCCCAAAATTACGTCTGTCACCCTTTGATGGAAATAACCCACTTGATTGGATTTTTCAAGCTGACAAGTTCTTCACCCACTACTCCATTCCCAACCACCAACGCTTGGCTCATATAGCAGGTTATATGCAAGGTGATGCCCTTGGATGGTACCAATGGATGTTTCACAACCATCTATTATCGACATGGGATGTTTTCATTAAGGCTTTGGAGGTCCGTTTTGGTCCCTCTGCTTATGACAACCATCAACAAACATTGTTCAAACTCAAACAAACAACAACAGTAACAGACTATCAAAGGGAATTTGAACGCCTCTGCAACAGGGTAAACGGTCTTTCACCTACTGCTATAAATGATTGTTTCGTTTCTGGTCTGAAAAATCATACTCAAAATGAGTTAGCTATCCACCAACCCACCATCATATCGCAAGCTATTAGCTTGGAGAAACTAATTGAATAAAAAACACTTGCTTCCCGACCTTACCAAACTAACCCCTATAAGTTTTCTAAACCACCGCTGTTACCCACTCCCTTCCCTCCCACTTTACCAAAACCACCAGACCCACAACAACATATTCCAATACGCCGTCTAAACCCAACGAAAATGCAACAACGAAAATCCCAAGGCCTTTATTTCAATTGCGATGAACGTTTCCATCTCGGTCACCGCTGCAAAACAAAACCCTTCTTGCTTTTACTCACAGACGAAGAACATTCCACCCTAACAGACACAACTGACCAAATTACCACCCCTGTTGACACCCATGACCCACCCGCATCCTCTATGGAAACCGAATCGGAAACAACCCCAAATTCCATTCAACTTTCATTACAGGCAGCCACCGGCCAACCATCTCCACGCACCCTTCGCTTCACTGCCTCCATTTATGGCCACAATCTCACTGTCCTAGTTGACTCAAGAAGCTCCCACAATATTATACAACTTAGAATTGCAACATTCCTACACCTACCCATTCAAAATTTCCCAGCTTTCCCTATCATGGTTGGAAATGATGAATACTTGCATTGTTCCGGCCTATGTATGGATACACCATTAATGATTCAAAACCACCTTTTCACAATCCCTCTCTATGTACTACCAATTCAAGGAGCAGACCTTGTCCTAGGAGTCCAATGGATGCAAACACTAGGACCGTTTATCTCTGATTTCTCCGTCCCCTCAATGCAATTCTACCACCAAAATGCACAACTTACAATCACCGGCACCAAACCACAACTTCCTACTCCCGTATCCATCCACCAACTTAACAAAATGATACACACACACACACACACACACACACACTCAGTGGCCACATTCCACTCTGTTACCATGATACCCCACACTCAATCTACCATAACTCATGCACAAAATGATTCAACAAACCCAAACAACTTTATCCTCAACTGTCACCCAGATATACAACAACTACTCCATCAATTTTCCCACATTTTGACAAGCCAAATACTCTTCCCCCAACGAGACCACACGATCACCACATACATCTACACCCCAACTCCCAACCCATAAACATCAAGTCGTACCGATACCCTCATTATCAAAAAGACGCTATGACACAACTCATTGCCGAAATGCTTCAAGACGGTATCATCCAACCAAGCACTAGCCCTTACTCGTCCCCGGTTCTACTGGTCAAGAAAAAAGACGGCACCTGGTGTTTTTGTGTCGATTATAGAGCCTTAAACACCATCACCATCAAAGATCGATTCCCCATTCCCACTATTGACGAACTCTTAGATTAGTTGCATAGTGCGAAATTCTTCTCAAAAATAGATCTCCGTTCGAGATATCACCAAATCAGACTGGTTCCAGAGGACATCCATAAAACAGGATTTCGCACTTTTGATGGCCATTACGAGTTCCTAGTTATGCCCTTTGGTCTTTCTAACGCCCCCTCCACTTTCTAAGCTGCCATGAATGACCTTTTTCGACCATTCTTGTGCAAATTTGCGCTTGTTTTCTTTGATGACATCCTGGTATACAACCCCTCATGGGAAACTCACCTTACTCACTTACACCAAGTTCTGTCCATCCTATCTACCCACAATTTTTTTTTGCCAAACTAGCAAAATGCCAATTTGGTGTGCACTCTGTTGACTACTTAGGGCATACCATCACAAACAGTAGTGTACAAGTTGACCCAGCTAAAATCCAAGTCATGACTGCCTGGCCAACACCTAAAAATATCACAGCCCTTTGCGCATTCCTAGGTCTAATGGGGTTCTATAGACGCTTTGTCCTAAATTACGCTGCGATAGCTAGCCCTCTCATGGATTTAATCAAATCTAACACTTTCGTATGGACAGATACTGCAGCCACAACTTTCGAGAAATTAAAACAAGCAATGGCAAACCTACCAGCACTTACCCTTCCAGATTTCGAGCAGCATTTTGAAGTCACCATAGATGCTTCAAACACTGCCATAGGCGCTGTGTTATCTCAGAACTCCCGACCTTTAGCCTTCTTTAGCAAAAATTTATCCCAGAATGAGTTTGTCCTCCATATATGTGCGTGAGCTCTATGCTTTAACGGAAGCAATAAAAAATGGAGACAATACCTATTAGGTTCCACCTTCAAAATTTACACCGACCACAAAAGCCTCAAAAACCTCATGACCTAAACCATCCAAACACCCGAACAACAAAAATGGTTGACTAAATTAGTTGGCTACAACTATGAGATCCATTACAAACCTGGTAAAGAGAATGTTGTCGCAGATGCATTATCACAAGTAAATGAGCCACCAGTTGCTAAAATTTGTTCCATGATTAGTTCTCCCTGCTCACTTGTTATTCCCAAATTGCAAAAAAAATTCTTGACTAACTCTGCAGGTCAGAAGCTGTTAAAGAAAGCATCAGAAGATCAACTCATGCAGCAGAAATTCACAGTTAAGGCAGACCTGCTCTACTTCAAAGACAGACTATTCATACCTACAGAATCAGGGCTCATTTCCTCACTACAAACAGAATTCCATGCGTCGTCTCTAGGTGGCCACTCCGACATTCAAGCCACCGTTGCTCGTTTTCCCCCCTATTTTTATTGGCCTGGCATGCATAAAGATGTCAAAACGTTTGTTAATGCTTGTTGTTGCACCCCAAAATTTTCCCAACATTTCTTCACCTAGCTTGTGTTTCATTTCATTCACATTAGCATTATCATTTGCATTTCATTGACATGTATGCAGGAGATCAAGAGGTATGATTACCAATTAAGAGCTACACAAGAATATGGATCTAGCTAAAGAAGGTTATTCAGGTGCTCAAGGGTTGGTATCCTTATCAGAGAAGTTAAAAGATCCTCAGAGAGAGTGGTTGAAGCCAAGTGTGTAGGTCTCCTAGCTTGAGAGTTGTGGAAAGCCATCAGATGATTTTGAGGCTGTGATTGTTGTAGAGCATGATCTTATCTTTAATTTGAGTACTAGAAGTCCTTGATAGGGTTTATAGAACTCAAGTTATGAGCCAGACAAGTTACAGGTCATCTGAGGCATGTGAATTTGGAGCTTGAAAGTTACCCAACTTGCATGACACTTTTTCCCTAGAAGGATGAATCCTATGAACTTTTGGTCAACATGAATGTTGTTCCTTATTCTCCTAGATTTCTAAAGAGTACTAGAAGTCCATGATTGGATGTGTAGAACTCAAGTTATGGCTTTGACAAGTCAAGGGTATTTTGGGTATTTGGACATTACAGGTCATTTTGAATCATAAGTCAATTTCACCATCTTGCAAGCCTCAAATGGATTTTTGTTCAACATGAAAGTTGTTCAAAATGATGTTTTTAGCTTGTCTAAGCATCAATTGTCCATTGATATGGATTTTATCAAGCATTGGTGGAAGAAAGTTCACACAAAAGACCATTTTAATGAATTAAGATGAGAAAATTCAAAACAATTGAGAATGACATGTTTTCAAGTCAAATTTGTAGTCATTTTGAATGGAATTGATGTTTTAGAAAGTTTGGCACTATTACATTTTTGATTTGAAATGATTAATATGGCCATTTGGAAGGTTGCTTCACAAATAAGAAACACACCTCACACACTCCATATGTTGAAATCAAGGGAAACAAACCACATCATGACATCCCACAAGGCTTAAGTGTATGGTTTGGAATGAAATTGGAGTATGAACAAGGCTTGAAGGTGGATATCAACTTTGTAAATTCGGAAGAAAGGTGAAAATCAAAAACTCATGAATGGGCCTGGTTTGGGCCTCTAATCCATTGAAACAGAATATAAAAAAGATTTAGAACAGAATTGGAAGGTTCTGGTGATCATTTTCGTGGAAGATCCATTGGAGAGAAGTTAAGAACAAAGCTTGGAAGTGAAATTTCATTTTGGAGAATCAAGAGTTTTCAACCAGAATTGAGCATCAAGAAGCATCCACCATTGATCACTGAACGTTTCTGCAAGGTTTGGAAGAGAATTGAGGCTTGAATCCAGTGCAATCCAAGCTCAAAGACAGGTTTTAAATTCTTGAAATCTCTCTTTGATTATGTGTTTTTAGTGAACTAGAAGCATGCGGTTAGGTTCTATTCATGATCTAGATGGATTTTGGATAGTTAATTGCAACTTTAGAGACAATTTAGGGTGGATTGCATTTTCGGATGAGATGGTTATCTCAAGATTCATGCGTTTTTAGAGTGTATGAGTGGTATGGTTAAGTTCCTGGTGAAATTCTGGTCAAGTTTCATGTAAATATCGTGGCAAATGGATGTGTGTAGAGGAAGTTAGGGTTGTGCAGGGTGACCGGAGATGTCACCGGCGGTGGCCGTGGGCTGCGCGCGAGTGTTGCAGGTTTGAATGAAGAATACGAAGTATTGGTCGTCCGTTTATGTTGAATGATTGACTCAGTCTATCCATCCTAGCGTGTATGTTGCGCCACGTATCCTCACATCCAAACGCAGCGTTTGGTTTATTGAACTTCAGACTTTGTTTACTTCACTGTGTAGACCAAGGAGGGACGGGTTCGAATCTTTGTGTGTATGCTTTTTATTTGTCAGTTTGAGAATTGAAGTGAAAATAAGGGATTCATAGCGCATGGGCCTTGGTGTTTTCTTGTTATTCATACCCCCCATTTGGCCCAACCCACATTATGAACTGATTATATTTGCTATTCATCACGCAGGTTTATTAATTTTTCTTGTTTTTCTTTTAAATTCATCATTTCATGTTAGTTTGAAAAAAATTCATGAAAAATAGAAAAATAAGTCAATTAATTCTAGATTTTTTCCCCCTGATTCATGATTGAATCTAGAATTTTGTTGAATAAAAATATTAGGAAAATCATGCATTTTCAATTTTTGTGCATTATTTACATTTTTTTTGATAATAAAATGGCCATGGTTGATACCTCTGTTTGATGATTTTAGTGTGAGCACTTGGTGATGATTTTTGGCTTGATTTTTTTGTGTGATTAGCTTATACATGTATGCTCCCATAGTATTTTTCTCACATTTTTGTGATGAAATTAGGTGTGGTTTTTAGGTTGAAACTTTAGGTGCTTCCTTTTAGGATTTAGGTTTAGTACCTTGTAGTGTAGAATTTATTTCTAGGTCTTATTTGATGATTTGATCTCTAGAATTAACATGGTATAGTCATGATTGACTTAGGTTCCCATAGTTACTTTTGTAGGATTTTAAAATTGGTTTTAGTATTTTAGTTAGGATTAACTTTAGTACTAGGTTTTAGGTGATCCTAACTTGCTAACTCAACTAGAATGATTTCTTTAGTTCCCTTAGATTAGGGTGTTTCTTCTCTTGCTCTTGGATGATGATGAAGACATGTGTGGGATGCTATGGAATGCATGATGGAGCTTGGACTTGAAGTTTTCTCTCCCTTTGGTGTAGTTTGTTTAGGGTTAAGGATTAGGGTTTTAGGGAGATCTCTTAGAATAGATTTTCTTCCTTCATGAAACATGGAAGATGTTGATCACTTCCATTCCTCCCTATGATGTAAGGCCCCATTGTGAAGGCCCCATCCCTCCTTTGGTAGGATGAGTGTCTCCTCACAAATTGGTAGAACCTTTGAGGGTTCCTTTCCCTGATGGTGGAGTGCTTAGAGGTGACCTTTAGTCTTCACTTTGCTTTCCCTATCCCCACCTTGCTCCTGACAGATGAATCTTTCTCCCTTGCTAGAGGATGGAGTTCCTTGCTAGAAGATTAAAGATCCTAGAGGTTGCACTTCCCCTGTGTCTGAAGACTGCCCTTGGAGATGAAGCTTGAAGATCAAGAAGAACAAGTTGACACTTGTGTGAAGGAGATCAAATTGAGAGCTGAAGCTTGAAGAGGATGGAGAACAAGTTGATACTTGTATTTGATGCATTGAAGGCTTGAAGAAGCAAGTTGATACTTGCCATTGAAGAGGATAGCCTTGAAGAACAGTTACAGACTGAGGACTGAACTGCTGTCAAAGGATTGCTTTGCTGTGGAGCTGTAGAAGTTGTTGATTTGCTTTCTTTCCTGTCTGTTTGCTTTCTCTGCAACTGTATTGATGTGACTTGTGTCATTTGCTTGATGCATTAGAATAAGTTCATGTTTATATTGTGTTAAGCTAGGAGCATGATTGCACTAGAGGTTGAGTTGCTCCCTCTGCTTGTATTTTTACTGTATGGCTTTGCTTGCGGGTATTCGGTAGAGCCCTGCTCCCTTGCCTATGTGGTTTGTGATTTGCTTGATGGCATTTTATTTTCCTTTATGATTGCAGTTATTCATATCTGGCTTGAGGTCGAGACGAGCTTGTTGAGGCTGATGCCCCACACACATTTCCTCCCTCACTTGCATTGCATGCATTTTACAGTCGTTTACTGTTTACTGTTTAAGCTGATGCTTTATCTGTTTCTGTTTATCATTGACATGATCCCCTAAGAATCTCACCTCCTTTGATAAGGAAGTGATGATTAGAACTTTAGGTTGAAACCTATGCATGATAACTTCTAGGATTTCCCTGTTTCAAACTTCAACCATAGGATGAATCCTTGACATGACAACATTAGGATTTGGTAGTCTCCCCTTAGTTGAGTCTGTTCTCTCTTCCCATCTCAAAACAACAGTAAAAAACGTAATAAAGGCAAGTTAGTATAAGTGTGTTACGAGCCTTAAGCTACTTGGGTAATGATAATTGAGCGGCCTCCTCTCAATCGTCTAGAATGTTTAGTATACGTCCTTTGGACGGTATGCGACGCATTCGTTCCCAGGTCATAGACTCTAGTGCTGTACGAACTACAGAAAAACATAAAAAACAATTCTTCCGTAAAATACAGAAAACAAACTTCAAACCTTTTTGCCCCGTGGGCCCATAAGTCAAAGGAAGCTTTTCTGAAGAAAAGAGTGTCGTTAACTCCCAGTTCTATCGCAAACGGTAACGCCTAAGTCTCCAGGGTCGAGCTGCGTGCGCCAAACTGTTGGAACTGTTTGTTAACCCTACTCGATAAAACAGATGAATCTGAATTCCCGTAATCCGCATTATCCCGAACTACGTAAGCTCTGATCTCTCAAGCCTGTTAAGAGTACGTAGGCACAATACTGATGTATTGGCGAGCCACCTTTCCCGTAACCCGTAGTTAGCCGAACTACGTTGACTCTGATTTCTCATTCTCTGATGAGAATACGTAGGCATAAAGCACGATGCTTTGCCGAGTCATTTTCTTTTCTTTTTAAGCCAGCCTTGATAGGTAGATAGATAAAACCAACCCGTCAGATAAACACAACAAGCATGGATCCCGTCGAGTACGATGGATGTGAGGGGTGCTAATACCTTCCCCTTGCGTAACCGACTCCCGAACCTAGACAATGGTTGCGATGACCTTGTCTTATACCCTTTCGTCAGGTTTTTTCGATCGTTTCCTTTTCTGTTCTGAGGGATAAATAACGAAAGGTGGCGACTCTTCTGTTTTGCCGGCACCTTATTTTTGCGGTAGCGACAGTTGGAGACTCTGCTGGGGAGACTTGATAGTTTCCTGGGATCCAACGTCCCTTATGCGAGTCAATTTGGGGATCCAACGTCCCCTGCGAGAGTCAATCCTAGCGCTTGTATGATTACTTGTTGGGTTGTGTTTATTTATCACATTTTATTTCCCGCACTATATTTTCAGTATGATATGATTATCTGCATTATTGTGGGAGGGGCATTCTGATGAGTGAGAAGCCAGACCCAAGCTTGAGAGCTACATAGTATTAGAGTGGGTTAGTGGAGGACGTGCTTGCTTTGCTTGCATCTGTTCCCATGTAATCCACACTCAGACGAGGTTCTCTTTGATGGCTTCCTATCGGTCCTTTGGACTTGAGGGGTTGTTGGATCTGAGGATTGTCGACTCTGGGAATCGATCATTTGGAATTCAGCTAAGTGAGGCCGCTTCAAGAGATGATGATGCCACACCTCCTGGGTATCGTATCGACATTTCTTGAAAGTCTGTGACGCTAATGACCGCATAGGATGCCGAACCTTTTCCGTGATTAGGTCCGTACCTATGAGCAGGGTCGGGTTTGTTGCAGGAAACCTTAACCCCCAGACTACTTGGTTTTCTTGATAGTGAATCAGTTTTGTTGGTATCAGAGGTTCTCATCATCAAATATGTGTGTTCTTGACAGAGCAGATTTATGGTCTGATATCATAGGTTCTCGTCATCAGATATGTGTGTTCTTGACAGAGCAGATTTATGGTCTGATATCAGAGGTTCTCGTCATCAGATATGTGTGTTCTTGACAGAGCAGATTTATGGTCTGGTATCAGGGGTTTCTTCTCATCAGAGATATGTTTGTTCTTGACAGAGCAGTATTGTGGTTTTGTTGATACAAAACCTTCATCTCCTCAACAGCACAGTCGTCTTGATCTCCTGCTGCATGATTGCATTTTGCATTGTTTGCATCCTCATTTGCATGTCATTAACATGTGTCTGTGTTGCAGGTGCATATTTCTCCCCTGGTTCTAGTGATCTTGATCCTCACGGCAGATATGGCATCTCTGAAGAAGACTGTGGCTTACAAGCTACCAACACCTGACATCCGAGAGTTACGAGCTTTGATTTCTTTGGCTGATAAGACAGTGATGGAGAGTTTCAGACAGAGTTATGGGAGACTGCTGAGTATTGTGTATAAGCTTCCTACGTACGAGTTGAATGGCCTCTATGCTCTTCTGCAGTTTTACGACCCACAGCTCAGATGCTTTGTGTTTCCAGACTATGTCCTCGCCCCGACCTTGGAAGAGTACTCTGACCAATTGGGGGTGCCTTTGATGAATCAAATGCCTTACTACCGTGTTGAGGGTGAACCCAAATTGAGTAAGCTGGCTGACGCTCTGCATGTAGATGAGTCTGAATTGGAAGGGATGGTATCCAGAAAGATCAGAGTTCATGGTTTCCCTTTGCCTTTCCTGATGGAAAAAGCCCAAAAGTTTGCCGAGAAGGATCGTTGGGATGTGTTCAATGCCTTCTTAGCCCTCTGTATCTATGGGATCGTGTTATTCCCAAGTCACCCGGACTTCATAAGCATGGATGCTTGCCACATATTTGCCTCCGGGAATCCAGTGCCCACTCTCCTCGGAGACGTCTACCATTCAGTTCACAGCAAGAATGAAAACAGAAAGGGGAAGAACGTGGCATGTTGTGCTCCTTTACTGTATAAGTGGTTTACTAGCCATCTTCCTAAGTCAGGGCCGTTCATTGATTCTGCTGAGTCTTCACCCTAGTCTGCACGTTTGATGGGTTTAACTGCTGACAATATTATCTGGTTTGATAGATATCTGCTGGGCAAAGATATTGTGTATAGCTGTTGTGGCTTTCCTAACGTACCCCTGGTCGGAAGGAATGGGTGTATCAACTACAATCCATCTCTGCTAGTACGAAAATTTGGGTATGCACTACGAGGTCCTCCTGAAGAGGAAGAGATACAGGAATCTCTGTATCTCACAGGGTTTCTTGAAGATGACACTTTGGTCAAGGTACAGAATGCTTGGAGCAAAATTCACCGAAAGGGGAAAGTCTTGCTGGGAAAAAGCAACAACAAGGCCTTTGATTCGTACGTGGCTTGGATTCGAGAAAGAGCTGCCAAGTTTCTAATGTCGTTTCCCGCTGTAGAACCATTGTGTGCTCCCGTGTACAAAGAGCCTACTACAGTTGATATTCAGAAATTCAACCAGGTACTCCAAGAGAAGGAAGAGCTACAAAAAGCCAACGAAGAGTTGGAGAAAGAGATCGCTCAACTTCGGAAAGAGAAAAGTGAAGTCGTTTATACCTGCAAGAAGTAGACTGAGATGATCAACCGTCTAGGCTCTAACCTGACCAAAGAAACTGATGCTAGGGAACTTCTGGGGTTGGATCTGAAGTCAGTACATGGCGTGTTGACAACCAAGAAACAGGATCTGGACAGAGTGTACCGGAAGTTAACCCAATACGAGAGGGTCTGGAGCAGCACCATAGCCAAGTACAAAGAGCGGGAAGAAAAGCTGAAGCAGCGAGTAGCCAAGCTAGAAGCTCAGATTATGGTGAAAGATGAGAGTACAGAGGCTGAAGCCTCCCTGTGACATGACGTCTAGTATAGATTGGCTGAGGCCGAGGCGGATTTGCAAGATTCTCAACTCCGAGCTGATGCTAAAAGGAGAAGAGTCGAGAACCATTCTGAAGAAGGTATTTCTAGGAGCGTTGCCGAGAACCTCCCAAAGTCCATCAGTCAGAGGGACCTGCTGGCCCGGGGTTTGCTTGCTCAGTCAGATCATCCCGCTACAAAGAAGTTGTTAGAAGATCTTCGTGCCCGTGGCCGCACCTAATCTTTTTGTATTTTCTTTGTACAGTTTATGCATTAATATGCTAATCACCGCCAGGTCTGTTGGTTGGGGTCACGCCTTATTGCTTCAGTTGTATGTGATTATAGTTGTACGCTACCCGAGCGGGCTTTTCAGATGAATATATGAGGATTTCTTTTCCATGATTGGATCATAGACTTTATTTGTCTCGGAAACTAGGATCGGGGGGGAATCTCCCCAAGGCACAGACACACGTTTGCATTTGCATGAAGCATTTGCATAACGAGCACCTTGTCGTTTTTTCTTCTAACCCTTTGTGTATGCAGGTTGTTCCAAGATTGATCGAAGACCGATCCACCGCTATCCGACTAGAGCAAATCAAGCTAGAGCAATGGAAAAAGTGCAAACTGACGTCCAGGAACTCCAGGAGAGGATGGACCGCTTCATGGAGCTTATGCAAGTGGTTTCCAACGGCCAAGACCAGCTCAGAACATTGGTCCAGCCTCTGATCTCAAGGGTTGACAGCAACGGTGTACTCCATGGTGGGAGTATTCCAACCCCTCCTCCTGTTGAGACTCCTCAGGGTGGCATCCCTGTGACCGGGGGGAATGGCAGTGGTAACGACAATGTGGTCACTAACATCGGGCTCAATGGTAATACGACTGGCGTCGGCAATCATGGCTGAGGCTTCTTAATCTTGCACCATGACTTAGGGTTGACCCAGTCAAACCCTAATTACACCAATCATGGCTGAGGCTTCTTAATCTTGCACCATGACCTGTCTAGGCTTCATGATGGCTTTCAAGACATCTCATAAGCTCTCTCAAGGCTTCAAGTCCACATTCTTGGCTTCAGAATCAGCTGATGGCTTCCCACAACTCTCAAGTTAGGAGCACACCTTCTTGGTTTCAACCATTCTCTCTGAGGATCTTTTAACTTCTCTGACAAGGATATCAACCCTTGAACACTTGAATAACCTTCTTAGCTAGCTTCATAGTCTTGTGTAGCCCTTGACTGGTAATCATACCTCTTGATCTCCTGCACACATGTCAATGAAATGCAAATGATAATGCTAATGTGAATGAAATGAAACATAGCTAGGTGAAGAAATGTTGGGCAAATTTTGGGGTGCAATAGCTGCCCCTATTCAAACGGCTTGAACTTGACTGGGTGAGAAGCGAACGGCTCTCAACCAATCAAGGTGCGAGATGGTTGAATACCTACAAACCCGGAAATTTTCCAACTGCACAAGTACACGGTACTCTGATGGGGACAGATCTTCGGAAACTGAAATAATAGCTGCACGACAACTAGCTGGGGAATTGGTCACACGGTAACCGGCGATACATGGTCGATCATGCCGTCAGGCATCAGGATTCCTCGGGACTCATCAGGTCAACGATTAAGTTAATCATGCCATCAGGCATTCAAAGCAGTTTTTGGGCTTCAGCCGCACTTCGTCACTAAGTCGGGAATAGAATTCTCTGCCAATCATGAACCAATTGGGGATATCCAAACTTCTACCATCAGGCACTCCACATCAGCTGGGAGAACTGCTTCGTTAATACGGTTGGACTTCAATCATCAAGTCTTCGAGGGAAGTTTCAACTTCGCTATTCAGAAACCTGCTGGGGATGACACATCTCCTCTGGGGATTCTGGAGAACTATCAAGTTACTCTGCTTCGGGGTCCAAAAATCATTCTGGGTGAATCATCTCTGCTAAGGAATCAAGAATCATCTTGAACAAATAACTCCGTGGGGACTTCAAGAATCATCTTGAGCCAATAACTCTGCTGGAGATTTCAGGAATCATCCTGAGCAAACACTCTGTCGGGGACTTCAAGCGGCAACTTGAGCAAACCTCTCTGGCGACTTCACAGGGGATTTTAAGAATCATCTTAAACGAACGCCTTTGCGGGAGAATTCAAGAATCATCTTGGGCGAACAACTTCGGCTGGGGGATTCAAGAATCATCTTGAGCAAGTGACTCTGCGGAGGAACACCTGCAAAACAAGAACGGTAACGACCTGGCTCATGTTTCATATGCATATGATCGACAATGGTGCAATGCTCCACACGGTGGAAATGCTACGCGTTTAGGGTAAATGCTATGCAATCATGCAAAATGCTATGACCCTATCAGCAAAATAAATGCTGAAGGGAGAATCCTCCTGTCAAGGAGAAGGGACCACTCTGGTGGAGAGAAGGAATCATCCTGCCGAGGAGAGGAAGTCACACCAATCTCAATCGGACTCCGCCTGGGGAAGCATACTTCAGTCGACTGCTGCAGGGGAATAAAGCTCTACGAGAACCTGGGCCTGCTAAGGAAAACGATGTCAATCGCAGAAATAAACTGCCCAACATTCACGGCTAAACCTTCCTGGAGATAACGACTCCAGTGGGGAAATACGGCGTCATCTATTCAACACTCTATTGGGGAAAACCAATCATGGCCTGAACTGCTTTCCAAGGACTCGGCTCTCTTGGGGAACTGCAAACTCGGCTGGGGAAGAAGAAATCATCCTGCTCCGGGGGAGAGTACGACTCTGTGGGGAATCTCAATTCCGTCGGAGACTTCAGTCTGGAACTATCAATTGCTGCACACTTCAGTGAATAGTCTCCTACGAGATCTGCACTTGTGACCCGGTGCTGGGGGATGAACACACGCTTCGGCGCCTGACTCAGTTGGGTAGATGACGTTCCTTCAGGATACATCTAATTGGGGAGAGAATCTTCTCTGCCTGGGGAAACATATCAATGCTTTACGATCTCCGGTTCAGACTCTGTAGGGAGAGGCTGCTGAACTTTGCTGGAGAAGGAGGAATCATCCTGCTTGGGGACGCATGCGGCGTACTGCCTGGGATATGCTATACCTGCAACAACACAAACAAACAGACAAGATAACCTTCTCAAAGGGACCTATCAAGGTTATCATCTTGTGACACTGTTCAAGTAATTCATTGTTTCAACAATCAGTGGCCTAGGCCAGTAAGTTTATGTATGCGCATTTTATCAAAACATCGGCGTTCTTTTTTCGCAAACAAAACAGATAAATGCTAAACAAACAAACATAATTGCTGAATAGTATACATTTTATTGATAACGAACCCCTGAATGGGTAAAAATGTTTTACAACAGAGGCAAGCTCCTGGAATGAGGAAGCCGCGCAAATATAAAACATAAATATACATCAGTATATACAAATGTCGGCAACGAGGCATAGACGAACACCATGAGTTGATCCCTCTATGACCCACTCGACTTCGATACTTCTCCGAAGCTTCAGCTTCAGAAGAGATTGATTCAGATAAACGGCCCTCAGGTCGTCCAAACCACTAAACAATGAAAGTCCACACGCAGAATGCAGTCATTTGCTTTTTCAAATCCCTAACTTTTGCCTGAATCGCCCTTCCGGGTTTTCGATTCACCGGGATACCCTTTTTTGCCAAAGTCGCCCATCCAGGTTTTTCGACTTTGCGGGTGTACATTCTTTTCTTTATATCCCTAATTTTTGCCCGAACCTTTTTCCTTTTTTATGGTTCGCCAGGATGCCCCATTTTTGCCTGGATATTCTTTTTCTTTCCAGCGAGTCATTTTTAAGCAAAGTATTTTTTAACCGCGTCCGCGTTCACCGGGGATGCAAAATCTTCACCATCCATCATGGATAACAACAAGGCTCCTCCCGAAAAGACCTTGCTAATGACGTACGAGCCTTCGTAATTAGGAATCCACTTGCCCCGGTGATCGGAGTGTGGAGGAAGAATCTTCTTCAGGACGAGATCACCCGTCTGAAAGCTTCTAGGACGCACCTTCTTATCATGAGCTTTCTTCATTCGGCTTTGGTACAAACGACCATGTGCAATCGATGCTAACCTCTTCTCGTCCATCAGGATGAGTTGGTTTAGTCGGTTTCTAATCCATTCTTCCTCGTCGAGTTTTAGGTCAACCAAAACTCGCAAAGAAGGGATCTCTACTTCTAACGGTAGGACAACTTCCATACCGTACACTAAGGAGAAAGGAGTTGCCCCGGTTGATGTACGTACCATTGTACGATAACCGTGTAGTGCAAATGGCAGCATCTCGTGCCAATCCTTGTAGGTCACAACCATCTTCTGAACAATCTTCTTGATGTTCTTATTGGTCGCTTCAACGACGCCATTCATCTTCGGCCGGTAAGGAGATGAGTTGTGGTGTTCAATCTTGAAACTCTGGCACAACTCCTTCATCATCTTGTTATTCAGGTTCAAACCATTATCAGTAATGATCCGCTCGGGAATTCCATAACGACAGATGATGTCCCTCTTTATGAATTTAGCCACCACCTGCTTGGTCACGTTAGCATATGAGGCTGCCTCCACCCACTTGGTGAAGTAGTCGATAGCTTCTAGAATGAAGCGATGACCGTTAGACGCAGTGGGCTCGATCTTGCCTATCATGTATGTCGATGCCCCACATGGAGAACGGCCACGGGGAGGACATGACATTTAACGGGCACGGCGGTACATGAACTTTATCAGCATAAATCTGGCATTTATGACATCTCTTTGTGAATTTAAAGCAATCCGACTCCATCGTCAGCCAGTAGTATCCTGCTCTCAGGATCTTTCTCGTCATAGCATGCCCGCCGGCATGCGTACCGAATGTGCCTTCATGGACTTCTTCCATGAGCATATTCACTTCTTTCTCATCTACACATCTGAGTAGCACGAGATCGTGGTTTCTTTTATACAAAACTCCATCAGGATTGAGATAAAAGTTTCCAGACAGCCTCCTCAGAGTCTTCTTATCCTGGGTTGACGCTCCCGCGGGATACTGCTTAGTCATAAGGAAGGTCTGGATATCGTGGAACCATGGCTTGCCGTCGGAGGCTTCCTTGATCGCAAAGACGAATGCAGGTATATCAAGACGAGAAAGGATAATTCTTGGAGCTTCATTCCAAAAATTGACTTTATATATCGAAGCCAACGTGGCTAAGGCATCAACGATCTGGTTTTCAGCTCTGAGCACATGATGGAGTTCCACTCGATCAAAGAACGGAAGTAGCCTTCTGGCATAGTTCATGTACGACACCAAATTCGATTGACGAGTCTCCCACCCCCCTTTAATCTGGTTGATCACAAGCGTTGAGTCACCGTATACGTCTAGGTTCTTGATTCTCAAATCAATTGCCTCTTCTAGACCCATGATGCATGCTTCGTACTCCGCTTCATTATTGGTGACCGGAAACGTCAGTCTCACGGTGAACGGGATGTGGGATCCGTGGGGAGTCATGATGATCGCTCCAATGCCACTTCCATAGGAGTTAACCGCCACGTCAAATATCAATTTCCATTGGGATCTCCGGTCTGGACCCTCGTCGGGCAACGGTTCATCGCAATCTTTCGCTTTGAGAAACATGATATCCTCATCAGGGAATTCAAATTTCATCGGCTGATAATCCTCGATCGGCTGTTCGGCAAGGTAATCAGACAATACGCTACCCTTAATGGCCTTCTGGGAAACGTACTGAATATCATATTCCGTCAACACCATTTGCCATCTGGCAATCCTGCCCGAAAGCGCTTGCTTTTCGAAGACGTACTTGATCGGATCCATCTTCGGAATTAGCATGGTCGTGTGGTTGAGCATGTACTGTCGTAAACGTTTGGCAGCCCAGGCTAGTGCACAACACGTTTTCTCCAGCATCGAGTAACGAGATTCACAGTCTGTGAACTTTTTACTCAAGTAGTAAATGGCATGCTCCTTTCTGCCCGTCTCGTCATGCTGACCGAGAACACACCCCATACTATTCTCAAGAATTGTCAAGTACATGATTAAGGGTCGTCCGGCCACTGGGGGTATCAAGATCGGAGGTTCCTGCAGATACTGCTTTATCTTATCAAATGCCTTCTGGCAATCCTCGTTCCAGATAATCGCCTGATTTTTCTTTAACAGTTTGAACATCGGTTCACACGTGGTCGTGAGCTGAGAAATAAACCTTGCAATGTAGTTTATTCTGCCCAGGAAACCACGAACTTCTTTTTCTGTTTTTGGCGCTGGCATTTCTTGTATCGCTTTGATCTTCGCAGGATCAACCTCGATGCCTCTTTCACTCACGATAAACCCCAGTAGCTTTCCGGACCGTACTCCGAAAGTACACTTGTTAGGATTCAGCCTCAACCTGAACTTCCTAAGCCTCTCAAAGAGCTTCAGCAAATTGACTAGATGTCCCTCCTCCGTTTGGGACTTCGCAATCATGTCATCAACGTAGACTTCAATCTCCTGATGAATCATGTCATGAAACAAAGTAACCATTGCTCGTTGGTAAGTGGCCCATGCGTTCTTCAGACCGAAAGGCATTACCTTGTAGCAAAATGTTCCCCAAGGTGTGATAAACGTAGTTTTCTCCATGTCTTCTGGCGGCATCTTGATCTGGTTGTAACCGGAGAAGCCATCCATGAACGAAAACATGGAGAACTGAGCTGTATTGTCGACCAACACATCAATATGAGGCAGCGGGAAATCATCTTTAGGGCTCGCCCTATTCAAATCCCGATAATCGACGCAAATTCGTACCTTACCGTCCTTCTTCGGTACAGGCACTATGTTGGTGACCCACGGAGGGTAAGTAGTGACCGCTAAGAAGCCAGCATCAAGCTGCTTCTGCACTTCTTCTTTGATCTTAACGGCCATATCTGGTCGCGTCCTCCTAAGCTTCTGCTTGACGGGAGGACAGTCTTCTCGCAGTGGCAAGTGGTGGACCACAATGTCAGTATCAAGTCCGGGCATATCTTCGTATGACCAAGCAAAGACGTCACTATACTCTCTTAGCATCTCGACCAGTCTTCGCTTGACATCACTCTGCAATGCAGCCCCTATCCTGACGTTCCTGACAAGTTCTTCAGAACCCAAATTCACAATCTCGATCTCTTCCTCACGAGGCAGAATAACTTTCTCTTCTTGTTTCAACAAGCGGGCCAACTCTTCGGGAAGGTCTTCGTCTTCATCAATCTCTTCTTCGGCTTGATAGATCGGGCAATCGAAGTCGAAGTGAGTCGTAGAAGGTCCAGAGTCGATGTCATCTGCTATCTGGATCCTGCAATAACAAGGGTTAAGCTTAAAACAAGGATATGCAGGTTAGCACAAACCTCATTGCCATTTTATTGTTTTTCAAAACAAGTATAAAACAGGAATAACAGAGATCACAATATTTGAATACGAAGAGAAACGCCTTTTGATTTATTGATAAAATGCATGTACATAATCAAACAAGGCCCTGACAATAAAACCACTATGCCCCGGGTAGGACATAGGGTTGTACAATGATTGGAAAAAGTAAATTATTACTCTTCGCTTATCATGTGAATGATATCCTTGACGGACCAGTTGTTGAGGCTCTCGCCTGGCTTGCTTGGCTGGATCCAAGAGTCTAAGTCACAGTCGCTATCTCCGCTGTCTTCAGACACCGTGTTGACGCTTTCAAATATCACCCCGCCGCTGGTAAACTGGATCGGCCCTTTACCTCGCGACGCGCTGCTAGAAGAGGAGGCTTCAGCTCCAGGAGAATATCCCAACCCAAACTTGTCTTGCTTGTTAGGTATCTCCAAAATTCGCCCCCAGCCTGGGGTAGATCCGGCTCGGACAACGACCCGGGCTTCCTTGAAGGAGGAGAGAGTCATCTCTGGCTTCTCAGTGACTACGGGCGCTACGTTCTTGACTTTAACAGCTTCGAACGCTTGGCATAGGGTTTCGTGGATTTCCCCATCCATCTCAACATACTTGAAGGACGACAAACGGCTCACCATTATGTCTTCCTCGCCACATACAGTCACAATGCTACCTCCGACAGCATACTTGAGCTTCTGGTGCAACGTGGAGGTCACGGCACCCGCAGAATGGATCCATGGCCGGCCTAAGAGATAGCTGTAGGCAGGCATGATGTCCATAATGTAAAAGATTGCGTCGAACGTTTCCGGCCCGACTTGGATTGGCAACGTCACCTCCCCGAAAACATGGCGTTTGGTTCTATCGAACGCTTTCACAACCAGATCACTGGGCGTGCAAATCACTCCGCGAGTATCTAACTTCATTAATGCCTTCTTCGGAAGAACATTGAGCGATGACCTTGTGTCTACCAATACGTGAGACATAATCGTTCCTCTACACTCTATCGAGATGTGCAGAGCGCTATTGTGGTTCCTTCCCTTCGGTGTCAGCTCTAGGTCAGTGAACCCTAACCCATTCCCAGCATTTACGTGGGCTACGACCTCTTCCAACTGGTTTACCAATATTTCCTGCGGTACATATGCGGCGTTCAACACCTTCTCAGTGCGTTGCGGTGTGCTTCAGAACACAGCAACAAATTCAGGATGGAAATTTTCGAGGGCGTTTGATGGAGATGATCAACGATCTTGTAGTCACTCTTTTTAATCAACCTCATAAATTCCTCGGCGTCTTTAACAAGTAAGTCTTTTTCTACCCCGCGAGGGGTCTCTTCAACGACTTTACTTTTACCTCTATCAGTTGCATCAGCTCTGTTCGCTTTATCCGCCATGACCTCAGGTGGTGCAAATACTCTCCCGCTGCGAGTAATTCCGCTAACGCCCGCTAGGTTCTCCACAGACGACCCAAACGGTTCTAGTTCCAACTTCTGTCCGTTGCAGTAGACTTCAGCCTCATAATGCCATGGGACAACATTGGTGCTTTCGAACGGTATTGGCCCAGCTTTGGTGATGGTAATCGTGGGCGGTCTAGGTACAGAAATAGTTATCGTCTGGCGAGGGATGGTGATGGTGGCAACCTCATCACCTTGCTTCAGCATTACCTCTCCCGATCCGCTTTCGGCCCTCCGGCTAAACTGCAGGATTCCCTCAGTCATCAGACTTTGAATCCCCTCTATCAACTGTTCACATCCATCAGGACTTGTCGCACAGCCCATACACAGTTCTCCACAACCTGGAAAGAAACCTCTTTTCATCAGCTTAGCTTTAACGAAGCTAAGCGGTGTCTTCAGATCTCTGATGTCAGTCAATAAATCTAAGCTCTCGCCTTCAATAATGGCGTTTACTCCACCTCCCCTATGATTCGGCATAGGGTTCTTCGTGACGTTTGGCACATTATCTGAGAAATTGATGATCTTGGCATCCACCATGTCCTGCACCTTATGCTTGAAAGCTTTGCAATTCTCTACTGTGTGGCCTGGTGCCCCTGAGTGAAACTCACAAGTTGCATTCGCATCATAACCTGGCGGGGGTGCCCCGGTCAAGGGAGCCAACATTCTCTTCTGGATCAACTGTAGCTGAAGCAAAGTCTGCAATAGTTGAGCGTACGACATGGGCGGTGTCTCGAGGTGACGGCTCGACAGTGGTGCCCTGTTCTGATACTTTCTGTACCCTTGTTGATTCGGTTGCTGCTGCTGCTGCGGCTGCTGCTGCTGTGGCTGTTGAACTGCCGGGATAGTTATACTGGCCACCTGCTGGTGAGGACCTTTACCCTTCCTTCGAGCGTTGGTCACGACGCTCGTTTCACCTTCCCATCTTTTGCCACCATAAGGTTTCTTGCCTCCTCCAGCTGAGGATGAATCACCTTGAATTTTCCCCAGTTTGATCCCATTTTCAATGTGCTCACCCGTGATAATGAGATCTGAGAAGGTTCCGGACATACCGCTGACCAATTTCTCATAATAAACCCCTGGGAGGGTGGCTACGAACATTTGCACAAACTCGCGTTCAACCATCGGCGGCTGAACCCTGGCTGCCAACTCACGCCACCGCTGGGCGTATTCCTTGAACCCCTCGTTGTTCCTTTGCGATAGATTCTGCAGTTGGACTCAGTTTGGAGCCAAGTCGCTATTGTATTGGTAGTGGTGCACAAATGCTTCAGCAAGGTCCTTCCACGTGCGCACACTGGTAGGTTCCAGACTCATGTACCATTCGAGGGAGGGTCCGGACAGACTGTCCTGAAAGAAGTGCATCAGCAACTTCTCGTCCTCAGAATGAGCCGACATTTTCCGGTAATATGATCTCAGGTGGACGCGAGGGCAAGTGGTGCCCTTGTACTTTTCAAAGTCAGGTACCTTGAACTTGGGAGGCACCTTGAAATCCGCAATCAGTCCCAGCTTGGACATATCAACACCCAGGGTGTTCTGGTTCTCGATATTTCTCATCTTATCCTCGAGTGCCTTGAACCTTAGACGTGCTTCAGCAGTCAGCTCCCCTTCAGCACCTCTCTGAGAGAACACATCGTCTTGACGGTCTTCTAACCACGGCTGAGGCCCGAACAAATTCCCAACACCTGCATTGCCGTTGCCCAGCCCAACATTGACGTTGGCTTCAAAATTCCCATTACCGACGCCCGTCGTATTGCCATTGAGTCCCATGTTAGCTATCACATTGTCGTTGGCACTGCCATTCCCCCCGGTCACGGGGACGCCATTCTGAGGAGTTTCAACTGGTGGAGAGGTAGGCACGGTCCCACCATAGAGTACGCCATTGCTATCAACCCTTGAAATCAGAGGCTGAACCAAGGTTCTGAGCTGATCCTGGCCATTGGCGACCACTTGCATGAGCTCCATGAAGCGGTCCATTCTTTTGCGGAGTTCTTGAACATCAGTTTGCACTTGCTCCATGATTCTGGTTTGATTTGCTCTGGTTGGATAGCGGTGGATAGGTCTCTGATCAATCCTGGAACAACCTGAAACAACCTGTCAATACAAAAGGGTTAGGAAAAAACGACGAAGTGCTTGTTATGCAAATGCTTCATGCGAATGCAAACATGTGTCTGTGTGTTAGGGAGATTTCCCCCGATCCTAGTGCCTGAGTGCCAGTGCTGATAATAAGAAGTCCGAGTCCAGTCATGGAAATAACATCTCATATATATGAAGAAAGCCCATCAAGGCGGTACACAACGTCAGTGAGTACAAGATGAATCAATAGCATGACCTCAACCAACAGGCCTGGTGATGGTCAGCATACAATGATGATCAAAACAAAAGGAATACAAATAGTCAAGTATGGCCACGGGCGCGAAACTCTTCTAACAACCCCTTCATTTCTGGATGATCAGGCCGAGTGAGTAACCCTTCGACGAGTAACTCTCTCTGCATAATAGTGTACTGAAGACCTTCGACCGAATCTTCCCATGCTCCTTCGCCGAAACAATCTTCTAACTTCCGCTTCTTGGATTCAAACATCAGTTTGCGCTCCTTCAGGTTAGCAAGAGCTTTGTTGAGCTAGCCTTCAGCGGCGTATCTGCGAGCGGTTTCTTCATCAAACCTCTTCTCACTGGCCTTCACCTGGGCTTTCAGCTTGGAGATCTGTTGCATCAGCTTATCCTCCCGCTCTTTCCTGTTGGCTAGGGAGGCCTTCCAATGTTGGTTAAACTTGGATATCCTCCGATATGCTTCGTCCAAGTGCTGCTTCTTCGTGGCTAGTACATCGTTAACAGCTTTGAAGTCTCGACCCATGCGCTCGCGCTCAGCTATCTGCTTAGTCAAGTCTGTCCCCAGCTGGTTCACCAGCTCTGTCTGCCTCTTGAAGGAATGAACGGCTTCGCTTCTCTCGCTTCTGAGTTGATCCAATTCTTTCTCCAATTCTTCATTTGCCCTCTTCAATTCATCTCGCTCAGCTAGCACCCGGTTATGTTGCTGAATAAGCACGGTGGTAGGCTCTTCAATCACTGGAGGGCTTTCTAGCTTGGCAGGAAGAAACGGCATCCCTATAGCATCTGCTCTGGCTCTAATCCACGTCACATATGGAGCGTAGGCTTGGCTATTACTTTTCCCCAGCAACGAATTTCCCCGCTTACAGATACCATTCCAAGCGTGCTTAAGCTTAGATAACACATCCCCCTCTAGAAGACCAGTGAGGTACAGAGATTCCTGCACCTCTTCATCCTTCGGCGGAGCTCTCAAAGCATAAGCAAACTGTCGGACCAGCAGAGACGGATTATAGTTTATACAGCCCTTCCTGCCTATCAAAGGCACGTTCGGAAACCCGCTGCAGCTGAAGATAATCTCGGTACCCAACCTATCTCTGTCAAACCAGTCAATATCCTCTGCAGATAGACCCATCAAACGCTCGGACCACTCAGATGTGGCTGCAAACGAAACAAAGGGACCCCTCTTGGGTAGATGACTATCAAGCCATTTATAGAGTAAGGGCACACAGCACGAGACATTCTTACCCCTTCTGTTCTCGTTTTTGTAGTGGATGGAATGGTAGACATCTCCTATCAAGGTAGGGACCGAATTCCCTGAAGCAAAGATGTGGAATGCGTCGAAGTCCACAAAGTCGGGCATATTAGGGAACCGAATGATTCCATATATGCACAGAGCGAGGATGGAGTTGAACACGACCCAACATCCGTCTTTGGCGCACTGCTGAGCTTTTCCTACCAAGAACTGCAAGGAGAAACCGGGAACCTTGTTCCAACTAGACAATACCAACTCGGAGGCATCCAGATGAAGTGAAGGAGCTAGACTAGCCAGATTAGGCTCAACATCCATATGAACAAAGGGCATCTGACTCTTGATAGGCACACCTAACAAATCAACATACTCCTCTAGCGTGGGTGCGAGAACAAAGTCCTGGAAAGTAAAGCATCTCAACGGAGGATCGTAGAACTGCAGCAGAGCGTGCAACCCATTCAACTCAAACGCAGAAGGTTTACGAACCAAACTGAGCAGTTTGCCGTAAGACTTTCTGAACTCATCTCTCACAGAATCATCTGCTAAAGCAATCAAACCAGTCAGCTGAACCACATCAGGGGCAGGGAGCTTGTAAGCCACGACCTTCCTCAGAGAACCCATAACAATATAATAGGAGGCAAGAAATCCTGGATCGGGGAAAACGGTACCTGCAACACAGACACACGTTAATGAAATGCAAATGAGTATGCAAAGCAATGTAAAATGCAATCATGTAGCAGGAGATCAAGGCAACTGTGCTGTGGAGATTCTGTATCAACAAAACCATAATCCTGCTCTATCAAGAACAACCACTATATCTGGTAATAGGAAAACCCTGGCATCGGACCACAAGTCTGCTCTGTCAAGAACACACATCTGATAAGAAGGACCTCTAATACAGGACCATAAATCTGCTCTGTCAAGAACACACATATCTATGAAAATAAGGACCTCTGATATAGGACCAGAACTCTGCTCTGTCAAGAACAAACATCTGATAATAAGGACCTCTGATACAGGACCAAAACTCTGCTCTGTCAAGAACAAACATCTAATAATAAGGACCTCTGATACAGGACCAAAACTCTGCTCTGTCAAGAACAAACATACATCTGCTGATGAGACCCTCTGATCCCAATCATAAACCTGCTATGTCAAGAACAACTACACATCTCTGAAGATAAGGTCCTTTGATACAGGACCATAACTCTGCTTTGTCAAGAACAAACATGTATCTGATGATGAGAACCTCCGGTACCAACAAAACTAATCCACTATCAAGAAAACCAGGTAGTCTGAAGGTCAAAGTTTCTTGCAACAAACCCAACCCTGCTCACAGGTATGGACCTAAACTGACACAAGTTCGGCATCCTATACGGTCATCAGCGTCACAGACATTCAAGAGGGGTGATACGATACCCAGAAGGTGTGGCATCACCAGCTCATGAAGCGGCCTCACTCGGCTGAATCCCAAATGATCGGTCCCCAGAGTCGACAATCCTCCAAACCAACAACCCCCTCAACCCAAAGGGTTGAAAAAGAAGTCAACCGGGAGAACCTCGTCTGAGCGTGGATTTCATGCGACACTAGTGCCTGCCAAGCAAGCACGCGCCCACTAATTTCCACAACTAATGCTATATTTACTCAAGCCTAGGTCTGGCTTTTCACTCATCAGAATGCCCCTCCCACAATAGCACAGATAATCATATCATACTGAAAGTAAAATGCGGGAAATAAAGTGCGATAAATAAACATAACCCAACAAGTAATCATACAAGCGATAGGATTGACTCTCGCAGGGGACGTTGGATCCCCAAACTGACTCACATACGGGACGTTGGATCCCAGGAAACTATGACTGTCCCCAGCAGAGTCGCCAGCTGTCGCTTCCGCAAAAATAAGGTGCCGGCAAAACAGAAGAGTCGCCACCATTCATTATTTATCCCTCAGAACGGAAAAGGAAACGATCGAAAAAACCTGACGAAAAGGTATAAGACAAGGTCGTCGCAACCATTGTCTGGGTTCGGGAGTCGGTTACGCAAGGGGAAGGTATTAGCACCCCTCACGTCCATCGTAATTGATGGGATCCACGCTTGTTGTGTTTACTGGACGAGTTGGTTTATCTATCTACCTATCAAGGCTGGCTTAAAAATAAAAGAAAATGACTCGGCAAAGCGTCGCACTTTATGCCTACGTATTCTCATCAGAGAATGAGAAATCAGAGTCAACGTAGTTCGACTAACTACGAGTTATGGGGAAGGTGGCTCGCCAATACATCAGTATTGTGCCTACGTACTCTCAACAGGTATGAGAGATCAGAGCTTACGTAGTTCGGGATAATACGGATTACGGGAATTCAGATTCATCTGTTTTATCGAGTAGGGTTAAACAGCAGTTCCAGCAGTTGGATGTACGCAGCTCGACCTTTGGAGACTCAAGCATTACCGTTTGCGGTAGAACTGGGGGTTAACGACACTCTTTTCTTCAGAAAAGTTTCCTTTGAATTATGGGCCCACGAGGCAAAAAGGTTTGAAGTTTGTTTTCTGTCTTTTACGAAAGAACTATTTTTTATTGTGTTTGCAATTTCAATCGCACTAAAGACTATGACCTGAGAGTGAATGCGTCACATGTCACCCAAAGGGTTCCATACTAAACATCCAGATTGTTGAAAAGAAGCTCTCCAACAATTCTTTCTCAGATAGCTTAAGGCTTGTAACGTACGAAAGAAATCATTCACGATTACTGTATCTTAAGCTGTTTTGAGATGAGAAGAGAACAGGCTCAACTAAGGGGGAGACTATCAAGTCCTAATGTTGTCATGCCAAGGATTCATCCTATGGTTGAAGTTTGGAACAGGGACCTCCTAGAAGTTATCATGCATAGGTTTCAACCTAAAGTTCTAGTCATCACTTCCTTATCAAAGGAAGTGAGACTCCTAGGGGATCATGTCAATGATAAACAGAAACAGATAAAGCATCAGCTTAAACAGTAAACCGTAAACAACTGTAAAATGCATGCAATGCAAGTGAGGGAGGAAATGTGTGTGGGGCAGCAGCCTCCACAAGCTCGTCTCAACCTCAAGCCAGATATGAATAACAGCAATCATACAGAGGATAAAACATGCTATCAAGCAAAATAGAATAAACAACTGCAATCATACAGTAAAAATGACATGCTATCAAGCAAACACAAACCACATGGGCAAGGGAGCTGGGCTCTACTGAATACCCGCAAGCAAAGCCATACAGTAAAAATACAAGCCGAGGGAGCAACTCAACCTCTAGTGCAATCATGCTCCTAGCTTAAAGTCAGTCTAGATATGAACTTATTCTAATGCATCAAGCAAGTCAAACAAGCCACAGCAATACAGAAAAGAAAACAGACAAGAAAGAAAGCAGATCAACAACTCCCTCTTTCAATTTCAAGCTTTAGCGCTTCTGACAGCAATCCAGTCATCAGACTTCAATCACCCTTCAAGGCTATCATCCTCCATGACAAGTATCAACTTGCTCCTCCCTTCTCCAAGCTTCAGCTCTTCAGTCAATTCCACCTTCAGGCTTCAATCCCAATAGCAAGTATCAACTTGATTCCTTAAGGCTCTCAATGCATCAATGAAAGTGTCAACTTATCCTTTATTCCTCAAGCCTCAGCTCTTCACTCAATCTCAGATTGAATCCTTTTATACAAGTGTCAACTTGTTCTTCTTGCTCTTCAAGCTTCAGCTGCAATGGCAATGCTCAAGGAATCATCCTCTTCCACACCCTTCAATGAAGTCCTCATCTTCAAACTCAAGTCCAACATCTTTCAAGATACTCAAACCAGAAGACAATTGATTTAACAGAATGAGTGGAAATGATAAACAGCTTATTGACAACCAAAGGAAGCCTGTAAGGGTTCATCATTATGAGAGACTGGTTCCCTCAAAGTTCTACTTCCCAGATAAAGCCACTCATCCCTCCAAAGGAGAGATGTGAATATCTTAGAAGGACTTTTAGTCATTGGGAGGAAAGGAAGCACAAGATGCTTTCCATATTTGTGAAAGAAGTCATTCTAATTATAAGGCTCTCCCTATGTCTCCTACCTCCTAAATCTTCATCAGACACCTTCAGGCACAAGCAACTCCAGGCTCCAAGCAACTTCAAGCATCCTCACCTTGTCTTCAACTTGTCTTCAATCTCAACCAAAGGCAAACAAAGCAAAACCCTAATCTAAGGGAACTAAAGAAGTTAATCTAGTTGAGTTAGTAAGTTAGGATCACCTAAAACTTAGTACTAAAGTTAATCCTAACTAAAATACTAAAACCAATTGTAAAACCCTACAAAAATAACTATGGGAACCTAGGTCAATCATGACTCTACCATATTAATTCCAGAGATCAAATCATCAAATAAGACCTAGAAATAAATTCTACACTATAAGGTACTAAACCTAAACCCTAAAAGGAAGCCCCTAAAGCTCAATCTAGAAAGCACACCTACTTTCATCACAAAAATGTGAGAAAAAAGCTATGGGAGCATACATGTCTAACCTAATCACACACAAAAAATCAGGATCAAAATCATCACCACATGATCACACAAAATTCCACAAAATTAAGTATCAAACATAACTATTTTAATATCAATTAAAATGTAAAATTCCCATAAAATCAGAAAATGCATGAAATGAAAATATTTTTTATCTAAAAAATACTAGTCTCAATCATGAATATAATGCAAAAAGAATGGGATAAATTGGATTATTTTTCAATTTTATATGATTTTATCAAGAACCATGTATAAAATGAAAAAATAAAAGAAAATGATAATAAAATAACAAATGCGTGGTGTGGATAGTAATGAAAATCAGTTCATATAATGGATTGGGCCATCAGGGGGGGTGCAAGTATCAACCAATTCACTAAGCCCAGCATCAGCACTTAAATGAAACGATGCGTTTCATTAACTCAGATCCTTCACAAACTGAAATTAAAACGTGGCCGTTGGATCACTCCTCTAGTCAAAGGTCCACCTAAATCCAAGGGCTCTAGAGTCATCTTCAACCTTTTGAATATCTGAACCCCGCGCGTAGCTCCGGCCACCACCGGTGGTGCTCCGGTCGTCGTCCCCAACCCTAACTCTCTCTAGGATCCTCCATTGCAAGTGGTCTATACATGAATCTTGCCCCAAATTTCCTCACGAATTCATTCATGCCCTTTATTCTCTCTGAAACCTCAAGATTCGCCATAACGAATTCTCAACCGAAAATGGTAACATCCCTAATTGGTCACTAATTCTCAAATTAATGGTCTGAAATAATTCCTACACCGTTCTACAATGCATCTAACACCCTAATTCGTATTGATTCTACCTAATTCATGCTGGAGGAAGAAGTTTACATACCTGTCAATTCTTGATGAACAGATGCACTAAACCTTCAAATCAAGCTCACCAACCTTCCAGACACGATCAATGGATCATTTCCTTGCTTCTGTATGCAATAGAACTGGTTGAAAACTCCAGAAACTTGAAACTCGATGGTGAGTTGGAGGTGGAAAAATCTGAGCTCAAGAACACCAATCAGCCACGAATTCCTCTTGATTATGATATGGAATCAACCCCTAGCATCTATGGAAGAAGTTGCAATCAAGAAAATGGATGGAAAGTGAAGAAATTGGTGAAACCGAATTCAGTTGCAAGCAATGAAATCTCAATCTCAATCTCTGCTCTCTCCTTCAATCATCACCAACCTTTGCTTTGGATCACCTCTACTCAATATATAGAACATGTATGGATGATCTAGAACCCTCTAGATCCTTCTAATGAGAAATCCAATCTCTCATGTCATGAGAATTTCAACCTTATGCCATGGTATGCATAGTTCTATTTGCAGCTTGAAATCAATCCCATTCTCTTCCAATTTCTCCCCTAGTGATATTTTGAAAGTGTTTGGCTTGCAAGGGGCCTTGGTTATGCCTTGATTCTAGGTTTTGCAAATGTTACTTATGATGTAAGTAACTACTTTTCAAAGCAAGTCCACCAATTGAATTTCAATTCAAAAATGTGGCTAAACCAATGTTCTTAAAATGTTTTCTAGAGTCAAAATGATATATTACATGCCATGGTTTGGATGTCTAGATCAAAAATATCAATTTCCAACTTTGGTTTATTTAACTTATACCCTTATTTTAGGTCATTTTTGCAAATTTGAGCTACAAGCATTTCCAACATCTCATGACCTCTTTACTAGCCTTAAAACTTCATTTTGAACAAGTTTGATGTTGAACATTTTCCCATTTGAAGCTTGGAAATAGGAGTTATGGCCTTATGCTTGAAATGACCTGTAATCTCCAAATGACCAAAATGCCCTTGACTTGTCAAAGCCATAACTTGAGTTCTACAAATCCAATCATGGACTTCTAGTACTCTCTAGAAAGCTAAGAGGATAAGGAACAACATTCATGTTGACCAAAAGTTCATAGAAATCATCCTTCTTGGGAAAAAGCTTGATGTAAGTTGGGTAACTTTCAAGCCCCCAAATTCACATACCTCAGATGACCTGTAACTTGTCAAAGTCATAACTTGAGTTCTACAAATCCTATCAAGGACTTATAGTACTCAAATTAAAGCTAAGAGCATGCTCTACAACATTCATGTTGGGGGTAAGATGAGATGACAATCACATCTTGGGCTAAACTGCCTTGAAGATAGGGGTTAAACTAGGGGATTTTACACTATCAAGCCTTAGAAACCCTAGCTTGAAACTTCTCAGACTCTTCAATCATGATGAGTTGACCTTGGAATCATCCTTATAGAATCTCAATGCATCAATCCATGATCACATGGCCTTTGAATTAGGTCTCAACCTCCTTCAAATCCTCAGTTGACTTAGGGTTGACCCAGTCAAACCCTAATTACACCAATCATGGCTGAGGCTTCTTAATCTTGCACCATGACCTGTCTAGGCTTCATGATGGCTTTCAAGACATCTCATAAGCTCTCTCAAGGCTTCAAGTCCACATTCTTGGCTTCAGAATCAGCTGATGGCTTCCCACAACTCTCAAGTTAGGAGGCACACCTTCTTGGTTTCAACCATTCTCTTTGAGGATCTTTTAACTTCTCTGACAAGGATATCAACCCTTGAACACTTGAATAACCTTCTTAGCTATCTTCATAGTCTTGTGTAGCCCTTGACTGGTAATCATACCTCTTGATCTCCTGCACACATGTCAATGAAATGCAAATGATAATGCTAATGTGAATGAAATGAAACATAAGCTAGGTGAAGAAATGTTTGGCAAATTTTGGGGTGCAACACCTCCCAAATTCAAGGTACCCGACTTTGAGAAGTACAAGGGCACCACTTGCCCTCGCGTCCACCTGAGATCATACTACCGGAAAATGTCCGCTCACTCTGAAGACGAGAAGTTGCTGATGCACTTCTTTCAGGATAGCTTGTCCGGGCCCTCCCTGGAATGGTACACGAGTCTGGAACCTACCAGTGTGCGCACGTGGAAGGAACTTGCTGAAGCATTTGTGCACCACTACCAATATAACAGTGACTTGGCTCCGAACCGAGTTCAACTGCAGAATTTGTCGCAGAGGAACAACGAAGGGTTCAAAGAATACGCCCAGAGGTGGCGTGAATTAACAGCTAGGGTTCAGCCGCCGATGGTTGAACGGGAGCTTGTTGAAATGTTCGTAGCCACCCTCCCAGGGACTTATTACGAGAAATTGGTCAGCAGTATGTCTGGAAGCTTCTCAGATCTCATTATCGCGGGCGAGCACGTTGAAAATGGGATCAAACTGGGGAAAATTCAAGGTGATCTATCCTCGGCTGGAGGAGGAAAGAAACCATATGGTGGCAAAAGGCGGGAAGGAGAGACGAGCGCTGTGTCCAACGCTCGAAGGAAAGGCAAAGGCCAGCACCAGCAGGTGGCTAGCATAACCATCCCCGCGGTCCAACATCCACAGCAGCAGCAGCCGAATCAGCAAGGGTACATAAAGTATCAGAACAGGGCACCTCTGTCGAGCCGTCACCTCGAGACGCCACCCATGTTTTATGCTCAACTGTTGCAGACTCTGCTCCAGTTACAGCTGATCCAGAAGAGAACCCTGACTCCCTTGACAGGGGCACCTCCGCCAGGTTATGATGCGAATGCAACTTGTGAGTTTCACTCAAGGGCACCAGGCCACACGATAGAAAACTGCAAAGCCTTTAAGCACAAGGTGCAAGATATGTTGGACGCTAAGATCATCAATTTCTCAGATAATGTGCCAAATGTCACAAAGAACCCTATGCCGAATCATAGGGGAGGTGGGGTAAATGCCATTATTAAAGACGAGAGCTTGGATTTGTTGACTGACGTCAAGGATCTGAAGACACCGCTTAGCTTCGTTAAAGCCAAGCTGATGAAGAGAGGTTTCTTCCCAGGCTGTGGGGAATTATGTATGGGCTGTGCGACTAGTCCTGATGGATGTGAACAGTTGATAGAGGGGATTCAGAGTCTGATGACCGAAGGAATCTTGCAGTTTAGCCGAAGGGCCGAATGTGGATCTGGAGAGGTAATGCTGCAGCAAGATGATGAGGTTGCCACCATCACCATCCCTCGCCGGACGATCACCATTTCTGCACCCAGACCGCCCACAATTACCATCACTAAGGCTGGGCCGATACCTTTTCAAAGCACCAATGCTGTCCCATGGCACTACGGGGCAGACGTCTACTACAACGGACATAAGTTGGAATTGGAACCATCAGGGTCGTGTGTGGATAACCTAGTGGGCATTGGCGGAATCACTCGCAGCGGAAGAGTATTTGCTCCACCTGAGATTGTAGCAGACAAAGCAGATAAAGCTGATGAGACCGATAAGGGAAAGAGTAAAGTCGTTGAGGAAACCCCTCGTGGGGTAGATAAGGACTTACTTGTTAAAGACACTGAAGAGTTTATGAGGTTGATTAAGAAGAGTGATTACAAGATCGTGGATCATCTCCATCAAACACCCTCGAAAGTCTCCATCCTGAATTTGTTGCTGTGTTCTGAGGCACATCGCAATGCGCTGTTGAAAGTCTTGAATGCCACGTATGTACCGCAGGAAATATCGGTCAACCAGTTGGAAGGGGTCGTAGCCCACGTGAATGCTGGAAACGGGTTAGGGTTCACTGACCTGGAGCTGACGCCGAAGGGAAGAAACCACAACAGTGCCCTGCACATCTCGATAGAGTGTAGAGGAACGGTTATGTCTCATGTGTTGGTGGACATGGGATCGTCACTCAATGTTCTTCCGAAGAAAGCATTGATGAAGTTAGATACTCGAGGATTGATTTGCACACCCAGTGACCTGGTTGTGAAAGCGTTCGATGGAACCAAACGTCATGTTTTCGGGGAGGTGACGCTACCAATCCAAGTCGGGCCAGAAACATTCGACGCAGTCTTTTACATCATGGACATCATGCCCGCCTACAGCTATCTCCTAGGCCGGCCATGGATCCATTCTGTGGGTGCCGTGACCTCTACGTTGCACCAGAAGCTCAAGTATGCTGTCAGAGGCAGCATCGTAACCGTTTGTGGCGAGGAAGATATAATGGTGAGCCATTTGTCGTCCTTCAAATATGTTGAGATGGATGGGGAAATCCACGAGACTCTATGTCAGGCGTTCGAAGCTGTTAAAGTCAAGAACGTAGCTCCTGTAATCACTGAGAAACCAGAGATGACCCTCTCTTCCTCCAAGGAAGCCCAGGCCATTGTTCAAGCCGGATCTACCTCAGGCTAGGGGCAGATTCTAGAGATACCCAACAAGCAGGACAAGTTCGGGTTGGGATACTCTCCTACGGCTGAAGCCTCCTCTTCTTACAGTGCGTCGTGGGGTAAAGGGCCGATCCAGTTTACAAGCGGCGGGGTAATATTCGAAAGTATCAACGCGGTGTCTGAAGACGGCGAAGACAGTGATTGCGACCTAGACTCTTGGATCCAGCCAAGCAAGCCAGGCGAGAGCCTCAACAACTGGTCCATCAGGGATATCATCCAAGTGACAGGCAAAGAGTAATGATTTACTTTCTCCAATCATTGTACAACCCTATGTCCTACCCGGGGCATAGTGGTTTTATTGTCAGGGCCTTGTTTGATTATGTACATGCATTTTACCAATAAATCAAAAGGCGTTTTTCTTCGTATTCAAATATTGTGATCTCTGTTATTCCTGTTTTATATTTGTTTTGAAAAACAATAAAATGGCAATGAGGTTTGTGCTAACCTGCATATCCTTGTTTTAAGCTTAACCCTTGTTATTGCAAGATCCACATAGCAGATGACATCGACTCTGGACCTTCTACGACTCACTTCGACTTCGATTGCCCGATCTATCAAGCCGAAGAAGAAATTGATGAAGACGAAGACCTTCCCGAAGAGTTGGCCCGCTTGTTGAAACAAGAAGAGAAAGTTATTCTGCCTCACGAGGAAGAGATTGAAATTGTGAATCTGGGTTCTGAAGAACTAGTCAGGAACGTCAGGATAGGGGCTGCATTGCAGAGTGATGTCAAGCAGAGATTGGTCGAGATGCTGAGAGAGTATAGTGACGTCTTTGCCTGGTCATACGAAGATATGCCCGGACTTGATACTGACATCGTGGTCCATCACTTGCCGCTGAGAGAAGATTGTCCTCCCGTTAAGCAGAAGCTTAGGCGAACGCGACCAGATATAGCCGTTAAGATCAAAGAAGAAGTGCAGAAACAGCTCGATTCTGGATTCTTAGCGGTCACCACTTACCCTCCGTGGGTCGCCAACATAGTGCCTGTACCGAAGAAGGACGGTAAGGTGCGAATGTGCGTCGATTATCGGGATTTGAACAGGGCGAGCCCTAAAGATGATTTCCCGCTGCCTCATATTGATATGTTGGTCGACAATACAGCTCAGTTTTCCGTATTTTCGTTCATGGATGGCTTCTCCGATTACAATCAGATCAAGATGGCGCCGGAGGACATGGAGAAAACTACGTTTATTACACCCTAGGGAACCTTCTGCTACAAGGTAATGCCTTTCGGTCTGAAGAACGCAGGGGCCACTTACCAACGAGCAATGGTCACTTTGTTTCATGACATGATTCATCATGAGATCGAAGTCTATGTTGATGACATGATTGCGAAGTCCCAAACGGAGGAGGGACATCTGGTCAATTTGCTGAAGCTTTTTGAGAGGCTTAGGAAGTTCAGGTTGAGGCTAAATCCTAACAAGTGTACTTTTGGAGTACGGTCTGGAAGGCTACTGGGGTTTATCGTGAGTGAAAGAGGCATCGAGGTTGATCCTGCGAAGATAAAAGCGATACAAGAAATGCCAGCGCCAAAAACCGAGAAAGAAGTTCGTGGTTTCCTGGGCAGAATAAACTATATTGCAAGGTTTATTTCTCAGCTCACGGCCACGTGTGAACCGATGTTCAAACTGTTAAAGAAAGATCAGTTGATTATCTGGAACGAGGATTGCCAGAAGGCATTTGATAAGATAAAACAGTATCTACAGGAACCTCCAATCTTGATACCCCTAGTGGTCGGACGACCCTTAATCATGTACTTGACAGTTCTTGAGAATAGTATGGGGTGTGTTCTCGGTCAGCACGACGAGACGGGCAGAAAGGAGCATGCCATTTACTATTTGAGTAAGAAGTTCACAGAATGTGAATCTCGCTACTCGATGCTGGAGAAAACGTGTTATGCACTAGCCTGGGCTGCCAAACGTTTACGACAGTACATGCTCAATCACACAACCATGCTAATTTCGAAGATGGATCCAATCAAGTACGTCTTCGAGAAGCAAGCGCTTTCGGGCAGGATTGCCAGATGGCAAATGGTGTTGACGGAATATGACATTCAGTACGTTTCCCAGAAAGCCATCAAGGGCAACATATTGTCTGAATACCTTGCCGAACATCCGATCGAAGACTATCAGCCAATGAAATTTGAATTCCCTGATGAGGATATCATGTTTCTCAAAGTGAAAGACTGTGATGAACCGTTGCCCGACGAGGGTCCAGATAGGAAATCCCAGTGGAAATTGATATTTGACGGGGCGGTTAACTCTTATGGAAGTGGCATTGGGGCGATCATCACGACTCCCCACGGATCCCATATCCCGTTCACTGCGAGACTGACGTTTCCAGTCACCAATAACGAAGCGGAGTACGAAGCATGCATCATGGGTCTAGAAGAGGCAATTGATTTGAGAATCAAGAACCTAGAGGTATATGGTGACTCGACGCTTGTGATTAACCAGATCAAAGGGTAGTGGGAGACTCGTCAATCGAATTTGGTGCCGTACATGAACTATGCCAGAAGGATGCTTCCGTTCTTCGATCGAGTGGAACTCCATCGTGTGCCCAGGGCTGAAAACCAGATGGCCGATGCCTTAGCCACGTTGGCTTCAATGTATAAAGTCAATTTTTGGAATGAAGCTCCAAGAATTGTCCTTTCTCGTCTTGATAGACCTGCATTCGTCTTTGCGATCGAGGAAGCCTCCGACGGCAAGCCATGGTTCCATGATATCCAGACTTTCCTTATGACTAAGGAATATCCTGCGGGAGCGTCAACCCAGGATAAGAAGACTCTGAGGAGGCTGTCGGGAAATTTTTATCTCAATCCTGATGGAGTTCTGTATAAAAGAAACCACGATCTCGTGCTACTCATATGTGTATGCTCATGGAAGAAGTCCATGAAGGCACATTTGGTACGCACGCCGGCGGACATGCTATGACAAGAAAAATCCTAAGAGCAGGATATTACTGGCTAACGATGGAATCAGATTGCTTTAAATTCGCGAAGAGATGTCATAAATGCCAGATTTATGCTGATAAGATTCATGTGCCGCCGTGCCCGTTGAATGTCATGTCCTCCCCGTGGCCGTTCTCCATGTGGGGCATCAACATGATAGGCAAGATCGAGCCCACTGCCTCTAACGATCATCGCTTCATTCTGGTAGATATCGACTACTTCACCAAGTGGGTGGAGGCAGCCTCATACGCTAACGTGACCAAGCAGGTGGTGGCTAAATTCATAAAGAAAGACATCATCTGTCGTTACGGAATTCCCGAGCGGATCATTACTGATAATGGTTCGAATCTGAATAACAAGATGATGAAGGAGCTGTGCCAGAGTTTCAAGATTGAACACCACAACTCATCTCCTTACCGGCCGAAGATGAATGGCGCCGTTGAAGCGGCCAATAAGAACATCAAGAAGATTGTACAGAAGATGGTTGTGACCTACAAGGATTGGCACGAGATGTTACCGTTTGTACTGCACGATTATCGTACCACGGTGCGTACATCAACCGGGGCAACTCCTTTCTCATTGGTGTACGGTATGGAAGCTGTCCTACCGTTAGAAGTTGAGATTCCTTCTTTGCGAGTTTTGGTTGACGTGAAACTCGATGAGGCAAAATGGATTAAGAACCGACTAAACCAACTCAGCCTGATGGACGAGAAGAGGTTGGCATCGATTTCATATGGTCGTCTGTACCAAAGCCGAATGAAAAAAGCTTATGATAAGAAGGTGCGTCCTAGAAGCTTTCAGACGGGTGATCTCATCCTGAAGAAGATTCTTCCTCCACACTCCGATCACCGGGGCAAGTGGACTCCTAATTACGAAGGTCCGTACGTCGTCAGCAAGGTCTTCTCGGGAGGAGCCTTGTTGTTATCCACGATGGATGGCGAAGATTTTGCATCCCCGGTGAACGCGGACGCAGTTAAAAAATACTTTGCTTAAAGAATGACCCGCTGGAAAGAAAAAGAATATCCAGGCAAAAATGGGGCATCCCGGCGAACCATAAAAAAGGAAAAAGGTTCGGGAAAAAATTAGGGATATAAAGAAAAGAATGTACACCCGCAAAGTCGAAAACCCGGATGGGCGACTTTGGCAAAAAAGGGTAGCCCGGTGAACCGAAAACCCGAAAGGGCGATTCAGGAAAAAGTTAGGGATTTGAAAAAGCAAATGACTGCGTTCCACGTATGGACTCTCATTGTTTAGTGGTTTGGAAGACCTGAGGGCCGTTTATCTGAATCAATCTCTTCTGAAGCTGAAGCGTCGGAGAAGTATCGAAGTCGAGTGGGTCATAGAGGGATCAACTCATGGTGTTCGTCTACGCCTCATTGCCGACATTTGTGTATATACTGATGTATATATATGTTGTATATTTGTGCAGCTTCCTCATTCCAGGAGCTTGCATCTGTTGTAAGACATTTTTACCCATTAAGGGGTTCGTTATCAATAAAATGTATACTATTCAGCAATTCTGTTTGTTTGTTTAGCATCTATCTGTTTTGTTTGCGAAAAAGAACGCCGATGTTTTTGATAAAATGCGCATACATAAACTTACTGGCCTAGGCCACTGATTGTTGAAACAATGAATTACTTGAGTATTGTCACAAGATGATAACCTTGATAGGTCCCTTTGAGAAGGGTATCTTGTCTGTTTGTTTGTATTGTTAAAGGTGTAGCATATACCAGGCAGTACGCCGTATGCATCCCCAAGCAGAGAAGATTCTCTCCCCAATCAGATGCCTCCTGAAGGAATGTCATCTCCCTAGCTGAGTCGTACACTAAAGTGTGCAGTACTCGATAGTTCAGACTGAAGTCTCCAGCGGAATTGAAGTTCCCCACAGAGTCGTACTCTCCCCAGTAAACAGGATAATTCCTTCTTCCCCAGCCGAGTTTGCAGTTTCCCAAGAGAACAGAGTCCTTGGAAGCCGTGGGGGCCATGATTGGTTTTCCCCAGTAGAATGTTTAGTAGCTGATGCTGTATTTCCCCACCGGAGTCGTTATCTCCAGGAAAGTTTAGCCGCGAAGGCCGTGCAGTTTATTTCTGCGATTGACATCGTGTTCCTCAGCAGTTGTGGTTCGTATACTCAGATGAGTAGATCCAGGTTCTCGTAGAACTTTGTTCCCCTGCAGCAGTCGACCGAAGTTCGTTTCCCCAGGCGGAATCCAATCGAGATTGGTGTGACTTCTTTTCCTCGGCAGGATGAGTCCTTCCTCCACCAGAGTGGTTCTTTCTCCTTGACAGGAGGCTTTTCCCTTCAGCATTTATTTCGCTGATGGGGTCGTAGCATTTTGCATGATTGCATAGCATCGCACCATTGTCGATCATATGCATATGAAACATGAGCTAGGTCGTTACCGTTCTTGTTTTGCAGGTGTTCCCCGACAGGGTGTTTGCTCAGGATGATTCCTGAAATCTCAGAAAAGTCGTGTGGCTCAGGATGATTCCTGAAATCTCAGAAAAGTCGTGTGGCTCAGGATGATTCTTGAACTTCCCCAGCAAAGTCACTTGCCCAAGAGGATTCTTGAATTCTCCAGCGAAGTTGATTGCTTAATATGATTCTTAAAATCCCCAGTGGAGTCACCAGAGAGGGTTGCTTAAGTTGATGCTTAGAGTCCCCGACAGAGTGTTTGCTCAGGATGATTCCTGAAATCTCCAGCAGAGTTATTGGTTTAGGATGATTCTTGAAGTCCCCGACGGAGTTAGTTGTCCAAGATGATTCTTGAAGTCCTCAGCAGAGTTGATTCACCCAGAATGACTCCTGGATCCCCGAAGCAGAGTTACTTGATAGTTCTCCAGAATCCCCAGCAGAGATGTGTCATCCCCGGCAGTTTCTTGAACAGCAAAGTTGAAACTTCCCTCGAAGACTTGATGATTGAAGTCCAGCTGTGATGTTGAAGCAGTTTGCCTAGCTGACGCAGGGTGCCTGACGTTCTCTCAGCTGATGCGGAGTGCCTGATGGCAGAAGTTTGGATATCCTTATTGGGTTCATGATTGACTGAGGATTCTATTCCAGACTTATTGATGAAGTCCGACTGACGCCCGAAAGTTTCTTTGAATGCCCGACGGCATGATTAACTTGATTGTTAAAAAAAAAGTTCCCAATGACCGGATGAGTCCCAAGGAATTCTGATGCCCGACGGCATGATCGACCGTATATCACCGGTTACCGAGTGACCAGTGACCCCTTGATGAATTGAGGACGAAGACCTACAGCAAAACCAGATGATCATCCTGACGGAGATTTGAGATTAGACCCTTCACCGGTTACCGTGCGACCAATTCCCCAGCAGAGTTGCCGTGCAACTGTCATGCTCAGTTTTTGAAGATGTTCCTAACAATCAGAGTATCGTTTACCTATGCGTGGTTGGCAAATCACCCGTTACCGTGTAACCAGTGACCCCTTGATGATTTGAGGATGCAATGATATCAGATAAATCAGAGAATCATCCTGACGGAGGTTCAGATCATTATTTCTCCAGCTAGTTGTCGTGCAGCCATCATTTCAGTTTCCGAAGGGATTTGTTCCCATCAGAGTACCGTGTACTTGTGCAGTTGGCAAATTTCCGGGTTTGTTGGTATTCAACCGTCTTTTACCTTGATTGTTTGAGAGCCGTTCGCTTCTCACCCAGTCAGGTCCAAGCCGTTTGAATAGGGGCAGCTGTTGCACCCCAAAATTTGCCCAACTTTTCTTCACCTAGCTTATGTTTTATTTCATTCACATTAGCATTATCATTTGCATTTCATTGACATGTATGCAGGAGATCAAAAGGTATTATTACCAATTAAGAGCTACACAAGACTATAAAGCTAGCTAAGAAGGTTATTCAGGTGCGCAAGGGTTGATAGCCTTGTCAGAGAAGTTAAAAGATCCTCAGAGAGAGTGGTTGAAACCAAGTGTGTAGGTCTCCTAACTTGAAAGTTGTGGAAAGCCATCAAATGATTCTGAGGTCATGGAGATGGACTTGAGGTCTTGAGAGAGCTCATGTGAAGTGTTGAAGATCACTTTGAGGCCTAGATAGGTCATTATGCAAGATTAAGAAGGCTCATCCATGAGTGGTGCAGCTAGGGTTTGACTGGGTCAACCCTAAGTCAACTGATGATTGAAAGAAGGTTGAGACCTAATTCAAGAGCCATGTGATCATGGATTGATGCATTGAGATTCTATAAGGGTGATTCCAAGGTCAACTCATCATGATTGAAGAGTTTGAGAAGTTTCAAGCTAGGGTTTCTAAGGCTTGACAGTGTAAAATCCCCTAGTTTGACCCCTATGTTCAAGGCAATTTAGCTCAAGATGTGATTGTCATCTCATCTTACCCCCAACATGATTGTTGTATATAATCCTCTTAGCTTTAATTTGAGTGCTAGAATTCCTTGATAGGATTTGTATAACTCAAGTTATGACTTTGACAAGTTACAGGTCATCAGATGAATGTGAATTTGGAGCTTGAAAGTTACCCAACTTGCATGAAACTTTTGCCCTAGAAGGATGAATCCTATGAACTTTTTGTCAACATGAATGTTGTTCCTTATCCTCTTAGCTTTCTGGAGAGTACTAGAAGTCCTTGATAGGGTTTGTAGAACTCAAGTTATGGCTTTGACAAGTCAAGGGTATTTTGGGCATTTGTAAATTACAGGTCATTTCAATCATAAGTCCATAACTCCTATTTGCAAGCTTCAAATGGGAAAATGTCCAACATCAAACTTGTTCAAAATGATGTTTTAAGGCTAGCCAAGTGGTCATGAGAGGTTGGAATTGCTTGTAACTCAAAATTGCAAAATTGGCTTAAAAAGAAAGAATTAAAGTTCATTAAAAGGACCAAGTTTGTAATTTTTCATATGGTGACCAAATGAGACAAACCTATATGTCATTTTGATTGTAAAATGCATTTTAAAGACATTGTCAATGTTACTTTTCTCATTTGAGGTCAAAATCATGGAGTGGCATTTTGTTGCTTAAGGCTTAAGTTACATAACCCAAACTTCTCATAAGATCAAACCAAGGTGCTAACACATTCCAAATACACTCAAAATCTCATGTGAGGAGAATTTGGATGAAGAGCATAGTGAATACAAGCTGCTGCAAGGACTGTCATGAGTGTACCATGAGATTGAATTTTCCATGACATGAGATATTGAACTTCTCATTAGAGTGATCCAGAGCTTTCTAGATCATTCATTCATGTCCTATATATGGTCATGAAGTGATCCAAGGCCAAGGTTGGTGAGAATTGAGGGAGAATAGTGAGATTGAACTTTGAACTTTCTTCTTGCAAATCCAATTCTGTTACAAGGTTTGGATCAATTTCAATCCATTATTTTGCTCCCAATAGCTTGATATAGAGTTGGTGATTGATCCCAGATCAAATTCAAGGCCAAACTGTGGAAGAATCGTGAGTTAGCCATTGGAGTTGGAAGCTTGCAACTCAGAATCGGGTTCAAGAATCCACGAGGTTTCAGCTCTTTTCTTTGCATACAGAAGGTTGATTGGAGGCTAGTGAAGGAGTCTGGAAGTTCTTGAGGGTTGATTTGAAGATTCAACCACTCTGTTCACACGATTTTACCAGGTATGTAATTCTCATTCCATGGCTTAATTTAAGTAGAATCAAGGGGATTTGTTAGGTTAGAATCATTGTAGATTGATGTAGGAAGATTTCTGGATCATTAATTTGGAGATTAGTGACCAATTAGGGTTTATGCAATTTTCGGTTGAGATCGTGTTTTTGCAAACCTTGAGTTTTTAGCATGAACTAGTGGCATGAATGAATTCCTGAGGAAATTTGGGACAAGATTCATCAAGAAATCGTGGCCAATGGTGGATTCTAGAGAGAGTTAGGGTTGGAAGTGGCTGATCGGAGAAGTCACCGGCGGTGACTCTAGCGCGCGCAGGTGAAGGGAGTTCAGAAATTCAAAAGGTTGAAGACAACCTCATAGCCATTGGATTAGGTGTGAGACTTTGACCAAAGTGGGATCTAATGGCCACGCGTGAGGGAAATTTTGTGAAGAAATCTGAATTATGAAACGATGCGTTTCATTTAATTGTTGGTTTTGGGCTTAGTGCAGATTGCTACCAACACCCCTTTTTTGGGCCCAACACTGAAATGAACTGAGAATATTTGCTACCTGCACCACGCGCTTATCCATTTCCTTTGATTTTCTTTTATTTTTTCATTTCATTCATGGTTATTGAATAATTCATAAATAATTGAAAAATGACTCAATTAATTCCATTCTTTTTTCCATGGATTCATGATTGAATCTAGTTTTTTTTAGATAAAAAATATTAAGAATTCATGCATTTTTGATTTTATTTGCATTTTTTAAATATTAATTGATATTAAAATGGCCACGGTTGATACCTTGTTTTGTTGAATTTTGTTTGAGCACTTGGTGATGATTCTTGCCTCGATTTTTTGTATGTAGCTAGCATAGATATGCATGTTCCCCTAGTAATTTTATCACATTTTTGTGAAGAAGTTTAGGGCTAGTTTTAACATGAAACTTTAGGAGCCCTAGTTTTAGGGTTTATGCTTAGTACCTTGTGATTTAGGTTTATTTCTAGGACTTGGTGGATGATTCAACCTCTGGATTTTGTATGGTAGATTCATGATTGAATTAGGGTCCCTTAGGAAGTTTTGTAGGAATTTACAATGTAGTTTACTATTTTTGTTTGATTTTAGTTTAAGTGCTAACTTTAGATGATTCTAATGCACTAATTCAACTAGAATGACTTCTTTAGTTCCCTTAGATTAGGGTTTTGTCTCTCTTGTTCTTGGATGATGTTGAAGACAAGCTTGGGCTACCATGGATTGAGTTGAAGAAGCTTGGATGTGAAGATCTTCCCTTCTTTTGGTGTAGTGTTGTTTAGGTGTTAAGATTAGGGTTTGTAAGTAGAGCTTCTAGATAGATTCTCTTCTTTCATAAACATGGAAGGTGTTGATCACTTCCATTCTTCCCTATGATGAAAGGTCCCTTTGTAAAGGCCTCATCCCTCCTTTGGTAGGATGTGTGGCTCTTTACAAGCTGGTAGAACCTTTGAGGGTCCCTTTCTCTGATGATAGGATGCTTAGTGGTGACCTTTGGTCTTCACACTGCTACCAATCATCCAAACTTTGTTCTTGTTAGATGAATCTTTCTCCCTTGCTAGAGGATGGGGTTTCTTGCTTGAAGAGATTGAGGGATAGGAGTTGATACTTCTTTGTGTTTGAAGATTGCCCTTAGGAGCTGAAGCTTGTAGATCAGGAAGAGCCAGTTGATACTTGTAAGGAGGAGAGAGCTGGAGCTTGAAGGTCCAGAAGAACAAGTGGACACTTGTGAAGAAGATCAAATTGAAATTGAGTGAGGAGCTGAGGCTTGGAGAAGAAAGAATAAGTTGATACTTATGTTGATACAGTGAGGGCCTGAAGGAGCTAAGTTGATACTTGATATTAGGAGTGAAACCTGAAGGTGGAATTTACTAAAGAGCTGAGGCTTGTGGAAGAGAGAATAAGTTGATACTTATGTTTGATGTGTTGAAAGCTTGAAGAAGCAAGTTGACACTTGCTATTGAAGATGATAGCCTCGAAGAGCAGTTGAAGACTGAGGACTGGACTGTTGTCAGAGGAGAGCTTTGCTGTGAAGCTGTGGAAGTTGTTGATCTGCTTTCTTTCCTGTCTGTTTGCTTTATGTGCAACTGTATTGCTATGACTTGTTTGATTTGCTTGATGCATTAGAATAAGTTCATATTTAGACTGATTTAATCTAGGAGCATGATTGCACTAGAGGTTGAGTTGCTCCCTCTGCTTGTATTGTTACTGTATGGCTTTGCTTGCGGGTATTCGGTAGAGCCCAGTTCCCTTGCCTATGTGGTTTGTGATTTGCTTGATGGCATTTTATTTATGTTATTTCTCCTATATGATTACAGTTATTCATATCTGGCTTGAGGTTGAGATGAGCTTGTGGAGGCTGATGCCCCACACACATTTCCTCCCTCACTTGCATTGCATGCATTTTACTGTCGTTTACTGTTTACTGTTTAAGCTGATGCTTTATCGGTTTCTGCTTATCATTGACATGATCCCCTAGGGATATCACTTCCTTTGATAAGGAAGTGATGATTAGAACTTTAGGTTGAAACCTATGCATGATAACTTCTAGGAGTTCCCTGTTTCAAGCATCAACTATAGGATGAATCCTTGGCATGACAACATTAGGACTTGATAGTCTCCCCTTAGTTGAATCTATTCGTTCTCTCTTCTCATCTCAAAACAAATCAAAATACAGTAATAAAGGTTAACTGATGTCGTACGTTACGAGCCTTAAGCTATCTGAGAAAGGGTTGTCGGAGAGTTTCTTTTCGACAGCTTGGATGTTTAGTATGGCACCCTTTGGGTGACATGCGACGCATTCACTCTCAGATCATAGTCTCTAATGCGATATTGGTTGCAAAAAAATATGAAAAACAGTTCTTCCGTAAAAGACAGAAAATAAACTTCAAACCTTTTTGCCCCGTGGGCCCATAAGTCAAAGGAAGCTTTTCTGAAGAAAAAAGTGTCGTTAACTCCCAGTTCTACCGCAAACGGTAACGCTTAAGTCTCCAAGGGTCGAGCTGCGTACGCCAAACGGCCGGAACTGTTTGTTAACCCTACTCGATAAAACAGATGAATCTGAATCCCCGTAATCCGTATTATCCCGAACTACGTAAGCTCTGATCTCTCATATCCGTTGAGAGTACCTAGGCACAATACTGACGTATTGGCGAGCCACCTTCCGCGTAACCCGTAGTTAGTCGAACTACGTTGACTCTGATTTCTCATTCTCTGATGAGAATACGTAGGCATAAAGTGCGACACTTTGCCGAGTCATTTTCTTTTCTTTTCAGACCAGCCTTGATAGGTAGATAGATAAAACCAACCCGTCAGATAAACACAACAAGCGTGGATCCCATCGAGTACGATGGACGTAAGGGGTGCTAATACCTTTCCCTTGCGTAACCGACTCCCGAACCCAGACAATGGTTGCGATGACCTTGTCTTATACCTTTTCGTCAGGTTTTTCCGATCGTTTCCTTTCCCGTTCTGAGGGATAAATAACGAAAGGTGGCGACTCTTCTGTTTTGCCGGCACCTTATTTTCGCGGTAGCGACAGTGTCCAACGCTCGAAGGAAAGGTAAAAGCCAGTGCCAGCAGGTGGCTAGCATAACCATCCCTGCTATCCAACAACCCCAGCCACAGCAGCAGCCGCAACAGTAGCAGCCAAATCAGCAAGGATACAGAAAGTATCAGAACAGGGCACCTCTGTCAAGTCGTCACCTCGACACGCCGCCCATGTCTTATGCTCAGCTATTACAAACTCTGCTTCAGTTACAGCTAGTCCAGAAAAGAACCCTGGCCCCCTTGACAGGGGCACCTCTGCAGGGTTATGATGCAAATGCAACATGTGATTTTCACTCAGGGGCACCCAGCCACACGATAGAAAACTGCAAAGCCTTCAAGCACAAGGTGCAAGATATGGTGGATGCTAAGATCATCAATTTCTCAGATAATGTGTCGAATGTCACAAAGAACCCTATGCCGAACCATAGGGGAGGTGGGGTGAATGCCATTATTGAAGAAGAGGATTTAGATGTGTTGACTGATGTCAAGGATCTGAAGACACCGCTTAGCTTTGTTAAAGCCAAGCTGATGAAGAGAGGCTTCTTTCCGGGCTGTGGAGAACTGTGTATGGGTTGTGCGACTCGTCCTGATGGATGCGAACAATTAACAATAGGGATTCAGAGTCTGATGACCGAAGGAATCTAGCAGTTTAGCCGAAGAGCCGAATATGGATCTGGAGAGGTAATGCTGAAGCAAGATGATGAGGTTGCCACCATCACCATCCCTTGCCAGACGATAACCATTTTTGCACTCAGGCCGCCCACAATTACCATCACCAAAGTTGGGCCGATACCTTTTGAAAGCACCAATGCTGTCCCATGGCATTATGGGGCAGACATCTATTGTAACGGACAGAAATTGGAACTAGAACCATCTCGGCAGTCTGTGGATAACCTAGTGGGGATTGGCGGAATCACGCGAAGCGGAAGAGTATTTGCTCCACCTGAGATTGTGGTGGACAAAGCAGACAAAGCTGAGGAAACTGATAAGGGAAAGAGTAAAGTCATTGAGGAAACCCCTCGTGGGGTAGAGAAGGACTTACTTGTAAAGGACGCTGAAGAGTTCATGAGGTTGATCAAGAAGAGTGATTACAAGATCGTGGATCACCTCCATCAAACACCCTCGAAAATTTCCATCCTGAATTTGTTGCTGTGTTCGGAGTCACATTGCAACACGCTGCTAAAGGTTTTGAATGCCACGTATGTACCGCAGGAAATCTTGGTCAACCAGTTGGAAGGGGTAGTAGCCCACGTGAATGCTGGAAACGGGTTAGGGTTCACTGACCTGGAGCTGACGCCGAAGGGAAGAAACCACAACAGCGTCCTGCACATCTCGATAGAGTGTAGGGGAACAGTTATGGCTCATGTGTTGGTGGACACTGGGTCATCGCTCAATGTTCTTCCGAAGAAGGCATTGATGAAGTTAGATACTCGAGGATTGATTTGCACACCCAGTGATCTGGTCATGAATGCGTTCGATGGAACCAAGCGTCATGTCTTTGGATAAGTAACTCTGCCAATCCAAGTTGGGCCGGAAACTTTCGACGCCATCTTCTACATCATGGACATCATGCCAGCCTACAACTGTCTCTTAGGCCGGCCATGGATCCATTATGCTGGTTCCGTGACCTCCATGTTGCACCAGAAGCTCAAGTATGCTGTCGGAGGCAACATTGTAACTGTATGTGGCGAGGAAGACATAATGGTGAGCCATTTGTCGTCCTTCAAATACGTAGAGATGGATGGAGAAATCCACGAAACCCTATGTCAGGCATTCGAAGCTGTTAAAGTCAAGGACGTGGCTCCCGTAATTACTGAAAAACCAGAGATGACTCTCTCTTCCTTCAAGGAAGCCCGGGCCGTTGTTCAAGCCGAATCTACCCCAGGATGGGGACAAGTTCTAGAAATACCTAACAAACAGGACAAGTTTGGGTTTGGATACTCTCCTACGGCTGAAGCCTCCTCTTCTCATAGTGCGTCGCGAGGTAAAGGGCCGATCCAATTTACCAGTGGCGAGGTGATATTTGAAAGTGTCAGTGCAGTGTCTGAAGACGGTGAAGACAACGACCTGGACTCTTGGATCCAGCCAAGCAAACCAGGCCAGAGCCTCAACAACTAGTCCATCAGGGATACCATCCAAGTGACAGGCAAAGAATAATGATTTACTTTCTCCAATTGTTGTACAACCCTATGTCCTACCCGGGGCATAGTGGTTTTATTGTCAGGGCCTTGTTTGATTATGTACATGCATTTTACCAATAAATCAAAAGGCGTTTTTCTTCCCATTCAAATGTTGTGATCTCTGTTATTCCTGTTTTATATTGGTTTTGAAAAACAATAAAATGGCAATAGGGTTTGTGCTAACCTGCTGTAATACCCCAAATTTTACCCTTTCTTTTTTCTTTTTTATTTTTATTCTGATTAACTTAATAAATTAACCTTTTTTTTTTAATCTTGTTTTTTTAACTAATAATAATTAAATTTTTTTATAACTTTACTAATGTTTTTTTATTAACTTTTTTTTTCTATTTTTTAAAATCATTTTAAGCTCTTCTTACTAACTTTTAGGATTTAGATTAAAATTTAACCTTTTTTTTTTCTTTAAGAGTAAATTTTTTTTTATAACCTTTTTTAAATTAATTTCTAACACATTTTTTTAATCAAATTATAATACTTTTTTTAAAAATAAAAATCTAACTCCTTTTTAAAATTAAATCTTTTTTTTCTAACTTTTTTAAAGTTAAATCTATTTCTAACTTTTTTAAAGTTAAATTTTTTTTCTAAGTTTTTTTAAAAAAATCAAATCTTTTTTCTAACTTTTTTAAAGTTAAATCTATTTCTAACTTTTTTAAAGTTAAATTTTTTTCTAAGTTTTTTTAAAAAAATCAAATCTTTTTTCTAGCTTTTTTAAAAGTTAAATCTTTTTTTCTCTAACTTCTTTTTAAAAATTAAATCTTTTTTTTCTCTAACTTCCTTTTAAAATTAATTTTTTTTTTTCTAACTTTTTTTTAAAATTAAATCTAAATCTTTTTTTTGACACCTTTATTTTTCAAATTAAAATTCTAAATCCTTTTTAAAATTAAATTCTAACGCCCTTTTCTTTTTCTTTTTTTTTAAATTTTAAATTCCTTTTAAAATTAAATTCTAACAGTTTTTAAAATAATTCTAACATTTTTTAAAACCAACATTCAAATATTTTTTTTATTCTAACTCATTTTTTTTTTAAAACTCTAATTTTTATTTAACTTGAAACTCTAATCTTCTTTGCTAACTTTTTAAATTTAAATCTCAACACTTTTTTAATCTAATCCAATCTTAATGAATTCCAGATAGAGTTAAATCAAATCAATCAGATCATATCATCATCATAAGAAAATCAGCATCACCATCATTGAATCAAATCTGAAATCATCATAAAAATCTACTCAAATTAAATCTGAGATTAAAAAAAAAGATTTAAAAATCAAGTATAAAGGGGACGAAAATCATAACAAGAAAGAGAGAACTTTTTTCGTAAAATCCAAGCAAACTCCGTCAAAAATCCTCTAGCCTCAGGACAAAGCATCATCGGCCATCATCATTCCGTAAGGATCAAAAAATATAATTACAATTTTTGTGTTGCTTTTCATGTTTTTCAGGAAAAAGAGATGAAGAAGACAAATCGGCGGCCATGCAAAAGAAGAAGAAGATAACATCCGTGAGAGGCAAACAAGAAGGAGAGGAACACACGCAAACTCAGAGAGCAGAGAGAAGAAGAGTGATGACCGGCCCAACCCTCTTTTTTTTTATTATTGTTTTTCCATTTGTTATTTTATTTTGTTTATCTTTTTAAAAAAAATCAAGAAGGCCCTTTCTTTTTTATAACCAAAAACCTTTTTCAAATTAATTAAAACTCTTTTTAAATAAAATAATCAAATGTTTTTTTCAAATAATAAAACTTTTTTATAACTTTAAAGTAAAACGTGTTTTTAACTAACATTAAGATTTTTTAAACCAATTGTTTTTTTTAATGATTAAATCTTTTTTTCAAAATATTATCACTAAAACTCCTTTTTTAGAATAATTAACCAAACTTTCACTTTTTTATTAATAAATTTTTTTAAAACTCAAAACTCTTTTAATTAAAATTAATCTCTCTTTTCACAAATTTAAATCCTTGGTTAAAAAGACCATAAAAGTCCTCCAAAATTCATACGGCTTGTTTCTCGTCCAATTTTGATTTCGTTTTCGTCTAACCCCATATACTGACATTTTTGTTTGTTTTGTTTCTTGCAGCTATTATGTTCAATTTGAAACTTATTTTCGGTTTTATATTTAGCTATTATAATTGTAACTGCTCCTCGTTTGTAACCTCGCGAACATAACAATCGCGTTTACTTTCTGCATTTTATTTCCGTTTGTATGATTTAAATTTCTCACACTTTCATCACTATTACTTCTGTCACATCACACCTCCGAAGGATTAGGTCTAGCCGTTTGGCCGCCATGCCAATAGTCCTCAAACCCTCAAATTTCACACATTCAATTTCAAATCCTCAAAACTACAAACTACAAACCCTAATTTTCACAAATGCCTCGCCGCAGGCTAAATTACAATTTTACCCCTAACATTAGGTCAAAGAGCCGCCGCGCTCATTTTAGGGTTTCCCGCCGCGGAATCCCTAACCTAATTTAACCCTAATTACAACTTAACAGTTCAACGTAGAGATTTGGAGTTCCTACACTCCGCGTAAGCGTGTCCTTAAGACATGTTTATTCCCCATTGAGACCTTGACCACAGTCAAGAAGTCTCTAACCTCCCTTTTGAGGGGAACTACGATTACTCTGATTCCACTCCCGTAAGGATACGTAGGCACAAGATGCGATGTCTTGCCGAGTAAACTTAGAATTAACCCCTTAGGTCTCTTTTCTCACTTGTAATCCTTATGCACATATACCTTAAGCAAATAAAATAAAGCAAATAGTAAACATTTGAACAAAAGGTTCCTGTAGAGTACTACAGAAGTTTAGGGTGCTAATACCTTCCCTAAATTTAACCAACCCCCGAACCCTAGATCTTTCCCCGCATTGTGTTTACGATGCAAAATAGGTTTTCCCTCTTTTGACCTTTTCCTTCGGATAAATCAAAGAGCGGTTGTGAATTGAATTGCGATTCAAACTCATTAATAGTTTGTGATCCTATTTCCACCGCAACAGAAAATGGCGACTTCACTGGGGACTCCTTTAACTTTTGAGGGTTATCCCTAACTTGTTCATATTTATTACTATCTGTGACATTATTCATTTGCATGTATATATTTGTGCTTTGATTGTGGGACTGTTCCTTGTGCTGTGAGATAGGTCCTACACCCGGATCTAGTGTACCTTAGGTAAATGGCAATAGACCAAGGAAACTGTACGACGTATATCGATACGGTTGATCTGGTGGCCATGGTTAGTGCGACTTCTTAGTTGGTGCTTATATTCCTTAAGTCAAGTTGAGGATAATATTGAGGCTGCCATATGTTGTCAACGCACTAACTGACTTTTAGAACCCTAGTTAACTCATCTTGGCCTTTAGAAAGTAGTGAGGTAACCGGCTTTGGTGCAGACTAAAGTTGGTTGACACTCGATACTACGCTCGTTGAGATCTTAAACTTGGAGGGTTTTGGTTGGTAAGTAAGTTGCCTTCTGAACAACCACCCTTGTGAAGGATCAATGATATTGAGATCCCTTAGAACCTGGTTACTTTTGTAGGACAGGATGAACCATCTAACTTAAGGGGAGGGTATTTGCCTTTGAACCTCATGCAAGCTTTTAACCTAGGACTTTGTGTGTTTTCATGCATTGCATCCATAAAGCATCTCATTGCATTGTATTTCATGGAGCTCAAACATCGTTTATGGATATCGCGGGATACCATAAATAAAAAAAAATAAAATGAAAAAACAAGAAAAAGATTTCTTTGGTACCCCACGACATTCGTAAATGTTTTGAATTCCATGAAATCTTCATTTACATTCACATTTTAGCATCATACTCTTGCATTGCATGTGTCTCCCGATTTCTCACACTCGGTTCTCTCACCTTCCAGTTTTGTCACCCTGAGTTCTCGGCACCAATACAACACCAGAGCTCAAACTCGGAAAAGAATGGAGGATCAGGCAAAAGAGATTGATCGCCTTAGCAATGAACTTGAAGACCTTCGAGGGGGTATGGGGCGAATGATGGAATTGTTACATGTCATGAATGCTAAGATGGATACCCAGCCCACTGTTGTTTCTGAGATTACCGGCGTTACTGTGGACCCTTCACCAAGTGTGACCGTAGCAAGGGACCCACCTTATGGTCTTGCTCCCGGTTTTGTGCCTCCTCAAGCCACTGTTCCGATTAATCAACCTGTTCAGCAAGCCGTGCCTTTGTTTTCTGAAGTTTCTAGGGGGGCTCCTATCTTTGCACCACCTGTTGTACACACTCGTGCGCAACCGTACTCCAATGAGACAGTTTTTGATAATCTTGATGAGAATGTTGAGGGTTATGAGAAACATGATAAGCTTCGTGAGGAAGTAAACACTATCGTCCAGAGATTGAAAAAGGTAGAGGGTGATCAAATTTTTGGGACGGCTGCAAGGGATGTTTGTTTGGTCTCGGGTTTAGTTATTCCCCCGAAGTTCAAAACTCCGAACTTCGATCGCTATGAAGGTGCCACCTGTCCTAAGAGTCATCTGATCATGTATTATCGCAAAATGGTTGCCCATGTTGAGAATGATAAACTGATGATTCATTGCTTCCAAGATAGTTTGAAGGGTGCTTCCTCCAAGTGGTATTTAACTTTAGACCAGTCTCGCATTAAGAGTTTCCAGGATTTATCTGACGCTTTCATCAAACACTACAAGTACAATATGGATCTGGCTCCTGACAGAAGACAATTGCTGAGTATGTCACAAAAGAATTCTGAGTCATTCAAAGAGTATGCTCAAAGGTGGAGAGAGACTGCTTCGCAGGTAGAACCTCCTTTGACCGAGAAAGAGTTAGCTGATTGGTTTGTCGACACAGTCCGTCCAGAATTTTACGAGAGAATGGTGGGTAGTGTGACTTCAAATTTCTCCGACATCGTTGCTGTGGGTGTCAAGATTGAATTGGGTATGAAGAGTGGTAAAATGACAAATAATCATGGCGCTTCTAAGGATCAGCCGAAGAAACCTCCGTATAGCTCCCAGAAAAAGAAGGAGAGTGAGACTAATGCTATATCCTCTGGTAGACCAAGGGAACGATTTTATCGGCATCCGCAAGGTTATGCTCAACCTCAAGGGTACCCAGTCCAATATGCTCAACAACCCTATGTGGCTGCTATTACTCCTTCTTTCAATCAATAGGTTCCCATGTATCAACCTATGCAACAACCTCCTGTTTAGCCGCCTCCTGTCAACTACCTACAGGCACCCAATACTCCTGCTCCTCAACAGCCAAAGAGTCCGGCTCCTCGCCAGAATATGCCAAACAGAAGAACGTATAAACCTTGTCCGCCGATCCCGATGACTTTTACCGAGTTGTGTCCCTCTTTGGTCAAGCAAGGTCTCATCACTACTCGGGCTTTGGGTCCGCCTCCTAATCCTCCACCTAATCCATTACCTGCAAGTTACAACGCTACCGCTCATTGTTTATTTCATGAGGGTGCGCCCGGCCATGATCTAGAGAATTGCTATGCTCTTAAGAAAGTTGTCAGAAATTTGCTAGAAACGAAGAAGTTGTCTTTTGGCGATGCTCAGCTGAAGATCGAGACTCCTTTCGGGGTTCCTCACTCGTCAAGTGCAAATTCTGCAAAGCATGCTACGCCTATCAGCCGAATCCAGTCATTATTCAAAGGCCTAGCCCGCTTCATTTCAGTAACCCTCAAGGTGATATGACCGGGATCAACAAAGGATCTGGGAAATTTATTTTGAAGCAACGACTGAAAACTGTTGAAGATGTGACCAGCATAACTGGGGTAAGCCATGACGACTCACAGTGATCATGAACCAGACGTCCTTTCCATTGAGGCTCCGCCAAAGGAAACTGTTACTCTTGAATGCAAGATTTCATAAACATTTAGAAGGATTTTTCCGACAGTTCATTTGTTTATTTATATGTATTTCTCTTCGATTAATCATATTTAGCATGCACGAACTTGTTTATCTTTGATTAATTAATGCAACGCATATGTTTGTCTTGAATAAATCCATTCGTTTCACTCATTCAAAATATATTTTTCATAAATTATAATGCCAACTTTACCCGATCTCTTGTTCTGATGGAGAATTGGGGGGAGGATGACGAACCCAAAACGTCAGATTTCTTGTCGTATGCTTTCGATTGAAACCCGCTGATGATGTAAGGCATTGTTTCAAATCCCAAACACTGGAGATATAAGGATGTTAATCCCTAGTCAACCCTTTGAACCTTGAAGTAGGAGTTTTTCTTTCTTTTTAAGAACCTTCATCCTAACCTGGGGCAGGGTAGGTTTCAGTTAAACCGATCGAGCGCTTAGATCCTCAAAAAGGAAGAGCAAACCTTCGAGAATTTATCCTTAGCATCTTAAGAAGTCCAATACAATGACTATCCCTCGGTTACCTAAGGAGTGGGGCAGTCACGAGCCTTTCAAAAGATTTACACGACTTATGCATGAAAGAATATTCAAAAAAATAATAAAGGCCCGCTAAGTCAAAACCTATGAAGGAGACTTAGGCAAAACTGGGGCATCCCGCTGGACTCCAAAGTCAAATCAATAGACGCTGTCCAGGCAAAAGTTAGGGAATAAGAACAAACCAGTAGTTTTTCTAGGACCCCTATAAAGAACAAGGTCGTGTGACCAATTGCCATTAGAAATAGGCGAGTGACTGCCATGTCCAAAGCCTTGATAAGTTCTCGACCATAGCAAATCCGCTTGAGATATGAGCGTTCGTATCCGGTTAACTGAATTAGGATTGGAGAACATCACGAAGAATGGGTGGGTACAAATATAACTTTGAGCCTTTATCCTTTTGTTTCTTAAACCGTGAACTGAGCCACGATACAACCTTTAAAAGACCTAATTGAAGTAGGACTTCGGTTGAAAGCATACTTGACAAGATCACGTTTCCTGACTCCTACGAGCTATGCTCAGAAAAAATTCATGATGGCATTATAATTAAAACTTATATCCTGACTAGTGATTTCGGTCACAAGTTGTTGCGATATCTTTTTTTCAAAACAAAAATTCAAGACAAATATATGTGTACATTGACAAGCTCAGGATAGGCATTTCAGGCATGACGACTTTGCTTGATATCTTAGAGATTTACATATGGACATAACCCGTGGAACTTGATGATCCTGCTAAACAGGGGCAGGCAGTTTCCCAGTTCGCTTACCAACGCGAGTCTGACATCCTTAAAGAGCTATTTCCCAAAGATTTCGTCGTAACACGATTAATTTGTGCCAGTTACGTCGAGACCTGACGAATCTCTCAAAGAGTTTGAGAACAATGGGGCAACCGGACTCGGTGTTCTCTATAAAATCCTCTTGAGATGACCCTACCTCGCAACGCAAGTATCCTGGGGCACCATGTTTTTAAAGGAAACAAATGGCGACTACTATAAGGTCCTTCAAGATTAAAACCATGTGGTTCCACAACTTTCTTCATGCACCCGATGGATTTTACTCACAGCGGCCTTCATACCCCAGTAAGCCTCAGTGTTGCAACAGACTCCTAAACTATTGCCTCGTCATAGTCCCCAGCGAGACTTTAAGCTGACAATACTTTGGATGGAGCCGGTGGTGCCTAAGACATCAAAGATTTCACCGACATGCTCCCAGTGATAGTCCCCAGAGAGACTATAAGCTGACAACCTTTTCTTGGGTAACTCAAAAGTGTCCCTCAGGTTTTCTTTTCCCCAGGTGAAGACGTGATACTGTGCACACAAGCAGATTACTTTCTCCCTCAGAGAATTCAGAACTTTAAAACCAGATCCGGTTCTACCATTGATCTTTCTTACCCATGATTGACGTATTGGTTGCAGAGAACGCAGGGTATCTCCGTCGAGATGTTTATTTCATCTCTCGTCCCGTCTCTAGTCTGTTTCGTCAGCATATGCAAGGGCATAAGCATCACATGCCTATATTCATTACATATTCATTACATATTCATTACATACTCATTTCATAACATCTTGCATAGTTACATACATAGACATCAACATACATTCATATTAACATATCCATTAACATACGCGATAACATGCACAGGTTCATCGTGTCTCCATCATTGGTCGTTACCACCGAGTAATTGGGGTTTGTCCATTCTCTCCAAATAGATTGTCAGCCCTAAGCATAAAATGCTTACTTGTTTCCAGTTTCCCCACAGAGCTCGATCCTCGTGGATGACGGTTACTTCAGCTATCTTTCCTCGCCAGGATTAGATATTTACCCTTCGAGATCATTCCCTCGATGGAGTTTTGATTTCCAGTCTTCTTTCTAGCTCGATCCTAGATTGAATCTCAGTCTTGTCGGTCGTCAATCCCAACCGGACGTGCATTTATTTTGCACCATCTAAAATTTTCACCATACATTGGCAGATACGCGACTATCTCGCTTGAGAAGTTTATCACTGTACCCGAACGTGCATTTATTTTGCACTATCTTTCAAGAAAATCAACTACAATCCTTTACAGATACACGCCAGTTCGCGCCTGGAAAATATATCAGTACAACACTTTACAATCCTACATGTTACAACCCTTTACACTTTACATTTTACAGCATCAACACACGGCATTTCTCACCTAAGAAGTCGATCATATCCTCGTTATGACTCGCAGCAAATGGCCATCTCCATGGAGCAGTTGGGCTTCCATTTACCTGCCGTCTTGAGGTTTGAACCAATTCGTATTCAGGAGAGCACGATCTTGAGTTACGGGAAGGTTTGAGCGAAATCATATTCAGGAGAGCACGATTCTGAAGTTATGAAGAAGTTCATTTATCCTTTAGTAAAAGAAGGAGCGGAATCATATTCAGGAGAGCACGATTCTGAGTTATGAGGAAGTTCAGTTGGCCGTTTTTCAGGAGTGCACGATTCTGAAAAATGAGAAAATTTCAGTCATCCAGTTTCATTTTCAGGAGAGCACGATTCTGAAATATGAGAAAATTCAGTCATCCAGTTTCATATTCAGGAGAGCACGATTCTGAAATATGAAGAAATTCAGTCATCCAGTTTCATATTCAGGAGAGCACGATTCTGAAGTATGAGTAAATCCAGTCAGCCAGTTTCATATTCAGGAGAGCACGATTCTGAAGTATGAAGATTTTCATTTACCCTTTTATCCGAATCATATTCAGGAGAGCACGATTCTGAAGTATGAGGAAGTTCAGTTTACCCTTTTCATGTTCAGGAGAGCACGATCTTGAAGCATGGAGAAGTTTATTTATCCTTCAGTAAGGGAAGAATCAGAATCGTATTCCAGGCGCCGACCTTAAATGCAAGAAGATTTATTTATCAGATAAGCAGCAACCTCTTTATTTGAGTGCTTATCCATTTTGGCATATAAGTCCCTTCCAACGATGAGTGACCATTCTCCCTCAAGAAGCTTATCAGGGCATTTCCCATTAAAGTCCATTTATTTTGGCATACAGCCGGTCTTTACCCTGTATATTTGTTACGGAGTTCCGAAAAGTCCGTTTGATCTTGTCACGAGGGATAGGTTACAGAAGCTTGGATGCTATTCTTTGCTCAATGCTCCAGCATTCTGTGATCGATCTTGCAATCGTACGTGATCCAGTTTTACTTTTAGATCCCCAGTGGAGGTCGTCCCATAGGTGCCATCTCCATTTGAGAATCTCGTTCCCGTTCTAAAAATGACAATTGGTCGTGTTCGCACCAGTTGACCATCATTTTAGAATTCCCCAGTGTTGTACTGTGTCCCAGCGCGTCGTTTTCCCCAGTGTGTCCTTCTCATAACATCTGTCCCTGCGTCGTCGTATTCGTCAGCATTTTCGCATTCATCATTCCAGCATACGCATCATATCATATTCATGGCATCGTCTGCATTAGTCTGTTCTCGTTTTGTCCATAGCATTGCATATCGCCACATATAAGGGCAAAATTTTCGGTTATCTATATTTAAATCCCTCCACCATGATTCCTCGAGTCTCCGCCACTCAAATCATTCGGTGTAGTTATTTAAATAGGGGCAACTGTAATACCCCAAATTTTACCCTTTCTTTTTTCTTTTTTATTTTTATTCTGATTAACTTAATAAATTAACCTTTTTTTTTTAATCTTGTTTTTTTAACTAATAATAATTAAATTTTTTTATAACTTTACTAATGTTTTTTTATTAACTTTTTTTTTCTATTTTTTAAAATCATTTTAAGCTCTTCTTACTAACTTTTAGGATTTAGATTAAAATTTAACCTTTTTTTTTTCTTTAAGAGTAAATTTTTTTTTATAACCTTTTTTAAATTAATTTCTAACACATTTTTTTAATCAAATTATAATACTTTTTTTAAAAATAAAAATCTAACTCCTTTTTAAAATTAAATCTTTTTTTTCTAACTTTTTTAAAGTTAAATCTATTTCTAACTTTTTTAAAGTTAAATTTTTTTTCTAAGTTTTTTTAAAAAAATCAAATCTTTTTTCTAACTTTTTTAAAGTTAAATCTATTTCTAACTTTTTTAAAGTTAAATTTTTTTCTAAGTTTTTTTAAAAAAATCAAATCTTTTTTCTAGCTTTTTTAAAAGTTAAATCTTTTTTTCTCTAACTTCTTTTTAAAAATTAAATCTTTTTTTTCTCTAACTTCCTTTTAAAATTAATTTTTTTTTTTCTAACTTTTTTTTAAAATTAAATCTAAATCTTTTTTTTGACACCTTTATTTTTCAAATTAAAATTCTAAATCCTTTTTAAAATTAAATTCTAACGCCCTTTTCTTTTTCTTTTTTTTTAAATTTTAAATTCCTTTTAAAATTAAATTCTAACAGTTTTTAAAATAATTCTAACATTTTTTAAAACCAACATTCAAATATTTTTTTTATTCTAACTCATTTTTTTTTTAAAACTCTAATTTTTATTTAACTTGAAACTCTAATCTTCTTTGCTAACTTTTTAAATTTAAATCTCAACACTTTTTTAATCTAATCCAATCTTAATGAATTCCAGATAGAGTTAAATCAAATCAATCAGATCATATCATCATCATAAGAAAATCAGCATCACCATCATTGAATCAAATCTGAAATCATCATAAAAATCTACTCAAATTAAATCTGAGATTAAAAAAAAAGATTTAAAAATCAAGTATAAAGGGGACGAAAATCATAACAAGAAAGAGAGAACTTTTTTCGTAAAATCCAAGCAAACTCCGTCAAAAATCCTCTAGCCTCAGGACAAAGCATCATCGGCCATCATCATTCCGTAAGGATCAAAAAATATAATTACAATTTTTGTGTTGCTTTTCATGTTTTTCAGGAAAAAGAGATGAAGAAGACAAATCGGCGGCCATGCAAAAGAAGAAGAAGATAACATCCGTGAGAGGCAAACAAGAAGGAGAGGAACACACGCAAACTCAGAGAGCAGAGAGAAGAAGAGTGATGACCGGCCCAACCCTCTTTTTTTTATTATTGTTTTTCCATTTGTTATTTTATTTTGTTTATCTTTTTAAAAAAAATCAAGAAGGCCCTTTCTTTTTTATAACCAAAAACCTTTTTCAAATTAATTAAAACTCTTTTTAAATAAAATAATCAAATGTTTTTTTCAAATAATAAAACTTTTTTATAACTTTAAAGTAAAACGTGTTTTTAACTAACATTAAGATTTTTTAAACCAATTGTTTTTTTTAATGATTAAATCTTTTTTTCAAAATATTATCACTAAAACTCCTTTTTTAGAATAATTAACCAAACTTTCACTTTTTTATTAATAAATTTTTTTAAAACTCAAAACTCTTTTAATTAAAATTAATCTCTCTTTTCACAAATTTAAATCCTTGGTTAAAAAGACCATAAAAGTCCTCCAAAATTCATACGGCTTGTTTCTCGTCCAATTTTGATTTCGTTTTCGTCTAACCCCATATACTGACATTTTTGTTTGTTTTGTTTCTTGCAGCTATTATGTTCAATTTGAAACTTATTTTCGGTTTTATATTTAGCTATTATAATTGTAACTGCTCCTCGTTTGTAACCTCGCGAACATAACAATCGCGTTTACTTTCTGCATTTTATTTCCGTTTGTATGATTTAAATTTCTCACACTTTCATCACTATTACTTCTGTCACATCACACCTCCGAAGGATTAGGTCTAGCCGTTTGGCCGCCATGCCAATAGTCCTCAAACCCTCAAATTTCACACATTCAATTTCAAATCCTCAAAACTACAAACTACAAACCCTAATTTTCACAAATGCCTCGCCGCAGGCTAAATTACAATTTTACCCCTAACATTAGGTCAAAGAGCCGCCGCGCTCATTTTAGGGTTTCCCGCCGCGGAATCCCTAACCTAATTTAACCCTAATTACAACTTAACAGTTCAACGTAGAGATTTGGAGTTCCTACACTCCGCGTAAGCGTGTCCTTAAGACATGTTTATTCCCCATTGAGACCTTGACCACAGTCAAGAAGTCTCTAACCTCCCTTTTGAGGGGAACTACGATTACTCTGATTCCACTCCCGTAAGGATACGTAGGCACAAGATGCGATGTCTTGCCGAGTAAACTTAGAATTAACCCCTTAGGTCTCTTTTCTCACTTGTAATCCTTATGCACATATACCTTAAGCAAATAAAATAAAGCAAATAGTAAACATTTGAACAAAAGGTTCCTGTAGAGTACTACAGAAGTTTAGGGTGCTAATACCTTCCCTAAATTTAACCAACCCCCGAACCCTAGATCTTTCCCCGCATTGTGTTTACGATGCAAAATAGGTTTTCCCTCTTTTGACCTTTTCCTTCGGATAAATCAAAGAGCGGTTGTGAATTGAATTGCGATTCAAACTCATTAATAGTTTGTGATCCTATTTCCACCGCAACACCTGCATATCCTTGTCTTAAGCTTAACCCTTGTTATTGCAGGATCCACATCGCAGATGACATCGACTCTGGACCTTCTACGACTCACTTCGACTTCGATTGCCCGATCTATCAAGCTGAAGAAGAGATTGATGAAGACGAAGACCTTCCCGAAGAGTTGGCCCGCTTGCTGAAACAAGAAGAGAAAGTTATTCTGCCTCACGAGGAAGAGATTGAGATTGTGAATCTGGGTTCTGAAGAGCTGGTCAGGAACGTCAGGATAGGGGCTGCGTTGCAGAGCGATGTCAAGCAGAGATTAGTTGAGATGCTTCGAGAGTATAGTGACGTCTTTGCTTGGTCATACGAAGATATGCCCAGACTTGATACTGACATTGTGGTCCATCACTTGCCGCTGCGAGAAGATTGTCCTCCCGTTAAGCAGAAGCTTAGAAGGACACGACCAGATATGGCCGTCAAGATCAAAGAAGAAGTGCAAAGGCAGCTTGATGCTGGCTTCTTAGCGGTCACCACCTACCCTCTGTGGGTCGCCAACATAGTGCCTGTACCGAAGAAGGACGGTAAGGTGCGAATATGCATCAATAATCGGGATTTGAATAGGGTGAGCCCTAAAGATAATTTCCCGCTCCCTCATATTGATGTGTTGGTCGACAATATAGCTCAGTTCTCCGTATTTTCGTTCATGGATGGCTTCTTCGGCTACAATCAGATCAAGATGGCGCCGGAGGACATGGAGAAAACTACATTTATTACACCTTGGGGAACGTTTTGCTACAAGGTAATGCCTTTCGTTCTGAAGAACGCAGGGGCCACTTACCAACGAGCAATGGTTACTTTGTTTCATGATATGATTCATCATGAGATTGAAGTCTATGTTGATGACATGATTGCGAAGTCCCAAACGGAGGAGGGACATCTGGTCAATTTGCTGAAGCTTTTTGAGAGGCTTAGGAAGTTCAGGTTGAGGCTGAATCCTAACAAGTGTACTTTAGGAGTACGGTCTGGAAAACTACTGGGGTTTATCGTGAGTGAAAGAGGCATTGAGGTTGATCATGCGAAGATAAAAGCAATACAAGAAATGCCAGCGCAAAAAACAGAAAAAGAAGTTTGTGGTTTCCTGGGCAGAATAAACTACATCGCAAGGTTTATCTCTCAGCTCACGGCCACGTGTGAACCGATGTTCAAACTGTTAAAAAAAGATCAGGCGATTATCTGGAACGAGGATTGCATAAGGCATTTGATAAGATAAAACAGTATCTACAGGAACCTCCGATCTTGATACCCCCAGTGGCCGGACGACCCCTAATCATGTACTTGACAGTTCTTGAGAATAGTATGGGGTGTGTTCTCGGTCAGCACGACGAGACGGGCAGAAAGGAGCATGCCATTTACTACTTGAGTAAAAAGTTCACAGACTGTGAATCTCGTTACTCGATGCTGGAGAAGACGTGTTGTGCACTAGCCTGGGCTGCCAAACGTTTATGACAGTACATGCTCAATCACACAACCATGCTAATGTCGAAGATGGATCCGATCAAGTACGTCTTCGAGAAACAAGTGCTTTCGGGCAGGATTTCCAGATGGCAAATGGTGTTGACAGAATATGACATTCAGTACGTTTCCCAAAAGGCCATCAAGGGAAGCGTATTGTCTGAATACCTTTCCGAACAACCGATCGAGGATTATCAGCCGATGAAATTTGAATTCCCTAATGAGGATATCATGTTTCTCAAAGCGAAGGATTGTGATGAACCGTTGCCCGACGAGGGGTCAGATAGGAAGTCCCAATGGAAGTTAATATTTGACGGGGCGGTTAATTCTTACGAAAGTGGCATTGGGGGGATTATCACGACTCCCCATGGATCCCACATCCCATTTACGGCCAGACTGACGTTTCCGGTCACCAATAACGAAGCGGAGTACGAAGCGTGCATCATGGGTCTAGAGGAAGCAATTGATTTGAGAATCAAGAACCTAGATGTATATGGTGACTCGACACTTGTGATTAACCAGATTAAAGGGGAGTGGGAGACTCGTCAATCGAATTTGGTGCCGTACATGAATTATGCCAGAAGGCTGCTTCCGTTCTTTGATCGAGTGGAACTCCATCATGTGCCCAGAGCTGAAAATCAAATGGCTGATGCCTTAGCCACGTTGGCTTCGATGTATAAAGTCAATTTTTGGAATGAAGCTCCAAGAATTGTTCTTTCTCGTCTTGATAGACCTACATTCGTCTTTGCAATCGAGGAAGCCTCCGACGGCAAGCCATGGTTCCATGACATCCAGACCTTCCTTATGACTAAGGAGTATCCGGCGGGAGCGTCAACCCAGGATAAGAAGACTCTGAGGAGGCTTTCTGGAAATTTTTATCTCAATCCTGATGGAGTTCTGTATAAAAGAAACCATGATCTCGTGCTACTCAGATGTGTAGATGAGAAAGAAGCGAGTATGCTCATGGAAGAAGTCCATGAAGGCACATTTGGTACGCACGCCGACGGGCATGCTATGATAAGAAAGATCCTGAGAGCAGGGTGCTACTGGGTGACGATGGAGTCAGATTGCTTTAAATTCGCGAAGAGATGTCATAAATGCCAGATTTATGCTGATAAGATTCATGTGCCGCCGTGCCCGTTGAATGTCATGTCCTCCCCGTGGCCGTTCTCCATGTGGGGCATCGACATGATAGGCAAGATCGAGCCCACTGCATCTAACGGTCATCACTTCATTCTAGTAGCTATCGACTACTTCACCAAGTGGGTAGAGGCAGCCTCATACGCTAATGTGACCAAGCAGGTGGTGGCTAAATTCATAAAGAGGGACATCATCTGTCGATACGGAATTCCCGAGCGGATCATTACTGATAATGGTTCGAATTTGAATAATAAGATGATGAAGGAGCTGTGCCAGAGTTTCAAGATTGAACACCACAACTCATCTCCTTACCGGCCGAAGATGAATGACACCGTTGAAGCGGCCAATAAAAACATTAAAAAGATTGTACAGAAGATGGTTGTGACCTATAAGGATTGGCACGAGATGTTGCCGTTTGCATTGCACGGCTATCATACAATGGTACGTACATCAACCAGGGAAACCCCTTTCTCACTGGTGTACGGTATGGAAGTTGTCCTACCGTTAGAAGTTGAGATTCCTTCTTTACGAGTTTTGGTTGATGTGAAACTCGATGAGGCAGAATGGATTAAGAACCGACTAAACCAACTGAGCCTGATGGACGAGAAGAGGTTAGCATCGATTGCATATGGCCGTCTGTACCAAAGCCGAATGAAGAAAGCCTATGATAAGAAGGTGCGTCCTAGAAGCTTTCAGACGAGTGATCTCGTCCTGAAGAAGATTCTTCCTCCATACTCCGATCACCAGGGCAAGTGGACTCCCAATTACGAAGGTCCGTACGTCATCAGCAAGGTCTTCTCGGGAGGAGCCTTGTTGTTATCCACGACGGATGGCGAAGATTTTGCATCCCCGGTGAACGCGGACGCAGTTAAAAAATACTTTGCTTAAAGAATGACCCGCTGGAAAGAAAAAAGAATATCCAGGCAAAAATGGGGCATCCCAGCGAACCATAAAAAGGAAAAAGGTTCGGGCAAAAATTAGGGATATAGATGGAAAAATGTACACCCGCAAAGTCGAAAACCTGGAAGGGCGACTTTGGCAAAAAAGGGTATCCCGGTGAATCGAAAACCCGGAAGGGCGATTCAGGCAAAAGTTAGGGATTTGAAAAAGCAAATGACTGCGTTCCGCGTGTGGACTGTCTTTTTTTAGTGGTTTGGAAGACCTGAGGGCCGTTTATCTGAATCAATCTCTTCTGAGGCTGAAGCGTCGGAGAAGTATCAAAGTCGAGTGGGTCATAGAGGGATCAACTCATGGTGTTCGTCTACGCCGCATTGCCGACATTTGTGTATATACTGATGTACATTTATGTTTTTATATTTGCGCAACTTCCTCATTCAAGGAGCTTGCATCTGTTGTAAAACATTTTCACCCATTCAGGGGTTCGTCATCAATAAAATATATACTATTCAACAATTATGTTTGTTTGTTTAGCATCTATCTGTTTTGTTTGCGAAAAAGAACGCCGATGTTTTTGATAAAATGCGCATACATAAACTTACTGGCCTAGGCCGCTGATTGTTGAAACAATGAATTACTTGAACATTGTCACAAGATGATAACCTCGATAGGTCCCTTTGAGAAGGGTATCTGGTATGTTTGTTTGTGTTGTTGCAGGTATAGCATATTCCAGGCAGTACGCCGTATGCGTCCCCAAGCAGGATGATTCCTTCTTCCATAGCAAATGTAGCAGCATCTCCCCACGGAGCCAGAACATGGGACTAAGAGCATTGAGATGTCTCCCAAAGTAGAGTAGATTCTCTCCCCAACCAGATGTATCCGGAGGGTTCGTCATTTCCCCCAGCTGAGTCATACACTGAAGTGTGCGTTCATTCCTCAGCACTGGGTCAAAGTGCAGTTTTCGTATAAGATACTCGCAAGTATTCAACTTTTTGATGGTTCAAGACTGAAGTCTTCCAGCAGAATTGAAATTCCCCACAGAGTCGTACTCCCCCCAGCAAGCAAGATGATTCCTTCTACTCCAGCCAAGCTGGCAAATCCCCAAGAGAGTCGAATCCTTGAAAGTCGTGCGGGTCGTGATTGGTTTTCCCCAATAGCGTGTTGAATAGCTGATGCTGTATTTCCCCAACGGAGTCGTTATCTCCCGGAAAGTTTCGCCGCGAAGGCCGTGCAGTTTATTTCTGCGATTGATATCGTTCCCTCGACAGTTTGTGGTTTGAATACCCGAATGAGCAGGTTCAGGTTCTCGGAGAACTTTATTCCCCTGCAGTAGTCGACTGAAGTTCGTTTCCCCAAGAGAAATCCAATTGAGATTGGTGTGACTTCTTCTCCTCGGCAGGATGAGTCCTCCTCTCCACTAGAGTGGTTCCTTCTCCTTGATAGGAGGATTCTCCCTTCAGCATTCATTTTGCTGATGGGGTCGTAGCATCTTGCATGATTGCATAGCATTTACCCTAAAAATGCGTAGCATTTCCACCGTGTGGAGCATTGCGCCATTGTCAAAGCATATGCATACGAAACATGAGCTAGGTCGTTACCGTTCTTGTTTTGCAGGTGTTCCTACACAAAATGGTTTGCTCAAGATGATTCTTGAATTCCCCAGCGAAGTTGATGGCTTAAGATGATTCTTGAATTCCCCAGTGAAGTCGCCAGAGTTGGTTGCTCAAGTTGATACTTAGAGTCCCCGGCAGAGTGTTTACGCAGGATGATTCCTGAAATCTCCAGCAGAGTTATTGGTTCAGGGTGATTCTTGAAGTCCCCGGCGGAGTTGTTTGTCCAAGATGATTCTTGAAGTCCTCAGCAGAGTTAATTCATCCAGAATGATCTCTGGATCACTAAAGCAGAGTTACTTGATAGTTCTCCAGAATCCCCAGCGGAGATGTGTCATCCCCAGCATGTTCTGAACATAGAAGTTGAAATTTCCTTGAAAACTTGATGATCAAAGTCCGGCAGCGGTGCCAAAACCCCTGACTTACTGATGAAGTCCGACAAAGATGTTGTCGACGTGCCTAGCGAAATGATGAGTCCATAGGCGACGATAAGGAATTCTTCTGCAGTAGCGTAGAATGCCTAACGGCATAATCAACCATCATTCACCAGTTGCCGAGTAACCGGTGATCCCTTATTGACTTACTGATGAAGTCCGACAAAGATGTTGTCGACGTTCCTAGTGACATGATGAGTCCATAGGCGATGATAAGGAATTCTTCTGCAGTGGCGCAGAATGCCCGACGGCATAATCAACCATCATTCACCAGTTACCGAGTAACCAGTGATCCCTTATTGACTTACTGATGAAGTCCGACAAAGATATTGTCGATGTTCCTAGCGACATGATAAGTCCATAGGCGACGATAAGAAATTCTTCTGTAGTGGTGCAGAATGCCTGACGGCATAATCGACCATCCTTTACCAGTTACCGTGTAACTGGTGACCCCTTGATGACTCGAGGACGAAGATCTACAGCAAAATCAAATGATCATCCTGACGGAGATTTGAGATTAGACCCTTCACCAACTACCGTGTGACCAATTCCCCAGCAGAGTTGTCGTGCAATCGGCATGCTCAGTTTTGAAGATGTTCCTACCAATCCAAGTATTGTTTACCTGTGAGGTTGGCCAATCGCCAGTTATCGTGTAATCGGTGATCCCTTGATGATTTGAGGACGCAATGATATCAGATAAATCAGAGAATCATCCTAATGGAGATTCAGATTAGTATTCTCCAGCTAGTTTCGGTGCAGCTATTGTTTCAGTTTCCTAAGATTTGTCCCATCAGAGTATCGTGTACTTGTGAAGTTGGCAAATTTTCGGGTTTATTGGTATTCAACCGTCTTTTACCTTAATTGTTTGAGAGACGTTCTCTTCTCACCCAGTCAGATCCAAGCCGTTTGAATAGGGGCAGTTGTTGCACCCCAAATTTTGCCCAACATTTCTTCACCTAGCTTGTGTTTCATTTCATTCACATTAGCATTATCATTTGCATTTCATTGACATGTATGCAGTAGATCAAGAGGTATTATTACCAATTAAGAGCTACACAAGAATATGGAGCTAGCTAAAGAAGGTTATTCAGATGCTCAAGGGTTGGTATCCTTATCAGAGAAGTTAAAAAGATCCTCAGAGAGAGTGGTTGAAGCCAAGTGTGTAGGTCTCCTAGCTTGAGAGTTGTGGAAAGCCATCAGATGATTCCGAGGCTGCGAGGATGGACTGGAGGTCTTGAGAGAGCTCATGAGAAGTGCTGAAGATCACTTTGAGGCCTAGACAGGTCATTGTGCAAGATTAAGAAGGCTCATCCATGAGTGGTGCAACTAGGGTTTGATTGGGTCAACCCTAAGTCAACTGAGGATTTGAAGGAAGTTGAGACTTAATTCAAGAGCCATGTGATCATAGATTGATACATTGAGATGCTCTAAGGATGATTCCAAGGTTGACTCATCATGATTGAAGAGTTTGGGAAGTTTCAGGCTAGGGTTTCTAAGACTTGACAGTGTAAAATCCCCTAGCTTGACCCCTGACTTCAAGACCATTTAACTCAAGATATGATCTTCATCTCATCATGACACCAACATGATTGTTGTAGAGCATGATCTTAGATTTAATTTGAGTACTAGAAGTCCTTGATAGGGTTTATAGAACTCAAGTTATGAGCCAGACAAGTTACAGGTCATCTGAGGCATGTGAATTTGGAGCTTGAAAGTTACCCAACTTGCATGTCACTTTTGCCCTAGAAGGATGATTCCTATGAACTTTTGGTCAACATGAATGTTGTTCCTTATTCTCTTATATTTCTAAAGAGTACTAGGAGTCCATGATTGGATGTGTAGAACTCAAGTTATGGCTTTGACAAGTCAAGGGTATTTGGACGTTACAGGTCATTTTGAATCATAAGTCAATTTCACCATCTTGCAAGCCTCAAATGGATTTTTGTTCAACATGAAAGTTGTTCAAAATGATGTTTTAAGCTTGTCTAAGCATCAAGTGTCCATTGATATGGATTGTATCAAGCATTGGTGGAAGAAAGTTCACACAAAAGACCATTTTAATGAATTAAGATGAGAAAATTCAAAACAATTGAGAATGACATGTTTTCAAGTCAAATTTGTAGTCAATTTGAATGGAATTGATGTTTTAGAAAGTTTAGCATTATTACATTTTTGATTTGAAATGCTTAACATGGCCATTTGGAAGGTTGCTTCACAAATAAGAAACACACCTCACACACTCCATATGTTGAAATCAAGGGAAACAAACCACATCATGACATCCCACAAGGCTTAAGTGTATGGTTTGGAATGAAATTGGAGTATGAACAAGGCTTGAAGGTGGATATCAACTTTGGAAATTCGGAAGACAGGTGAAAATCAAAAACTCATGAATGGGCCTGGTTTGGGCCTCTAATCCATTGAAACAGAATATAAAAAGGATTTAGAATAGAATTGGAAGGTTCTGGTGATCATTTTCGTGGAAGAGCCATTGGAGAGAAGTGAAGAACAAAGCTTGGAAGTGAAATTTCATTTTGGAGAATCAAGAGTTTTCAACCAGAATTGAGCATCAAGAAGCATCCACCATTGATCACTGAACGTTTCTGCAAGGTTTGGAAGAGAATTGAGGCTTGAATCCACTGCAATCCAAGCTCAAAGACAGGTTTTAATTTCTTGAAATCTCTCTCTGATTATGTGTTTTTAGTGAACTAGAAGCATGCGGTTAGGTTCTATTCATGATCTAGATGGATTTTGGATAGTTAATTGCAACTTTAGAGACAATTTAAGGTGGATTGCATTTTCGGTTGAGATGGTTATCTCAAGATTAATGCATTTTTAGAGTGTATGAGTGGTATGGTTGAGTTCCTGGTGAAATTCTGGTCAAGTTTCATGTAAAGATCGTGGCAAATGGATGTGTGTAGAGGAAGTTAGGGTTGTGCAAGGTGACCGGAGATGTCACCGGCGGTGGCCGTGGCCTGCGCGCGAGTGTTGCAGGTTTGAATGAAGAAGACGAAGTATTGGCCGTCCGTTTATGTTGAATGCTTGAATCAGTCTATTCATCCTAGCGTGTATGTTGCGCCACATATCCTCACATCCAAACGCAGCGTTTGGTTTATTGAACTTCAGACTTTGTTTGCTTCACTGTGTAGACCAAGAAGGGACGGGTTCGAATCTTGGTGTGTATGCTTTTTATTTGTCAGTTTGAGAATTGAAGTGAACATAAGGGATTCAGAGCGCATGGGCCTTGGTGTTTTCTTGTTATTCATACCCCCCATTTGGCCCAACCCACATTATGAACTGATTATATTTGCTATTCATCACGCAGGTTTATTAATTTTTCTTGTTTTTCTTTAAAATTCATCATTTCATGTTAGTTTGAAAACAATTCATGAAAAATAGAAAAATAATTCAATTAATTCCAGATTTTTCCCCCTGATTCATGATTGAATCTAGAATTTTGTTGAATAAAAATATTAGGAAAATCATGCATTTTCAATTTTTGTGCATTTTTTACATTTTGTTTGATAATAAAATGACCATGGTTGATACCTCTGTTTCATGATTTTAGTGTGAGCACTTGGTGATGATTTTTGGCTTGATTTTTTGTGTGTGATTAGCTTAGACATGTATGCTCCCATAGTATTTTTCTCATATTTTTTTGATGAAATTAGGTGTGGTTTTTAGGTTGAAACTTTAGGTGCTTCCTTTTAGGATTTAGGTTTAGTACCTTGTAGTGTAGAATTTATTTCTAGGTCTTATTTGATGATTTTATCTCTGGAATTAACACGGTATAGTCATGATTGACTTAGGTTCCCATAGTTATTTTTGTAGGATTTTACAATTGGTTTTAGTATTTTAGTTAGGATTAACTTTAGTACTAGGTTTTAGGTGATCCTAACTTGCTGACTCAACTAGAATGATTTCTTTAGTTCCCTTAGATTAGGGTGTTGCTTCTCTTGCTCTTGGATGATGATGAAGACATGTGTGGGCTGCTGTGGAATGCATGATGGAGCTTGGACTTGAAGTTTTCTCTCCCTTTGGTGTAGTTTGTTTAGGGTTAAGGATTAGGGTTTTAGGGAGATCTCTTAGAATAAATTTTCTTCCTCCATGAAACATGGAAGATGTTGATCACTTCCATTCCTCCCTATGATGTAAGGTCCCATTGTGAAGGCCCCATACCTCCTTTCGTAGGATGAGTGGCTCCTCACAAATTGGTAGAACCTTTGAGGGTTCCTTTCCCTGATGGTGGAGTGCTTAGAGGTGACCTTTGGTCTTCACTTTGCTTTCCCTATCCCCACCTTGCTCCTGACAGATGAATCTTTCTCCCTTGCTATAGGATGGATTTCCTTGCTAGAAGATTGAAGATGCTATAGGTTGCACTTCCCCTGTGTCTGAAGACTGCCCTTGGAGCTGAAGCTTGAAGATCAAGAAGAACAAGTTGACACTTGTGTGAAGGAGATCAAATTGAGAGCTGAAGCTTGAAGAGGATGGAGAACAAGTTGATACTTGTATTTGATGCATTGAAGGCTTGAAGAAGCAAGTTTATACTTGCCATTGAAGAGGATAGCCTTGAAGAACAGTTACAGACTGAGGACTGAACTGCTGTCAGAGGATTGCTTTGCTGTGGAGCTGTAGAAGCTGTTGATTTGCTTTCTTTCCTGTCCGTTTGCTTTCTGTGCAACTGTATTGATGTGACTTGTGTGATTTGCTTGATGCATTAGAATAAGTTCATGTTTAGATTGTGTTAAGCTAGGAGCATGATTGCACTAGTGGTTGAGTTGCTCCCTCTGCTTGTATTTTTACTGTATGGCTTTGCTTGCGGGTATTCGGTAGAGCCCTGCTCCCTTGCCTATGTGGTTTGTGATTTGCTTGATGGCATTTTATTTTCCTTTATGATTGCAGTTATTCATATCTGGCTTGAGGTCGAGACGAGCTTATGGAGGCTGATGCCCCACACACATTTCCTCCCTCACTTGCATTGCATGCATTTTACAGTCGTTTACTGTTTACTGTTTAAGCTGATGCTTTATCTGTTTCTGTTTATCATTGACATGATCCCCTAGGAATCTCACCTCCTTTGATAAGGAAGTTATGATTAGAACTTTAGGTTGAAACCTATGCATGATAACTTCTAGGAGTTCCCTGTTTCAAACTTCAACCATAGGATGAATCCTTGACATGACAACATTAGGACTTGGTAGTCTCCCCTTAGTTGAGCCTGTTCTCTCTTCCCATCTCAAAACAACAGTAAAAAACATAATAAAGGCAAGTTAGTATAAGCGCGTTACGAGCTTTAAGCTACTTGGGTAATGATAATTAAGCGGCCTCCTCTCAATCGTCTAGAATGTTTAGTATACGTCCTTTGGACGATATGCGACGCATTCGTTCCCAGGTCATAGACTCTAGTGCTGTACGAACTACAGACAAACATAAAAAACAGTTCTTCCGTAAAAGACAGAAAACAAACTTCAAACCTTTTTGCCCTGTGGGCCCATAAGTCAAAGGAAGCTTTTCTGAAGAAAAGAGTATCACTAACTCCCAGTTCTATCGCAAACGGTAACGCCTAAGTCTCCAAGGGTCGAGCTGCGTGCGCCAAACTGCTGAAACTGTTTGTTAACCCTACTCGATAAAATAGATGAATCTGAATTCCCATAATCCGCATTATCCCGAACTACGTAAGCTCTGATCTCTCAAGCCTGTTGAGAGTACGTAGGCACAAAACTAATGTATTGGCGAGCCACCTTTCCCGTAACCCGTAGTTAGCCGAACTACGTTGACTCTGATTTCTCATTCTCTGATGAGAATACGTAGGCATAAAGCGCGATGCTTTGCCGAGTCATTTTCTTTTCTTTTTAAGCCAGCCTTGATAGGTAGATAGATAAAAACAACCCATCAGATAAACACAACAAGCGTGGATCCCATCGAGTACGATGTACTTGAGGGGTGCTAATACCTTCCCCTTGCGTAACCGACTCCCGAACCCAGACAATGGTTGCGATGACCTTGTCTTATACCCTTTCGTCAGGTTTTTCCGATCGTTTCCTTTCCCGTTCTGAGGGATAAATAACGAAAGGTGGCGACTCTTCTGTTTTTCCGGCACCTTATTTTCGCGGTAGCGACACTTGTCACATTTGTCAACGCAACAAGTATAATACCCATGCTCCCTATGGTCTTTTGCAACCTTTACCATTACCTCTACAAGTATGGGATGATATCTCGATGGATTTCATCACCCATCTCCCATGTTCCAGCAACAAAACTGCCATCTGGGTCATCATAGATCATCTCACCAAATTTTCTCACTTCATAGCGCTCCCCATAAGTTTTACAACAACATCCCTAGCCCCATTTTTTATTTATGAAATCTACAAGCTTCATGGTGCCCCTAAAACCATTGTCAGTGATGGGGACCGTATTTTCGTGAGCCAATTTTGGTGTTCTCTCTTCAAACACCTGGGCACAACATTACACTTTAGCAGATCATACCATCCCCAATCGGATGGTCAGACAGAAGTTTTAAATAGGTGTTTGGAAACTTACCTCAGGTGTTTTGTCAGCGAGGAACCTAAGATGTGGACACGTTTTCTCCCCCTTGTCGAGTTTTGGTACAATACTTCATTCCACTCTTCAATCGGCATGACGCCTTTCAAAGCACTTTATGGTATAAAACCTCCAACCTTGTTACCATATCCTGCTGGAAAATCCAACATTCAATCATTAGATGAGATTTTAGCTGACAAAACCAGAACCCTCAGAGTTTTAAGGGAAAATCTTACAAGAGCGAGAAATCTGATGGTTCAACAGGCAAATCGTCATAGGAAAGACAAATCCTTTGCAGTTGATCAATGGGTTTTCTTAAAACTTCAACCTTATCGTCAAAGCTCCGTCCACCAACGATCTTCTCAGAAACTCGTTAAACGTTACTTTGGGCCATTCCGGATCATCAAGAAGATTGGTTCTGTGGCTTATGAATTGGATCTCCCCAAGGCTTCACGAATCCACCCTATATTTCACGTCTCTCTACTCAAACTTTGTCAGGGAACCCCTACTACCCAAACCGCTCCATTGCCGGATCTAGTCGCATTCCCGCCGGTGACATCAAATCCCTTCGCCGTTTTGAACCATCGCACTATCAACAATGAAATCACTGAGGTTTTGATCTAGTGGGAAGGACACCCAACATCAGAAGCCACGTGGGAAAGCACTTGTTAACTGACATTAAAATTTCCGCACTTTAATCTTGAGGACACGATTTGTCACAATGGGTACGGTAATGTTACAAAGTCAAAGCAAACAGTTCAGAAACAGCTAACTGGGCCTATTCGTAAATCACAACGGAAGATCCAAAAGCCCATCAGGTTTGCCACTTGAAGAATTCCTTGATAAGCAACCAATAGTACTAGTTTTGAGCTGGATTTTGGTACTGTGAGTTGTCAACAACTGTCCTGCAAAAGGATAGGAACAAACAATAATTTAGAATTTTCTTTTATCAATTTTATTATAATTTTTGGGGATAAGGACAAGTGTCTCTAGATCCTTCTTTTATGGATATAATTGTGGATCCCTACTCTATAAAGGGAATGACAAATGAATGAAAAAGCGAGAAAAATATAATATTCTCATCCTATTATCATCTCTCTTTCACCTTAAGACTTTCCCCTGCACAAGGGAATTTAATTCTGGTGCCTTTTTTCTAACACAGGTCTTTCAAGTAAATTAGTTTTATTGTATTTTTTGTTTTATTATTTTTTAAATTTTTTTACATAAAAAGTTATTTATTATAACATTTTTTAATTTATATTACATAATTTAAATTTTAGAATGGATATTACTTTAAAACAAAAATAATGAATAATTTTTAGGAGAGAAAAGTTAAAAAATTATGAAAAATTATATATTAAAAATAAATGAGAAAAATTATAACAATAAAATTTAATGGTTAATATATTAGTTGCGATAATAATTTATTTTAACTATGTGCTCCACCCAAATAAATCTTATAGAAAATAATGTAATCGAAACCAATATACAATAGAGGGGGGGGGGGGGGGGGGGGACAAGAACAAAAAACCCTTATAACTTAACTGAAACAGAAATATGGAAGGCCTACTCTATTGCGAACCATATAATCAAAAACAGATACATGAGGTTCATTCCACCAAACAAAATCTTGAATGACAAGACCTAATGAAGCTAGTTTGTCTGCACAATGGCCATCTTCCCTAAATATATGAGATAAAATAAAAGACAACGTATACAGCTAAGCCACCTATTCTTCAACGACCAGGGGACAATGTTGGTGTTGTTAATAGCTCTATAAACCAATATGGAATCGTTTTCTATCCATAGGTGTTTCCAATTCTTTTCAGAGGCCAATTATATTGCTTGAATTACACCTATGAATCTGCATTAATAGCAAAATTTTCCCCAAGATTTTATGCAAAACAACCCATCAACTTTGCTAAGTGGTCTCTGAATATTCTCCCACAAACAGCCTGACCAGGGACGACAAGTGAAGTACCATCAGAGTTACATTGTGTTGCACCCCAAAATTTGCTCAACCTTTTCTTACCTAGGTTTATGTTTCAATTGCATAATCATTTGCATTAGCATCATGTACATAGTGTATTCATCTGCATTGCATAGCATAGGCAGGCTATCTTAATCAGGGGATCAAGTGCTATCCTTATCTCAAGAGGCATATTCAAGGGTTTCATTCATATTCAAGACTACTCAGGTCATCAGGGAAGAATTTGAGCTTTGAAGAGTTGACAGGTTGATTAGTGAGTTCTCTCCTATCTTGAGGGTGTTTGGGGATTATCAGAGGAAGAGTGGGAGCTATGAGCCAAGGGCATGAGGTGTGTAAGGATGTTATGAGGAGCCTAGATGATCATTTTTGAGAAGAGCCAAGTCATTGGAATGATTGTAAGAGCCTCAGTGAAAGTCAGTCAACTAGGGTCAACACTAGGTCAATCCTAGGTCAAAGAATTGTTTTGAAGGGCATCAAGGATCATTTGAAGAATGTGGGGGTCATTATTTGCTATAGGGATATAGATATGATGTTGTGCTAAAGAAAAATCAGAGGGATCAAGGAGAAATGGAGTTACCAAATTAGGGTTTTAATGTAAAATCCCCTGATTTAGGTCAAACTTCAAAGCAGTGTAACTCAAGATGCAAGCTTCATATGAATTTCTGGTCCACATGAAACTTGTAGAGTATCTTCATATATTTAATTTGAGTGGTGGGAGTCATCAAGATTATTTATAGAACTCAAGTTATAGCTCTTGCAAGTTACAGGTCATCTGAGGGCACTGAAATTTGTCTGTGAAAGTTGTCTGTCTTCCAAACAACTTTTGACCTTCAAGGAGTTTTCAAATGGATTTCTGGCCAACATGAGAGTTGTTCCTTATTGTCTTAGATTTCTAGAAAGGTATGGTATGCCTTCATATGATTTGTGGAACTCTACTTATGGTCTTGGCAAGCAAAGGGTATTTTGGTCATCTGAGGATTACAGGTCATTCTTAGCCTATGCCTAAAACTCATGCAAGGAAGCTTCAAATGAAAAACTTCACAACATCAAAGTTGCTAAAAATGTCATTTTAAGTCTAGAAAAGAAGTCATGGAAGTTTGGAAATGCATAGAACAAGACTTGATCAAAGTTGGTGAAAAATGACCTAAAAAAGGCATATAAGTTGAAAAAGTTGAAATGAAAAATTGGTTTGAGAGATCTACAGATCCAAAATGGGTCATCCAATATACCAAATTGAATCCAAACATCATTTTAAAGACATTGGTTCAGCCACTTTTTTGAGTTAGGGGTTAAATTTTGGACTTGCTTTGTATTTTTGTTACTTGCATAATAAGGCAAGTATGGAAAACTTGGCACAAGGTGAATTTCAAGGCAAGGAGCTTGTTTTTTCACACATACACTTTCAATAACTCATGAGAAGAGATTTTGACACAAGTTTAGAAGGGATATGCATGAGATGAGGGATATTCAAAAGTATCATGTCATGAGAAGTTCCATGAATTTCCACCACATTCTAGAATCTTCTAAGATCAATCCAGAAATTTCTAGATCTGTCCATCATCATCTATAAAAGGAGTGTGGATCATTGGTGCAAGGGGTTGGTGAAAAGAGGGAGAGAAGAGAGAGAATTCTATGGTTGCTTCCATTGTAAGAAAGTGAGAGAATTATCATAATCTTCCATTTTCTGTTCAAGAGAGTTCTTCATTTTCAGTCTTTGGTATATTGTGAGTGTGAATGAGTACGAGGCAAGGTCCATTAATGGAGGTTTAAGGAGCTTTTTCCCAAAACTCAAGATTGTGCACCAGAGTTGCAGCCAAGAATCCAAGCACTCATCATCATAATTGTTGCAAACAGAAAGATTCTCATCAAGTAAAGATCATCCTCGAAGGGTTACAAGCATTGGATTGGACTGTAACCACCTCTGCCATAGCTACTAAGCAGGTTGGTGATTTCATTTCTATCTCCATAATTAGGTGTTGTTAGGTTAGATTATTAGTGTAAAAGTGTTAGGTTTAGATAGATGAATATGTACCCCATCTGTTATGGCCATTGGTGAAGGTTAGGATTAGGGCAGTTCAATTTTCTTGATCTATAACTCCTAGGTTAGGGCACTATGATCTTAGTTCTTATGTTCAGCATGATTACCATAACCCATAGATCACTCTAGGGTAGTTTCAGCAAGTTTGATAACCATGCACATCAGGTGCAATTCATGGTGTCCAAGACTTCCAGCCATCGAGCTTGATTATATAATGAGTTTCAGCAGAATCCAAGTGAAGGATCTTGTAAAGGGCTTTGAGTAGGCCATTTTTGGTTTTGGGATCGAGGGATTTGGGTGAGTGAGGAGGGAGAACCGAGCTGTGGAAGTTTGTGCATGGAAGAGGGGAATCCTGAAACCCTAGGTTGAGTTGGAGAAGACGATACGAGGGCCGTTAGATCATTCTTTTTATTTGACTTCTTAAACTAATCCAAGGGCTGATGTTTAAAGTTGAGAAACGGAGGGAAAGACTGAAGTGAAACGATGCGTTTCACTTAAAACGCAACCATGGGCCTGGATTCAGATTCATATCCCCACCCCCCATATGGAAGCCCAATGAATTTTAACTGGGAATTGTTGCTTTCTGCACCGCTTGCGTTTCAATTTTTCTTTTATTTTCAATTCATTTTTATGATGCGTACTGGGCCTGGCATATTTGTTATTCGCGCCCCCATCTTCATGGCCCATCAGGAATTTCAACTGGGCGAAGCTGCTTATGGCACCCCCCCCAATTTTATTTCTTTTTGTGTTTTTTATTCTTTAATATTTCTAGCATCTTATAAAATTCATAAAAAAATTGGAAAAAGCTTAGTTTTAATTGGTTCTTTTTGTGGTAGATCAATAATTTTGTTAAGAAAAATACTAAATAATAAAAATGGCATTTTATTTTGTTTTGATATTTTTTGTGTATTTTTCCTTTAAATAGCTTTTTAATGGATTTAGTTTGGTACTTAAATTTGTTGATTTTTGTTCTAATAGTTCCCCTTAGATTTAGGGTTCATTCTTTTTAGGGTGATTAGCATAGGACTTTAACTTGTATATAGGATTTAATTCATAATTTTAGGATTAATCTTTAGGTGATTTGTTTAGGTGTGATTAGTGTGATCAAAATTAGGGTTTTAAGTGAGCATAGGTAAGATAGATTAATTCTTTTAGGAATTTTTGATTTGATTTTGGGGTATGGGACTATAGGGGTTATGGGTATGAGATAGATCCCTTAGAAATTGTTAGGATTCCCCTACTGCTATTAGTATATTGCTTATATTTGATTGAATGTGTGGTGTGCCCTCTTTAGGGTTATTATTTTGTCTGTGTGGGGTATTGGGCTTGTTTGGGACCTGGGGTTTGAGCTGAAGACTGTGTTGATGAAGCCCATCTGAAGATCAGAGAATGAAGACCAACTTCCAGGGTTGATGAGGAGTATCTCTTGCTGGCAGCTGTTGAAGTTTGTAGGATCTAGGAGTTAGGCAGAGCCCTAGAGTAGAAAACTTGATTCTCAAACATGGAAGGTCTTGATTGCCTCCATCCTTCTCTGTGATGCAGAGTCTCTCTAAGACACTCACCCCCTTCCTTTGGAAGGCTTGGTGCTAGTGTCTAAGAGATAGAACTCTTGAGAGAAAATATCCTATGTGTTGATAGCAGTCTGTTTGCCACCCTTGGTGGTCAACTAATTGCTTAACACCCAGTTCACTCTTGTGATTGATTCCTCAGCTCGGAGGTTAGAACTTGAAGAAAAGCCATTGGGAGATTGAAGATAAAGTCTGATGCTTGCTTGAAGCCTGTGGATAGCTGATGCCTGCTTGAAGCCTGAAGATAGTTGCTGATGCTGATGAAGACTGCTTTTGCTGTTTAGCTTTTAGCTGTTTTATTTCTTGATGTATTGTGTGATTTTCCTGGATTGTATTGTTTGCTGTTTAACCTGCTGGGTTGAAAGTGAATCCTGTTCACTTTTGCCTATTGTTTTCTAGGTTCGAGGTTGAGTGGGACTCCCTTGCCTCGCTTGTATTGTTACATCCATGCATTTTACTGCTTTATTGTATATATCTGCTGTTTCTGTTTCCGTCTATTCCCTTAGGATCTCTGTTTCTCTCTGCGCAAGAGAGGAGCATGATAGACATTAGGATTTAACCCATGCATGATAACATTAGGATAGATTTTATTCCCCTTTTTAACCCTAGGATTTGTAGAGTGTCATCTCTTCTTTCTCCAAAACAACAGAAAAACACTAATAAAGGTTATAACAGAGATCAATTCATTTCTTCCGTCAAAAGATTTGAACAAACATCAACCTTTTTGCAATAAGAAAACCCTTGTTTAAGGTGAGATTTTTCGTAAAAGACACTTGAACAGCTTGTGTCGTGCGTAGCCCGAACTACGTTTGCTCTGATCTTCCATGCTGTGTGGAAGTACGTAGGCATAGGATGCGATATCCTAGCGAGCAACCTTCACCCACCTTTCCCGTAGTTAGGCGAACTACGTTGACTCTGATTTCTCGTTCCAGACGGGAATACGTAGGCATAAAGTGCGACGCTTTGCCGAGTCATGTTTTCTTTTCTTTTCAGACCTCATCCTTTAGTTTAGATAGAAGCGTAATCCGTACAAACCAAGCAAGTGTGGATCCCGTCGAGTACGACGGACGTGAGGGGTGCTAATACCTTCCCCTTGCGTAACCGACTCCCGAACCCAGGTTTTGGTTGCGATGACCATACCTTTTCCCGTTTTTGCGAGGTTTACTTCGAGCGTTTCCTTTCCCTCCTGTGGGATAAATAACGCACGGTGGCGACTCTTCTGTCAGCCGGCGCCGATTTTCGCAGTAGCGACAACTGGCGACTCTGCTGGGGATCCAACGTCCCCTGGCTGCTAAGGACTGCGATGGTTCCTTATGCATTTGGGATCCAACGTCCCTTAAGAGAGTCAATCCTAGCGCTTGTTTTCCCGTCGAGGATTTTGTATGGATTTACATTTCTGTATTTACCTTTCAGCATTATATTATCATTATTATTGCTGTATTGTGGGTTTGGTGGGTGTTCCATGATTGAGAGATAAGCCGGACCTGGGCTTGAGTGCACCTAGATTTAGAGTAGAGATTAGTGGGCGCGCACGTGCTTTGCATGTCCTAGTGTCCCGCGAAATCTACACTCAGACGAGGTTCTTCTGGTTGGCCTTCTGTCCTGCCCTTTGGGTGGCTCGGGTTGCTGGTTAGTTGGATTGTCGACTCTGGGGACCGATCATTTGGAAGTTGGCTAAGTGAGGCCTCTTCAAGATTTGATGATGCCACTCCTTCTGAGAATCGTATCATCAACCCTGAAAGTCTGTGACGCCGACGACCGCATAGGATGCCATACCTTTGTCAGTTACTAGGACATCCACCTGTGAGAGGGTTCGGGGTTATGCAGGTAACTAGACCTCCAGATACCGGTTATTTCTTGATCTAAGATCCTGGGTATTTATGGACAGGTTTGAGGTCTATCAGAGACCAGTCAGATTTCTGGTTTGAGGTCTGTCAGAGACCATTTGGAGTTATATTGTGAGGTCTATCTGCGACCAATGTGGGAGCTTTGTATTGGGTCTATCTGGGACCAGGATTGATGAGTATTGGAGGGTCTATATGAGACTTTGGATGTGGTTCAGGCTTCTCAGCTATAGCACTTGGTCCCTGTTGCATGTTGCTTGCATTGTATCGTTTGCATAATCATTATCATTGCATCCCATTAACGTGTGTCTGTGCTGCAGGTGCATTTGCATATCCCCCGGTTCTAGTGTCTGGACTTCTGAGTATTGATCATGGCTGGTTTAAGGATGACAGTTGCCTATAAGCTACCTATCCCTGATATTACTCCCATCCTGGGTCTGATTTCTCTTGTTGATGAGGATGTCCGTCGAAGCTTCAGGCAGAGTTACGGACGGTTGTTGAGTTTGGTTCGCAAATCCACCGATGATGAATTGAATGGGATGTATACGCTGATGCAATTCTATGACCCGACTTTGAGATGTTTCACATTTGCTGACTTCATTTTGGGGCCTACCATGGAGGAGTATGTAGAGTTTACTGAGCTGCCGGTACAGAATGCAGTTCCTTTTATTCACTCTGCCGCTGAGCCCAAGCTGGAGGATCTAGCTAAGGCCTTGCACATGAATGCTTCTGAGCTGTTGATGACTTCTTGGCGAGGGGTTCCAGGTTTCTCTCTCCAATTTCTGGTTAGTAAGGCTCAAGAGTACGCCAAGAATGGGTGTTGGGTGGTCTTTAACGCTATTTTGGCTCTATGCATTTATGGGATCGTGCTGTTTCCCAATTTCCCAAACTTCGTGGACATGGATGCATTTCACCTGTTTGCTGCTGGCAACCCAGTACCTACACTGATCGGGGACTTCTACCATTCGATGCACTACAGAAATGAGAACAGGAGAGGCAAGAATGTCTCTTGTTGCGTGCCTTTGCTGTACATGTGGTTTAAGAGCCATCTTCCCCTGAAGGGACCTTTTGTGGATAGTGCGACTACAGCTGACTGGCCAGAGCGTATGATGAGGCTGTCTTCTGAAGATATTGAGTGGTTCGACCGAGACTTGCTGGGGTCCGAGCTTATTTTCAGTTGTTCTGGGTATCCTAATGTTCCGTTGATAGGAAGGAAGGGGTGCATCAATTACAACCCATCTCTGTTCGTCCGCCAGTTTGGATACGCGTTGAAGAACCCACCTCAGGAGGAAGAAGTACAGGAATCTCTGTACTTCACCGGTGATTTGAGTGGATAGTTACTAGCCAAGCTTCAGCATGCCTGGACGCGTATTAACAGAAAGGGGAAGCCGCTGTTGGGGAAGAATGATTGTCAGGCATATGCACCCTACAAAGTTTGGATCCAGGAGAGGGAAAGACAGTTACTGATGCCATTTCCAGCTGCGCCGGTCCCTGTTCATGTTCTGGTAGAAGAGCCAACCACTGTCACTATGGAGGTCTACGAGCAAGTTGTGAAGGAAAAGGAAGCCTTGAGGAAGATTAATGAAGAGTTAGAGAAGGAGCTAGCTCAGATGCGGAGTGAGAAGAATAAGGTTGTACGTTCTTTCCAACAACAGATCGAACTAGTAAACAGGCTAGGCGCTGAGTTGACTGAAGAGAAGAAGAAGCGCGAACGTCTGGGTCAAGAGTTCAGAAGCTCTCACGACATGTTGGAGTCCAAAAAGAAAGCACTCGACGCCGCTCACCGAGAAATCTCTTCTTGTAACAAGACATGGAATGCTACGCTGACCAACAACAAAAAGAGGGAAGATAAATTGAAGCAGCAAATTTCTGACCTCGAGGAGCAGTTGAAGGCTAGCATTGAGAAGCATGAAGAGGAGGTAATGGCCAGATATAGTCTCCAGAATGCACTGAACAAGGCCATCGAAGACAGGAACGAAGCAGTATCTCAGAAGCGGAAGCTAGAGGATCGCTGCGGAGAAGGGGCATGGGAAGAAACTGCTGGTGACGTGCGACGTGTTCTCAAGAGAAGAACCCATCTTGTCGAGGGTCTGCTTACCCGACCAAGCCATCCAAAGACCAAGAAGTTAATAGAAGAGTACCGAGCTTATGGGAGTACTTGATCATTTCATGTATTAGCTTGTATGCTTTATTTGCATAGTGCTGACCATCACCAGGATTGTTGGTTGAGGTCATGCCGTCTTATTATACTCTCAGTGATATTGTATTCTTGGATTTCGCTGCAATATACGAGGTTTTCTATGATTCGGCTCCGATCACTGTCTTGCTAGCACTGTCAATGCACTGGCACATTCACACTAGAATCGGGGAACGATAATCCCTAAAGCACAGACACATATTGCATTTTTCATACATACTCATATTTGCATTACAGGTTTGTGATCCATGTATCTTATCTCCTGCATCTTTAATTCAGGTATTTTCAGGATTGCAGAAAAGCGGGTCCACCGTTACTCTACAAGGATCAACCAGAAGAAGATCATGGACAACGTGCAGAGTGAAATGCAAGAGATGCGTGACAGGATGGCCCTGCTCATGCAAACCATGGAGACTATCGCCAAAGGACAAGAGCAGCTGCAGAATCTGGTCCAGCCGATAGTCGCACGGGCTGAGAACAACGGGACACCGCAGGGTGAAAATATTGCTGCTTCTCCCCGAGTTGAGAATCGTCAAAGTGCTGATGCTATTCCCACTACCGGTTTGAATGCTGGAGAAACTGGTCCTGTAGGTGGAGGTGTGAACGCCGGTAATATGAATGTCAATGCAGATACTGCTGGGGTATTTGTGGGTAATGTCAACCAGGGTTTCAATGGAGGCGTTGAGAATGTCGGAATGAATGGTATTAATGGTAACCAGGGCTTCAATGGTGTGAATATGGGATATGGAAGCATGGCTGGCGCCAAGGCTGGGTTTGGTGGCTACGGTAATCTTGGATATGGAGCTGGCGCATACAACACTCAAGAGATGGGTAATCTGAGGTATGACCCCAGGTATGTCCAAACAGGGCCGGGCCGTGATGCTGATTATGTTGGATATGATGCAGTACCTCGCTGGGAAGATCGCCAGGAGGACGTGTTCTCTGGTCAGAACGAAGGCTATGAAAGAGCCAGGGATGACAACCATCGGATGAGATTGCTAGAAGAGAAAGTGAATGCATTGGCCAGCCAGAATGCTCTTGGGCTGGATATGTCAAATATGGGGTTAGTCCCAGGGTTGAGGGTACCTCTGAAATTCAAAGCACCGTCATTTGATAAGTACAAAGGGGATACATGCCCTAGGGTGCATGTGCGCGCATTTTACAGGCGTATGTCTGCATATTCTGAGGATGAAAAGATGTTAATGCACTTCTTCCAGGATAGCCTGTCAGGGCCATCGCTGGAGTGGTACATGAGCTTGGAGCCTACTCAGATCAGGAGTTGGAAAGAGCTGGCAGAGGCTTTTGTTCGACACTACCAGTATAATAGTGATCTCGCCCCTAACCGAGTTCAGTTGCAAAGCATGTCTCAGAAGTCTAGCGAGAGCTTTAAAGAATACGCCTAGAGATGGCGAGATCTGGCGGCTAGGGTACACCCTCTGATGGTGGAGCGCGAAATGATGGATATGTTCATAGGGACTTTCTCTGGAATGTACTATGATCGGCTGCTCAATTTTTCGATGAGTACTTTCTCTGAGTTGATCTTGATGGGGGAGCGCATTGAAAACGGGGTGAAGATTGGTAAAATTCAAGCGGGCGAGTCCAGTTCCGCAGGAGGTAATAAGAAGACGTTTGGTGGTAAAAGGCAGGGTGATACCAATGCTGTATACAATGCTCGACGAAAGAATAAAAGTCAGAACTGGCGTCAGCAGTCGCAGGTTGCAAGTGTAACCATCCCAGGGCCTTCTCAGCAGCAGATACAACAACCGCAGCAGCAGGCTCAGCAGCAGCCTAATAATAATCAGCGTAGGCTTCAGAACCCACGACCGAGAAAAGTATTCGAGGTACCGCCGGTATCATATGCAGAACTCCTTCAAACTTTGTTGAAATTGCAGTTAGTCGAGAAGAGGACCTTAGCACCACCAACTGGCCAGCCGCCAGTCGGATATGATGTTAATGAGCACTGTGACTTCCGTTCGGGTGCACCAGGGCACAATATTGAAAATTGCCTAGCTTTCAAGCATAAAGTGCAGGACTTGCTTGATAGTACGGCTATTAACTTCGAGAAGGAAGGTCCCAATATCACGCAACAGCCAATGCCCAAGCATGGTGGGGCTGGGGCCAATGCAATCATGTTAGATGATGAGTTGAACTTGGTTTCGGAAGTGAGTGAGCTGAAAACCCCTTTGAGTTTCGTAAAGCAGCGCTTGTTGAAAGGAGGAGTCTATCCCGGCTGCGGCGAAGAGTGTGATGACTGTTTGGTTCAACTTGAGGGCTGTGAGAATTTGAAAAGGGGAGTTCAAGGTTTGATTGATGAAGGAACTTTGCAGTTTGACAGGGCTGTGGGGCGAGAGAAGTCTGTTGAGACGGAATCTGAAGAAGAGCGTGAGGAGATTGCTACGATCACCATTCCGTTCAAATCGGTGGCAATTTCGGCGTCGTCGAAAAGGCCGACCATTACTATTACCAAGGCTAAGCCAGTCCCTTTTGAAAGCACAAAGGCAGTCCCGTGGTGCTATGGTGCTGAGGTGTATTGTAATGGGGAGAAGGTTGACTTGAATGATTCGCCGGCAGGATCCGTGGATAACGTAGTAGGAGCAGGTGGTATAACCCGGAGCGGGAGAATTTTCACTTCACCTGAGGTTGAAGCAGAGAGGCTTGCCAGGGGTAAGAGTAAAGTTGTTGAGGGGGAATCTTCGGGGAGTAAAGAGAAAGAGCCGATAACCAAAGATGTGGAAGAATTCATGAGGTTAATTCGCAAAAGTGATTACAAGATTGTAGATCACCTGCAGCAGACCCCGTCAAAGATCTCCATATTATCGCTGCTGTTGTGTTCTGAAGCGCATAGAAATGCCCTGTTGAAGGTACTTGAGACATCCTTCGTGCCGCAAGAGATTTCAGTTAATCAGCTGGAGGGAGTTATGGCACATGTTAACGCTGGGCATGGTCTGGGATTCACGGATTTTGACTTAACGCCTAGAGGGCGCGATCACAATAATGCCTTGCACATCTCTATCGAATGCCGGGGCACTGTTTTATCCCATGTGCTGGTAGACACTGGGTCCTCATTGAATGTGTTACCAAAGAAAGCCCTGTTGAAATTAGATACCCGTGGGTTGTTATGCACACCTAGTGACTTGGTAGTGAGGGCCTTTGACGGAACGAGGAGGTCAGTATTCGGGTCGATAGCGTTACCTATTCAGGTAAGTCCGGAGATGTTTGATACGGTGTTTTACATCATGGACATCCAGCCTGCGTATAGCTGTTTGATCGGAAGACCTTGGATTCATGCCGCTGGGGCAGTGACTTCTACGCTCCATCAGAAGCTGAAATATATGGTTGAGGGGAGTATTGTGACGGTGTGTGGCGAAGAGGATATCTTAGTCAGTCATTTGTCTTCTTTCAAGTACGTGGAGGTAGATGGAGAGATTCATGAAACGCTATGCCAGGCGTTCGAGGGGGTGAAAGTTAAAGAAGAAGCTCCAGTGACGAATGAAGGGCAAGAGGTGGCTGTCTCCTCATATAAAGAAGCCAAGGCGTTGGTACAAGCAGGAGAGACTCAGAAGTGGGGGCAAGTTCTGGACATCCCAGTGAAGCAAGACAAGTATGGCTTGGGGTACCGCCCATCTTCCTCGCATAGTGCGCCTAAGTACAAGGGACCTGTCGTGTTCACGCCCGGAGGAGTTAGCTTCGAAAGGATCAATGCCGTGTCTGATACGGAGGAAGGGGATAGCGATTGCGACGTGGACGCATGGATTCGACCCAGCACGCCAGGGCAAAGCCTATGCAACTGGTCCATCCAGGACGTCATCCAAGTCACCAAACAGTAATGCATTTTTTTTCCAATCATTGTATGATCACATGCCTTGCCCGGGGCATCGTTGATCTTGTCTTAGGGCCTAACTGTTTACTTGTATGTTTGCATAATCAATAAATGACGGCGTTTTTTACATTCAAATGTTGTGATCCTTTTCTTTCTGTTTTATTTTATTTTTCAATAAAATGGCAGCGTGGTTATGCATTTTGCTTGTACATCATTTTGAAGCACTTAACCGTTTCCCTCGCAGGATTCATGAATTTTCAGATGACACCGACCAAAAACTTCCTATGACTCGTTTAGACTTCGAGCATCCGATCTTCCAAGCTGAGGAGGAGATTGTGGAGGACAGTGACTTACCAGAAGAGCTTAGTCGGTTATTGAAGCAAGAGGAGAGAGTCATTCTGCCTCACCAGGAAGAGATTGATATTGTCAACTTGGGGTCTGAAGAATGCGTCAGGAACATCCGTATAGGGGCTGCATTGCAAGAGGACATCAAGCGAGAGCTTATTGAGATGCTGCGTGAATACAGTGATATATTTGCTTGGTCCTACGAGGACATGCCGGGTTTGGACACTGATATGGTTGTTCATCGCCTGCCGTTGAGGGAAGATTGCCCGCCTGTGAAGCAAAAGCTCAGAAGGACTCGTCCTGACATGGCCGTAAAGATAAAAGAAGAGGTGCAGAAGCAATGGGATGCTGGGTTCCTGGCTGTTACCACCTATCCCACTTGGGTCGCTAATATCGTGCATGTGCCAAAGAAAGATGGCAAGGTTCGAATGTGCATTGACTATAGGGATCTAAACAAGGCGAGCCCGAAAGATGACTTCCCGCTGCCGCATATTGACGTGTTAGTCGACAACACGGCTCAGTTTTCAGTGTTTTCCTTCATGGATGGCTTTTCAGGGTATAACCAGATCAAAATGGCTCCGGAAGATATGGAAAAAACGACCTTTATCACCCCGTGGGGGACCTTCTGTTATAAGGTGATGCCCTTCGGTTTGAAAAATGCTGGGGCAACGTATCAGCGGGCTATGACAACGCTTTTTCACGACATGATGCACAGAGAGATCGAGGTGTATGTCGATGACATGATTGCCAAGTCTCAAACAGAGGAAGAACACCTGGTTAATCTGCTGAAGTTGTTCAAGAGGCTGAGGAAGTTCAGGCTGAGGCTGAATCCTAATAAATGTACCTTCGGAGTGAGATCCGGGAAGCTACTGGGGTTCATTGTAAGCAAGAAAGGAATCAAGGTCGATCCTGCAAAAATAAAAGCTATACAAGAGATGCCAGCACCGAGGACAGAAAAAGAAGTCCGTGGATTCTTAGGGAGGTTGAATTACATTGCTAGGTTCATCTCTCACCTAACGACCACGTGTGAACCATTATTCAAGCTGTTAAAGAAAGATCAAGCGGTGGTCTGGAACGACAATTGCCAAAGGGCATTCGAAAAGATAAAAGAATACTTGCAGGAACCTCCGGTGTTGATACCCCCAGTAGCGGGATGACCACTGATTATGTATCTGACGGTTCTGGAGAACAGTATGGGTTGTGTTCTCGGTCAACATGACGAGACAGGGCGGAAAGAGCATGCAATTTACTACTTGAGTAAAAAGTTCACAGATTGTGAATCTCGATACTCTATGCTCGAAAAGACGTGTTGTGCATTGGCGTGGGCCGCCAAACGTCTAAGACAGTACATGCTGAATCATACAACCATGCTGTATCAAAGATGGATCCGATCAAATATGTGTTTGAGAAGCAAGCGCTCTCTGGAAGGATTGCTAGATGGCAAATGGTATTGACAGAATACGATATCCAGTATGTTTCCCAGAAGGCCATTAAGGGAAGTGTTTTGTCCGAATATCTCGCCGAACAGCCAATTGAGGATTATCAGCCTATGAAGTTTGAGTTTCCTGATGAGGACATAATGTACTTGAAGGCTAAAGATTGTGATGAGCCGTTGCCTGGTGAAGGACCTGAGCGGAGTTCCCAGTGGCAACTGATTTTTGATGGGGCTGTCAATTCGTACGGTAGCGGGATCGGGGTAATCATTACAACTCCCCACGGGTCGCACATCCCGTTCACAGCCAGATTGACTTTTTCAGTGACGAATAATGAAGCCGAGTATGAAGCTTGCATTATGGGGTTGGAGGAGGCTATCGATATGAGGATTAAGAATCTGGATGTATATGGGGATTCAGCATTGGTTGTGAATCAGATTAAGGGAGAGTGGGAGACGCGCCAACCTAATCTGGTGCCGTACATGAATTATGCAAGAAGGTTGCTACCTTTCTTTGATAGGGTGGAGTTCCATCATGTACCTCGGGCAGAGAATCAAATGGCAGACGCCCTTGCAACGTTATCCTCGATGTATAAAGTCAACCGCTGGAATGAGGCTCCCAGCATTGTCATCTCTCGCCTTGATAGGCCGGCCTTTGTGTTTGCAATTGATGAAGCATCTGACGGTAAACCTTGGTATTTCGACATACAGAATTTCCTGAAGAGTAAGGAATATCCGGCTGGGGCATCCAGTCGTGACCAGAAGACTCTAAGGAGATTAGCAGGCAACTTCTATCTGAATCCCGATGGCGTTTTGTATAGAAGGAACCACGATTTGGTACTCCTCCGGTGTGTAGACGAGAAGGAAGCCAACTTACTCATGGAAGAATTCCATGAAGGAACTTTTGGCACACATGCCGGTGGACATGCTATGACCCGAAAGTTGTTGCGAGCGGGGTATTATTGGTTGAAGATGGAAATGGACTGTTTCAAGTTTGCCAAGCGGTGTCACAAGTGCCAGATCTATGCGGATAAGATTCATGTGCCACCAAGTCCTCTGAATGTTATGGCATCCCCATGGCCTTTCTCCATGTGGGGAATCGATATGATTGGCAAGATTGAGCCTACTGCTTCTAATGGGCATCGCTTCATTCTGGTTGCGATCGATTACTTCACCAAGTGGGTAGAAGCAGCATCTTACACCAATGTGACGAAGCAGGTGGTGGCCAGATTTATCAAGAAGGATATAATTTGCAGATACGGTATTCCTGAAAGGATCATCACTGATAATGGTTCGAATTTGAACAACAAGATGATGAAAGATCTGTGTCGGGATTTCAAGATCGAGCATCATAATTCATCTCCCTACAGACCCAAGATGAATGGCGCCGTTGAGGCGGCCAACAAGAACATAAAGAAAACTGTTCAGAAGATGGTGGTAATGTATAAGGATTGGCATGAGATGCTGCCATTCGCTTTGCACGGTTATCGTACTACAGTGCGTACATCAACCGGGGCAACACCGTTCTCACTGGTATATGGCATGGAGTCTGTCCTGCCATTGGAGGTTGAGATACCATCGTTGAGGGTTTTGCTTGATGTTAAGCTGGACGAGGCAGAATGGGTGAAAAGTAGATTGAATCAGCTGAGCTTGATAGATGAGAAAAGACTGGCATCCATTGCGCACGGTAGGCTGTATCAGGGCCGGATGAAGAAAGCGTTCGACAAGAAGATTCGACCTCGAAGCTTTCAGACGAGTGATCTTGTGCTGAAGAAGATTCTCCCACCGCAATCGGATCACAGGGGCAAATGGACTCCCAATTACGAAGGTCCATACGTCGTGAGAAAGGTCTTCTTCGGAGGAGCCTTATTGTTATCCACCATGGATGGTGAAGACTTTTCGTCCCCTATGAACTCGGACGCAGTTAAAAAATACTTTGCTTAAAATTGACCCGCTGGACAGTAAAAAGAGAGTCCAGGCAAAAATGGGGCATCCTGGCGAACCAAAAAACAGAATAAAAAGGTTCGGGCAAAAGTTAGGGATAAAATGAAAAAATGTACACCCGCGAAGTCGAAAACCTACACTGGGCGGCTTCGGCAAAAAGGGGTATCCCGGTGAATCGAAAACCCGCAAAGGGCGATTCACACAAAAGTTAGGGATTTGAGAAGCAAATGACTGCGGTCCGAGTTTGATTGTTAGCGGTTTGGGAGCATCTGGGGGGTCAATTATCCAAAGTAATCTCTTCCGAAGACAAAGATCGGGAAAGCGTCAGAGTCCGACGAGTCATAGGAGGATCGGTTCATGGTGTTCGTCTGTAACGCGTTGCCGACATGTGTACAAATTTTATTCTGTATATTTGTATACTTCTGCATTTTGTTTATGTGTGACTACCTCTTTTCAGGAGTTGCATCTGATGTACAGATCTTGCCTATTCTCAGGCCGTTATCAATAAAGTGTTTTATTCAGTATAGCGTGTGACTTTGGTTTTAATTTTTTACAGTTTTGTTTGTAAAAAGCGCTGATGTTTGTGATAAACTTACATGCGTGTAACCAGGCGGGCCTCGGCCTATGATTGTCAAAACCAAAAATTACCTGAATGGTTGTCGTGGGTGATTACCAAGATGTCTCTTTTTGCATAGATTGCCTTGTGTTTGCTTGTTGACTTTTGCAGGTATTCAAAAATTCGCGAAGTTCCCTGCCAGAGTCCATGGCAGGCTGGTACCCTCCCCAGAGGTTGAATGTTGTGTCTTCCCCAGTGAAGTCTCCCCAGGCAAAACTGAATGTTGTCTCCCCAGGAGAGCTAAGATCAATGTATCTTCAGTAGATCAGAATTAGCTTATCAAGCAGAGCAGAGTCTTCCCCAGTGAAGGTCGAGATGGATGTGATTAACTCCCCAAAGAGTTTCTTGTGTAGTGCAGATCGGAATGTGTAGTTCAATCCCCAGATCAGTGATAGCGGGATGATTTCCCCAGCTCGGTGATAGCAGGAGAAGTTCCCCACAGAGTGTGATCAGGTGGTTGGAGCTGCTGAAAGGAGTTTTCCCGAGCAGTATTGTCCTTTCCTTCCCCAGCAAGTCGCTCTTCCTCGTCAGGAGGATCGTCCTCAGCAGATTTTGGAGTTTCGAGTTTGTGAGCTATCTCCTCAGCAGGATGGTCATCCCCAACGGAGTTAATTCATCTTTCCAACATTTATTTTGTTGGAGGCGTATCGGTAGCAGTCCGGTCATCCCCAGCAGATCCAGTGTGTCTTCAACATTTATTTTGCTGAAGCTACTCTTCGCATAAGCATGCATCATGAGCATTTACATTCTACACGAGTACGTAGCATCTCGACGCAGTATGGAAACATTACGTGCATCTTTGAAACATAAGCCAGGTGGTTACCTCTTCAGTTTCAGATATGTTTGTTCCCTGCCGATAAGAGAAATCGTGGTTTCAGGAAGACGTGGGTTTTGTGGTCGAGGTACGGAGTGATCGTATTTGTACCATCTACGGGGTTCATATTGTAAGGCACGCAGTAATCGTGCTGATTTTGAAGTATTAATTTGTGGCCCAAGTACGCAGTAATCGTATTGGTACCATCTATGGGGTTCATGTTGTAGGACACGCAGTAATCGTGTTGATCTTGGTATGTGTGTCAGTGGTCGGATGGCGCAGTGATCGTATTCGTCCCGATCTAAGGAGATTGCTTTGTAAGGCACGCAGTGACCGTGTTGGCATCAACTCGGGGGTTTATTGAGCAGGACGCGCAGTGATCGTGTTCACTCTATTGGTGGTGCAGGACACGCAGTGATCGTGTTTACCATCTCATGTGATGTTGTTAGCCTGTATACGCAGTGATCGTATTCGTCTGTTATGCAGTGGTTATAGATTGACACGCAGTGAACGTGTTCATCTAGTTGTTTGTGGCCGAAGTACGCGGTGATCGTATTCGTCCCATGTTTGAAGTTGTGTCACCACACGCAGTGATCGTGTTTCCTCCAGTCAAGAGGGCCGTGACATGGAGCGCGCAGTGATCGCGTCTACCCGGTGTATGAGTGATCGTATTCGTTCGGTCATGTGGGTTAGTTGAGACACACAGCACGCAGTGATCATGTTTTCTCCAGTCAAGAGGATCGTGGCTCAGAACGCGCAGTGATCGTGTTCGAACGCGCAGTGATCGTGTTCGAACGCGCAGTGATCGTGTTCAAAATACGCAGTGATCGTATTTGTATAACACGTGGTGATCGTGTTGACAGCTCCATAGGAACTTGTGATGCGGAGCATGCAGTGATCGTGGTTATCGTATCAGTTTGTTTTGTTGGTCGAAATACGCAGTAATCGTATTCGTCCTATTACATGGGTTGGTTTTGCAGCACACGCAGCGATCGTGTTCATCATATGGGTGGTTGAAGTACGCAGTGAACGTGTTCATCTCTTCTATGTGGATTTATTCCGTCTGGCACGCAGTGATCGTGTTTATCTCATCCGGTTGGATTTATGGTCGATGTGATTTTGGTTATCGTGTTTGTCCCATTATGTGATTTTGTTTGTGGCATCAAGGAGCGCAGTGATCGTGTTTTCTTCTGTCAAGAGGGTTGTGGGGTAGAACGCGCAGTGATTGTGTTCGTCTTGTTACAGAGGATTGTTGTGCCAGACACGCAGTGATCGTGTTCGTCATAGCATGTTCCCCTAGCAGAGTTGCTTGGTCAAGCATTTCTCTTTCTCCCCAGCCGAGTCCTTTCTCAAAGTGCTTTGGAAATGGCGTGTGGCCGATTTTGGGTGGTTACTCATAGTTACCTCAGTAGAGATGTAATCCCCAGCGGGGTGGTCTTCAACGAGATACTTGGTTAAGTTCCTCGTGGTCCCCGACAGGGTATTCTTCGACAAGTCGCTTGGTTAAGTTACTTGTATTCCCCAGCTGAGTTTTTCTCAGGATGTTGTGGATTTAGCATTATAAGACGGTAACGCAGTTTGTGGGTCGTCACCCGCAATTCCCCCAACAGAGTTATGTTCTCCAGCAGGGTGTTACTTCAATGGGTTACTTGGTTAAGTCCCTCATAGTCCCCAGCAGGGAGCTTGCTACAGGAGTTGTTCGGTTAAATTCCTCGTACTTTTCAACAAGGTTATTCTCGTCAAGGGCGCTTGGTTAAGTTCCCAATTTCCCCAGCAGGTGTTTGACGGCAGTCGTCAGAATTGTCCTCAGAGTTACTTGGTTAAGTTTCTCATCTCCCTGCAGAGCCGGTTGTTCATGTCTTCGAACATTGCCCCGCTTGGTTAAGCGTCTGCTCGTTCTTCAAGATACGAAAGGTTGATCAGTGAAGTCAACATGACAAGTGAAGTCAATATGCTCCCGCTAGTTAGCGTGTGCTTGGTTGACAAGTGAGATCAACAGAGGTTGATAAGTGAGATCAACAGAGGTTGATAAGTGATGTCAACAATTTCTCGTTGTTTGGTGTACGCTCATTTCTTCGGAATGGAGTGGTCTGCGGACGATATTCGATTATTTTACAAAACAGATTGACAGAGGGAGGGCTAGTTGTTGCTGTGATAACAGAAGCCAGTTCCCAGGGTTTTCCCAAGCAGTAGTCGTTTTCGCAATTTATTTTTGCGGTTGGCAAATTTCCGGGTTCTTTCGTATTCAACTGTCTCGTACCTCGAATGTCTGAAGGTTGCGCGCTCTTCTTCCAGTCGGGTCCAAGTCGCTTGAATAGGGGCAGCTGTTGCACCCCAAAATTTGCTCAACCTTTTCTAACCTAGGTTTATGTTTCAATTGCATAATCATTTGCATTAGCATCATGTACATAGTGTATTCATCTGCATTGCATAGCATAGGCAGGCTATCTTAATCAGAGGATCAAGTGCTATCCTTATCTCAAGAGGCATATTCAAGGGTTTCATTCATATTCAAGACTACTCAGGTCATCAGGGAAGAATTTGAGCTTTGAAGAGTTGACAGGTTGATCAGTGAGTTCTCTCCTATCTTGAGGGTGTTTGGGGATTATCAGAGGAAGAGTGGGAGCTATGAGCCAAGGGCATGAGGTGTGTAAGGATGTTATGAGGAGCCTAGATGATCATTTTTGAGAAGAGCCAAGTCATTGGAATGATTGCAAGAGCCTCAGTGAAAGTCAGTCAACTAGGGTCAACACTAGGTCAATCCTAGGTCAAAGAATTGTTTTGAAGGGAATCAAGGATCATTTGAAGAATGTGGGGGTCATTATTTGCTATAGGGATATAGATATGATGTTGTGCTAAATAAAAATCAGAGGGATCAAGGAGAAATGGAGTTACCAAATTAGGGTTTTAATGTAAAATCCCCTGATTTAGGTCAAACTTCAAAGCAGTGTAACTCAAGATGCAAGCTTCATATGAATTTATGGTCCACATGAAACTTGTAGAGTATCTTCATAGATTTAATTTTAGTGGTGGAAGTCATCAAGATGATTTATAGAACTCAAGTTATAGCTCTTGCAAGTTACAGGTCATCTGAGGGCACTGAAATTTGTCTGTGAAAGTTGTCTGTCTTCCAAACAACTTTTGACCTTCAAGGAGTTTTCAAATGGATTTCTGGCCAACATGAGAGTTGTTCATTATTGTGTTAGATTTCTAGAAAGGTATGGTATGCCTTCATATGATTTGTGGAACTCTACTTATGGTCTTGGAAAGCAAAGGGTATTTTGGTCATCTGAGGATTACAGGTCATTCTTAGCCTATGCCTAAAACGCATGCAAGGAAGCTTCAAATGAAAAACTTCACAACATCAAAGTTGCTCAAAATGTCATTTTAAGTCTAGAAAAGAAGTCATGGAAGTTTGGAAATGCATAGAACAAGACTTGACCAAAGTTGGTGAAAAATGACCTAAAAAAGGCATATAAGTTGAAAAAGTTGAAATGAAAAATTGGTTTGAGAGATCTACACATCCAAAATGGGTCATCCAATATACCAAATTGAATCCAAACATAATTTTAAAGACATTGGTTCAGCCACTTTTTTGAGTTAGGGGTTAAATTTTGGACTTGCTTTGTATTTTTGTTACTTGCATAATAAGGCAAGTATGGAAAACTTGGCACAAGGTGAATTTCAAGGCAAGGAGCTTGTTTTTTCACACATACACTTTCAATAACTCATGAGAATAGATTTTGACACAAGTTTAGAAGGGATATGCATGAGATGAGGGATATTCAAAAGTATTATGTCATGAGAAGTTCCATGAATTTCCACCACATTCTAGAATCTTCTAAGATCAATCCAGAAATTTCTAGATCTGTCCATCATCATCTATAAAAGGAGTGTGGATCATTGGTGCAAGGGGTTGGTGAAAAGAGGGAGAGAAGAGAGAGAATTCTATGGTTGCTTCCATTGTAAGAAAGTGAGAGAATTATCATAATCTTCCATTTTCTGTTCAAGAGAGTTCTTCATTTTCAGTCTTTGGTATATTGTGAGTGTGAATGAGCACGAGGCAAGGTCCATTAATGGAGGTTTAAGGAGCTTTTTCCCAAAACTCAAGATTGTGCACCAGAGTTGCAGCCAAGAATCCAAGCACTCATCATCATAATTGTTGCAAACAGAAAGATTCTCATCAAGTAAAGATCATCCTCGAAGGGTTACAAGCATTGGATTGGACTGTAACCACCTCTGCCATAGCTACTAAGCAGGTTGGTGATTTCATTTCTATCTCCATAATTAGGTGTTGTTAGGTTAGATTATTAGTGTAAAAGTGTTAGGTTTAGATAGATGAATATGTACCCCATCTGTTATGGCCATTGGTGAAGGTTAGGATTAGGGCAGTTCAACTTTCTTGATCTATAACTCCTAGGTTAGGGCACTATGATCTTAGTTCTTATGTTCAGCATGATTACCATAACCCATAGATCACTCTAGGGTAGTTTCAGCAAGTTTGATAACCATGCACATCAGGTGCAATTCATGGTGTCCAAGACTTCCAGCCATCGAGCTTGATTATATAATGAGTTTCAGCAGAATCCAAGTGAAGGATCTTGTATAGGGCTTTGAGTAGGCCATTTTTGGTTTTGGGATCGAGGGATTTGGGTGAGTGAGGAGGGAGAACCGAGCTGTGGAAGTTTGTGCATGGAAGAGGGGAATTCTGAAACCCTAGGTTGAGTTGGAGAAGACGATACGAGGGCCGTTAGATCATTCTTTTTATTTGACTTCTTAAACTAATCCAAGGGCTGATGTTTAAAGTTGAGAAACGGAGGGAAAGACTGAAGTGAAACGATGCGTTTCACTTAAAACGCAACCATGGGCCTGGATTCAGATTCATATCCCCACCCCCCATATGGAAGCCCAATGAATTTTAACCGGGAATTGTTGCTTTCTGCACCGCTTGCGTTTCAAATTTTCTTTTATTTTCAATTCATTTTTCTGATGCGTACTGGGCCTGGCATATTTGTTATTCGTGCCCCCATATTCATGGCCCATCAGGAATTTCAACTGGGCGAAGCTGCTTATGGCACCCCCCCCCCCCCCCCCAATTTTATTTCTTTGTGTTTTTTATTCTTTAATATTTCTAGCATCTTAGAAAATTCATAAAAAATTGGAAAAAGCTTAGTTTTAATTGGTTCTTTTTGTGGTAGATCAATAATTTTGTTAAGAAAAATACTAAATAATAAAAATGGCATTTTATTTTGTTTTGATATTTTTTGTGTATTTTTCCTTTAAATAGCTTTTTAATGGATTTAGTTTGGTACTTAAATTTGTTGATTTTTGTTCTAATAGTTCCCCTTAGATTTAGGGTTCATTCTTTTTAGGGTGATTAGCATAGGACTTTAACTTGTATATAGGATTTAATTCATAATTTTAGGATTAATCTTTAGGTGATTTGTTTAGGTGTGATTAGTATGATCAAAATTAGGGTTTTAAATGAGCATAGGTAAGATAGATTAATTCTTTTAGGAATTTTTGATTTGATTTTGGGGTATGGGACTATAGGGGTTATGGGTATGAGATAGATCGCTTAGAAATTGTTAGGATTCCCCTACTGCTATTAGTATATTGCTTATATTTGATTGATTGTGTGGTGTGCCCTCTTTAGGGTTATTATTTTGTCTGTGTGGGGTATTGGGCTTGTTTGGGACCTGGGGTTTGAGCTGAAGACTGTGTTGATGAAGCCCATCTGAAGATTAGAGAATGAAGACCAACTTCCAGGGTTGATGAGGAGTATCTCTTGCTGGCAGCTGTTGAAGTTTGTAGGATCTAGGAGTTAGGCAGAGCCCTAGAGTAGAAAACTTGATTCTCAAACATGGAAGGTCTTGATTGCCTCCATCCTTCTCTGTGATGCAGAGTCTCTCTAAGACACTCACCCCATTCCTTTGGAAGGCTTGGTGCTAGTGTCTAAGAGATAGAACTCTTGAGAGAAAATATCCTATGTGTTGATAGCAGTCTGTTTGCCACCCTTGGTGGTCAACTAATTGCTTAACACCCAGTTCACTCTTGTGATTGATTCCTCAGCTCGGAGGTTAGAACTTGAAGAAAAGCCATTGGGAGATTGAAGATAAAGTCTGATGCTTGCTTGAAGCCTGTGGATAGCTGATGCCTGCTTGAAGCCTGAAGATAGTTGTTGATGCTGATGAAGACTGCTTTTGCTGTTTAGCTTTTAGCTGTTTTATTTCTTGATGTATTGTGTGATTTTCCTGGATTGTATTGTTTGCTGTTTAACCTGCTGGGTTGAAAGTGAATCCTGTTCACTTTTGCCTATTGTTTTCTAGGTTCGAGGTTGAGTGGGACTCCCTTGCCTCGCTTGTATTGTTGCATCCATGCATTTTACTGCTTTATTGTATATATCTGCTGTTTCTGTTTCCGTCTATTCCCTTAGGATCTCTGTTTCTCTCTGCGCAAGAGAGGAGCATGATAGACATTAGGAGTTAACCCATGCATGATAACATTAGGGTAGATTTTATTCCCCCTTTTAACCCTAGGATTTGTAGAGTGTCATTTCTTCTTTCTCCAAAACAACAGAAAAACACTAATAAAGGTTATAACAGAGATCAATTCATTTCTTCCGTCAAAAGATTTAATCAAACATCAACCTTTTTGCAATAAGAAAACCCTTGTTTAAGGTGAGATTTTTCGTAAAAGACACTTGAACAGCTTGTGTCGTGCGTAGCCCGAACTACGTTTGCTCTGATCTTCCATGCTGTGTGGAAGTACGTAGGCATAGGATGCGATATCCTAGCGAGCAACCTTCACCCACCTTTCTCGTAGTTAGGCGAACTACGTTGACTCTGATTTCTCGTTCCAGACGGGAATACGTAGGCATAAAGTGCGACGCTTTGCCGAGTCATGTTTTCTTTTCTTTTCAGACCTCATCCTTTAGTTTAGATAGAAGCGTAATCCGTACAAACCAAGCAAGCGTGGATCCCGTCGAGTACGACGGACGTGAGGGGTGCTAATACCTTCCCCTTGCGTAACCGACTCCCGAACCCAGGTTTTGGTTGCGATGACCATACCTTTTCCCGTTTTTGCGAGGTTTACTTCGAGCGTTTCCTTTCCCTCCTGTGGGATAAATAACGCACGGTGGCGACTCTTCTGTCAGCCGACGCCGATTTTCGCAGTAGCGACAGCTGGCGACTCTGCTGGGGATCCAACGTCCCCTGGCTGCTAAGGACTGCGATGGTTCCTTATGCATTTGGGATCCAACGTCCCTTAAGAGAGTCAATCCTAGCGCTTGTTTTCCCGTCGAGGATTTTGTATGGATTTACATTTTTGTATTTACCTTTCAGCATTATATTATCATTATTATTGCTGTATTGTGGGTTTGATGGGTGTTCCATGATTGAGAGATAAGCCGGACCTGGGCTTGAGTGCACCTATATTTAGAGTAGAGATTAGTGGGCGCGCACGTGCTTTGCATGTCCTAGTGTCCCGCGAAATCTACACTCAGACGAGGTTCTTCTGGTTGGCCTTCTGTCCTGCCCTTTGGGTGGCTCGGGTTGCTGGTTAGTTGGATTGTCGACTCTGGGGACCGATCATTTGGAAGTTGGCTAAGTGAGGCCTCTTCAGGATTTGATGATGCCACTCCTTCTGGGAATCGTATCATCAACCCTGAAAGTCTGTGACACCGACGACCGCATAGGATGCCATACCTTTGTCAGTTACTAGGACATCCACCTGTGAGAGGGTTCGGGGTTATGCAGGTAACTAGACCTCCAGATACCGGTTATTTCTTGATCTGAGATCCTGGGTATTTATGGACAGGTTTGAGGTCTATCAGAGACCAGTCAGATTTCTGGTTTGAGGTCTGTCAGAGACCATTTGGAGTTATGTTGTGAGGTCTATCTGCGACCAATGTGGGAGCTTTGTATTGGGTCTATCTGGGACCAGGATTGATGAGTATTGGAGGGTCTATATGAGACTTTGGATGTGGTTCAGGCTTCTCAGCTATAGCACTTGGTCCCTGTTGCATGTTGCTTGCATTGCATCGTTTGCATAATCATTATCATTGCATCCCATTAACGTGTGTCTGTGCTGCAGGTGCATTTGCATATCCCCCGGTTCTAGTGTCTGGACTTCTGAGTATTGATCATGGCTGGTTTAAGGATGACAGTTGCCTATAAGCTACCTATCCCTGATATTACTCCCATCCTGGGTCTGATTTCTCTTGCTGATGAGGATGTCCGTCGAAGCTTCAGGCAGAGTTACGGACGGTTGTTGAGTTTGGTTCGCAAATCCACCGATGATGAATTGAATGGGCTGTATACGCTGATGCAATTCTATGACCCGGCTTTGAGATGTTTCACATTTGCTGACTTCATTTTGGGGCCTACCATGGAGGAGTATGTAGAGTTTACTGAGCTGCCGGTACAGAATGCAGTTCCTTTTATTCACTCTGCCGCTGAGCCCAAGCTGGAGGATCTAGCTAAGGCCTTGCACATGAATGCTTCTGAGCTGTTGATGACTTCTTGGCGAGGGGTTCCAGGTTTCTCTCTCCAGTTTCTGGTTAGTAAGGCTCAAGAGTACGCCAAGAATGGGTGTTGGGTGGTCTTTAACGCTATTTTGGCTCTATGCATTTATGGGATCGTGCTGTTTCCCAATTTCCCAAACTTCATGGACATGCATGCATTTCACCTGTTTGCTGCTGGCAACCCAGTACCTACACTGATCGGGGACTTCTACCATTTTAAAACTGTTGTGACCTATTCGCCATTCTCAAACAACAATGACGACATCTCTTTCAATTCCGCTCAATATCTTCTTCTTCCATCAAACTCAAACCACACCCACTTCTTCATTTCTTCATCACCAAACCGTTACCTTTTTCTGCAGAAAAACCACTCTAAAAACCGCTTGTTTCGGTTCACAATAAAACCCCCAACAACGACAAAGCCAGCGGAAGAAGAAATCGTTTAATACCAATGATACTGATTCCAATGGTGAAAAGGGTTATGACCCTGTTGGGTTTCTCGTCAAACGTGGCATTTCTCATAAAGCATTTGCTCAGTTTCTCCGTGAAAGGCAAGTAATTTGGTTTTCGTTTTGTAGAATTTCTGTTTGGATTATCTGGGTGTGTTTTGTTTTTGTGCTTCTCCTAGAAAGTTTCATTCTTTAGTAGAAGATGTAATTGTTATTACCCTTCATTCATTTACACTCTATGTTGGAACTCACAAACAGGGAGTTATGTGTAATTTCTTAAATAAAGAAGGGCCTAGGCAGGTAAGAATAATACAAATGGTTTCATATTGAACCTTTACATTGAACTAAAATGTGGGCTATTTCTGTCCATGTGGCCGCATTTACAGTTACAATACAGTTGAAGAGACCATGAAAGCACTGTTATATTACAACCGCAATTGCAATTTAAAACTAATGAACAGAAGAGTAAGTGTTTTTTTATAAGAACATTGCCTACAACAATCTAAAGTGTATGTTCTGTTGTTTTCTCAGATGTAGAATTTATTTTGCTTCTACAATTGATGATGGAGGAGTTAAGAGACATACCGGATGCAGAAACAAGTTATAAGGAATGGGCAACAAAGAATGGACCTTCCCCTTATGATGTAATTGATGATGGCAAGAACTATGACATATTTAATGTGAAAGTTGATCCCGAATGGAAAGAGAAAATTCGTGCACTGAAACCTCCTATAGAGTATTTGCTTAAGACACGTAAAGGCAGGAAGGCGTGGTTGAAGAAGTATATTCCTGGTATTCCTCATGGAAGCAAGTACCGGGTTTACTTTAACACTTCAAATGGACCGCTGGAGCGAGTACCTGCTTGAGCTACATATGTATAGCCAGGTAAACCTTATGATTGATTAATTTTTATTTGTTTGCGTTTTATTGATTCCGCGTTATCCAAACATTATGCATTCAGATTTAGATGGAAGGAAAGCTTATGCAATTCATTGGGAACCACCTCCTGAAGAGGCATACAAATGGAAAAATAAAAGCCCGAAAGTACCAAAGTCATTATGGATATATGAAGCTCATATTGGAATTAGTGGATCTGAGCCAAAAATATTCTCGTTCAATGATTTCACAGACAAGGTTCCTTTGTTTTTCTTTACTCCTTTGTTAAACCATTACGATTTATACATATCTTCGTTGTATAACCAACTTTTATTATATACTTAACACAAACTCTCCCTTACATAAAAGAAGCTGGTTACAATGCAATCCAGTTGATTGGAGTTGTCGAACACAAGGATTATTTTACTGTTGGGTACCGAGTAAGTTAAACATCGTTGTAATTCTTAATCAATTTTATGACAGTAATTGCATCTCGATTAAGCTCCTCTAGAATTTTGTTAAGTCGGAGATATGGATGGGTATGTATTACTGTTGTGTTTGATATTGTCATATAGATCATTGTGTGACTTCGATTGTGCACCACTCAAAATTTTATTTCACTTGAACCCAAGTTGCATGCTTAATTCATAAAAAGGTTAGCATATCCTGCAGCATCATAATCCACTTTTCTTTATAAAAAAAATTGATATGACTTAGGTAAATATGATCACATGTTTCTTCTCATAATGTTGAATACAAATTAAGAACATTCAGCTGCATAATTTGTTTTTTTATTTGGACATGTTTTAGTTAACACATTTTTATGTCTACTCATATAATATAATACGTATCTGGAATGCCAAATCAGGTCTTGAAGCCCATAGGATTCAAGCTAGACTCGGTGGTGACAGTGGACATGAACTTTGTATATGGTCACTATTGTATTTGAGGTGACAACAACCACATCTTTTTGTTCAACTGCTTAAGATGTGCATTCTTCTATAATTCATATTTACTCTATTGCTTTGATTTTAGTATTAGAGTACCACTGCCTGTTTCCTACCTGTGTTGCTGATTTAGTTATTATTTAGGTCTGGGACACTTGTTAGTGGAGACAACAGTGGGAGCGTCCAGTTTTGGGACTTCCAACAAGGTGCTCCGTCTCAAGAACCTATTACTCGTCACAAGGGAGATGTACATGCTTTGGCAGCAGCCCCTAATCACAATATGGTGTTCTCTGTCGGTTCTGATGGAAAGGTATGTAGTTCCAAAACCTGTCAATTGTTATAGAGAGTATTTTAGAGAAATTTGAAAAGTGTATTTTGATGCTTTTTTCTGAGAATCATAAATCAATCTTTTAGCTTAACTGATAGTTATTTTCAATGCAAAAAACAACAATTTCTTTTCTGTTGAGAAGCTCATTGGAATAGACTTTTTTATTTTACATTTTATCATTTATGTTCCATAAACCTGGATTTCTGTTTGGCAGATACTTTGCTTGATGAAAGGATCAAAAGAGCTCATCTTAAAGTAAATCCAGACGATTCTAGTTACCACAAATGGGCTTATTCAGGGCAGCCAATGCTTATCTCAGCAGGGGATGACACAAAACTCTATGCATACGCTGTTAAAGAATTCATCGGGTTTAAACCTCATTGTATCTGTCCTGTGCCTCAGAGGACACCCTTACACGTAGCACTTAATACTTCCTTCAATCAATCACCAATGCTTTTACTGCAGTCTTCACATTGGATAGAAGTCTGTTTGCTACATCTCAAAAGTGTTCGCAGAACCGAAGACTATGCAAAGGCTGAAAGTGTTGGCCGATTCAAGATAAAGGCATATCGTAAAATAATTTGTAGTGCCCTTGCTAATACAGGGGTATTTTTTGCATATTCCGACAATGAAAAGCCTATTCTTTATAAAGTGGAGAGATCTGAAGCAGGAAAAATTACATGGAGTTTTGGTAAAAGGAAGCTTCCCGAGAGATTACCAACTGCCCATTGTTGCACCCCAAAATTTTCCCTCTTTCAAGGCTTGGCTCATTTCTTCATTTCTTTCAAATTCAATGACATAAGGGAGACCCATCATTCCAAATTCAAGGTTCATGAATTCAAGGCTAGATTCAAGAATATTACAAAGAGAAATTCCATGACATTTGCAAGAATGTCACATTTGTTACAAAATCCAAACTCTTGGTAATGCTTAGGAAATTAAGCTATTTCTAGTCTTAATTCAAGTTTCTAAAAATAACTTCATGCCATGGTATCCCCCATGCCTCATCAAGTCCACATGGTCCTCTTTGTGCTTACAAACATGCAAGGAAAATATTTAAGAGCTAATTCAATGTTGGAATATCTCAAGATCAAGGCTATGCATACATTCATGGGCAATTTGAATATGGTCCAAAACAGCCCCATGCAAGAAGTGGCAATGTGTATCATATTACAAAATCATTTATGTCACAAAACCAAGGCAATAAGCTTATGTTGATACATCTACACATCAAAAATCAGAATTTGAAAATGATGTCCAAAAGGTAGTGCATTGACTACATGAGTATGTCCAAACAAATCAACCAACCAATGGGTAGAAGGTTGGAAGGCAATATAGAGTGCTGCAGAAGAAATACAACAAAAGCATCATACTAGAAGTGGAAAAAAGCAGGGCTGCACCAAAAAAGTGGCCATAATTGTTGCCAAGAATGGAAATTCTGAAAGTTGAAGCTTGTGCAAAAGCTATTGCTTTGGTACAGCAGAAAAAGGTGACAGAAAAGTGAGATGAGAAGGGAAGGAGGGCTGTCAACAAAAGGATTGGATTCATAACACATTCACGAGACATTCATCATTCACAACACATTGAGATAGAAATATTGAGAGCAAAGAAAACCAGAAAAATAGAGAGAGCAAAAACCAGCAAAAAGTGGAGAGAGTAAAAAAGAAACACAAGGGAGCCATTGAGGAGAGCCATCAAAGCATAGAGTGAAGAGAAGTGAACACCTAGCCAAAATTAGTGGAGGCTTTGCAAGAAGAATAGAAAGCTCTTGGGTATCCATTTCCTCCAACCTTTCTCTCTTTATATTTTTGCTATTTACATTCATTTTGTTTACTCTTTTATGTGTTGTTGTATTGTATGCATCATGTAAGGTTCTAAGAGACCAAGAAACCCTTTGAAAGAACCACAAAAAGAAGCAAAAAACAAGGGAAAAGTTTGGATTTTTCTTCTGGTAGCCCAACACGGGCCGTGTCACACAACACGGCCACCCGTGTCACACAACACGGGTCGTGTCACACAACACGGCCACCCGTGTCACACCTCTGCTTGCTCTAAAAATCATTTTTTCTCCCAGACCTTGTGACACGGGCCGTGTCATGCAACACGGGCGGCCGTGTCACACCACTGCTTGACCCAAAACTCACTTTTTTGTCCTGGAACTGTGACACGGGCCGTGTCACACTTCTGTTTGCCTCAAAAACCCTACGGTTTCCTGGAACTGTGACACGGGCCGTGTCACACAACACAGCCACCCGTGTCAGACCCCTTGTGTTTCGTTTTTTTTAGCCGATTAACCCGTTGTGTTTGGTATGTTTTTTTTGTGCATATTTATTGTTGGTCATTGTTTTTACCTTTGGTTCTAAAAACTATTTTCAAGAAAACAAACTCTCGATTCTCATCGAGCCATTTTGACCTTGTAAGCCGATTGCCTTGTGCGTCGCCATCGACCTTGCTCGCTTCACCTCAAGTCTTTTTAAGAAACTAAAACCCTTGACCCAACGTCAAGCGGATTTTCTCAAATAATGGTTAAACCAACTCACCATATTTAACAAAAGGATAAAGTTCACTTTGTATTGAACTAAAGAGAGGGGATTGAGTGTAGACTTCTTCCTCTCCGAGTGTTGAGATGCTCACTGTAGTGTGGGTGGTTTTGACACTCGTCTTTCAATACGAAGATGTTTTCATCCACCCTTTTTCTCCTAAAAAACCTCGGCCCCGTACCGAGTGCATTTTCAAAACACTTACAATAAATAAACCGATTCTCTTTGTATTGAACTAAAGAGAGAGGATTGAGTGTAGACTTCTTCCTCTCCGAGTGTTTGGATACTCACTGTAGTGTGGGTGGTCTCGATACTCGTCTTTCAATACGAAGACGTGACTTTATCCGCCACCTATCTCCCTCTACAACTTCTTTCCGTAACCTTTGTCACCTAAAAACCTCGGTCCCGTACCGAGCGCATTTTTAAACTCTTTTCATAACAAAAATTTGAATGGTCGTGGAGTGGTTAGGCGTAGGCCTTCTCCTATCCCGAGTGCTGACGTTTACCGTAGGGTTTTCTGTCGCAAAAGCACTTACCATTCAAAACCGAAAGCACTTTAATAAGAGAATGAAGTTCTCTTTGTATTGAACTAAAAAGAGAGGATTAAGTGTAGACTTCTTCTTCTCCGAGTGTCGAGATGCTCACTGTAGTGTGTGTGGTTTTGATACTCGTCTTTCAATACGAAGACGCTATGTTCGCCACACCCTTTCATAACAAAAAACTTTGAGATAAAGAATTGGGTACTACCCGTAGGGGTTACTATCCGAGGAACTATCTCGCCCCTAAAAAAAACATTTCAACAAATCAAATGTGACATCTTGCCTCGCATGGCGAAAACTAATCTTTCGAAAAGGATATGATACGTCCGTTCTACCGCAAACAGGTAATGCCTAAGTCTCCAACGAGCGAGCAGCAATACACCTAACTACTAGAATGCGTACGATAGCATCATCCATAAAAACATCAACAAATCGTAGGCCGAACTACGGCTGCTCTGATTCTTTACTTTGTTCAAGTAAAGATACGTAGGCACAAGGGCCACAATCCTTGCCGAGCACATTCCCCTCATATTTGTAGTTCCCCGAACTACGTCGACTCTGACTCTCTCATGTCCGTTGAGAATACGTAGGCCTAGGACCGCGAAGTCCTACCGAGTCCGTTCTTGCCCTTCTTCCTTGCGTTACCTTTTCCCAATTTCTAACCTTCCCCTCTATCTTTTGGAACACTCTTCATAGTAAAATTTAAGCAAATAAATTCACACACGACAAACAAATGGTTCCCATCAAGTATGATGGATGTGAGGGGTGCTAATACCTTCCCCTTGCATAACCGGCTTCCGAACCCAATCTTGGTTGCGAGACCATCCTGTCCATTCTTTTCTTAAGGTTTTCTCGATATTTTCCTTTCCCCTCATGGGATAAATAAAATTCGGTGGCGACTCTTCTGTCCTTTTCCTTTTCGCCCTCCCCGTCGTTGCGCGTATTTTTCGAGTAGCGACACCCATTCAATGATTTTTTCTCATGACTCTTCTTGGTTGATAGTAGCTGGCCTTGATAGAAGGATATATGTAAGTTTGCAATATTCTTCATCTCTAAATATATGTTATAGTAATTTTTTGGATTATGCATAGTGTGGATGCTTCTTTCTGAAATGAATGTGTTGGTGCAAACTTTCAAGTTCTGTGATATTTGGATTAAGCATCTCTTTTCTTTGCTTCATTAATCCCGTTTGCATTTGATTGTTGTAAGGTTGTGGATGCCAATAGCTGGGAACTGGTTTGTCTTTATGATAATATGTGAGGTTTTGTTGCTTTGGTGAAGATATTTGTTGCATACTGCTGAGCAATTGGTAAGGTTTGATCCTGACACTGTGATGTCATTATTCATGTTTGTTTACTGTTAGAGTTAGGATTTATCATCTTTGTGGAGTTGCCTTGTGCTTTTGGTTGCCTTTTTTTTATGATGACCTACACGTGGACATTGTGATGTCAGGTTCTTGTTGTTTCCTTGCATATTAGGTTATAACTTCATACATGTTCAGGCTGTTTAGATTTGGTTGTTGCAAGACCATTTAATGGATTTAGAAGTTTTTGTTTGGAACAGTGGTTGTAAACCAAATTCATGGTCTTGAGAGGTATGGATTGTTTAGTGCAGTTGGGTATGCTGCAAGTAAGGAGGTCTAGTGATTGTCTCAAACTGGTTGAGCTGTGTTGATAGGTTGTCATAGGGAGACTGTTGGAGTTCTTGACAGATTGAGGGATTCATCTTTGTTGACACATTGTTATTGCTGTTGTGACCTTTTTTCAGCTGGGTTGTTAGGAACTTTAGCTATTGCTAAGGGTATTTCCACTTGACAGGGGTTTGATTATGTTTGTGGTTCCCATTTGAGGATCATGCTTTGGTTTAGAGTTGGACAAGCAAGTGGAAACTGTCATGAGGGCTGAGATTGTGGTGGCCTCAATGCTGATGTATTCCTTAAAGGCAGTTCTCTTTAGAGTAGCTGTTAGTTGGTTATAGTGTGATTTAGGTGAGTCTCACTTGGTTGCTATTAAAACATCAGGGGGGTTGTCATTGGTTTAAGTTGGAGTTGAGGCTAGTAGGTTTTCTCTACTGATGTGATCTTTGAAGTAGACCTGTATGGCTGTTGTTGGTCTATTGCTGCCAAACAATGCTCCCATAGTTGGCCTTGTTAGTTTAGTTTTTGATTTTGTGTTTGACAACTCAGTTTTGGTGGCCATCAAGTTGTTTCCCTTGTTAGGTGTGTAGGGTTTCCTTGTGGTTGTTCTCTAAGAGTATTTGGAGCAAAGTTGTATAATAATAGGGATGTCACAAGGGCTATATGTTATTATGTGCCTCAGTTCTGTTTAGATTCTTGGAGGAAGTTTGTTCCTGATTGACTGTTACATGAGTTTAAGTTTGAATTGTGTTGAACTCCTGCTGCTAGCTAGTGGTGTCTTTGCTGGCATAGGCTAGTTTGAGTTTAGATTTTAGTGATTTTCTCTGCTGTTATGATGTAGTGAGGAGAGGGCTGTTTCTCCTAGAACTATTTAATTTTAGGATAGGGTTATGTCAATTGGTGTACCTTCTGTACTGATGCTAGTCTACTGTCTAGGTCATTATTGATGTGGTGATCGGTTTTGGATCACCACAGCTGCTTGTTTCGAAGCGCACCATTTTCTAGCCTTGTATCCTTGTTGTTGCTCCAAATACAAGGTGGAATGATTCTAGATGGCAGCCAGTTCCAAATTCCAACCGAATCAACATATCATATATGAGCAAAACGATGGATTATCAACAGCTGAACCACCCATCACAAAATTGTGTACTAGTTCTGATAGACAGTGGTTGGCCGCCGTGAATTGCTTTGGGGATATATATGTATTTAACTTGGAGACACTGAGGTATTTTTCTAATTTGCTCAATTTCTTTTTAATTGAGACACTTACTACTTAAATTGCTTTGCTGCAAGTAGCTAGACCATACTTTAGGTTAAGGAAACTTGAAATTTAGAAACACTTCTAGGAAGATTACAATAAAATGCACAGAACTTATGCTTTTCACATCCACAATCATTTTTTTCCAGTTTGTTAATATCTAGGGAACAATCTTTCATGCTCAGAACTTATAAAATAAACATTTTTTTTGTTGAACAGGCAGCACTGGTTCATTTCAAGATTGGATGACGCCTCTGTTACAGCTGCTGGATTTCCACGTCAGAACAACAATGTACTGATAGTTACAACTTCTTCAAATCGAGTGTATGCATTTGATGTAGAGGCCAGACAATTGGGGGAATGGTCGATGCGGAATACATTTGTTCTTCCAAAGAGATTTCACGAATTTCCGGGTGAAGTCATCGGACTTTCATTCCCTCCCTCTTCAACTTCAGCTTCAGTAATGGTCTATAGCTCCAGGTATATTTTTTTTAATATACAGACATTTTGTATTGTTGAACTAATGTGTTATTAGGGAAACAAAAGGGTTTGAGGACATGGTAAAATCATATCTTTGTTACATAAATTTTTTGAAGTGTTCTATAAGTTGTTGAATTTATGAATGTCAAGGATACTATACTAGGACGTTAAATCAGCATAACTGTTCTATAAGTCAATGACATGAATTTACACGAGCCAATGATAAAATAATGTTTATTGGTGATAACAAATTCATGTTTCCTTTTGTAGGCTCGGCTTTCGGGACAAGAGAATAGAGAAGTTGCACGTTTGACGACCCTATTGGCAAATGGGCTTGCTGTGAGTTTCTAAAAAGACTAGTACTTAGATTTTCGCTTTAGGTTGGTGTTGGAGTTTCTACTATGTCACATAATTTACACTTGACAGGTTGCTGAGGGTGCAAAAACTGCTGGTGCATCAAGGATTATCGGCATAGATATTGATAGTAATAAGTTTGGTTTCACAAAAGCTAGTCGTAATTATTAATGTTTAGTACCTTAATTTGTTTTTTTTATATACTTTCCTGTGAAGAGCTTTGGAGTGACTGAGTTAATTAATCCAAAAGAACATAAGAACCCAATTCAGCAGGTTATAGTTGGTCTCACAGATGGTGGAGTTAATTATAGTTTTGAATGCATTGGAAATGTCTTAGTAATGAGGGCTGCTTTGGAATGTTGCAACCGAAGCTTCTAATGTGAGTTCTGTTGACGTGGAGCGGCGAAAGAGACATTATCACATCTTAAAGCAACTGCCTGGGCACTTTGTGCATGATGCGAATTATAGTTGTTGTGCTATATGTTTGAATTGTTGCGTATGCGATTGGATATTGTATACATGCTATGTGTGATGTGGTTAAAAAATTAGAGAACGCAAGGTTAATGATTGAAAACTTTTTCATGTTAGTGTTTATTGTGTGAATATCATGAATATTGATGATTGCCATTAATGTAACCTACAATAGCTGTATTATGAATCCTAAATGAGTGCAGATTTTTTTAAAAAAAATATTTGCAACTTGCGACGGTTCAAACCGCCACAATATACCATAGTTTTTTTTTTAAAAAATATTGCAAATTGCGGCGGTTTAAACCGCCACAATATACTTTCACAAGCAACAATGAAAACAAAAATCATTAAGTAAGTTAAGACGGTTGAAAACCGTCATAATATGGAGATTACGACAGTTTTCTACCCGTCATGAAAATAACGACGGTTTGTACGACAATTTTCACAACCGTCGCAACACGACCTCGCGACGCACGTTTCTGCGACGGGATTGAAATCGTCGTAACTTACTAATTGTGACGGTTAAAACCGTCGTAATCTATCAAAATGAACCGTCGCAATTTGCAAATTTTCTTGTAGTGCTTAGACTGAGACTTATTAGAAACATCCCTAATATATGACAGATTGAATTGAAAGGTATGTTGAGTGATATTAGATAACCAATTCCAAATGCATCGAGCAAAAGTACAGTGCATATATAAATGATCAGTGATTTTTTCATGAATACCACATAAGGCACATCTAGAATGAAACATGAGCCAACCTCTCATGGCAAAGATCTCATCAATAGGAACTTTAGAAAGGATCAACTTCCACACAAACATAGACTTTGAAGGAGGAATGCTAGTATTAAAAATATGTTTTTCTCAACATAAGTTGGAACCAGAAGGTGTCTTAAATATATAAGCATCTGTAGTGTATTGATAAAAACAAAATTAATTTAGAGGAAATGGTACTGTAAAAACTGCTATTAAAATCAATGCAATAGTACAACTTTAAATGAGAAATATGGCTAAGCCATTTGCAGTAACAGTACAGATGAATATAATGAAAGATAGAAAATCATAGAAGCTTGGAGAGAGAAGAGAGTCAGGTTTTCCACCACTAAATTCCCCCCTCATCATTTCCAATGACTGATCTATTTAACAAAGTGCTCACTGTATTTTCTGTTAGGGATCTTGGGTCTCATTCCACGTCTTTGCTCCTCACAATAGGGATCAATTTCCATCTATCCTTTCTCATCATGTGACTTATTTATTGCAGTGACTCTTTTGTCCATCTCATTCATAACATTACCCTCCCCATTAAAACTAACCTTGTCCTCAAGGTTACAGTTTGGGTAATTGTTGGAAAATTCCTGCCAGTTTTCCCATGTTGCTTCAGAGGTAGATGGTGCGGTGAGAATCGTGATACCAAGTTATTGATTAACTTGAATCTTTAACTCTTAAATTCACAACCGAACTTTAATTTATCCAAAGGAAAGGTCTAAAGAAAGAAAAACCCTTATTACGATGTAACAACAACACTAAGAGATTCGGGGATCGGCGGTTGGTTATGCCTAGGGTAGGTATTTCACATCCTAAATATCTGTAGTACTCTACAGGAACCTTTTGTTTTTTTGCATGCTAAGTTTGGTAAATGTTTGCTAAGGTTTGGGGTTGGGTAAAGGGTGTAGGTTAAAACCTAAAGATAGTTTGTAAGTTTGCTCGCAAAGACATCACGTCCTCTGCCTACGTATCCTTACTAGGATAGAATCAGAGCAATCGTAGTTCACCACACTAGGGATAAAGAACACTTGATTATGGTCAAGATTCAAAGGGAAACAAACATAACAATGTTTGTATAGAGTTTAACAAAACTCTCTAAATCTATGTTGTGGCACTCAAAAGGGAAGTAAGTAATCATTACTATGATTCTTAATAGAGTTTACAAACTCTATCCTAATGTTCTAGTTGAAGAACACTCCTAATAAAGGTGGGTTTTTTAGACTTAAAGAAAAGTCTAATGACTTATACATTATAACTTAACTAAGCTAGGGTTTAAGATGACTTCACAAAGTCAAGGGAACGAGTAAGGAACTATCCATGACACAAGAGCCAATGGAGAGACTTTTCCTTTGGAAAGAGAGAAAGGGGCAACTTGGATGAGAACTAAAAAGTTACATCACTTGGGGAATAAATACTTAACAAAGAAATAAACAATTAAGCATGAAGAATAAGGTTACAACCAAGTAAGCATGCATATCACAATAGGCAAGGATCAAATAATACAAATGGTTACAACCGAGAATCAAATATCTTAACAAAGATGGAAGTAACAACCCCAAGAGAGATATGCTAACAAACATGGAAAAGTTAATCATACAAATAAGTCACAACTTTAAGATGATCATGTTATAAATTCAAATGTAACAACATTTAGGCATTGATGACAATCAAATACGTAAAGAATACAAGACATGTTCAAACACAAAGTGTTAAGGGGAACAATAAAATTATGGTAAACACCAACAAGAAATGAAGTCTCAACATGTTAACAAACATAAAGAAATCCAAAATCAATAAATCTCACAATATAGGTCAAGTATAGTATGAAAGAAAATTGATCAAGACGCAAGGTAACGACCTAAGAATGAACCAACAAACAAGCGGGCAAAAAGGGCTTTGTAAATACAAACAATTTGATATTTTAATCCAAAACATGAAAATAGACATTACAACGAGAAATTTGCAAAAAGAACGGGTTAAAAAAGATAAAGCATGAACAAGTTATGAATTTTTGAAGTTTCAATGATTTTATGAAAATAAAATAAACAAGTGAAACAAGCATATAAAAAAAAAGTGGCATGGGTAGGCATTGAACCCACGCCCTTGTGTTCACCAACACAACACCTATCCACTGGGGCACAATGCGTGCGAATGCTAGGGAAATGGAAGGAGTGAAGAAAATGATTAACCATGGCAAATGAAAAATAAAAATCCAAAAGAGTTGATCACCAAGGATTGAACTCGGGTCAGGCATGTGAAAGGTTACAAAGCGCACAAGTTGTCTACCAATGGGGTGGCTATACATCCAAGTATTAAGCCACCCCCATAAATAGATAACACTAGATATGATGGATGTTCTGGGCCAAAAGCAAACCAAACAAACCAAATACGTGAAGAATCCAAACTTGGTCAAAACTCAATCTTTTTTCATGAAATTTTAGTCAAACATGACTGTTTTTTGATGAGGATTATGATGGTATTAACAAAATTTTGAAATGATGTCTTAAATGAAAAACATGATTGAAAATGCAAGTTGATCAAATGAGTTGCATAAAGGAAACCAACACCAGTTCTGAGTTCAAACACACCAAACAGGTATTGCAGACAAGTCATACACATCATAACAGATGGAATACATACTTAGGGCTCAGCTATAAATCAATAAAAATGAAACTGGCTCATGAATTGCATAACATAGCATGATAATGAAGCAAACTGTCAAGGGAAAATGGGAATGTTCAATTCATACATATATGTGGCTTACCAGTTCTAAACATGTCAATTTGATGCTCTCAAATGCTTACAGACCAAACACCAATGTCTAGGCAGAAGGAAGATAGCATGGCAACATGTGACAACATATTGGTTACTTGAGTGAACTTTGTGAAAGAAGATGAACTTGTTTTCAAACAACAATGAAACATGACCTCACATTAACAACCAAACTATTTAACACCTGAACAGATAACAGTTACAACAATACATGTGTGGCTGGTCCTACATGTGATATGAGGGGAATCAATGATGATGAAAACAAACAGGCAAGCAGCAGGCCAAGGCCAAAAGAGCCTGCTATCCAGAATTTTAACATAAAGGCAAAGCATGGATGAAACTTCATTTTGATCACAACATTACCAATACAAACATGAAATCTTAACCAAAACTGATTTAAAATGCAATGAGCTAACAAGATGATAACAATCACAATGCCAAGATCAAACAACAAAACACAACTGTCATGCTAGGCCAAGTGAAATGAAAGAAATGCAACTTGAAAGCTAAATCATGGAATAAGCATAATCAGTTTGAACAGGCCTATCACACAAACCATAAACATCATCTTGAGTGTTTCCACACTTCAAAACTTGCCTCAAACCCAACAGAAATGAAAGTCACATATCATCTGCTCATTAATACATAAAGTTGCATAATTGAAACCAAGACATGATTGGGAAAGGTTGAGACCAGACAAACACCATATACAAGTCACAAACATGATTATGAATGAGTCTATACCTCAAGTTTGACCATGAAATGCACATAACACACAAATTAGTTACAAACGACAAGTGTGGTACATGGTAAGTGGGGTTGTCATGACAGGCAGAGGGAAATTGGTAAGGCAATCGTAAATGGGGCCTAGTTCATACACATATAAACCAAAACATGCTATCTATGCTTATGAAATAAACTCAAAGCTACACAAACAGAAAGAGTGAAGTGTGTGCAGTTGTTGTGGCTTTTTCAAAACAGTTTGGCAGCAAAATGAGGTACAAGCTGGTCTAGCTAAAAGTAAGTGGTCTCAATAGCACATACACCTCATAAATATGAAGGAAAATGAGTTCAAACTCAGAAATCAAGAATTTTGCAATTGGAACAAGATTTTGTATAGTCATGGCATATTTTGGCTTGAGAAAGCAACTTGAAAGTGAAGTGAGAAAACTAGTAGACATAAGTCATATAATCATCACACACACATCATAATCATGAAAGTGAAAGAGGTCATGCTTAGAAACTCAGGCTTATGCAAACAGAAATGAATTTGGCATGGTATATGGCAACTTGGCTTGAAAATGCATATGGAAAATGAAATAACAAACCAGGTGGACACAACTCAAACCAACAATATACACACATCATAAAATGGAAATGAAAGAGATCATATTTGAATTTCAAGCATATTTCCAACAGAAAATAATTTGGCAGATTGATGGTTATGAAGAAAAACTGTCTTGAGACAAACTTGGTACAACAGGGCATTTTTCAAAACAAAGAGAATCATGTCATGACAATGATACAAACATACCACAAATATGCAAAGGGATAAGCTCATGCCTCAAAATCAATTCAAATCAACATTAAACAGAATATGGCATATTGATACTCATGAAATGCAAAGAAAACAACTCATTCAGGCAGCAGGCAAGTTTATGGCAGTTGGGATGATTAGGCACATGGATCAAGCAAAAATCAGTTGAAACAGAAAATGGCAAGTGATTAGTATTATGGAGTTTTGAAAATGCAAGTGGAGAGTGAAAAGTTGTTTTGAAAAAAACAAGGGAAGTTTGATCAAACAAATACATCATACAACCTCAAAACAAGTTAAATGATACTTCCATACTCAAAGATCATACACAGGCTGCACAAAATAAAAACTGGTGTGCTAGTTCAAATATTTGACAGCAAGAACAACATATATCCTCACAACTGGCCTTAAAGCTAAGTCCTAAGTTTCTCATCATTTCAACAAGCTCAACTAGGCAAACAAGATCATATAAACACAAACTAATAGTTTAAAACACTTAAGACACAACATGGCAAGCATAAGCATTTTAACACAAAACTCATGATAATGGTGAAGTGAATGACACAAAATATCACAAGTGTGAAGCAAAAGCCAAAATAGAATAAAACATGACCTAGGGGTAGGGGAATCTCATGAAACAACTTACAAGTTATTCAAACATGACCAATGAACAAAGGTTGACAGATCTAGGGCAAGCACACCAACATTTCAATGTTTGGATCTCTAAAACTACCTTGTAGACAAATCTCTCAAAACAAGTTGTACACAACATCAAAGTTCCATATTGGCAACATATCATCAACATATCATTCATGAATGAAATACTTTAACAAAAGCAAATATCATAACCACAAAACATAAGTTCTTGACAAAGAACCCTTATGGGACAACAATGACTATATTTCACCACAAGCACTTCAAAATTGTAAAACATGACAATGTATGAGTAATAAAGAGGTTGAGCATTACATACCTCTTGTAGACAAATATTGAGCAAGCTAAAAAGCTAAGAAACCCAGAGATCTTCTTCTTTGGCAAAGATTTGGAGCTTTCTTCCTCTTGAAACAACAAACTAACTTTCAAGACAGTTTGAGTTATGAACTTCCCAGCTGGTTTTTGAGACTTTGGACAGTTGCAATATGATATATATGAGGTGTTGGGAGTGTTGAGGTAGTAGGAAAGGCTTTAAGTAAAGACTTGGCTTCCAAAGTGCATGAAAGTCAACATACTAAGGTATGAAGGTTGACTTTTGGGAGAATGATGTTTTTGGGTGGTTTCAGTGAATGAACACCTTCTACACAATGTTTATAGATTGCGAAAATGGTTTTGAGTGGCTTGGAAGAGGTGGAAATGAGTTTGGGCAGAGTTTTGCTCAAGACAGATTTTTAGTGAAAACTTGGAATTTTTGAAGAATGAAGTTTTTGAGAAAATGAATGAGAGTTGAGAGCTATGATTTCTCTTTGTTTTTAAGAGTGCTCTGGTGTGTCTAACATCATGGAGAATGCCTCTATTTATAGTGAAAATGAAGGTGAGGGCAGATTCGGATTTTGCCACTTTTGGAGGGAGATTATGAAATCTTGAATGAATCTTGCCAAGATCTTTGTGGCAGCTCTACATATCAGCTCCATGGGTAAATACTGAGTAGAAATCAAGTGAGATGGGAAAGATGGGATGGTTGAAGTGAGGCTAGGAAGGTAGGGGACTGCAGCTGCCCAAAAGTTTCTCTTTCATGGCTTTTAATGATTATTTTAATAACCACTTGCTCCAAGTTTCAACAACTCACCAATTCTTCATTTCTTCTAGTTTTTGCATCATCCAAGCTTCATAACATCAGAATAGAACAAGATCCAATGGCTGAGGGTAGCCCAAGTTGATGAATTTTGAATTTTGAAAAGTGTTGAAGTGGTGACTTCAAGTATGGCAGCCCTAACTTTCATGGTCCATAACTTTCTGCTCACACATGCTATTGAGGAGTTCTACCATAATTTAGAAATACATTAAGTAGCTCTACAACTTTCATGTTTTTGAGATTTCCAAATTCTAGATGGAACTAGTTTAAAAACCCCTCCAAGTTGCTGAAAAACCTACTTAAAAGGCCAAATAACTTAGAAATTTTCTAAGTTATTTCCCTTCTTGAAATGAATTTTGTCATAACTCCAAATCTATGCATTTTTTTGATCATGGACCACTTTGGGACTTTTGTATGAATTATCAAGAGCTTTCCAATGAGCTTTGAACCACTTCATTTGGATGTGTGGTTGAGGAGTTATGGTCTTGCCCCTTTCAAAACCCTAATTCCCGACTTTTGCAATTACTTCCTAACCCTTGATCCAATGGTCATGAAATTTTATGGGAATGTGTAATATGACATAAGGAACATTTTTGATTCACATCTTGTAGTCAAATTCCTTATTGTTGAAGAGTTGACTTTTTGGTCAACCGTACGATCAATCGGTGACTACCGAGTCGACTGTTGAGGTTCCAGGTATTCTGAGGACTTGAAACTCTTTGGATAGACTTAAATAAGCCATACGAACTTAATGGACCTTGATCCCACCATTGAAAGACCTTTTAAATCAAAAGTCAAACTACGGTTGACTTTTCTTGATCGAAAACCCTAATCGGGTCTTTTGAACTGCACTGTTCTCAATTGCTGGGTGACAACCTCAAATTGGATTCATACTTGACCCAATGTAGTATTCTTGATCTTGTTTAAAGTTGAATCAGTCTAAAAAATTGATTGATCAACCATAGAAGCCTCGATTTTGACGGTATGGAACCCTGATTCATCTGCATCTTGACAAAGATAAACTTGGAATGGGTTAAGGTTAGTTAATTAAATGAATATGATCCTAAAATGATGATGAGGATCTAAGGGGTCAAAATTTGGGGTGCAACAGATGCCCCTATTTAAATATCTTCACTAGATGTTAATGAGAAATGACAATCCTCATAGAATCTCAGTGGAAGGTATTTAAATATAGCAAACCAGAAATTTTGTCTCTTAGATCCGATGGTATGCAAAAGGACGAATGCAAATATGCCATGAATCTAAGCGGTGTCCTATGATGCTTGAATGCAAAACAACTGCAGACACACGAGCAAGAATAGAAGAACGGCAAGACAATGAGTAACTACTCATGGGGGACCCAACACACTGGGGAAAGATCCAAGGAAAAACAAGCAAAACAGTTCAAACATGACTAAAGATATTGTTCAAGGGAATCTTTCGCACAGGGGGGCACAAATTCCACCAAGGAATACATAGACTTCAATGGGAAAAGGAGACACAAAACTCACTGGGGATAACCAGATGAGGAAGCCCACCGGACAAGGAGGCAATTCTTCACTGGGGAAACGAAAGAAAAGAAACGCCAAACTTCACTAGGGAAGGAACCCCCTGGGGAAAACTTTGTTGGGGAACAAATCCACTGGGGAAGCAAAACTTCACCGTGGAAAAGACGGAACGGAGACACGAACCTCACTGGGGATAACCAGATGAGAAATTTCCTATAACGAAGAGTTCAAACGGGATCTTCAGGAAAAGGTTAGAAACAAGACTGGACGTGTCGGGGAAGCTAGTATCCACTAGTTCTCCGAGACTCGACTGGAAAGCAAAAGCTTCAATGGGGGCTACCGGTGACGACCAGAACAACAAACAATTTCAACCAGTGTTAGTCTCTGCTAGACTTGCTGGGAAGGATGGTGACGACCAAATCAATGTTTTCCAGAAAGTGCTAAATACCACTAGACTTCCTGGGGATATGGTGACGACCAACTCAAAGTTCCAATTACAATTGGGAATTCCAAACAATACTGATAAAACACAGGACTCCTGGCTGGGGAAATTAGTAACAACCGACTAATAACGAATAGTTTTCAAGCAATGCCAGTAACTACTGGACTTAGAGGGGACTGGTGATGACCAAATCAGGATATACCAATAACGATTGATTTTTGATAAAGCTAGTAACTACTAGATTTAACTGGGAGGATTGGTAACGACCGAGTCCAAGGAAACCAATAACTATTGGATTTTCAAAGAGTTTGGTAGCAACTAAACCAAAGTGATGATAACAATCCGATTTAAGCAATGCTAATAACTATTGGACTTAGGCCAACTGGTGACGACCAGACCAAGAGTACACCAATAACAACTGGTTCTGGATACTACTAGTAAACACTAGATTTTCCAAACGATGCTAGTGACCACTAGACTCAAAAAGATTGGTAATAATCGAATCAACAGGTACCAATAACAATTGGAATTGAAAGTGATACTAGTAACTACTAGATTCAGAAAGATTGGTAATAACCGAATCAAAAGGTACCAATAACAACTGGATTTGAAGGTGGTGCCAATAAATATTGGACTTTTAAGGAATTTTGGTGACAACCAACTCAAGTACCAATGACCATTGGTTTTAAAAGGCAATACTAGTAACCACTAGATTTTAGCAAAGATTGGTAATAACTGAATCAAAAGGATTCCAATAACGATTGGTTGGTTTCTTAACAAAATAAGTGACAACTGGGTTTGGAAATTTGTTGGTGACGACCAAATCAAACATAATTGGTTCTGAACAAATGCTAGTGATTACTAGGCTTTCAAAGATTATTGGTGACAACCAAATCAGAGATAAACACTGGTAACAACCGTCCATTTGTGTAAATCGGATAGTGCTAGTCACCACCAGCCTCCCAGAGAAGATAGGTAATCCCAGGATTACTAATAACTTTGAGGTGTCAAACTTGAAGCGAAATCTGTTGTAATGGATCAAAGATAGAGGTAAAGACCAAAGGATCTCAAAGGTGAAAACCACACAAACAAAGACCAAAACCCAATGCAAACAAAATGCGCATGTTGATATGATGCTGTATGTAAAATGCAGACCGACCCGCAGAAAGAAAAAAAAAGGAAAGCAAAACAAGGAAAACATAGAGGGAACTCGTCACGCTGAGTCTCAAATGCTTCAAGTTAGGCGAAACTTTCTTTTAGCGTAGATAACAATCTTCCCAAACAAAATCTTCGTAATCCTGCAGAGGAGAAGTCTTGGCTTAAAAGCAGGAATTGCTGTCAGACGCATCCAGTTTGGGCAAAGGTGACAGCAAACTTTCACGACTTTGAGAACTATGTAATGTTATTAGATTACCTCTAGAGTTCTTCAATCATTTTGTCAAATTGTGTTTTCTTTTTAAAATAAAAAATTAAGTTTTTCAAAACACTTTGCTTTTTTTGAAAAATCTTTATTAACAAATAAGTGAATTGCATAACAAAAACAGAAGATCTTAAAAATGATTGGCCAAAATCTGATTTCATTGATAGACAAGAACTTTACAAAGGGCAAAGCCTTGGGAAATTTATACATTTGGAAAAATGGCAAACAAAAAGGGTTACAGAATCCCATAATAATCCAGTCCTCTTAACTATCCGTTCACTTGCTTTGCTGCTTCTGACGAGAATGACAGACGTTGATCTTTCTTCTCACACCTTGCACAAGACTTTGCCCCGACATTTGCCAACTTTCAATCCTTGGACTTTCGTCTTGCTGAAGCACTGGAATCCCCTTTCTAGGTTTTCTGCTTTAGGCATAGTACTTTCTCACTGCATCTGAGTTGATGGGATACTTGAGTTGTTTGCCATCCATGGTCTCAAAAATTAGAGATCCTCCTGAGAAGACAATTTTTATAACGAAAAGGCCATCGTAATTGGGCATCCATTTGCCGCGTATATCCTTTTGAGTTGGTAGGATTTTTCTAAGCACGAGCTCTCCTTCCCTATACTCTTTGGGAAGAACCTTTTTGTTGAATGCTCTTATCATTCTTTGTTGATAAATCTGACTATGACACATGGCCGTCATTCTTTTCTCATCAATGAGGTTCAATGAGTCGAACCTTTCTTTTATCCATTCATCTTCCTCGAGCTCGGCTTCTATCAAGATCTTTAGAGAAGGTATCTTGACTTCGATGGGTAGCACAACGTCCATCCCATATACTAAGGAAAAGGGAGTTGCCCCTGTTGAAGTTCACACTGATGTTCGGTATCCATGTAGAGCAAATGGTAACATCTCGTGCCAATCCTTGTATGTTATGACCATCTTCTGTACTATTTTCTTGATAGTTTTGTTTGCAGCTTCAACTGCGCCATTCATCTTGGGTCTGTAGGGAGACGAATTGAGATGTTTGATCTTGAAATCGTCACAGAGTTCCTTCATCGTTTTGTTGTTTAGATTAAACCCATTGTCAATAATGATCTGGTTAGGAATACCGTATCAACAGATGATTTCCTTTTTGATGAAGCGAGCAACCACTTGTTTTGTCACGTTCGCATACGACGCTGCTTCCACCCATTTGGTGAAGTAATCAATTGCAACAAGGATGAAGTGATGGCCGTTGGAAGCTTTTGGCTCTATTGCTCCAATCATGTCTATGCCCCACATTAAGAAGGGCCATGGTGATGTCATCACGTTGAGAGGATGTGGAGGGACATGCACTTTGTTAGCATACACTTGACATTTATGGCATTTCCGAGCGAATAGTATGCAGTCCGTCTCCAAAGTTAACCAAAAGTAACCTGCCCTTAAGATTTTCTTAGCCATGGCGTGGCCGTTAGCATGGGTACCGAACGTTCCTTCGTGCACTTCGGTCATTATGAGATTTGCCTCTTTTTCGTCGACACATCGGAGTAAAACCATGTCGTGGTTTCTTTTGTACAAGCTACCATTGCTCATGAAGAATTTAGCAGATAATCTTCGTATAGCTCTTTTGTCAATTCTGGATGCGTCAGCTGGATATTCTTGATTTTGAAGAAAGTTCTTGATGTCGTGGAACCACGGTTTCTCATCAGTTTCTTCATCTATTGTCATAACATACACGGGTACTGTCCTTCTTTCAATGCGAATTAGAGGCGCCTCGTTAACAAACTGGACCTTCCAAATTGATGCCATCATGGCTAATGCATTAGCAATGTGATTTTCCGCTCTTGGTACATGCTTGAAGGTAATTTCATCAAAATATTCAGCCATCTCCAAGATATGAGTTTTGTAAGGGATCAATTTTTTATCCCTGGTTTCCCATTCTCCTTTGAGTTGGTAGATCACCAAAGCAGAATCACCGATCACTTCCAAGATTTTGATGCGAAGATCGATAGTAGCTTCCAGTCCTAAGATACAGGCTTCATACTCGACTATGTTGTTCGTACATGAGAAACAAAGTCGGGTTGTGACGGCAGTATATACTCCAGTTGGGTTTTTCAAAACAGCTCTAACACCATGTCCATTTTTGTTTGACGCTCCATCGAACATCATTTCCCATCGAGATCCAGGCTCAGGACCTTCTTCCGGACCAGGCTCTGGTTTTGTGCGCTGTATGTACATTACATCTTCATCAGGAAACTCAAACTTGAGTGGTTGATAATCTTCCATGGGATGCTCCACGAGGTGTTCTGACAAGACACTTCCCTTGATAGACTTTTGAGCTACATACTGAATATCGTACTCTGATAAGAGCATATGCCATCTGGCCAATCTTCCTGTTTGAGCCAGTTTTTCAAAGATGTACTTGATGGGGTCCATCTTAGAGATCAGCATGGTGGTGTGGCAAATCATATACTGTCTCAGACGCTTGGCGGCCCATGCTAAGGCACAACAGGCTTTTTCCAGGAGAGAGTAACGACTCTCGCAATCGGTGAACTTCTTGCTCAGATAGTAGATTGCGTGCTCCTTCTTTCCTGACTCAGCAGTCTGGCCCAAGACACAGCCCATTGAATCTTCAAGTACTGTCATATACATGAACAAAGGTCTTCCAGGCACAAGAGGAATCAACACCGGAGGTTCTTGTAAATACTGCTTGATTTTCTCAAATCCGGACTGGCAATTTTCGTTCCATACCACCGTCTGATCTTTTCGTAACAACTTGAAGATCGGTGTGCAAGTAGGAGTTAGATTGGAGATGAATCTAGAGATGTAATTCAACCGTCCGAGGAAACCTCTGACTTGTTTCTCTGTTTTAGGAGCAGGCATCTCTTGGATTGCTTTAACTTTGTCGGGGTCTACTTGAATTCCTCGTTGACTAACGATGAAGCCGGGTAATTTTCCTGAGCGAACCCCAAAGGTGCATTTTGCTGGATTTAACCTTAGTTGATACTTTCAGAGTCTCACAAATAGCTTCAACAGATGATCTAAGTGGTCTTTTTCGCTTTGAGATTTTGCGATCATGTCATCCGCATATACTTCGATTTCTTTGTGCATCATATCGTGGAAGAGTGTGACCATGGCCCTCTGATACGTTGCCCCTACATTCTTCAAACCGAAAGGCATGACCTTATAACAATAGGTGCCCCAGGGTGTGATGAAGTTGGTCTTCTCCATGTAGGATGGATCCATTTTTATCTGATTATAACCAGAAAATCCGTCCATGAATGAAAATACTGCGAAACTAGCTGTATTATCCACCAGAGTGTCAATATGTGGTAGAGGGAAATCATCCTTCAGACTTGATTTGCTTAAATCCATGTAATCGACGCACATTCTGACCTTGCCATCCTTCTTTGGGACTGGTACAATGTTTGCCACCCATTCTGGATATTTGGATACCGCTAAAAAGCCCGCATCAATCTGTTTTTTGACTTCATCTCGGATTTTAAGAGCCATGTCTGGTCTTGATCTGCGAAGTTTTTGTTTGACCGGAGGATACTCTGGCTTCAGGGGGATCTTGTGCATAACAATATCGGTATCCAACCCTGGCATGTCTTGGTAAGACCAAGCAAATTTGTCGACAGAATCTTTGAGGAGTGTTATCAACCTGCTTTTGATCTCTGGCCCCAATGATGCCTCAATCTTGACTTCTCTTTTTTCTTCTTCTGATCCCAAGTTGATGACCTCAGTCTGCTCTTTGTACGGATGGAGATACACATCTTCGTACTCAGTCATTCTCTTCAGCTCTTCTGGGACTTCTAATTCTTCATCATTCTCTTCTTCAGCTTGAAAGACAGATGAACCACTAGTAGAAGGAACCGAAGGATCATAGGATTTTGTGGTGGATGGAGGTATTCTGCATGTTTTATTTTTGGGAACAATTAGACACACACACGCAGATATGCAGATGAAGGGTTGTTTTTATTATTTTCAAAAAATATTACCACTTTTTCCTTTTAACCAAAAGAGTGAAAATGATGCGCAGAAAAATAAACAAGAGTTTTAACAAAAACACCTTTTCATTAATGGATTTTCAAATCGCAAAGTGGCCCAATACAAAATAATTCGCAAGCCTTGGGCAAGACCAGGAATTTTAAAGTAAACACAAAGCTAATAAGCAAAATGAATTACTCTAAAGGTAAAAAGACAAGAATTTCCACAGCCTCCCAGTTGTGCAAAACTGCTCCTCCCCGAGTTATCAGATGATCTAGATTGCAATCCTCATCCTCAGCAATGATGGCATTGATTTGTATTCCGCCACTGGTAAATATTTCCTTCAAAGACTTCTTCCTCATGGTGGTTTCTTCTGGCTCGCCTTCTAGAGTTGGTTTGTAACCCAACCCTTGTCGATCGTTCTTGGCCCGAGCGTTGACTTCAATGATCTCCCCCCATCCCAACGGGATTCCAGTTTTAGCGCCGCCTTGATGCTCTGAACAGAGGTGAAGGATGGACCGCGAGTTATGTCAAATTCGTCGACTAGAACAGCGTGGGCTATCTCTAGCGCTTGAAAGGCTGTCTCAAGGGAATCTTTGTCAGCTTCAATGTAACGAAACGAGGATAAGTTGCTCACCATTAAATCCTCTTCTCTGTGAACAATGACCAACTAGTCATCCACAACAAACTTCATCTTCTGATGGAGAGTAGAAGTAACAGCCCCAACTGCGTGGATCCATGGCCTTCCCAGTAAACAATTGTAGATCGGGTTGATATCCATCACCTGAAAGGTGACCTCGAAGGTTTGTGGTCCTATCATGATATGAAGATCAACCTCCCCTATCACAGCTCTTCTAGACCCATCAAATGCCTTCACTACGAGAGAAGTTGGCCTCATGTTAGCACCTTGGTAAGCCAGCTTGGCTAGTGTCCTCTTCGGCATCACGTTGAGCGCGGATCCTGTGTCAACAAGAACCCGAGACAATGTATCTTATTCGCATTTGATCGACACATGCAGAGCACGATTGTTCTTGCGTTTCTCAGCTATCAGATCATTGTCGTTAAAGCTTAGCATGTTGCAGGCTGTGATGTTTACTACAATGGAGTCAAATTGCCCCACTGTAATATCTTTGGTAACACGGGGTTGTGTTAAGATTTTGAGCAAAGCCTGGCGATGCGCTGGAGAGCTTAAGAGTAATGCCATGACTGATATCTTAGATGGTGTCTGATTCAGTTGGTCTACTACCCGGTAATCACTTCGTCGGATAATTCTCAGAAACTCTTCTTCATCATTTTTGAGGCTTTCTTTCCCTTTGACCAAAGGTTCCTTAGTAACGACTACCTCTGGAACGGATTTTGGAGGTACAACAGCTTTTGGAACAGAAATTGCTGGCAGAGGAGCCACATTGTTTGTCCGCGGTTGGTATATGCAACCACTCCGGGTCATCTTGCTCCCACCGGCGATATTAGCTACGTTTGCTGGCTTCCTTTCTTTGAAAATTCCTTCGCACCATGAATGATCCTGTTTTGGTGTTACAGCCCTTGGGTGAGGTTTGGATCCTCCCCTTGGTTCAAATCTGGCTTGCCCTCTCCCAAATTTCGGGGGTGCATCATCGCGGAACACTGGCCGGACGTTTTTGTAGTTGTTGTTGTTATTATTTCTGAACACAGCTCTTTTGTTGGGCTCTTCAGGCATGTTAAACACGGGTTCAATGACTTCTACATCTTCCCCTTTCTTCCTGCAAGCAATCTCTATCATCCCTTGTTTGATCATTGCTTGAATGTCTTTTTTCACAATGTCACAACCTTCTGGGTTCAGCATGCATTGTTCGCAGTCTTCATGAGATGTCTTAAGCGCCCATGCTTGAGCAAGACGTTTGTGTAGGTCCGCCAATGGTACCTTGATCTCATCAATAGTAGTTACTGTCTTATCCTCAAACCCTTCCCCTTCTTCAGTAATAGCATTTACTCCACCATGATTTGGTAGAGGGTTATTCTTTACGTTCGGGTGATTATCTTCAAAGGACATAATTCTTTTTTCAATTAATTCTCGGACGAGGTGCTGAAGCGCGAAGCATCCTTCAAGATCGTGGTCCGGAGCGTTATCGTGAAATAAACAGCGAGCATTGGCGTTGTAGTAGAATGGAAGTGGATTAGGTGGAGCACCCAATTTCCTTGTCTTGACCAAACCTCTTTCTATCAACATGGGGAATAAATCAGTGTAGCTCATCGGAATAGGCTGTATTTTTGTTCGATTCGCCTGGTAATTCGCCCTTGGAGCCCTGTTTTGAGGCTGCTGGCCTTGCGACTGATGATACTGTTGTTGATTATTAGAGTGATATTGTTGTTGATTGCTAGAATGATATTGTTGCTGATTACTGGATGCCCCAGGCTTGGGACCCTGCTGTGATGACTGTTGAAAAACTGGAGTCACAGCTGCTATATATGATGATGAATGGTATTGCTGGCGATGGTTCCTGGAACTTTGCACCTTCTTTCCGTATGTTACCATACTTACATCCCTCTCTTTCTTTTTGTGAAAGTTGTTGGTCGGTTTCTTTGTTGCACTGGTGCTTGAACTAATATTTGGAGTAGCCACTTTCCCACTTTTTAACCCGGCTTCAACCTTGACCCCCACTGCCACGATATCAGAGAAGTTGGTTGTGACACTGCTGATTAGTCGTTCATAGAATTCTGGCCTGACCGTATCTACGAACCAGTCTGCCAATTCCTTTTCAGTAAGGGGTGGCTCCACTTGAGCTGCAGTTCCGCGCCATCTTTGCGCGTATACCTTGAAGGTTTCAGTGCTCTTTTGTGTCACGCTGAGGAGCTGACGACGATCTGGAGCTAAGTCCATGTTGTATTTATATTTTTGAATGAAGGCATCTGAAAGATCTTGGAAACCATAGATCTTTGCTTGATCCAGGATGAGATACCATTTAGCCGATGCTCCTTTAAGACTGTCCTGAAAACAGTGCACCAACAGCTTGTCGTTTTCAATATGCGGAGCCATCCGCCTGCAGTACATAATCAGGTGTACCTTGGGACAAGTAGTCCCCTCATATTTGTCAAACACTGGCATCTTGAATTTTTGGGGAAATACCAGACCGGACACCAGACATAGGTCTTTGGTGTCAGACCCGAAAACATTGCTTCCTTCGATGGCTCTCATTCTTTTAGCCATAATGTCCATCTCTACCCTCAGTTTTTCATGCTTCTCATCCTCGACTTCAGAACCGTCAGGTATGTCAAAGATCGGTTGTTGATTGTTAAAGAGAGGTCGCACTGTAGTTGGTCCACCTGCCTGAGTGAAAATGGGATTCCTGATTGTTGAATCAAACAGTGGATAAAGACTTGAAGATTGTATATTGCTGAATGGTGGCACAAAATCCCGAGACATGCCATAGGGAAATTCTGCTGTGGTAACCAGAGCTACTATGACGTTGGTCGTTGCCGTGGCGACTTCGGAGATCACCGTAGACTGTGTGTCCATCTTTGCCTTGATTATATTGAGAACTTCCATAATCTGGCTGATGTCACCCTTGATTCCTTCAATGTCGTTGTCCATTTGGTCGAACCTCTGTTCATTATCAACCATCTTCTTCTGAGCTCTGGATCGAGTGTTGTATTTGTGAGTATTCAGCGTGACTCCTTCTCTCCTTTCTCTGAACAAGAACAAAGGATGAGTTGTGGAACTCGGATGCAAGACCGATGCAGGATGAGATGCGAATGCAAATGCACAAACTATTTAAGGAAAAGCAAAAAAAAAAATTATTTACAAACAAAAAAAGTTGGAACAACATGTAACGACATGCTTAAAAAAAGTGTTTTTCATTAATAATTTGAAGTCTATTACAATAGATGGCTCTTGCTAAAAAGAAAGACCTTTCCTTAAAAGAAGTGAAAGTAAATGCAACATAGGATTACAATCCTTTTAGGGAAAGCAGGAAATGGTGAAACAATGATCATTCTAACAAGATGATCCTTCTCCTTCTTGGTCTTCAACGTGAACTCGGTCTTGGCAGATGATTTCCCATAGGTCTTCGTTCTCTCGTTGTGCTTTGATCAAAGCATACTTCATTTCTTCCCTAGTTGTGGGGACCTCAGGTTCCATCGTTGTCTCGTAATCACGAGTGTAGAACATATTCAGAGCTATTTCTTTTGACCAAAGCAAGTACCCTCTGGTAGTTAAACAACTTACATTCTCCATTGGAGTTACACCCAAGAGGTGAGGATCTCTCTGAGCGTATTGAGCTCGGGCTTCCAGTTCAGGGTTACGACCAGTTTCGCAGAAGCAAGGTCTCGCCAGTTCCGGCTCGGGCTCCGGCCCGGTTGAATACCCATACTGTCGCTGAGCAACGACAGGATTGTAGGTGATGACCCCCTTCGTTCCAATGAGAGGCACATTGGGGAGTTCTCCATAACTGGGAATCATGACTAGATTGCCAAGGCTGATGTCATACCAGGTGATGTCGTAGTGCCTGAGGGTGGTGAGTTTAGAAATCCATGTGCTTTTGCTGGGAAGTCTCCAAAGGACGTGAGTCCTAGGTAAATGAGAGGTAAACCACCTGTCAAGCAGTGCAAGGCAACATGAAAACTGCCCGAGATCGTATAAGATGAAGCGGTGGATGACCACATAGGTATCTGCCAGTATCTCGTTTACTGGATTTTTGATGATGAAGAGACGGATTGCCTCATCACTGATGAAGTCATAACATCTTGGGAAGAGATACAACCCATATATTAAGAATGCCAAAATTTCTTCAAAGATGCCCAGATTTCTATTTTCATAGTGGTATTCGGCCATCTCCATTAGTGGTCCTGCTTCCATTCCGTAATATCCTCCCTTTGCTTTCATAGGTGGTAAATCCTCTTGCTTGAGATGTAGGGCTTTGGCCAAATCCCTTCTCTTTGGTTTTCCGTAAGGAAGTGTGAAAGTCTACGAAATCTTCAGATAGTCGGTGTACTCCTCTATGGTAGGAAGCAGCTGAAAGTCTGGGAAGAAAAAACAGTGGTAGGTTGTATCATAGAATTCAACCAGAGCCTGCAGCATGGGCTCGTTGACCTGAGCACTTATCAGTGGTAGGAGATCTCCATATTTGGCAATGAAGGCGGCGGGGTTTCTGACAAGTCTTGTCAACATCCTAAGACGGCCCAACCTCAAATCCGAAAAAGGAAGCATGTCTCTTCTCACCATGTTGTTGTCTGCAAAAAGAAAAGTTTGAATTTCCTTGAATGGTTAGAAAAAATGCAAATGCAAATGCGCATGGTGTCATGGAACTCATACATTTACGAACATCAAAAGTCGTTATTTCATTGATCAACAAGGATGGGATTACAAAAATATTGTTTCCTCTTACAAGAGTTTTAAACATAAACAACAGCTAATGAATCCTAAGAAGGTTCCCCTAGTAGCCTCTTGTTGAGCTTCTCGATCTCTTTTTCCATCTGAGCCTTCTCAAGAATGAGCTTGTCCATAATTAACTTCCACGGAGTAGACTGAGGAATGGAAGAAAAGAGTTCTTCTTGTACTTTCCTCTTCTTACAAGAGAGTACTTCTTCGTCTTTCAACTGGAGTGGTTTATAGAGCTCTGCATTCTCTTCGACAACTACTTGATACTTATGTTTCCAAGCGTCTTCAGTTTGTCGTACTTTGACTAAAGCGATTTTCAACTTTTCTTCTTCAGACAACAAGACCAAAGGGCGTTCTTCCTTCAAAGCCATAGGCTCTTGCTTAGGATAACCCATCCTTAGTGTGATAGCTCTCTTTCGAACCCATTGGAGGTAAGGTTCCAAAGAGACACAGTTGAGTCTTCCAAGATCCTTTTTCCCTTTCTTGTGCAGATGCTTCCAAGCTTCTAGAATCTTCTCTTTTAGCTCTTGACTATCCTCTTTATTGAAAATGCTTTCCACATGAACCCCATTGGGCTTGTCCTTCAAAGGATATCCCAATTGCCGACGGGCGAGGACTGGACTGTAACTGATTCCTCCATTAGCACTGAGAAGAGGTACATTACCGAAATCCCCACAATTGTTAATGATCATTGTCCCATCATAGTCACGACTATACCAATCAATATCGGAGTGAGTGACAACCATGATCTTCTGCGACCACCATCCTTTCATTGGGTCCCAAAAAGCGTTAGCTTTGGGCAAGTGTGAAGTGAACCACTTGTATAACAAAGGAGCGCAACAAGTAATCATCCCTCCATTGTGAAAGTTCCTCAGATGAACAGAATGATATGCATCTGCTAGCAAGGTAGGCACAGGATTCTTCTTCAAGAAGATTTTGATGGCATTGAGGTCCACAAAATTCTTGAAGCTAGGGAACAAAAAGATGCCATAGATGAGCAAGGCAAGGATAGCCTCGAATGCATCCATGCTTAAATGATCCGCATAATACTGAGCTTTTTCGACCAAGAACTCTGCTTTTAACCCAAAAACTCCTCCTTTTATAATCAGGTTCTTTTTAATATTAACCAATCCTAAACTTGTAGCTTTAGCAATATCTTGCTCCTTAGGGTCTTCCTCCACGATCGGAAAAGGAGAATTTTCAAGAATGGGCAATCCAACCAACTGAGAATATTCTTCTAGTGTGGGCACTAGCTGATAATCGGGAATTGTGAAATAGTGGTAAAGTGGGTCATAAAACTGGAGAAGTGTAGAAAGAAGTCCATCATCCATCTTTATCTTCAATAGTACCAACAACTTCCCATACCTGTTTTGAAATCCCTCTGGATCTGTCACTAAGGTGCTCAACCTTCTCAAGTCATATAGGTTAAAACACTTGTAAGTGTACTTCAAAGTTTTCTTTCTTTCACTATTCATAACGACCTCTGATGTTTACAAACAAAAAGTCTGAGTTCCATGAAACATGATGATATGATGTTTATGAATGCAAAATGCACAAACACAGGCAAATGCAAAGATCACACATATGCACACCACACAAGCCTAGGTTGAAAGGACGAGCGTGGATCCAAGGTCTACCCATCCCCAAGGATTTGCACTATGGATTAATTTGTACCTGCCGAACGGGTTCTACAGAGTTCCCAGAGTCATCAACCCATCTTTCGGATATTATCAACTTCCCAAATCACTTGGTAATCGATAATATTCTCAAGAGAATATCGTCCAAGTGCAGTATCGCGTATCAACTATTTCGGAGATACTTCCTTATAACCATCACACTACATCCTAATAAGGCCAAAGTGGGGTAGAATGTATTCTAAAAGTCCATAGTGTCATGGGCTCCTTCGTTGAAAGTAGCATTGTTTTCACGAATACTCGATCAACAATACTAAACTTTCAAGAGGGCCTACACTGAGCGGTGGTTTCTCAAGTTAGCTTGGTCGGGAATCAACTCCCTATAAGCCTTCTTGAATATACCACCATCCTATCATAAGTGCACTCAAGTCCGGGTATAGGACTGTCTCACCACTCAAAACACCCAATACCCAACAATCAAACAAATATATTGACAAATATACATGTTAAGAAAATATTCACAAATATAGCATGCAATTAAACAAAATAGGCTAAACCCTCAAGAATAAGAAAAATTCCCCAGTGAAGTCGCCATTTCTGTTGCGGTGAGAATTGTGATACCAAGCTATTGATTAACTTGAATCATTAATTCTTAAATTCACAACCGGACTTTAATTTATCCAAAGGAAAGGTCTAAAGAAAGAAAAACCCTTATTGTGATGTAACAACAACGCTAAGAGATTCGAGGATCGGGGGTTGGTTATGCCTAGGGTAGGTATTTCACATCCTAAACATCTGTAGTACTCTACATGAACCTTTTGTTTATTTGCATGCTAAGTTTGGTAAATGTTTGCTAAGGTTTGGGGTTGGGTAAAGGGTGTAGGTTAAAACCTAAAGATAGTTTCTAAGTTTGCTCGCAAAGACATCGCGTCCTCTGCCTACGTATCCTTACTAGGATAGAATCAGAGCAATCGTAGTTCACCTCACTAGGGATAAAGAACACTTGATTATGATCAAGATTCAAAGGGGAACAAACATAACAATGTTTGTATAAATTTTAACAAAACTCTCTAAATCTATGTTGTGGCACTCAAAAGGGAAGTAAGTAATCATTACTATGATTCTTACGTAGAGTTTACAAACTCTATCCTAAGGTTCTAGTTGAAGAACACTCCTAATAAAGGTGGGGTTTTTAGACTTAAAGCAAAGTCTAATGACTTATACATTCTAACTTAACTAAGCTAGGGTTTAAGATGACTTCACAAAGTCAAGGGAACGAGTAATGAACTATCCATGACACAAGAGTCAATGGAGAGACTTTTCCTTTGGAAGGAAAGAAAGGGGCAACTTGGATGAGAACTAAAAAGTTCCATCACTTGGGGAATAAATACTTAACAAAGCAATAAAAAATTAAGCATGAAGAATAAGGTTACAACCAAGTAAGCATGCATATCACAATAGGCAAGGATCAAATAATACAACTGGTTACAACCGAGAATCAAATATCTTAACGAAGATGGAAGTAACAACCCCAAGAGAGATATGATAACAAACATGGAAACAAATAATCATACAAATAAGTCACAACTTTAAGATGATCATGTTATAAATTCAAATGTAGCAACATTTAGGCATTGATGACAATCAAATACGTAAAGAATACAAGACATGTTCAAACACAAAGTTTTAGGGGGAACAACAAAATTATGGTAAACACCAACAAGAAATGAAGTCTCAACATTTTAACAAACATAAAGAAATCCAAAATCAATAAATCTCACAAGATAGGTCAAGTATAGTATGAAAGAAAATCGATCAAGACGCAAGGTAACGACCTAAGAATGAACCAACAAACAAGCGAGCAAAAAGGGCTTTGTAAATACAAACAATTTGAGATTTTAATCCAACACATGGAAATAGACATTACAGCGAGCAATTTGCAAAAAGAACGGGTTAAAAAAGATAAAGCATGAACAAGTTATGAATTTTTGAAGTTTCAATGATTTTATGAAAATAAAATAAACAAGTGAAACAAGCATATAAAAAAAAAGTGGCATGGGTAGGGATTGAACCCACGCCCTTGTGTTCACCAACACAACACCTATCCACTGGGGCACAATGCGTGCGCATACTAGGGAAATGGAAGGAGTGAAGAAAATGATTAACCATGGCAAATGAAAAATAAAAATCCAAAAGAGTTGATCACCAAGGATCGAACTCAGGCCAGGCATGTGAAAGGTTACAAAGCGCGCAACTTGTCTACCATTGGGGTGGCTATACATCCAAGTATTAAGCCACCCCCATAAATAGATAACACTAGATATGATGGATATTCTGGACCAAAAGCAAACCAAACAAACAAAATACGTGAAGAATCCAAACTTGGTCAAAACTCAATCTTTTTTTATGAAATTTTAGTCAAACATGACTGTTTTTTGATGAGGATTATGATGGTGTCGCTACCGCGAAAATAAGGTGCCGGCAAAACAGAAGAGTCGCCACCTTTCGTTATTTATTCCTCAGAACAGGAAAGGAAACGATCGGAAAAACCTGACGAAAAGGTATAAGACAAGGTCATCGCAACAATTGTTTGGGTTCGGGAGTCGTTTGCGCAAGGGGAAGGTATTAGCACCCCTCAAGTCCATCGTACTCGATGAGATCCACGCTTGTTGTGTTTATCTGACGGGTTTATTTACTATCTACCTATCAAGGCTGGTCTGAAAAGAAAAGAAACTGACTCGGCAAAGCGTCGCACTTTATGCCTACGTATTCTCATCAGAGAATGAGAAATCAGAGTCAACGTAGTTCGACTAACTACGGGTTACGGGGAAGGTGGCTCGCCAATACGTCAGTATTGTGCCTACGTACTCTCAACAGGCTTGAGAGATCAGAGCTTACGTAGTTCGGGATAATACGGATTACGGAAATTCAGATTCATCTGTTTTATCGAGTAGGGTTAACAAACAGTTCCAGCAGTTGGATGTACGCAGCTCGTCCCTTGGAGACTTAGGCGTTACCGTTTGCGGTAGAACTGGGAGTTAACGACACTCTTTTCTTCAGAAAAGCTTTCCTTTGAATTACGGGCCCACGGGGCAAAAAGGTTTGAAGTTTGTTTTCTGTCTTTTACGGAAGAACTGTTTTTTATGGATGTTTGCAACCAAAATCGCACTAGAGACTGGGACCTGAGAGTGAATGCGTCGCGTGTCACCCAAAGGGTGCCATACTAAACATCTAAGCTGTCAAAAAGAAACTCTTCAACAACCCTTTCTCAGATAGCTTAAGGCTCGTAACGTACGACATCGGTTAACCTTTATTACTGTATTTTGATTTGTTTTGAGATGAGAAGAGAGAACGAATAGGTTCAACTGAGGGGAGACTATCAAGTCCTAAAAGTTGTCATGCCAAGGATTCATCCTATGGTTGAGGTTTGAAACAGGGATCTCCTAGAGGTTATCATGCATAGGTTTCAACCTAAAGTTCTAATCATCACTTCCTTATCAAAGGAAGTGAGATTCCTAGGGGTCCATGTCAACGATAAACAGGAACAGATAAAGCATCAGCTTAAATAGTGAACAGATATACAGTAAAATGCATGCAATGCAAGTGAGGGAGGAAATGTGTGTGGGGCATCAGCCTCCACAAGCTCATCTCAACCTCAAGCCAGATATGAATAACTGAAATAACATGCTATCAAGCAAAATATAAACTGCAATCATACAGAACAGAAAATGCTATCAAGCAAAGTAGAATAACTGCAATCATACAGAAGAAATGAAATAAAGTGCCATCAAGCACACACAAATCACATAGGCAAGGGAGCTGGGCTCTACCGAATACCCGCAAGCAAAGCCATACAGTAAAATACAAGCAGAGGGAGCAACTCAACCCCTAATGCAATCATGCTCCTAGCTTGAGACAATCTAAACATGAACTTATTCTAATGCATCAAGCAAATCAAACAAGTCACACCAATACAGTTGCACAGAAAGAAAACAGACAGGAAAGCATATCCACAGCTCCCTACAGCAAAGCAATCTTCTGACAGTAATTTAGTCTTCAGTCTTCAACAGCTCTTCAAGACTATGCTCTTCAATAGCAAGTGTCAACTTGCTTCTCCAACCTTTCACTACATCAAACATAAGTATCAACTTATTCCCTCTTCCTCAAGCCTCAGCTCTTCAGTAATTTCCACCTTCAGGCTTCACTCCTCATATCAAGTATCAACTTGGCTCCTTCAGGCTCTCAATGTATCAACATAAGTATCAACTCAATCTTTCTTCTTTAAGCCTCAGCTCTTCCCTCAATTTCAATTTGATTTTCTTCGTAAGTGTCAACTTGTTCTTCTTGATCCTTAAGCTTTAGCTCCAAAGGTAGTCTTCAAACACAGGGAAGTATCAACTTCTAGCCTTCAATCTTCTTCAAGCAAGGAACTCCATCCTCTAGCAAGGGAGAAAGATTCATCTAAAAGAGCAAAGTTTGGATGATTGACAGCAGAGTGAAGACCAAAGGTCTCCACTAAGCATCCTATCATCTGAGAAAGGGACCCTCAAAGGTTCTACCAACTTGTAAGAGCCACACATCCTACCAAAGGAGGGATGAGGCCTTTACAAAGGGACCTTACATCACAGGGAAGAATGGAAGTGATCAACATCTTCCATGTTTATGAAGGAAGAGAATCTATCTAGAAGCTCTGCCTACAAACCCTAATCTTAACACCTAATCAATCACTACACCAAAAGAAGGGAAAATCTTCACATCCAAGCTTCTTCATGCACTCCATGGTAGCCCCAAGCTTGTCTTCAACATCAACCAAGAGCAAGCAAAGCAAAACCCTAATCTAAGGGAACTAAAGAAGTCATTCTAGTTGAATTAGGGCATTAGAATCATCCAAAGTTAGCACCTAAACTAAAATCAAGAAAAAATAGTAAACCACATTGTAAATTCCTACAAAAATTCCTAAGGGACCCTAATTCAATCATGAATCTACCCTACAAAAATCAGAGGTTGAATCATCCACCAAGTTCTATAAATAAAACCTAAATCATAAGGTATCAACCATAAACCCTAAAAATGGAGCTCCTAAAGCTTCAACCTAAAACTACCACTTACATTCATCACAAAAATGTTAGAAAAATCTAGGGATAGCATGCATATCTATGCTAGCTACACACACAAAATCAGGGCAAGAATCATCATCACATAATCAAACCAAATTCAACAAAATCAAGTATCAACCATGATTATTTTAATATCAATTAAAATGTAAAAAAATGCTAATAAAATCATAAATGCATGAAATATTAATATTTTTTATCTAAAAAAAACTACATTCACTCATGAATCAATGGCAAAAAGAATGGAATTAATTGAGTCATTTTTCAATCATTTATGAATTTTTCAATAACCATGTATGAAATAAAAAAAAATAAAAGAAAATCAACATAAATTGATAAGCGCGTGGTGCAGGTAGCAACAAAATTCAGTTCATTTCAGTGATTGGGCCCAGAGGGGGTGCGAGTATCAACTGGTGACTTAAGCCCAAAACCAACAAATAAATGAAACGCTGCGTTTCATAACAACTCAGAGATCCTTCACAAAATTTCCTTCACGCGTGGCCGTTGGATCCTCATCTGGTCAAAGGTCTCAGCCCAATCCAATGGCCCTAAGGTTGTCTTCAACCTTTTGAATCTCTGAACTCCCTCCATCTGCGCGCGCTAGAGTCACCGCCGGTGACTTCTTCGATCAACCATCCCCAACCCTAACTCTCTCTAGAATCCTCCATTTCAAATGGTCTATACACGAAACTTATCCCAAATTTCACAAGGAATCTTCCTATGCTACTTAATCATTCTAAAAGTTCAAGATTTGCAAAGACACGATCCCAACCGAAAATTGCATAAACCCTAATTGGTCACTAATTCTCAAATTGATGATCTAGAAACCTTCCTACATCAATCTACAATGCATCTAACATAACAATTCCTATTAATTCTACTTAAATTAAGCTATGGAATGAGGTTTACATACCTGTCAAAATCGTGTGAACAGAGTGCTCAAACCTTCGAATCAACCTTCAAGAACTTCCAGACTCCTTCACTAACATCCAAGGAAGGTTCTGTATGCAACCAAATGGATTGAAATACTCTGAATCTTTGAACCCGACTATGAGTTGCAGGTGAAGAAATCCAAGTGCCAACTCCCAATTCTCCCATGATCTTGCCTTGAATTTGATCTGGAATTGATCACCAACCTTAGAGCAAGATATTGGGATCAATATCTTGGATTGAAATGGCTTCAAACCTTGTAACAGATTTTGATTTGCAAGAAAAAAGTTCACAATGCAATCTCACTCTCCTCTCTCTATTCTCACCAACCTTCACTCTGAACCACTTCATAATCATATATAGGACATGAATAAATGATCTAGAAAGTTGTAGATCACTCTAATGAGAAATTCAATATCTCATGTCATGGAAAGTTCAATCTCATGCCATGGTCATACCAATTCTGCTAGCAGCTTGTATTCACTATGCTCTTCATCCAAATTCTCTCCAAATGAGATTATGAAAGTGCTAGGATGTGCTTGCACCTTGGTTTGGATCTTATGAGAAGTTTGGCATATGTTACTTAAGTCTTAAGCAAGCAAAAGCAACTCCATGATTTTGACCTCAAATGAGAAAAGTGCCATTGCCATTGTCTTTAAAATGTCATTTATGATCAAAATGACATATTACATGCCTTATCTTGGCCTTGAAATGAAAAATCCCAAATTTGGTCCTTTTAATGAACTTTAAATCTTCCTTTTTAAGTCAATTTTGCAATTTTGAATTACAAGCAATTCCAACCTCTCATGACCACTTGGATAGCCTTAAAACATCATTTTGAACAAGTTTGATGTTGAACATTTTCCCATTTGAAGCTTGCAAATAGGAGTTATGGCCTTATGCTTGAAATGACCTATAATCTTCAAATGACCAAAATACCCTTGACTTGTCAAAACCATAACTTAAGTTATACAAATCCTATCAAGGACTTCTAGCACTCTCTAGAAAGCTAAGAGGATAAGGAATAACATTCATGTTGACCAAAAGTTCATAGGAATCATCCTTCTAGGGCAAACGTTTCATGCAAGTTGGACAACTTTCAAGCTCCACATTCACATGCCTCAGATGACTTGTAACTTGTCAAAGTCATAACTTGAGTTCTACAAATCCTATCAAGGACTTATAGTACTCAAATTAAAGCTAAGGTCATGCTCTACAACAATCATGTTGGGGGTAAGATGAGATGACAACCACATCTTGAGCTAAATTTCCTTGAAGATAGGGGTCAAACTAGGGGATTTTACACTGTCAAGCCTTGGAAACCCTAGCTTGAAACTTCTCAAACTCTTCAATCATGATGAGTTGACCTTGGAATCATCCTTATAGCATCTCAATGCATCAACCCATGATCACATGGCTCTTGGATTAAGTCTCAACCTTCTCCAAATCATCACTTGACTTAGGGTTGACCCAGTCAAACCCTAATTGCACCACTCATGGCTGAGGCTTATAAATCTTGCACAATGACCTGTCTAGGCCTCAAAGTGATCTTCAACACTTATCATGAGCTCTCTCAAGACCTCAAGTCTAACTTCATGGCTTCAGAATCATCTGATGACTTCCCACAACTCTCAAGTTAGGAGACACACCTTCTTGGTTTCAACCACTCTTTCTGAGGATCTTTTAACTTCTCTGACAAAGGTATCAACCCTTGAACACTTGAATAACCTTCTTAGCTGGCTTCATAGTCTTATATAGCCCTTGATTGGTAATCATACCTCTTGATCTCCTGCATACAAGTCAATGAAATGCAACTGATAATGCTAATGTGAATGAAATGAAACATAAGCTAGGTAAAGAAATGTTGGGAAAATTTTGGGGTGCAACAGCTGCCCCTATTCAAACGGCTTGGACCTGACTGGGTGAGAAGCGAACGGCTCTCAAACAATCAAGGTGAAAGACGGTTGAATACCAACAAACCCAGAAATTTGCCAACTGCACAAGTATACGGTACTCTGATGGGGACAAATCTTCGTAAACTGAAATAATAGTCGCGCGGCAACTAGCTGGAGAAATAATTATCTGAACCTCCGTCAGGATGATTCTTTGATTTATCTGATATCATTTCATCCTCAAATCATCGAGGGATCACTGGTTACTCGGTAACGGGTGATTTGCCAACCTCACAGGTAAACAATACTTGGATTGGTAGGAACATCTTCAAAACTGAACATGACAGTTGCACGACAACTTGCTGGGGGAATCAGTCACACGGTAACCGGTGCAGGGTCTAATCTCAAATCTCCGTCAGGATGATCATCTGATTTTGCTGTAGATATTCGTCCTCAAGTCATCAAGGGGTCACTGGTCACTCGGTAACCGGTGATAAATGGTCGATCATGCCGTCAGGCATCAGAATTCCTCGGGACTCATCAGGTCATTGGGAACTTTTCAACAATCAAGTTAATCATGCCATCGGGTATTCAAAGAAATTTTCGGGCGTCAGCCAGATTTCATCAGTAAGTCGGGAACAGAACCATTGGTCAATCATGAACCAAGTAGGGATATCCAAACTTCTACCGTCAGGCACTCTGCATCAGCTAGGCAAGCTACTTTGACCTTGTGGTTAGACTTCATCAGTAAGTCTGGGGTTTTGGGCACCACTGCCGGACTTCAATCATCAAGTCTTCAAGGGAAATCTCGACTTCTCTACTCAGCAACCTGCTGGGGATGACACATCTCCGCTGGGGATTCTGGAGAACTATCGAGTAACTCTGCTTCGGGGATCCAGAAATCATTCTGGGTGAATTAACTCTGCTGAGGACTTCAAGAATCATCTTGGACAAATAAATCCATCGGGAACTTCAAGAATCATCTTGAACCAATAACTCTGCTGGAGATTTCAGGAATCATCCTGAGCACACACTCTGCCGGGGACTCTAAGCATCAACTTGAGCAATCCGCTCTGGCGACTTCACTGGGGATTTTAAGGATCATCTTAAGCAAACCACTTCGCAGAGGAGTTCAAGAATCATCTTGGGCAAACGACTTTGCTAGGGAATTCAAGAATCATCTTGAGCCACTTAACTCTTCCGAGATGTCAGGAATCATCCTGAGCAAACATTCTGACGGGGAATACCCGCAAAACAAGAACGGTAACAACCTAGCTCATGTTTCATATGCATATGGTTTGACAATGGCGTAATGCTCCACACGGTGGAAATGTTACGCGTTTAGGGTAAATGCTATGCAATCATGCAAAATGCTACGACTCCATCAGCAAAATAAATGCTGAAGGGAAAAGCCTCCTGTAAAGGAGAAAGAACCACTCTGGGGGGACGGAGGAATCATCCTGCCGAGGAGAAGGAGTCATGCCAATCTCAATTGGACTCCGCCTGGGGACACGAACTTCAGTCGACTGCTGTAGGGGAACAAAGCTCTCCGAGAACTCGGACCTGCTCATCAATCACAAAAATAAACTGCGCATCCTTCGTGATAAAACTTTCCTGGAGATAACGACTCCGGTGAGGAAATACAGCATCAGCTATTCAACACTCTACTGGGGAACACCAATCATGGCCCCCACGGCTTCCAAGGGCTCGGCTCTCTTGGGGTTTGCATACTCGGCTGGGGAAGAAGGAATCGTTCTGCTTACTGGGGAGAGTACGACTCTGTGGGGAATCTCAATTCTCCTGGAGACTTCAGTCTGTACTATCGAGCGCTGCACCCTTCAGTACGGGACTCAGCTGGGGAGATGATATTTCTTCAGGACGCATCTGATTGGGGAGAGAATCTTCTCTGCTTGGGGATACATATCAATGCCTACGATCTCATGTTCAGACTCCACGGGGAGACGCTGCTGAACTTGCTGGAGAGGAAGGAATCATCCTGCCTGGGGACGCATACGACATACTGCCTGATATATGCTACACCTGCAACAACACAAACAAACAGACAGGATACCCTTCTCAAAGGGACCTATCAAGGTTATCATCTTGTGACAATGTTCAAGTAATTCATTGTTTCAACAATCAGTGGCCTAGGCCAGTAAGTTTATGTATGCGCATTTTATCAAAAACATCGGCGTTCTTTTTCGCAAACAAAACAGATAAATGCTAAACATGTAAACAGAATTGCTGAATAGTACACATTTTATTGATAACGAACCCCTGAATGGGTAAAAATGTTTTACACCAGATGCAAGCTCTTGGAATAAGGAAGCTGCGCAAATATAAAACACAAATATACATCAGTATATATACAAATGTCGGCAATGAGGCGTAGACGAACACCATGAGTTGATCCCTCTATAACCCACTCGACTTCGATACTTCTCCGACGCTTCAGCTTCAGAGGAGATTGATTCAGATAAACGGCCCTCAGGTCTTCCAACCCACTAAACAATGAAAGTCCACACGCGGAACGCAGTCATTTGCTTTTTCCAATCCCTAACTTTTGCCTGAATCGCCCTTTTGGGTTTTCGATTCACCGGGATACCCTTTTTTGCCAAAGCCGCCCATCCGGGTTTTCGACTTTGCGGGTGTACATTTTTCTTTTATATCCCTAATTTTTGCCCAAACCTTTTTCCTTTTTTATGGTTCGCCGGGATGCCCCATTTTTGTCTGGATATTCTTTTTCTTTCCAGCGGGTCATTTTTTAATCAAAGTATTTTTTAACTGCGTCCGCGTTCACCGGGGATGCAAAATCTTCGCCATCCATCGTGGATAACAACAAGGCTCCTCCCGAGAAGACCTTGCTGACGACGTACGGACCTTCATAATTGGGAGTCCACTTGCCCCGGTGATCGGAGTGTGGAGGAAGAATCTTCTTCAGGACGAGATCACCCGTCTGAAAGCTTCTAGGATGCACCTTCTTATCATAAGCTTTCTTCATTCGGCTTTGGTACAGACGACCATATGCAATCGATGCTAACCTCTTTTCGTCCATCAGGCTGAGTTGGTTTAGTCGGTTTTTAATCCATTCTGCCTCATCGAGTTTCACGTCAACCAAAACTCGCAAAGAAGGAATCTCAACTTCTAACGGTAGGACATCTTCCATACCGTACACCAATGAGAAAGGAGTTGCCCCGGTTGATGTACGTACCGTTGTACGATACCCGTGCAGTGCAAACGGCAACATGTCGTGCCAATCCTTGTAGGTCACAACCATCTTCTGTACAATCTTCTTGATGTTCTTATTGGCCGCTTCAACGGTGCCATTCATCTTTGGCCGGTAAGGAGATGAGTTGTGGTGTTCAATCTTGAAACTCTGGCACAACTCCTTCATCATCTTGTTATTCAGATTCGAACCATTATCAGTAATGATCCGTTCGGGAACTCCGTATCGACAGATGATGTCCCTCTTTATGAATTTAGCCACCACCTGCTTGGTCACATTAGCATATGAGGCTGCCTCCACCCACTTGGTGAAGTAGTCGATAGCTACCAGAATGAAGCGATGACCGTTAGATGCAGTGGGCTCGATCTTGCCTATCATGTCGATGCCCCACATGGAGAACGGACACGGGGAGGACATGACATTTAACGGGCACGGCGGCACATGAATCTTATCAGCATAAATCTGGCATTTATGACATCTCTTCGCAAATTTAAAGCAATCTGATTCCATCGTCAGCCAGTAGTATCCTGCTCTCAGGATCTTTCTTGTCATAGCATGTCCGCCGGCGTGCGTACCAAATGTGCCTTCATGGACTTCTTCCATGAGCATACTCGCTTCCTTCTCATCTACACATTTGAGTAGCACGAGATCATGGTTTCTTTTATACAAAACTCCATCAGGATTGAGATAAACGTTCCCAGACAACCTCCTCAGAGTCTTCTTATCCTGGGTTGACGCTCCCGCCGGATACTCCTTAGTCATAAGGAAGGTCTGGATGTCGTGGAACCATGGCTTGCCGTCAGAGGCTTCCTCGATCGCAAAGACGAATGCAGGTCTATCAAGACGAGAAAGGACAATTCTTGGAGCTTCATTCCAAAAATTGACTTTATACATTGAAGCCAAAGTGGCTAAGGCATCAGCCATCTGATTCTCGGCCTTGGGCACATGATGGAGTTCCACTCGATCAAAGAACGACAGCAGCCTTCTGGCATAGTTCATGCTCGACACTAAATTCGATTGGCGAGTCTCCCACTCCCCTTTAATCTGGTTGACCACAAGCGCCGAGTCACCATATACATCTAGGTTCTTGATTCTCAAATCAATCGCTTCTTCTAGACCCATGATGCATACTTCGTACTCCGCTTCATTATTGGTGACCGGAAACGTCAGTCTCGCAGTGAACGGGATATGGGATCCGTGGGGAGTCGTGATGATCGCTCCAATGCCACTTCCGTAAGAATTAACCGCCCCGTCAAATATCAATTTCCATTGGGATTTCCTATCTGGCCCCTCGTCGGGCAACGGTTAATTGCAATCTTTCGCTTTAAGAAACATGATATCCTCATCAGGGAACTCAAATATCATCGGCTGATAATCTTCGATCGGCTGTTCGGCAAGGTATTCAGACAATATGCTGCCCTTAATGGCCTTCTGGGAAACGTACTGAATATCATATTCCGTCAACACCATTTGCCATCTGGCAATCCTGCCCGAAAGCGCTTGCTTCTCGAAGACGTACTTGATCGGATCCATCTTCGAAATTAGCATGGTGGTGTGATTGAGCATGTACTGTCGTAAACGTTTGGCAGCCCAGGCTAGTGCACAACACGTTTTCTTCAGCATCGAGTAGCGAGATTCACAATCTGGCATGCTCCTTTCTGCCCGTCTCGTCGTGCTGACCGAGAACACATCCCATACTATTCTCAAGAACTGTCAAGTACATGATTAAGGGTCTTCCGGCCACCGGGGGTATCAAGATCGGAGGTTCCTGCAGATACTGTTTTATCTTATCAAATGCCTTCTGGCAATCCTCGTTCCAGATAATCGCTTGATCTTTCTTTAACAGTTTGAACATCGGTTCAAACATGGCCGTGAGCTGAGAGATAAACCTTGCAATGTAGTTTATTCTGCCCAGGAAACCACGGACTTCTTTTTCTGTTTTTGGCGCAGGCATTTCTTGTATTGCTTTTATCTTCGCAGGATCAACCTCAATGCCTCTTTCACTCACAATAAACCCCAGTAGTTTTCCAGACCGTACTCCGAAAGTACACTTGTTAGGGTTCAGCCTCAATCTGAACTTCCTAAGCCTCTCAAAAAGCTTCAGCAAATTGACCAGATGTCCTTCCTCTATTTGGGACTTCACAATCATGTCATCAACATAGACTTCAATCTCATGATGAATCATGTCATGAAACAAAGTAACCATTGCTCGTTGGTAAGTGGCCCCTGCGTTCTTCAGACCAAAAGGCATTACCTTGTAGCAAAACGTTCTCCAAGGTGTAATAAACTTAGTTTTCTCCATGTCCTCCGACGCCATCTTGATCTGATTGTAACCGGAGAAGCCATCCATGAACGAAAATACGGAGAACTGAGCTGTATTGTCGACCAACACATCGATATGAGGGAGTGGGAAATCATCTTTAGGGCTCGCCCTATTCAAATCCCGATAATCGACGCACATTCGCACCTTACCGTCCTTCTTCGGTACAGGCACTATGTTGGTGACCCACGGAGGGTAAGTAGTGAACGCTAAAAAGCCAGCATCAAGCTGCTTCTGCACTTCTTCTTTGATCTTAACAGCCATATCTGGTCATGTCCGCCTAAGCTTCTGCTTAACGGGAGGACAATCTTCTCGCAGCGGCAAGTGGTGGACCACAATGTCAGTATCAAGTCCGGGCATATCTTTGTATGACCAAGCAAAGATGTAATTATACTCTCTTAGCATCTCGACCAATCTCTGCTTAACATCACTCTGCAATGCAGCCCCTATCCTGACGTTCCTGACTAGTTCTTCAGAACCCAGATTCACAATCTCAATCTCTTATTCGTCAGGTAGAATAACTTTCTCTTCTTGTTTCAACAAGCGGGCCAACTCTTCGGGAAGGTCTTCGTCTTCATCAATCTTTTCTTCGGCTTGATAGATCGTGCAATCGAAGTCGAAGTGAGTCGTAGAAGGTCCAGAGTCGATGTCATCTGCTATGTGGATCCTGCAATAACAAGGGTTAAGCTTAAAACAAGGATATGCAGGTTAGCACAAACCCCATTGCCATTTTATTGTTTTTCAAAACAAATATAAAACAGGAATAACAGAGATCACAATATTTGAATACGAAGAAAAACGCCTTTTGATTTATTGGTAAAATGCATGTACATAATCAAACAAGGCCCTGACAATAAAACCACTATGCCCCGGGTAGGACATAGGGTTGTACAATGATTGGAGAAAGTAAATCATTAATCTTTTCCTGTCACTTGGATGGTATCCCTGATAGACCAGTTGTTGAGGCTCTCGCCTGATTTGCTTGGCTGGATCCAAGAGTCTAGGTCGCAATCACTGTCTTCGCCGTCTTCAGACACTACGTTGACACTTTCAAATATCACCCCGCCACTGGTAAACTGGATCGACCCTTTACCTCGCGACGCACTATGAGAGGAGGAGGCTTCATCCGCAGGAGAATATCCTAGCCCGAACTTCTCTTGCTTGTTAGGTATCTCTAGAACTCGCCCCCAGCCTGGGGTAGATCCGGCTTGAACAACGGCCCGGGCTTCCTTGAAGGAAAAGAGAGTCATCTCTGGTTTCTCAGTGATTACAGGAGCTACGTTCTTGACTTTAACAGCTTCGAACGCCTGACATAGGGTTTCGTGGATTTCCCCATCCATCTCGACATATTTGAAGGACGACAAATGGCTCACCATTATATCTTCCTCGCCACATACGGTCACAATGCTTCCTCCAACAACATACTTAAGTTTCTGGTGCAACGTGGAGGTCACGGCGCCAGCGGAGTGGATCCATGGCCGGCCCAAGAGACAGCTGTAGGCAGGCATGATGTCCATGATGTAGAAGACTGCGTCGAACGTTTCCGACCCAACTTGGATTGGTAGCGTCACCTCTCCAAAAACATGACGTTTGGTTCCATCGAACGCTTTCACAACCAGGTCACTGGGTGTGCAAATCAATCCTCGAGTATCTAACTTCATCAATGCTTTCTTCGGAAGAACATTGAGTGACGACCCCGTGTCCACCAACACGTGAGACATAATCGTTCCCCTACACTCTATCGAGATGCGCAGAGCACTATTGTGGTTTCTTCCCTTTGGCGTCAGCTCCAGGTCAGTGAACCCTAACCCGTTTCCAGCATTCACGTGGGCTACGACCCCTTCTAACTGGTTGACCGATATTTCCTGCGGCACATACCTGGCATTCAACACCTTCAGCAGCGCGTTGCGATGTGCCTCAGAACACAGTAACAAATTCAGGATGGAAATTTTCGAGGGTGTTTGATGGAGGTGATCCACGATCTTGTAGTCACTCTTCTTAATCAACCTCATAAACTCTTTAGCGTCTTTAACAAGTAAGTCCTTCTCTACCCCACGAGGGGTCTCTTTAACGACTTTACTCTTTCCTTTATCAGTTACATCGACTTTATCCACTTTGTCTGCCACGATCTCAGGTGGAGCAAATACTCTCCCGCTACGAGTGATTCCGCCAATTCCCGCTAGGTTATCCACAGACGCCCCAGATGGTTCCAATTCCAACTTCTGTCTGTTACAGTAGACGTCTGCCCCATAATGCCATGGGACAGCATTGGTGCTCTCGAAAGGTATCGGCCCAACTTTGGTGATGGTAATCGTGGGCGGCCTGGGTGCAGAAATAGTTATCGTCCGACGAGGGATGGTGATGGTGGCAACCTCATCCCCTTGCTTCAGCATTACCTCTCCCAATCCGCTTTCGGCCCTTCGGCTAAACTGTAAGATTCCTTCGGTCATCAGACTCTGAATCCCCTCTATCAACTGTTCACATCCGTCAGGACTAGTCGCACAGCCCATACACAGTTCTCCACAGCCCGGGAAGAAACCTCTTTTCATCAGCTTGGCTTTAACGAAGCTAAGCGGTGTCTTCAGATCCTTGACATTGGTCAATGAATCCAAGTTCTCGTCTTCAATAATGGCATTTACCCCACCTCCCCTATGATTCGGCGTAGGGTTCTTCGTGACGTTTGGCACATTATCTGAGAAATTGATGATCTTAGCGTCCACCATATCCTGGACCTTGTGCTTGAAGGCTTTGCAATTTTCTATCGTGTGGCCCGGTGCCCCTGAGTGAAACTCACAAGTCGCATTCGCATCATAACCCGGCGGAGGTGCCCCTGTCAAGGGAGCCAGGGTTCTCTTCTGGATTAGTTGTAACTGAAGCAGAGTCTGTAACAGCTGAGCATAAGACATGAGCGGGGTCTCGAGGTGACAACTTGATAGAGGTGCCCTGTTCTGGTACTTTCTGTACCCTTGCTGATTCGGCTGCTGTTGCTGCTATGACTGTTGGACTGCGGGGATGGTTATGCTAGCCACCTGCTGGTGCTGGCCCTTGCCTTTCCTTCGAGCGTTGGACACATCGCTCGTCTCTCCTTCTCGCCTTTTGCCACCATACGGCTTCTTTCCTCCTCCAGCTAAGGATAGGTCACCTTGAATTTTCCCCAGTTTGATCCCATTTTTGACGTGCTCACCCGTGATAATGAGATCTGAGAAGCTTCCAGAAATACTGCTGACCAATTTCTCGTAATAAACCCCTGGGAGGGTGGCTACGAACATTTCCACAAGCTCCCGTTCAACCATCGGCGGCTGAACTCTAGCTGCCAATTCACGCCACCGCTGGGCGTATTCCTTGAACCCTTCGTTGTTCCTCTGCGACAAATTATGCAGTTGGACCCGGTTTGGCGCTAAGTCACTGTTATATTGGTAATGGTGCACGAATGCTTCAGCAAGTTCCTTCCACGTGCGCACACTGGTAGGTTCCAGACTCATGTACCATTCCAGGGAGGGCCCGGACAAGCTATCCTGAAAGAAGTGCATCAGCAACTTCTCGTCTTCAGAATGAGCGGACATTTTCCGATAGTATGATCTCAGATGGACGCGAGGGCAAGTGGTGCCCTTGTACTTCTCAAAGTCAGGTACCTTGAACTTGGGAGGCACCGTGAAATCAGCGATCAGTCCCAGCTTGGACATGTCAACGTCCATAGTGTTCAGGTTCTCGAAATTCCTCATCTTGTCCTCGAGTGCCTTAAACCTCAAACCTGCTTCTGCAGTCAGCTCTCTTTCAGCACCTCTCTGTGAGAACACATCGTCTTGACGGTCTTCTAACCATGGTTGAGGCCCATACAGATTTCCAACACCTGTGTTGCCGTTGCCCAACCCAACATTGACATTAGCTTCGAAATTCCCATTACCGACGCCAGTCGTATTACCATTGATTCCCATATTAGCGATCACATTGCCGTTGGCACTACCGTTCCCCCCAGTCACGGGGACGCCATTCTGAGGAGTTTCAACAGGTGGAGGGGTTGGAACAGTCCTACCATGGAGTACACCATTGCTGTCAACCCTTGAAATCAGAGGCTGGACCAATGTTCTGAGCTGGTCCTGGCCGTTGGTAACCACTTGCATGAGCTCCATGAAGCGGTTCATCCTCTCTCGGAGCTCTTGAACGTTAGTCTGCACTTGCTCCAAAGCTCTAGCTCGATTTTCTTTGGTTGGATAGCGGTGGATATGCCTTTGATCAATCCTGGAACAACCTGTATACACAAAGGGTTAGAAAAACGACAAAGTGCTCGTTATGCAGATGCTTCATGCAAATGCAAACGTGTGTCTGTGCGTTAAGGAGATTTCCCCCGATCCTAGTACCTGAGTGCCAGTGCTGATAATAAGAAGTCTGAGTCCAGTTATGGAAATAACATCTCATATATATAAAGAAAGCCCATCAAGGCGGTACACAATGTCACTGGATACAAGTAGAATCAATAGCATGACCTCAACCAACAAGCCTGGTGATGGTCAGCATACAACAATGATCAACACAAAAGGATTACAAATAGTCAAGCACGGCCACGGGCGTGAAGCTCTTCTAATAACCCCTTCGTTTCTGGATGATCAGGCCGAGTGAGCAACCCTTCGACGAGTAACTCTCTCTGCATAATGGTGTACTGAAGACCTTCAACCGAATATTCCCATGCTCCTTCGCCGAAACAATCTTCTAACTTCCGCTTCTTGGATTCAAACGTCAGTTTGCGCTCCTTCAGGTTAGCAAGAGCCTTGTTGAGCATGCCTTCAGTGGCATATCTGCGAGCGGTTTCTTCATCAAACCTCTTCTCACTAGCCTTCACCTGGGCTTTCAACTTGGAGATCTGCTGCTTCAGTTTATCCTCCCGTTCCTTGCCGTTGGCTAGGGTGGCCTTCCAATGCTGATTAAACTTGGATATTCTCCAGTACGCTTCATCCAAGTGCTACTTCTTAGTGGCCAGTACATCATTGACAACTTTGAAGTCTCGGCCCAAGCGCTCACGCTCAGCTATCTGCTTATTCAAATCCGTCCCTAACTGGTTCACCAGCTCTGTTTGCCTCTTGAAGGAATGAACGGCTTCGCTTCTCTCGCTTCTGAGTTAAGCCAATTCTTTCTCCAGTTCTTCATTTGCCTTTTTCAGCTCATCTCTCTCAGCTAACACCTGATTATGCTGTTGAATAGGCACGGTGGTAGGCTCTTCAATCACTGGAGGGCTTTCTAGCCTGGCAGGAGGAAACGGCATCCCTATAGCATCTGCTCTGGCTCTGATCCAAGTCACATATGGAGCGTAGGCTTGGATGTTACTTTTCCCCAGCAATGGTTTTCCCCGCTTACAGATACCATTCCAAGCGTGCTGAAGCTTAGATAACGTATCCCCCTCTAGAAGACCAGTGAGGTACAGAGATTCCTGCACCTCTTCATCCTTCGGCGGAGCTCTCAAAGCATAAGCGAACTGTCGGACCAACAGAGATTGGTTATAGTTGATACAGCCCTTCCTGCCTATCAAAGGCACATTCGGAAACCCGCTGCAGCTGAAGATGATCTCGGTACCCAACCTATCTCTATCAAACCAGGCAATATCCTCCGCTGACAGACTCATCAAACGCTCGGACCACTCAGTTGTGGCTGCAGACAAAGCAAAGGGACCCCTCTTGGGTAGGTGACTATCAAGCCATCTATAGAGCAGGGGTACACAGCACGAGACATTCTTGCCCCTTCTGTTCTCGTTTTTGTAGTGGACGGAGTGGTAGACATCTCCTATCAAGGTAGGGACTGGATTTCCTGATGCAAAGATGTGGAAGGCGTCGAAGTCTACAAAGTCAGGCATATTGGGGAACAGAATGATGCCATATATACACAAAGCAAGAATGGCGTTGAACACGATCCAACAACCGTCTTTGGCGCACTGCTGGGCCTTTCCCACTAAGAACTGCAGGGAGAAACCGGGAACCCTGTTCCAACTAGACAGGACCAGCTCGGAGGCATCTAGGTGAAGTGAAGGAGCTAGACTAGCCAGATTAGGCTCAGCATCCATATGAACAAAGGGCATCTGACTCTTGATAGGCACACCTAACAAATCAACATACTCCTCTAGTGTGGGTGAGAGAATAAAGTCTCGGAAAGTAAAGCATCTCAAAGGAGGATCGTAGAACTGCAGCAGGGCGTGCAACCCATTCAACTCAAACACAGAGGGTTTACGAACCAAACTGAGCAGTTTATCGTAAGACTTTCTGAATTCATCTCTCACAGAATCATCTGCCAAAGCAATCAGACCAGTCAGCTGAATAATATCAGGAGTGGGGAGCTTGTAAGCCACGGTCTTCCTCAGAGAACCCATAACAATACAATAGGAGGCAAGAATCCTGGATCGGGGGAAATGGTACCTGCAACACAGACACACGTTAATGAAATGCAAATGAGTATGCAAAGCAATGTAAAATGCAATCATGCAGCAGGAGATCAAGACAACTGTGTTGTTGAAGAGATGAAGGTTCTGTGTCAACAAAACCACAACACTGCTCTGTCAAGAACAACCATATCTCTGATGAGAAGAAAACCCTGATATCAGACCATAAATCTGCCCTGTCAAGAACATACACACATCTGATAATAAGGACCTCTGATACAGGACCATAACTCTGCTCTGTCAAGAACACATATACATCTGATGATAAGGACCTCTGATACAGGACCATAACTCTACTCTGTCAAGAACACATATACATCTGATGATGAGAACCTCTGATACCAACAAGACTGATTCACTATCAAGAAAACTAGGTAGTCTGAAGGTTAAGGCCTCCTGCAACAAACCCAACCCTGCTCACAGGTATGGACCTAAATTGACACAAGTTCGGCATCCTATGCGGTCATCAGCATCACAGACATTCAAGAGGGGTGATACGATACCCAGAAGGTGTGGCATCACCATCTCCTGAAGCGGCCTCACTCAGCTGAATCCCAAATGATCGGTCCCCAGAGTCGACAATCCTCCAAACCAACAACCCCTTAGGCCCAAAGGGCCGGAAAAGAAGTCAACCGGGAGAACCTCGTCTGAGCGTGGATTTCATGAGACACTAGTGCCTGCAAAGCAAGCACGCGCCCACTAATTTCCACAACTAATGTGAGGTACACTCAAGCCTGGGTCTGGCTTCTCACTCATCAGAATGCCCCTCCCGCAATAGCACAGATAATCATATCATACTGAAAATAAAGTGCGGGGAAATAAAATGCGATAAACAAACACAACCCAACAAGTAATCATACAAGCGCTAGGATTGACTCTCGCAGGGGACGTTGGATCCCCAAACTGACTCGCATAAGGAACGTTGATCCCAGGAAACTATCAAGTCCCCAGCAGAGTCGCCAACTGTCGCTACCGCGAAAATAAGGTGCCGGCAAAACAGAAAAGTCGCCACCTTTCGTTATTTATCCCTCAGAACGGGAAAGGAAACGATTGGAAAAACCTGACGAAAAGGTATAAGACAAGGTCATCGCAACCATTGTCTGGGTTCGGGAGTCGGTTACGCAAGGGGAAGGTATTAGCACCCCTCACGTCCATCGTACTCGATGGGATCCATGCTTGTTGTGTTTATCTGACGGGTTTATTTACTATCTACCTATCAAGGCTGGTCTAAAAAGAAAAGAAACTGACTCGGCAAAGCGTCGCACTTTATGCCTACGTATTCTCATCAGAGAATGAGAAATCAGAGTCAACGTAGTTCGACTAACTACGGGTTGCAGGGAAGGTGGCTCGCCAATACGTCAGTATTGTGCCTACGTACTCTCAACAGGCTTGAGAGATCAGAGCTTACGTAGTTTGGGATAATACGGATTACGGGAATTCAGATTCATCTGTTTTATCGAGTAGGGTTAACAAACAGTTCCAGCAGTTGGATGTACGCAGCTCGACCCTTGGAGACTTAGGCGTTACCGTTTGCGGTAGAACTGGGAGTTAACGACACTCTTTTCTTCAGAAAAGCTTTCCTTTGAATTACGGGCCCACGGGGGAAAAAGGTTTGAAGTTTGTTTTCTGTCTTTTACGGAAGAACTGTTTTTTATGGATGTTTGCAACCAATATCGCACTAGAGACTGGGACCTGAGAGTGAATGCGTCGCGTGTCACCCAAAGGGTGCCATACTAAACATCCAAGCTGTCGAAAAGAAACTCTCCGACAACCCTTTCTCAGATAGCTTAAGGCTCATAACGTACGACATCGGTTAACCTTTATTACTGTATTTTGATTTGTTTTGATATGAGAAGAGAGAACGAACAGGTTCAACTGAGGGGAGACTATCAAGTCCTAAAAGTTGTCATGCCAAGGATTCATCCTATGGTTGAGGTTTGAAACAGGGATCTCCTAGAGTTTATCATGCATAGGTTTCAACCTAAAGTTCTAATCATCACTTCCTTATCAAAGGAAGTGAGATTCCTAGGGGATCATGTCAACGATAAACAGGAACAGATAAAGCATCAGCTTAAACAGTGAACAGATATACAGTAAAATGCATGCAATGCAAGTGAGGGAGGAAATGTGTGTGTGGCATCATCCTCCACAAGCTCATCTCAACCTCAAGCCAGATATGAATAACTGAAATAACATGCTATCAAGCAAAATATAAACTGCAATCATACAGAACAGAAAATGCTATCAAGCAAAGTAGAATAACTGCAATCATACAGAAGAAATGAAATAAAGTGCCATCAAGCACACATAAATCACATAGGCAAGGGAGCTGGGCTCTACCGAATACCCGCAAGCAAAGCCATACAGTAAAATACAAGCAGAGGGAGCAACTCAACCCCTAATGCAATCATGCTCCTAGCTTGAGACAATCTAAACATGAACTTATTCTAATGCATCAAGCAAATCAAACAAGTCACACCAATACAGTTGCACAGAAAGAAAACAGACAGGAAAGCAGATCCACAGCTCCCTACAGCAAAGCAATCTTCTGACAGCAATTCAGTCTTCAGTCTTCAACAGCTCTTCAAGACTATCCTCTTCAATAGCAAGTGTCAACTTGCTTCTCCAAGCTTTCACTACATCAAACATAAGTATCAACTTATTCCCTTTTCCTCAAGCCTCAGCTCTTCAGTAATTTCCACCTTCAGGCTTCACTCCTCATATCAAGTATCAACTTGGCTCCTTCAGGCTCTCAATGTATCAACATAAGTATCAACTCAATCTTTCTTCTTTAAGCCTCAGCTCTTCCCTCAATTTCAATTTGATTTTCTTCGCAAGTGTCAACTTGTTCTTCTTGATCCTTAAGCTTAAGCTCCAAAGGTAGTCTTCAAACACAGGGAAGTATCAACTTCTAGCCTTCAATCTTCTTCAAGCAAGGAACTCCATCCTCTAGCAAGGGAGAAAGATTCATCTAACAAGAGCAAAGTTTGGATGATTGACAACAGAGTGAAGACCAAAGGTCTCCACTAAGCATCCTATCATCTGAGAAAGGGACCCTCAAAGGTTCTACCAACTTGTAAGAGCCACACATCCTACCAAAGGAGGGATGAGTCCTTTACAAAGGGACCTTACATCACAGGGAAGAATGGAAGTGATCAACATCTTCCATGTTTATGAAGGAAGAGAATCTATCTAGAAGCTCTGCCTACAAACCCTAATCTTAACACCTAATCAATCACTACACCAAAAGAAGGGAAAATCTTCACATCCAAGCTTCTTCATGCACTCCATGGTAGCCCCAAGCTTGTCTTCAACATCAACCAAGAGCAAGCAAAGCAAAACCCTAATCTAAGGGAACTAAAGAAGTCATTCTAGTTGAATTAGGGCATTAGAATCATCCAAAGTTAGCACCTAAACTAAAATCAAGAAAAAATAGTAAACCACATTGTAAATTCCTACAAAAATTCCTAAGGGACCCTAATTCAATCATGAATCTACCCTACAAAAATCAGAGGTTGAATCATCTACCAAGTTCTAGGAATGAAACCTAAATCATAAGGTATCAACCATAAACCCTAAAAATGGAGCTCCTAAAGTTTCAACCTAAAACTACCACTTACATTCATCACAAAAATGTGAGAAAAATCTAGGGGGAGCATGCATATCTATGCTAGCTACACACAAAAAATCAGGGCAAGAATCATCATCACATGATCAAACCAAATTCAACAAAATCAAGTATCAACCATGATTATTTTAATATCAATTAAAAAGTAAAAAAATGCTAATAAAATCAGAAATGCATGAAATATTAATATTTTTTATCTAAAAAAAAACTAAATTCACTCATGAATCAATGGCAAAAAGAATGTAATTAATTGAGTCATTTTTCAATCATTTATGAATTTTTCAATAACCATGTATGAAATAAAAAAAAATAAAATAAAATAAAGATAAATTGATAAGCGCGTGGTGCAGGTAGCAACAAAATTCAGTTCATTTCAGTGATTGGGCCTAGAGGGGGGGGGTGCGAGTATTAACTGGTGACTTAAGCCCAAAACCAACAAATAAATGAAACGCTGTGTTTCATAACAACTCAGAGATCCTTCACAAAATTTCCTTCACGCGTGGCCGTTGGATCCTCATCTGGTCAAAGGTCTCAGCCCAATCCAATGGCCCTAAGGTTGTCTTCAACCTTTTGAATCTCTGAACTCCCTCCATCTGCGCGCGCTAGAGTCACCGCCGGTGACTTCTTCGATCAACCATCCCCAACCCTAACTCTCTCTAGAATCCTCCATTTCAAATGGTCTCTACACGAAACTTATCCCAAATTTCACAAGGAATCTTCCTATGCTACTTAATCATTCTAAAAGTTCAAGATTTGCAAAGACACGATCCCAACCGAAAATTGCATAAACCCTAATTGGTCACTAATTCTCAAATTGATGATCCAGAAACCTTCCTACATCAATCTACAATGCATCTAACATAACAATTCCTATTAATTCTACTTAAATTAAGCTATGGAATGAGGTTTACATACCTATCAAAATCGTGTGAACAGAGTGCTCAAACCTTCGAATCAACCTTTAAGAACTTCCAGACTCCTTCACTAACATCCAAGGAAGGTTCTATATGCAACCAAATGGATTGAAATACTCTGAATCTTTGAACCCGACTATGAGTTGCAGGTGAAGAAATCCAAGTGCCAACTCCCAATTCTCCCACGATCTTGCCTTGAATTTGATCTGGAATTAATCACCAACCTCAGAGCAAGCTATTGGGATCAATATCTTGGATTGAAATGGCTTCAAACCTTGTAACAGATTTTGATTTGTAAGAAAAAAGTTCACAATGCAATCTCACTCTCCTCTCTCAATTCTCACCAACCTTCACTCTGAACCACTTCATAATCATATATAGGACATGAATGAATGATCTAGAAAGTTCTAGATCACTCTAATGAGAAATTCAATATCTCATGTCATGGAAAGTTCAATCTCATGCCATGGTCATACCAATTCTGCTAGCAGCTTGTATTCACTATGCTCTTCATCCAAATTCTCTCCAAATGAGATTATGAAAGTGCTAGGATGTGCTTGCACCTTGGTTTGGATCTTATGAGAAGTTTGGCATATGTTACTTAAGTCTTAAGCAACTCCATGATTTTGACCTCAAATGAGAAAAGTGCCATTTCCATTGTCTTTAAAATGTCATTTCTGATCAAAATGACATATTACATGCCTTATCTTGGCCTTGAAATGAAAAATCCCAAATTTGGTCCTTTTAATGAACTTTAAATCTTCCTTTTTAAGTCAATTTTGCAATTTTGAATTAAAAGCAATTCCAACCTCTCATGACCACTTGTCTAGCCTTAAAACATCATTTTGAACAAGTTTGATGTTGAACATTTTCCCATTTGAAGCTTGCAAATAGGAGTTATGGCCTTATGCTTGAAATGACCTATAATCTTCAAATGACCAAAATACCCTTGACTTGTCAAAACCATAACTTGAGTTCTACAAATCCTATCAAGTACTTCTAGCACTCTCTAGAAAGCTAAGAGGATAAGGAACAAAATTCATGTTGACCAAAAGTTCATAGGAATCATCCTTCTAGGGCAAAAGTTTCATGCAAGTTGGATAACTTTCAAGCTCCACATTCACATGCCTCAGATGACTTGTAACTTGTCAAAGTCATAACTTGAGTTCTACAAATCCTATCAAGGACTTCTAGTACTAAAATTAAAGCTAAGGTCATGCTCTACAACAATCATGTTGGGGGTAAGATGAGATGACAAACACATCGTGAGCTAAATTTCCTTGAAGATAGGGGTCAAACTAGGGGATTTTACACTATCAAGCCTTGGAAACCCTAGCTTGAAACTTCTCAAACTCTTCAATCATGATGAGTTGACCTTGGAATCATCCTTATAGCATCTTAATGCATCAACCCATGATCACATGTCTCTTGGATTAAGTCTCAACCTTCTCCAAATTATCAGTTGACTTAGGGTTGACCCAGTCAAACCCTAATTGCACCACTCATGGCTGAGGCTTCTCAATCTTGCACAATGACCTGTCTAGGCCTCAAAGTGATCTTCAACACTTATCATGAGCTCTCTCAAGACCTCAAGTCTAACTTCATGGCTTCAGAATCATCTGATGACTTCCCACAACTCTCAAGTTAGGAGACACACCTTCTTGGTTTCAACCACTCTTTTTGAGGATCTTTTAACTTCTCTGACAAAGATATCAACCCTTGAACACTTGAATAACCTTCTTAGCTGGCTTCATAGTCTTATATAGCCCTTGATTGGTAATCATACCTCTTGATCTCCTGCATACAAGTCAATGAAATGCAAATGATAATGCTAATGTGAATGAAATGAAACATAAGCTAGGTAAAGAAATGTTGGGCAAATTTTGGGGTGCAACAAATGGTATTAACAAAATTTTGAAATGATGTCTTAAATGAAAAACACGATTGAAAATGCAAGTTGATCAAATGAGTTGCATAAAAGAAACCAACACCAGTTCTGAGTTCAAACACACCAAACAGGTATTGCACACAAGTCATACACATCATAACAGATGGAATACATACTTAGGGCTCAGCTATAAATCAATAAAAATGAAACTGGCTCATGAATTGCATAACATAGCATGATAATGAATTAAACTGTCAAGGGCAAATGGGAATGTTCAATTCATACATATATGTGGCTTACCAGTTCTAAACATCTCAATTTGATGCTCTCAAATACTTACAAACCAAACACCAATGTCTAGGCAGAAGGAAGATAGCATGGCAACATGTGAAAACATATTGGTTACTTGAGTGAACTTTGTGAAAGAAGATGAACTTGTTTTCAAACAACAATGAAACATGACCTCACATTAACAACCAAACTATTTAACACCTGAACAGATGACAGTTACAACAATACATGTGTGGCTGGTCCTACATGTGATATGAGGGGAATCAATGATGATGAAAACAAACAGGCAAGCAGCAGGCCAAGGCCAAAAGGGCCTGCTGTCCAGAATTTTAACATAAAGGCAAAGCATGGATGAAACTACATTTTGATCACAACAGTACCAATACAAACATGGAATCTCAACCAAAACTGATTTAAAATGCAATGAGCTAACAAGATGATAACAATCACAATGCCAAGATCAAACAACAAAACACAACTGTCATGCTAGGCCAAGTGAAATGAAAGAAATGCAACTTGAAAGCTAAATCATGGAATAAGCATAATCAGTTTGAACAGGCCTATCACACAAACCATAAACATCATCTTGAGTGTTTCCACACTTCAAAACTTGCCTCAAACCCAACAGAAATGAAAGTCACATATCATCTGCTCATTAATACATAAAGTTGCATAATTGAAACCAAGACATGATTGGGAAAGGTTGAGACCAGACAAACACCATATACAAGTCACAAACATGATTGTGAATGAGTCTATACCTCAAGTTTGATCATGAAATGCACATAACACAAAAATTAGTTACAAACGACAAGTGTGGTACATGGTAAGTGGGGTTGTCATGACAGGCAGAGGGAAATTGGCAAGGCAATCATAAATGGGGCCTAGTTCATACACATACAAACCAAAACATGCTATCTATGCTTATGAAATAAACTCAAAGCTACACAAACAGAAAGAGTGAAGTGTGTGCAGCTGTTGTGGCTTTTTCAAAAATGTTTGGCAGCAAAATGAGGTACAAGCTGGTCTAGCTAAAAGTAAGTGGTCTCAATAGCACATACACCTCATAAATATGAAGGAAAATGAGTTCAAACTCAGAAATCAAGCATTTTGCAATTGGAACAAGATTTGGTATAGTCATGGCATATTTTGGCTTGAGAAAGCAACTTGAAAGTGAAGTGAGAAAACTAGTAGAGATAAGTCATATAATCATCACACACACATCATAATCATGAAAATGAAAGAGGCCATGCTTAGAAACTCGGGCTTATGCAAACAGAAATGAATTTGGCATGGTATATGGCAACTTGGCTTGAAAATGCATATGGAGAATGAAATGACAAACCAGGTGGAGACAGCTTAAACCAATAATATACACACATCATAAACATGGAAATGAAAGAGATCATATTTGAATTTCAAGCATATTTCCAACAGAAAAGAATTTGGTAGATTGATGGTTATGAAGAAAAAACTGTCTTGAGACAAACTTGGTACAGCAGGGCATTTTTCAAAACAAAGAGAATCATGTCATGACAATGATACAAACATACCACAAATATGCAAAGGGATAAGCTCATGCCTCAAAATCAATTCAAATCAACATTAAATAGAATATGGCATATTGATACTCATGAAATGCAAAGAAAACAACTCATTCAGGCAGCAGGCAAGTTTATGGCAGTTGGGATGATTAGGCACATGGATCAAGCAAAAATCAGTTGAAACAGAAAATGGCAAGTGATTGGTATTATGGAGTTTTGAAAATGCAAGTGGAGAGTGAAAAGTTGTTTTGAAAAAAACAAGGGCAGTTTGATCAAACAAATACAGCATACAACCTCAAAACAAGTTAAATGATACTTCCATACTCAAAGATCATACACAGGCTGCACAAAATAAAAACTGGTGTGCTAGTACAAATATTTGACAGCAAGAACAACATATATCCTCACAACTGGCCTTAAAGCTAAGTCTTAAGTTTCTCATCATTTCAACAAGCTCAACTAGGCAAACAAGATCATATAAACACAAACTAATAGTTTAAAACACTTAAGACACAACATGGCAAGCATAAACATTTTAACTCAAAACTCATGATAATGGTGAAGTGAATGACACAAAATATCACAAGTGTGAAGCAAAAGCCAAAATAGAATCAAACATGACCTAGGGGCAGGGGAATCTCATGAAACAACTTACAAGTTATTCAAACATGACCAATGAACAAAGGTTGACAAATCTAGGGCAAGCACACCAACATTTCGATGTTTGGATCTCTAAAACTACCTTGTAGACAAAACTCTCAAAACAAGTTGTACACAACATCAAAGTTCCATATTGGCAACATATCATCAACATATCATTCATGAATGAAATACTTTAACAAAAGCAAATATCATAACCACAAAACATAAGTTCTTGACAAAGAACCCTTATGGGACAGAAATGACTATATTTCACCACAAGCACTTCAAAATTGTAAAACATGACAATGTATGAGTAATAAAGAGGTTGAGCATTACATACCTCTTGTAGGAAAATCTTGAGCAAGCTAAAAAGCTAAGAAACCCAGAGATCTTCTTCTTTAGCAAAGATTTGAAGCTTTCTTCCTCTTGAAGCAACAAACTATCTTTCAAGACAGTTTGAGTTATGAACTTCCCAACTGGTTTTTGAGACTTTAGACAGTTGCAATATGATATATATGAGGTGTTGGGAGTGTTGAGGTAGTAGGAAAGGCTTTAAGTAAAGACTTGGCTTCCAAAGTGCATGAAAGTCAACATACTAAGGTATGAAGGTTGACTTTTGGGAGAATGATGTTTTTGGGTGGTTTGAGTGTATGAACACCTTCTACACAATGTTTATAGATTATGCAAATGGTTTTGAGTGGCTTGGAAGAGGTGGAAATGAGTTTGGGCAGAGTTTTGCTCAAGACAGATTTTTAGTGAAAACTTGGAATTTTTGAAGAATGAAGTTTTTGAGAAAATGAATGAGAGTTGAGAGCTGTGATTTCTCTTTGTTTTTAAGAGTGCTCTGGTGTGTCTAACATCATGGAGAATTCCTCTATTTATAGTGAAAATGAAGGTGAGGACAGATTTGGATTTTGCCACTTTTGGAGGGAGATTATGAAATCTTGAATGAATCTTGCCAAGATCTTTGTGGCAGCTCTACATATCAGCTCCATGGGCAAATGCTGAGCAGAAATCAAGTGAGATGGGAAAGATGGGATGGCTGAAGTGAGGCTAGGAAGGTAGGGGACTGCAGCTTCCAAAAAGTTTCTCTTTCATGGCTTTTAATGATTATTTTAATGACCACTTGCTCCAAGTTGCAACAACTCACCAATTCTTCATTTCTTCGGGTTTTTGCATCATCCAAGCTTCATAACATCAGAATAGAAAAAGATCCAATGGCTGAGGGTAGCCCAAGTTGATGAATTTTGAATTTTGAAAAGTGTTGAAGTGGTGACTTCAAGTATGGCAGCCCTAACTTTCATGGTCCATAACTTTCTGCTCACACATGTTATTGAGGAGTTCTACCAAAATTTAGAAAGCCCTCAAATAGCTCTACAACTTTCATGTTTTTGAGATTTCCAAATTCTAGATGGAACTAGGTTGAAAAACCCCTCCAAGTTGCTGAAAAACCCTCCAAATAACTTAGAAATTTTCTAAGTTATTTCCCTTCTTGAAATGAATTTTGTCATAACTCCAAATCTATGCATTTTTTTGATCATGGACCACTTTGGGACTTTTGTATGAATTATCAAGAGCTTTCCAATGAGCTTGGAACCACTTCATTTGGATGTGTGGTTGAGGAGTTATGGTCTTACCCCTTTCAAAACCCTAATTCCTGACTTTTGCAATTACTTCCTAACCCTTGATCCAATGGTCATGAAATTTTATGGGAAGGTGTTATATGACATAAGGAACATTTTTGATTCACATCTTGTAGTCAAATTCCTTATTGTTGAAGAGTTGACTTTTTGGTCAACCGTACGATCAATCGGTGACTACCGAGTCGGCTGTTGAGGTTCCAGGTATTCTGAGGACTTGAAACTCTTTGGATAGACTTCAATAAGAAATAGGAACTTAATGGACCTTGATCCCACCATTGAAACACCTTTTAAATCAAAAGTCAAACTACGGTTGACTTTTCCTAATCGAAAACCCTAATCGGTTATCTTGAAGTGCACTGTTCTCAATTCCTGGGTGACAACCTCAAATTGGATTCATACTTGACCCAATGTAGTATTCTTGATCTTGTTTAAAGTTGAATCAGTCCAAAACATTGATTGATCAACCATCGAAGCCTCGATTTTGACGGTACGGAACCCTGATTCATCTGCATCTTGACAAAGATAAACTTGGAATGGGTTAAGGTTAGTTAATTAAATGAATATGATCCTACAATGATGATGAGGATCTAAGGGGTCAAAATTTGGGGTGCAACAGTAGATAAACCATACCATTTCAGCAAAACTTGTGAAACTTCTTTACTATTTATCAGTAATTTCTTAGATTGTAGGATATCTTCTGGTTATAGGATATGTCCTGTTTCAGTGGTCAATAGAGGTAAGGGCATGTATTGAATTAAGTGATCTCCCTTGCATGCTTTCAAATTGACAATGTGGAACACATGATGAATCTTAGCCAAAGGCGGCAACAACAATTTATAAGCCACATAGCCGACTTTCTGGATGACAGGAAAAGGACCAAAGTACCTAAGTCCCAATTTTTGGTTTTGATGCAAAGCTATGGAGTGTTGTGTAACACCCTTATTCTACCCCACAGAATATATGACAAAATAACACGAATTTCAGAGTAAAATATTAACTTTCATAAAAAGCCACAAAAGGGCGTACATTTCTCAAAGTCAACACAATTGGTCAATACTCCGTAACGACGGGTTTTCCTCAATGTACACCAAACAACATAAAACATCAGAACTCAAAGAATAAATCAAGGTTTCTCCTACATAGGGAACATCAGTAAAATAACCCAATGATATAAAATCAACTCAAAGAACCCAACCCGATGTTACATATCAGAGCAAGACCCTCTAAATTAACCAAAAAGGCTAACGACTCTAAACTTCAAAATACTCCTCGACGGCATCCACGGATAAACTTGCTCATCTGCACGTTACCCACGTGGAGGTAACATTCAAACAGGCAGGGTGAGTAAAACAATTCATAATAATTAATGTATAACAATTAATTCATAAACGACATATTACTCGTAATTATATTCAACACATTGATATCCTTCAATTATGCCTCAAAGGCCATAACGTCATAATTCATACAAAAGGACTCATAGATGCAATGCGACACAACTCAATGCATGTGGTACCAATCATCACAGCACGATGGACACTGGGCCATCAACGCTCCATAGATCCCCATCAATAGGATCAGAGCACATCAAAATACTTCACATCCACACAGTGGAATTGAAGCCAAAGTAATCGAGGTCCTGAACCTAAGTCCGGATGCACATGAATCCATGATGCACACGTCACAATAATCCTCATAATAACAACATATGGTGCATCATCATTCATCATATTCATCATACGTCATAACTCATCATATTAATCATCAATACAACATATCATCATAATTCATCATATTACTCATCATGCAACATATCATCATATTTTATCATATTACTCATCATACAACATATCATCATAATCCATCATATTAATCATTCTCACACATCATGTCATCATATAATCATGTATAAATCACATATTAGCTCATAGTCATATTATCCCATATTATCCCATATTAATTCATAATACTACCCCCATATCATCTCATATTAATTTATCAAGTTATACTCACGGTAATCCTCACACTATCGACTATCAATCACATAAACTTCACAATTCCACTCATGTTAATTCGTCATATCATCACATAGTATTCACATATTAATCCCTAATACCATCTCACATTGCCTCATATTAATTCATCATAATTACACTCGCGGTAATTCTCATACTATCACTTATTACTCACGCAACCTCACTGTCATACTCATAGTAACTCTTCACAGAAATCCCAGAATCAAACATCACGACATCGCTGCACACGATCAGTACTCGCGAACTCTGCTATGTTCGCTGGCTCGCTCGCTAGGCGAGTTGGTAGCGAGCCTTCGCTAGCTTGCTCGCTAGGCGAGCCTGTAGCGAACCTTCGCTGGCTTGCTCGCTAGGCGAACAGAGCGATGACAGCAAAACTTGCTACGTACCAGAACTGATTTCTACCCAAAAACTCATACGATTCACATACCCAATGCCCCCAAAACATCCCCAATCCATTCCTAAGATCATAGGGCGATAACGACACAAACCCTATGGTTCATTAGGCCAATCCGACAACATTTGCACTGCCTAAAACACCATTTCCTGCAATTGCTCTGAGTGCATTCGAGTTACTCACATTTGAATATTCCTATTCCTACAGGGTCAACATATCACAATCCCAGGTTTTGGCCACGAAGGCCTAAGGTTTCCTTTCTCATGTTACACATCAAACAGTCTGATAAGGTTTCTTAAATTCATGTCAATATTCGGAGATACATGCCATCAATCATAACCTCAAAGTCTATTCATCAATTTCCCTAATTCTCCAAAATCAACCCAACATACCCTAAATCATATACCCCACCATAAACACACCGAAAGGCATACATAGAAAATCATGAAATTCGATACTCCCCATACCTTAGCCGATTCAAAGCTTTCACGATTAACTCCGGCAATCTTCCGAAGCTTTTTCCTCCACTGATCCCTCCTAAGAGCTCTGGCCTCCATTCTTTTCACGGTTAACCAAATGAATCTCAAACCTTCAAAATTCTATTTTGTCAAACTTAGACTTGGGCCACACAATTGAGTTTTTCCCATAACACCCTTACTAACTCTTCATAATGCCCAATTTACCCTTATTTCACTTATATTCATTTTAATCAATAATAATACTAATATTATCATATAGTATACAATTAATTAAATAAATAGTCCAAAAATGCACATTTTCTCAATAATCCACAAAACCACCGAAAACCACCCAAAATACAAATATTCTCAATTAAATAATTAATTAAAATATTCCGCTCACTTAAAAGAATTTTCGCCCTCGAAAATTACTTCAATGAATAGAGTCGGATACAACTCTCTCAACTGATCTCCCACTCCTAAATCTAACTTTCTCCAGCCGGTCCTCCCAAACTACCTTCACCAAAGGAATCTCTTTACCTCGAAGTTGCTTCTCGTTCATCAACCTGAACTAGCAATGCCTCAACAGTCAAATTATATCTCACTTGTACACCATCCATCTGAATAAATGCACTTCCTCAACTTAGGCACATGCCACATCATGTAAATTCACAAGCGACAGCGATAAAATAGTCTAACATGCTACTTCTCCCATGCTTCCGCTGCGCTACTCTGATACAAATCAATAAAACACGGTGTGTGCTTCCGAGACTTCAAAGCTCGACCAACACCAGTCACCATCGTAACTCTCAAAACACGTAATTTTTTGGATCTTCTTGATCTTTTCAGTCGTCTCTTACACAATTCTCAGGTTTGAGTACAACACTCTCGCCTGAATCATATCAAGACAAAGGAGTTCTACACCTCCTACCATACAAAGCCGCCTACGGTGCCATTTCGATACCAAAATGATAACTGTTATTGTAGGTAACTCAATCAATGATAATTAACTATCCTATGATCCACTTTGGTCCAACACACAAGCTCTCCACAAATCCTCTAAAGACTGGATAGTTCTCTCTGTCCGTCCATCCGTCCGCGGATGATAGGCAGAGTTCAACTTCAACATGGTACTCAAAGCGTCTGCAAACTCTCCCAAAATCTCGATGAAAACTAAGATTCCCATCTGACAGAATATTCGACGAAATCTCATACAAATTCACAACTTCATCGATATAAATCTCAGCTAGCTTCAACATAGAATGATTAATCCTTATTGGTAAGAAAAGAGCCAATCTAGTCAATCTATCCAAAATCACCCAATTAAAATCATATCCCTCCAATTCTTCGGAAAACCCAACACAAAATCCATGGAAATACTACCAGATTTCCACCCTGGAATATTCAACGGTTGCATCAGACCCAACGGTCTCTGACGTTTATTCTTTGACTTCCAACAAGTCTAACCAGCATATACAAACTCAACCACTTCTCTCTTCATCTATGGCCATCAAAATAATTTCCTCAAATCCGGTTACATCTTCATAGCACCGGGATGGATACTCCATCTACCTCAATACTCTTATTCCACTCAATAATATCTAGAACACAAACTCTATCACGACATCTCATGATACCATTTCCATTAATCCGAAAATCAGCCCTTTGACTTTAATTCATCAAATTCAACCAATCTACCAACTCAAACCAGAGTTCTGACCTTATCGAATCTCATCAAGAATACCACTAGTAAGGTCCAACATACTAAGCTTAACTCTATAAGAAGTCTCTTCACACACCAAACTCATATCACAAAATAGCTCAATCAGTCCTAACTCTTTTCACCATCATCATCGGTATATGCAAAGATTTCCAAATCAATGTATAAGCTACCACGTTTGCTTTACCCGAATGGTAATTCAATCCAAAACCATAATCCTTCAGGAGTCCCATTTATTTTCTCTGCCTCATATTCAACTCTTCCAAATCAAGCAAATACCTTAAGCTCTTGAGATCACCAAACATTTTAAATCTCAAACTAACCAACTGAAGCCTCCAACCCTGGCACAAACACAACAATAACCAACTCTAAATCACTCGTCAGATAATCCCTCTTATGTACTTTAAATTGCCTTAAAGCATAACTAAAACTCGCTGATGTTGCACTTAATATATCTCCCAATCACATCCACAAAGCATCACAAAACACAACGAATAGTTCTGTCGGATTCGGCAAAAATCAACAAGCTGTTGACAGCTCTCCCAAAACTCTTTGAAATTTCTTCACATTGGCATATCCCTGCTTCTTCTTCAACACTGATAACTCAAGTTTCCGATTCTCAACATGATACTCTATACTCTTAGAATATATCAAAATATCATCGGTTAACACAACCACTGACTCGCTCAAATAAGTATGGAAAATCCCATGCCAAACGGACACTCAATTTGCGAGTTATGGCGGAAACACGAACTGCACCTTCCGCATTTACCATAAAATCCAAACATATTCCATCAATAAATAACTTAATTCCATGCCACTACTTCATCATTACATAGAGCATTGGACTAGATATCCAACGCTTTAAATCGTGCGTCATTCCGAGTTACGTTTCTCCCGTTACGACCAAAATACCAAAACAACATTCTTCTGCCTAGGACATCTTCGCTAGGCGAACACAGAAGCGAGCGGCCTCCTGGAGCTGTTTGCTAGGAGAAGGATATGGCGAACCTGTCAGTCCGAAATTCTATTTTTGACCGTTACATGACTTCCGGGTGCCCGATTTCGATTCCGTAAAAAGCTGCGATCTCGGAATTCGACGTACAACAACAATTTCACACTTATAAGGCCATTCAACACATCTTCAACTCTTGAAATATTTAAAGGCCTAACTATACCAATATTGCATTTCACATCTTACTTTCTTTAATAATCATCAGACGTCACTGTCCACCTTTAATATACTCGACCTCGCACTCTGTTGCCTTAGCACACACATTAGACGCAAGTCTCAACACTACTCAATCAGTTTAATTCCTTGACCATCCAAACAAACATATAATATGGAGCTCTCAATCTTGGACTAGTTTCCGTAACTAAGTCGATCACAATTCCACTTCATGTCCTGGTTGTATATCACTATCTTGTCAAGATAACTTCCAGACAACCACAATTAATCGGCAAATGCCAACTTCCCCACTTTCATTAACACTCAAAATTCCCATCAAAAGTAAACATCTCGACACTGCCCTGCGCCGACTCATCAAAAAAATTCTTAAGCACTTAGCTTAACTCAAGACAATTCACTGCTCACGCCATCTAAGCTTGCAAGACACGTCTATCCCCTCCAACATGACCCCGTCTACTATCAACAACAGATTAAGGCTGATCAGTTCCTCAATTTGTCAATAGACAGCCAAAAATCATGATGGGGTATAAACCATCTTTACCAAACTATAAGAGCGTTCAACCACACACTGAGCTACAACTCCATACTTGCAACATCCTAGAGAAGCACAGCTTCTCCTCCACTTGTTTCATTCCCACTTCTGCAGAAAAAGGTTAGAAAACAAACGTGTACCGACAGTGTTTTTACACACATGTCGCATATAAGGGAACAAACAACATTAGACAACTTGGCCGAACGGACCGACCTGCTCTAATACCACTAATGTAACACCCTTATTCTACCCCATAGATATTACGACAAAATAACACGGATTTCAGAGTAAAATATTAACTTTCATAAAAAGCCACAAAAGGGCGTACATTTCTCAAAGTCAACACAATTGGTCAATACTCTGTAACGACGGGTTTTCCTCAATGTACATCAAACAACATAAAACAACGGAACTCAAAGCATAAATAAGGGTTTCTCCTCAATAGGGAACATCAGTAAAATAACACAATGATATAAAATCAACTCAAAGAGCCCAACCCGATGTTACATATCAGAGCAAGACCCTCTAAATTAACCATAAAGGCTAACGACTCTAAACTTCAAAATACTCCTCGACGGCGTCCACAACTAAACTTGCTCATCTGCACGTTACCCACGTGGAGGTAACATTCAAACAGGCAGGGTGAGTAAAACAATTCATAATAATCAATGTATAATAATTAATGCATAAACGACATATTACTCATAATTATATTTGATCAGTGGTTTTTACACGTGATTTTACCGTTTATTGCAGTTAATCATTTGTTGTGTCTTGTCGCATTTTAGTTGTTTTTATTATATTTTACGCGTCGATTTGGTATTTTCACTATTTCTAGGTTCAGGTAAACAACAAAGGAGAAGCAGAGCGAAAACCGGGGAAAAATGGCAAGATTTCAGAAGAGTTTTGTTGTGAAAGTAAAATCTTTGGCAGTCTGCACAAAAATGATGATAACTGGAGTTCCGGGAATCCGTTTGAGGCGTTCTAAAAACCTCTGGATATCTAAGAGAGAGAGCTACGAATTTCATGTTAGAGTCAAAGTCATATTTGCAAGAGGAGCCTGACATGGGTGCCCGTGTTGTGTGACACGGCCCGTGTCAGGATGTGCTCAGAAGAGGTGTTTTTTGTGTGGAAAACAGTGACCTGACACGGCCGCTCGTGTCACGTGACACGGACCGTGTCAGGACACCTGGGACTTGAAAAAATCATGCGAAAATGATGTCAGAAAGCCAACACGGCCGCTCGGGTTGCCTGACACGGCCAATGTTGGTTAAAACGCCCAATTCCCTATTTTTCTTGTATTTTTGACACTTGTGATCCCTGAGGGTATTTTGGGCTTTTCCCTGGTACTGGGATTGAATTGAGACTATTTGATACATGTTTTGACAAAATAGAGGGGACTTTTGATTGGTACGAAGAAAATAAAACGGAAGATTAAAGCTCTGGAGAATTGGGAGGACAAGGAGATTTTCATGCTCGGAAGAAATTGAAGATCGAATTTACTCCCTAAATCTTGTAATGTTTCTACTTGTCATTTTGTTTTTATCGAATACTATGAGTGGCTAAACCCCCAATTGTTAGGGGGTGGTCCTAATTGCTATGTATTGACCTTTGTTAGGATTATTCTATAAGATTTTTGTTGTTCACCTTATAGCTTTTATTTTGCAACGATCTTTATGCGAATTCATATTGGAAAATAGAATTTGATTTACGATTAGGTTTTGTTCTGGAAAGTCAACCTAATGCTTTTGCAAAATAACATTACGGTAGATATTGCCTAGGAATGGGGATACCCCGTAGTAGCGTGTTTTTATGTCAGAACTATTGCTTGATGATTTCTGTGTGCAACTAAGGAATTAGGGCGCAGGAAAATCATCAAAGGGTTTTTCATTAAGGAATTAAGGAAAACTAATTTTGAAATTTGACTTATTAAGGTTGGAAACAAATATCTCAGAATAATTCTTTAAGGTCTTTACTAGCAATTTATCCACTTCCCTAGCATTGTTCTTATTTTACTCTATAAAATTTATTATTTTACTAGTTCTTATATCATGTTACCAAACGAAAACCAAGGTTATTTTGTCTGATTGAAATAACAAGTTTTACCTAAAAATTTACACGCAGTCCTCAGAGATTGACATTCAGGGAGTTTTCCCTTATTACTACATCAGTATAATTGGTACACTTGCTAATTTTCCGGTCAAGTTTTTGGCGCCGTTGCCGGGGACTGCCAAAATTTTTAAGTATCTTGTTCGTTCAATTAGAATTTTGTCACTTTGTGACTAAAATTTTAAGTTATTTTTCTGATTATATTTCTGTTATTACTAATAATTTCCTAACCTGTGTATGCGAGGTAATACCTCAGCTTTATTTTCTTTTGACTCAGAACCTGAAAGATTGTTGCACTCCAGACGTAGAAAAGCTAAGCTGGAAACATTGACAACTTCAAACTCAGGAGCAGAAATTTCAGATAACGAAGAAGAAGTTGTGATTCTTTCCGAAAATACAGATTTGGGCGCATAGACAGAGCTCGAAACTTTCATCATGAACGGAGACCCACCTCCAGCAGAAAGACTTTTGGGAGACTATGGAGGGGCCAATGCTCAACCAAACCGGATGACTATCATAAATCAACCGGTGAATGTGGCACACTTTCAGCTACATCCTTCCACCATTCGCTAGTTGGAGAGCAAGTCTTTCGCAGGAAGAATCAACGAAGATGCAAACAAACATCTATAGAGATTCCTAACAACTACCATATCTTTGAAGATAGAAGGCCATTCCGAAGAGGCCAAAAGACTTGTTATGTTTTCGTTCACACTGACCGAAGATGCGGAGGAATGGTTCTATTCACTTCCAGCTGGGAGTATTACCATATGGCTAGAGATGGAAACTGCATTCCTTAATGAGTATTTCCCTGCTTCAGTGTTTATCCAAAAAAGGTACGACATTGTCAACTTCAAACAAAAAGAAGGGGAACCTTTGGGAGATGCATACAAGAGGTTTAAGAGGTGTCTGACTGCATGCCCAACTCATAACATGGATGCCACTGAGCAGATGCAGGATTTTGTGAATGGTTTGAGAATCAAGACAAAACAGCTTATAGATACTGCTGCCGGTGGCTCAACTAATTTCTCAACAACCACTAGTATCAAGAGGATTATAGAAGCAATTGCCGCCAATGAGCATCTTGAGTTGTATGATCGCACTGTGAACCAACCAGAGGGTAAGATTGATTTGAAACTAACGGAACAAGTTGTGAACATGGAAGATCAAATCAAGACTGAAGTGGAAAGAAGGCTTAAAGGGATGAATGTGAGTACTGCAACTGGAGCGCAAGTTCAACCGGTCCAAGCTGTGAGTTATGAGGTTTGTAATGGTCCCCATTTTACTGTGCATTGTCTTGCTACTACTCAACAAGTCGAAGAGATAAAAGTTTTGAGGCAGAACAATCCATATTCTCAGACCTATAATTTAGGATGGAAGAATCATCCTAATTTTTCCTGGAAAGACCAAAACCATCCTCCATATCAACAACAATAACAACAAGCCCCTCAAAAAGAAGAATAGAAGTTAGCTATTGAAAGAATGACAGCTCAAAGTATGCAATTCCAAGAAGAGACCCGGAACATTCAAAGGAACAACACAACTTCCATCAAAAACCTTGAGTCGCATATGGGACAGATAGCCCAACACCTCTCAACACACGCTCAAGGAACCCTCCCGAGCGCGACAGTACCGAATTTGAAAAATCAAGAGAGTATTAATGTTGTCACAACAAGAAATCAGAAAGTGATAGAAGAGGAGGAAGCAAAGGAGGAAGAATGCATAGAGGTGGAACTTGAGGTAAGAGAAAAAATAAAAGAACCAGAAGAAGCTGTGCTATCTGAAAAGTCAACTGGGGAAAAAAAGAAAGAGGAGGTCAAACCGAAAAGCAAATTATCATTCCCTCGAAGAGTTACAAAGAAGGATCAGAACGAGAAAACTTCGGAAAGTTCAGTGCAATGTTCAACAAATTGGAAATCAACATGCCGTTCTTTGAAGCACTTGAGCAAATGCCTTTGTACAAGAAATTCATGAAAGAGGTTATAGGTAAAAAGAGACCAATGGGTGAAGAATCGAAGACCACAACTGAGCAATGCAAGGAAATAGCACAAGAAAGGAAAATACCTATCAAGATGAAGGATCCTGGACCAGTTGTAATCCCTTGTACTATAAAAGATCGAACTTTTAAGAAAGTCCTAATTGATTCAGGTGCTAGTGTGAGTCTCATGCCGTTATCTATTTTCAAAAAGCTGGATATTGGAAAAGTGAGTGATACGGGAACAAGCTTGAAGTTTGCCGACCACACAACTAAGATAGCATATGGGCTAGCAGAGGATGTTCTAGTGAAAATCGATAACTTCACTTACCCAATTGATTTTCAAATCATGGATATACCAGATGATGAAGAGACTTCGATCATACTTGGTCGGCTGTTCTTGCTTACTATTCGGTGCAATATTGATGTGGAAAAAGGTACGCTCACTTTGAAATGTTTTGATGAGGAAATCACGTTAAAAGCTCATGAGGTTAGAAAGAAAGGTAAGGAGAAAGATGTTAAACCGTCAGTTGGGAAGATCAACACAACTAAGAAAGAAGAACGATCAAAACCACTTTAGGTTGCTCTTATCTTTGAACCTGCCAAATATTCTGTTGCGAAGAAGTCAAGCAATAGAGCGTGGAGGCTGAAGTACCCCCCATAACAATGGGGCGTCGAACGTCAAGCCATGCGACGTTAAACGAAGCGCTGCGTGGGAGGCAACCCACAGATTTTAAGTATTGATGTTGTTTCTTTTATTGTTATTGTTTTTGCAGGAATAACGAGAGTTTGCAAGGGAAAACGTGGAAGCAGCAAAGAGGTGCTGAATTACATGTCGACCCCTATGTGAGGATCTCTGTGAGTACACCTATTCCTCTCTTGTTCTTGAACATTGAGACAATGTTTAGTTCAAGTTTGAGGGAGGTTTTACCATTTTGAATTGTCAATTTAAATACCTTTTTATTTTTAAGTTCGGTAAAAAACACACAGAATTCGCCCCTACGGAGACCGTAAATTTTTTCTTGTGATTGGTAGGTGTGTAAGGTAGTCAAGAAAGTATTTAGAGTTCAAGGGAGGTGGAGTTTGAACTAAGGAACATGGGAAAGTTTGGAAATTGAGGTATAGCTTGAACACCCTAGGTTCCCCAGAGTAAGGAAACGAGTCCAACGTGTAGATTTGTGCCATAGTACTTGGATTTGAAAAGTATACCCCGATTAGTTCATTGTGATAGTCCGACATGATAAAAAAATTGTAGATATTAATTTTGAGATAGATGTGTGGCACCAAAAAAGAGTTGAATAATGATGGTAAAGACAACCTGTCCTTCTAAGTTGGGTAACCCTCACCCGGTTATTTAGCCTAACGGCGGTTGAATCTCTATAGTCGTCCCAAAGTGGACTAACAAACGCTTGTGAGCGAGAAAAAGAATAAAGGTGCCACAGAAAAAAATCGAGAGCAAAAGTGGACATGCCTTAATCTGATTATCCGAATGAAAGGGGTAGAAAATCGAAGAAAAGACTTAAGCCCAAAGCATAGTTGGAGAGGTGGTCAAAAGGGGGATTTAGGTCCGTAAGTTTACTGCGGTATGTGTTTATGTAATTCCTTCGTTAACGGATGAGTACCGAGAGAGCTGGTTTGAGCCGATCGGACTAAGACTCACGTATGAGTATCGACATGCCTTACATCTTGAGCCTTTCACTTGATGTGCTGTTTGATTTGAAAATATTTATCCAAGCTTTTTGCTTGAGGTCAAGCAATGGTTTAAGTTTGGGGGAGTTTGATCAGTGGTTTTTACACGTGATTTTACCGTTTATTGCAGTTAATCATTTGTTTTGTCTTGTCGCATTTTAGTTGTTTTTATTACATTTTACGTGTCGATTTGGTATTTTCACTGTTTCTAGGTTCAGATGAACAATAAAGGAGAAGCAGAGCGAAAACTGGGGAAAAATGGCAAGATTTCGGAAGCGTTTTGTTGTGAAAGTAAAACCTTTAGCTGTCTGCACGAAAATGATCATAATTGGAGTTCCGTAAATCCGTTTGAGGCGTTCTAAAAACCTCCAGAAATCTAAGAGAGAGAGCTACGACTTTCGTGTTGGAGTCGAAGTCAGATTCTCAAGAGGGGCCTGACACAGGTGCCTGTGTTGTGTGACACGGCCCGTGTTAGGATGTGCTCAGAAGAGGTGTTTTTTTTGTGGAAAATAGTGGCCTGACACGGCCGCCCGTGTCACGTGACACGGCCCGTGTCAGGACACTTGGTACTTGAAAAAATCATGCGAAAATGATGTTAGAAAGCCAACACGGCTGCCCGTGTTGCCTAACACGGCCCGTGTTGGTTAAAATGCCCAATTCCCTATTTTTCTTGTATTTTTGACACTTGTGCTCCCTGAGGGTATTTTGGGCTTTTCCCTGGTACTGAGTTTGAATTGAGACTATTTTATACGTGTTTTGACAAAAGAGAGGGGACCTTTGATTGGTACGAAGAAAATACAACAGAAGATTGAAGCTCTGGAGAATTGGGAGGACAAGGAGATTTTCATGCTCGGAAGAAATTGAAGATCGAATTTACTCCCTAAATCTTGTAATGTTTCTATTTGTCATTTTGTTTTTATTGAATACTATGAGTGGCTAAATCCCCAATTGTTAGGGGGTGGTCCTAAATTGCTATGTATTGATCTTTGTTGGGATTATTCTATAAGATTTTTGTTGTTCACCTTATAGCTTTTATTTTGCAACGATCTTTATGTGAAATCATATTGGAAAATAGAATTTGATTTACGATTAGGTTTTGGTCTGGAAAGTCAACCTAATGCTTTTGCAAAATAACATTACGGTAGATATTGCCTAGGAATGGGGATACCCCGTAGTAGCGTGTTTTTATGTCAGAACTATTGCTTGATGATTTCTGTGTGCAACTAAGGAATTAGGGCGCAGGAAAATCATCAAAGGGTTTTTCATTAAGGAATTAAGGAAAACTAATTTTGAAATTTGACTTATTAAGGTTGGAAACAAATATCTCAGAATAATTCTTTAAGGTCTTTACTAGCAATTTATCCACTTCCCTAGCATTGTTCTTATTTTACTCTATAAAATTTATTATTTTACTAGTTCTTATATCATGTTACCAAACGAAACCCAAGGTTATTTTGTCTGATTGAAATAACAAGTTTTACCTAAAAATTTACACGCAGTCCTCAGAGATCGACATTCGGGGAATTTTCCCTTATTACTACATAGGTATAATTGGTACACTTGCTAATTTTTTGGTCAATTCAACACATTGATATCCTTCAATTATGCCTCAAAGTCCATAACATCATAATTCATACAAAAGGACTCATAGATGCAATGAGACACAACTTAATGCATGTGGTACGAATCATCACAGCGCGATGGACGCTCGACCATCAACCCTCTATAGATCCCCATCAATAGGATCAGAGCACATCAAAATACTTCACATCCACACAGTGGGATTGAAGCCAAAGTAATTGAGGTCCTGAACCTAAGTCCGGATGCACATAAATGCATGATGCACACATCACAATAGTCCTCATAATAACAACATATGGTGCATCATCATTCATCATATTCATCATACGTCATAACTCATCATATTAATCATCAATACAACATATCATCATAATTCATCATATTACTCATCATGCAACATATCATCATATTTCATCATATTACTCATCATACAACATATCATCATAATCCATCATATTAATCATTCTCACACATCATGTCATCATATAATCACGTATAAATCACATATTAGCTCATAGTCATATTATCCCATATTAATTCATAATACTACCCCTATATCATCTCATATTAATTTATCAAGTTATACTCACGGTAATCCTCACATTATCGCCTATCAATCACATAAACTTCACAGTTCTACTCATGTTAATTCGTCACATCATCACATAATATTCACATATTAATCCCTAATATCATCTCACATTTCCTCATATTAATTCATCATAATTACACTCGCGGTAATTCTCATACTATCACTTATTACTCCCGCAACCTCACTGTCATACTCATAGTAACTCATCACAGGAATCCCATAATCAAACATCACGGCATCGCTGCATACGATCAATATTCGCAAACTCTGCTATGTTCGCTGGCTCGCTCGCTAGGCGAGTTGGTAGTGAGTCTTCGCTGGCTTGCATGCTAGGTGAGCCTGTAGCGAACCTTCGCTGGCTTGCTCGCTAGGCGAGCAGAGTGATGACAGCAAAACCTGCTACGCACCAGAACTAATTTCTACCCAAAACTCATACGATTCACATATCCAATGCCCCCAAAACATCCCCAAATCATCCCTAAGATCATACGGCGATAACGGCACAAACCCTATGGTTCATTAGACCAATTCGGCAACATTTGCACTGCCTAAAACACTATTTCCTGCAATTGCTCTGAGTGCATCAGAGTTACTCACATTTGAATATTCCTATTCCTACAGGGTCAACATATCAGAATCCCAGGTTTTGGCCATGAAGGCCTAAGGATTCCTTTCTCATGTTACACATCAAACAATCCGATAAGGTTTCCTAAATTCATGTCAATATTCGAAGATACATGCCATCAATCATACCTCAAAGTCTATTCATCAATTTCCCTAATTCTCCCAAATCAACCCAACATACCCTAAATCATAAACCCCGCCATAAACACACCGAAAGGCATACATAGAAAATCATGAAATGCGATACTCTCCATACCTTAGCCGATTCAAAGCTTTCACGATTAACTCCGGCAATCTTCCGAAGCTTTTTCCTCCACTGATCCCCCCTCAGAGCTCTGGCCTCCATTCTTTTCACGGTTAACCAAATGAATCCCAAACCTTCAGAATTCTATTTTTTCAAACTTAGACTTGGGCCACACAATTGGGCTTTTCCCATAACACCCTTACTAACTCTTCATAATGCCCAATTTACCCTTATTTCACTTATACTCATTTTAATCAATAATAATACTAATATTATCATATAGTATACTATTAATTAAATAAATAGTCCAAAAATACACATTTTCTCAATAATCCACAAAACCATCGAAAACCACCCAAAATACGAATATTCTCAATTAAATAATTAATTAAAATATTCCGCTTAGATTTGGGGTGTTACATGTTGTCTATAGGGCTGAAGCTTGACCAACACCATATCACCCACTTGAAATTCTGCAAATCTTCTTTTTGAATCAGCATACTTCTTCATTATATGTTGAGCACGATGCAAATTGGTTTTAACAAGCTGTAAGGTTTGATCTCTTTCTGTTAACAAGGCTTGTAGAGAGGGCGGTACACCAACAGCAGAGTCATACTTAATGAGAATCGGAGGGTCTCTACATACATAACCTTAAATGGATTCATACCAATACTGCATTGATAGGCAGTGTTGTACCAATATTCCGCCCAAACAAGTAACTTTGACCACTTTTGAGGAGATTGACCCACAAAACAGCGTAAATACATCTCAACGCACTTGTTGATAGCTTCTGTTTGTCTGTATGATTGTGGGTGGTACGCTGAACTCATGGCTAAAGTGGTACCACTTAATTTAAAAAGATGTTTCCAAAAAGAGCTGGTGAACACCTTATCCCGATCCGACACAATGCTCTTGGGAAAGCCATGTAGCTTAACTACATTATGTAGGAATGCTTCAGCCACCTTCAAACTAGTAAAGTCAGCTTTCAAAAGAGTGAAATGACCATACTTGGAAAGTCGATCAACAACCACCATGATGTCCGTGAATCCATTAGAAGCCGGAAGAGTGATAATGAAATCCATGGAAATATCATCCCAAATCTGCAAGGGAATGGATAATGGTTGTAATAACCCAGCAGGCACATCACTAGAAGACTTAGCTTGTTGACACACCAAGCATTGTGACACAAATAGTCTCACATCACGAGAGAGATAGAGAGAGAGAGAGAGAGAGAGATGACCATGTGAACTGCGATGCAATCCTAGCCTTGGTACGGGCAATACCAGCATGTCCCCCTAACAAGGAAGAATGAAACTCTTGTAAAATTGATTGAATAATGTGAGGAATCTGAGGCACTACAATCTTGTTGTTCCAGTACAAAATATAATGTTTAACTTGGTACAAAGGATCAGCACAAGTACCCTGTAAACATTGAAGTTTCACTTGAGCTAAAGAATTGTCAGCAGCAGTAATGGTGCTCAAAAGTGAATTGACAGGACCCGAGGTCACCATAAAGAAAGAACGAGACAGTGCATCAGCTGCCACATTATCCTTACCTGGCTTATATTCAATAGTAAATTCGAACCCCAAGAATTTATGTAACCATTTCTTCTGTTCCGGGGTCTGAATGGTCTGATCAGTCAAAGCCTTGAGACTTTGTTGGTCAGTGCGAATGATGAATTTGTGGCCCAAAATATAGTGTCAAAACTTTGCCATGGCGTCGGTCACTGCGTATAATTCCCTCACATATGCCGATTTATGTTGCATAGAAGTACTGAGCTTCTTAGAAAAATAAGCAATGGGGTGCCTGTCCTGACTAAGAATAGCCTCAATACCCGTACCAGATGCATCAGTTTCCAAAATAAAAGGTTTTGAAAAATCTGGTAGTGCTAAAACCGGTGCGATAGTGACGCATTTTGAAGAGCTAAAAAGGCATCAGTAGCTATAGGACTCCACTCAAAGGAATCCTTTTTTAGAAGTGCTGTGAACGGTGTAGCTATTGAAGCATAGTTGCGGATGAATCTTCTATAATAGTCGGATAAGCCTAAAAAACCTTAGAGTTGTTTAAGATTTTGTGGAACCGGCCAGTCAAGGACAACCTTAACTTTATCCTTATCCATGTGCACACCCTCATGAGAAATAGTATGGTCCAAATAATCCACCTCTGTGAAGCTAAAGCAACATTTAGACCTCTTGGCAAACAAGGTGTGATCACGCAATAGCTGTAATACTTCAGTCAAGTGAGTCAAATGAGTTGACCATGTAGGGTTGTATACCAAGATATCATCAAAGAAAACTAATATCAATTTTTGTAATTGAGCGTGAAATACATGATTCATGAGATTTTGGAACGATGCTGGTGCGTTTGAGAGGCCAAACGACATAACTAACCACTCATAGAGTCCTTGGTGAGTTCGAAACACCGTTTTTGGGCGATCTTCCGATTTGACTAGAATTTGTTGGTAACCGGAGCGCAGATCAAGCTTAGAGAAATATAAAGCACTGTATAATCCGTCTAGTAATTCATCGACTGTAGGGATGGGGAAGCTGTCTTTAACAGTGATGGAATTTAAAGCCCGATAGTCAGTACAAAATCGCCAAGACCCGTCTTTCTTTTTCAAAAGTAACACAGGGGAGGAAAAAGGGCTAATGTTGGGTTGTATAATACCCCGAGTTAACATATCATTGACCATGGTTTCAATTTGTGCTTTTTGAGTATGAGGATAACGATAGGGCCTTACTTTCACAGGATTACTACCTTTCATCAATGTAATAGCATGGTCCTGGAACCTAGCAGGTGGAAAGGATTTTGGTTCCTCAAAGACATCTCCAAGTTGGTGTAACATAGCAGCTATATCAGTAGGTAAAATTGCTGGCAAGGTATTATCCTGAGGTACAACCTTATCAAACTGAAGGGTAAAAGCAGTTTCAATAGCATCAGTATGGTGGAAACGTTTTATATGATGGTATTGGGCCTGAGTAGGACCCTTAGGTTGCTCCCCAAAAAGAGTCACAAAACTGTCCTTGACATAGAGTTTTAATGACAGTGCATTATAATCTGCTATATGTGGTCCCAGGGTCTTTAACCAAGGTACACCCAACACTAAATTAGCACCAGAAATAGGTAATAAGTAGGTAGGGATATGTAATGTGTTACCCTAAATAGTCACTGGCAAGTCTGCAATGTAGCCCATAGTAGTCAAAGAATTCCCGTTTCCAACCATAACTTGAAATGGAGCAATAGATTGAATCGGTAATTGTAGAGTGTGAGCAATTCGAGGTTGGAGAAAATTATCAGAGCTTCCACTATCCAATAACACAGTCAATGCAATGCCCTGAATTTGCCCTTTGAATCTCATGGTGCCCATACCAGCAGACCCATTCATTGCATTCAAAGACAAATGATGCTCTAAAGTTGTCGTAGGAGGTGGTTCCGGTTCAAATGTAGCTACTGTTGAAGTTAGTGGTTCCGATTCTTCGTCTTCCAGTTGGAATAAGAAATAGTGGCGATTGGGACATTTATGGTTAAGAGAAAATCGTTCATCACATTAGTAACACAACCCTTTTTCACGGCGGAGTTGCATTTCGGCACGGGTGATGTGTTTGATAGGGTGGTCTTTTGTGGTTGGGTTGGTGGATTTGTGGGTAGGCAATAACGGTGGTGGTGGAGAATTTCTGGCTTTATTTATGGAGGAAGGAAAGTGATAGGGTTTGGTAGCTGGAATATAGGGAGGTTTACTTTGTGCCGGTTGTGAATATTTGTCTTCAAATAGCCTAGCTAATGCATAAGCGCGCGACAAAGATAACGACATCTGGGCGATGACATCTCGTTTGATATCGGTTTTCAACCCACTGATGAAGCAATCAAGTGTGGCTTCAGGACTCAATCCTTCAGATCTGTTGGCTAACATGGCGAAGGCAGAATAGTAATCGGTAACGGTGGTTTGTTGGGTCAATTTGAAAAGGTTGGGCCTAGCTGCTTCATATAGTGATGGCCCAAATTCCAATTCTAAGGCCTTAGTGAACAAGGCCCAAGACTGAAAAGGCTGGTTGCGAGATATCATTTGAAACCACGGTACAACGTGCTTTTCCATATGAACGACGACGATAGTAAGACCGCGATTGTCCGACGTATCATAATAATCAAAAAATTGCTCTGCCTTAAAGATCCAATTCATCACGTCAGAACCATCAAAACGAGGGAAATCTAGTTTAATGTGACGGACCTGAAATGGTGTATGCGGCGGCGGCGGTGGATGGTGTGAACTGTTGCTGATGGAATTCTGGTTTTCATGGAGGTTGCTAAGTTGGTTTTCCAACCTCTCAAAATGGGCCTGATCTAAGTGACGGTGTTGAGAATATTCATTATGTCGCCGGTCAGAATCGTCCAGAAGCCTTTGCAGTTCCTTGCTGATTTGGGAGATGGAGCTTTCCATGGTTTTCATACGGGTGTTTTCAGCCATAGGGAGGACAATGAAAGCACCAAATGTAGTGTATTGATAAAAACATAATTAGTATAGAGGAAATGATACTGTAAAAACTGCTATTAAAATCAATGCAATAGTACAACTTTAAATGAGAAATATGGCTAAGCCATTTGCAGTAACAATACAGAGGAATATAATGAAAGATAGAAAAACATAGAAGCTTGGAAAAAGAAGAGAGTCAGGTTTTCCACCACTAAATTCCCCCCTCATCATTGCCAATGATTGATCTATTTAACAAAGTGCTCAGTGTATTTTCTGTTAGGGATCTTGGGTCTCATTCCACGTCTTGGCTCCTCACAATAGGGATCAATTGCCATCTGTCCTTTCTTATCATGTGACTTATTTACTGCAGTGACTCTTTTGTCCCTCTCATTCATAATAGCATCTTTAATATTTAATGTGCCAGCATGAGAATGGATTCATATGAGCTCATCGTTACTAGGAAAGAGAGGGATATGTATCTGGGTAATGATATTTATCAAGTTAGGAAACATAGTGGTTAGGTCGAGAGGAACATTCCATTGAAAATTGTGGATGAAATATTCTACTTTCGATTGAAGATTGGCCCGAACATTTGGAGGGATATGAAGTTGATCGACAAAAAGGGATGCCACACCAAGAGTCAGACAAAAAATTAATCTTACTGCCATCACCAAGGTACCACTAGTGTTTTCTATCAAAGGTTTAAAGCCTCATATACATGTCCAAATAGATGAAGAAATATGGTAGTTGATGTGTTTGTTTTTCCTCAAGACTCTGTGTCTAAGAAGCTGAGCCCATTGATTTGAGGAATTATAAAGATGCCAACAGAGCTTAATATTGGAAGCATCATTGATTTTAAAGATTTACCCGATGCCAAGACCACCTTCTGAGAGAGGCTTGCATACTCTGTGCCAAGCCACTCTGATCAAATTTCTTTTGAAAACATCACCACTCCACACAAAATTCCTCATACAGCTCCCAAGGTCTTTGATGAGGCTATCAGGCTAAGAGTAAATGATAAGGTTATAGGTTAACATACTATGAATAACATTTTTTATGACTTGCGCTCTTCCAGCCGTATTTAGAAGAAAAACCTTCCAATTTGAGAGTTTTGATTTAACTTTGTCCATAATAGGTTGAAAATTCATGGCCCTTGGTCTTCCTTTGAGGATAGGGACACCAAGGTAGGTGAATGTAAGTCGTCCTTCCAAGAATCTCAATGGTTGGGCAAAATGAGAGATTTTTTTTGTTGAGAAATGGTTCCTGCATACAATATGGACTTTTGGGGTTAACTTGCTAACCCGAGCACTAGGTATATCTAATGGAAAAAAAATGTTAGAGCTTCAACATATGAAGTTTTGGCTTTGTAGAATAGCATAACATCATCTGCATATTGTGCATGGGAAGGCACTAAGGATTCTCTTGGCCCATTGATGAGATACAACTTTCCTTGCCCCACCAGTTTAGTAATAGCTTTAATGAGTACGTCTTCAGCAATGCAAAAAGGTAAAGGGAATAGGGGTTCTCCCTGCCTTAATCCCTTTTTACAATAAAAAACTAGCTTGAGCACCATTGATATAAATAGAAAGCTTGACAGAGAACAAAATAGCTTTGATCCATGAACAAAAATGATCAGAAAAGCCAAATTTGTGCAACATATTAAGCAAGAAATCCTAATCCAATGTATCAAAAGCGTTCCTTATGTCAATTTTGACTGCAATATTACCTCCAAAGGATTTGTTGTGAAGCATATTAATGGCCTCAAAAGTTAAAGAAATACATTCAGCAATAAATCTTCCTTTAATAAAACCTCTTTGTTCAAGGGATATAATGAAGGCCATGCTTGAAGCAAGCCTGTCACCCATGATTTTAGAAAGAATATTAAATCTAAAATTAGCTAATTGTCGTACCTCGAATAATCAAAATACGAACCTCGCGGAAAAGGCACAAAAGAATTGGTTCGACAGAGTCGCCACCGAACTTTATTAATTCCAATGAAGGAATAGGAAAATATCGAGAAAACATTTAAGGAGATAAGAACATGGTCATCGCAACCACATCCATTTTTACTCCTTTTAAAAACTCAAGATTGAATGAAAATAGAATGAACCACTATGTTTTGAAAAAATACCAACATCAGGTTTACCCTTCTTTTAAAAACATCAAAAAGCAGATTGAAACAAGGACATGTATACCACAACAATAACAAAAACAATAACAGAGCGAAACAATATGCACTCAAACTCGATTTCGACCCCCACCTTTAACTTGTCTCAATCACGCTCTCTCTTTCACAACTTTCCGCTTCTATTCAGGTTCGTATTATCAATTTGAGGTTTCAATTTGTTCACTTTTCTTCTTCGTCTCTTTTCTGGTTCTGTTGAATGATTTTGGGGTGATTTGGGGATTGTGATTTGATGAAGGTGTTTGTGAATCTTGTGCGAGAAATTTATGAAGGTTTGGGGAGAAAATGACAGGGTAATGTTGGCTATTGAGGCTTCGAAAATGAGGGAAGATGTGTGTCTAATTTATATGAGAGGGAAAAGGAAGAAGTGGAAAATGAACGTTGAATATATAAATGGACTTGGAAATGGAATCAGAATAACATGACTTGAAGAATGAATTACACTGGTCCAAAATCGTAACTGAAACATGAACTGATGCCTTGGATAAATGAATCCAATAAGTCAAATCTTTCATAATGAATAAAATGAGCAAGAAAATGCCTTGAAACCAGAGGAACATGCCTTGAAATGTGAACTTTAATATACTACACCAAACCCTAATTGAAATGAATTGGATCTTTGATAATTCTTAATCATGAAGCACTTGACTTATCACGACCTGATAATATGAACCATACACCAACAGACTTGAATTGGCACAAACCCTAATTGAAAGCTCATACCCACTACACTTGAATCAAACATACCCAGGCCTTGATCTTGAAATAGAACTTGTCTGACCAAGATTTGGTCAGACCTAACTCATATTTAACCATCACTTAGCCCACACACTCATACTGATAAACCTCAAATGAAACTCAATTCAATTCATCTCAACCCTGTTATACCCTGAGTTTGGACCATGAGCATAAGCAACATACCTTTTTGGATTTTCTGAGTAATGGTTAGTGGATGGAAGTGTAGATGTTCTTGATTGGCTGCATTTTATGGTAAAACACGGTTGTGTGTGTAGATGTCATGACATGCTCGTGTAGTGTTCTGCAGGGTAAGTTTAGTTAGCTAGAACAAAGTGTATTGGATGTCATACTGAATGTTATGACATCAGGTTGCTGACATCAAGGGCGCGTGTTTGTTTTTCTGGTATAATGCATGAGTGAGCTCAGGCTAGATTTCAGGAAACATTTTAGGGATCCTAGTTATCTCAGGTGAAATGTTAGGCAGTGTTGAGCATAACATGAAATGCCTATGCAGTATTGAGCATAACATGAAATGCCTATGACCTAATTAAAAGAACCTTGATTTATGGAAAAGGGGCTTAACTTGGTTAAACCTAACTTCTTCCACTCAGACCCAAGATCCGTGTGTTGCATATAAATAGACGAGTGACAATCCTGATTGGAGACGGGCTGACTTAGAGATTTTAGAGAATTTGTGAGTGAAGAATTCTGTTTGTTCTCACGTGTGTTTTGTGTCTTAGGATTACTTTTGAGCCAAGCAATTATCTCCTGGATGATTGCTTTGGACTAGTGTGTTTTGAGTTATAATTTGTTTGTGTCACTCTAAGCTTTTAAGCACGAGTGTTGTGTCTCTTGATTGAAGTTGTGAAGCAAGATCAAGATTTGTTTGAAGTGTGTCTTCGTTTTAATCTATAACTTAAGTGGTTGATATCACTACTGTGATTGAGGGGGAGTGAGTAGGAACTCAGGTCTAGTGTTAGGCCGAAGTTGCATTGGGTAGGTCTTAAGTGAAGAGTGCAAACTGGTAGTTTGCCTCTGAATTAACACTGCTTATAGTGGATTTCCTCCCTGGCTTGGTAGCCCCCAGAGTAGATGTGATTTGCACCGAACTGGGTCAACAATTCCCTGTGTTATTTACTGCTTTCTTTAAGTGTTTTACTACTTAGCTTAATTGTCTGTTCAATAGTGGATGTCATAACATCCAGTATAACATCTACTGTCTGTTACTAGAATTTCAATTGGCATCAGTGAAGGCACCCTTCCTTTTATTTTCTGGGTGAGATCTAAGGAAGAAAAATTCTGGTACTATGAACAAGGATATAGGATTCACAAATAGACCACCAATTCTGGATGGTTCTAACTATGACTACTGGAAACCTCGTATGATAGCTTTCTTGAAGTCTCTGGATAGCAAGGCCTGGAGAGCAGCTAACTCAGGGTGGGAACATCCAGTGAAAATAGATAAAGATGGAGCAACTGTTCTAATACCTGAAGAAGACTGGAGCAAAGAGTAAGAAGCCTTGGGTCTTGGGAATTCTAAGGCCCTGAATGCTTTATTCAATGGGATAGATAAGAACATCTTCAGACTTGTGCATCACTGTGAACTGGCCAAAGAGGTTTGGGATTCTCTCAAAACAACTCATGAAGGTACCTCTAAGGTCAAGATGTCTAGATTACAAATGCTGACAACTATGTTTAAGAATCTGAGAATGAAGGAGGATGAGATTATTCATGAATTCTACATGAATATTCTGGAGATTTCCAATACTTCAGGAGCTTTATGAGAAAAAATGTCTGAAGAAAAGCTTGTAAGGAAGATACTCAGATCATTGCCCAAGAGATTTGCCATGAAGGTTACTGCTATTGAAGAGGCTCGAGATATAAGCAACATGAAGGTGGATGAACTCATTGGTTCTCTCCAAACCTTTGAGATGGTAATGGGTGATCATGCTGAGAAGAAGAAAAAAAAGCATAGCTTTTGTATCAAATAATGCAGAGGACTCAGATGAAGACAATGGTGGAAGTGAGGAGAATCTATCAGAAGCTATAGCTATGCTTGGAAGACAATTTAACAAACTGATCAAAAGAATAGATCAGAAGACTAGACCTAATGCCAAGAACATTACCTCTAACATCAGAAGAAGAGGTAAATATGAAGAGAAGGCTAACCAAGGCAAAGGAATTTAGTGCCATGAATGTGAAGGATATGGTCACATTAGAGCTGAATGTCCCACTTACCTCAAGAAGCAAAAGAAAGGTCTAAATCTCACTTGGTCAAATGGAGATTCTAAGAGTGGATCAGAAGAAGAATCTGCAAAACATGTCACTGCACTAACTAGTGTATGTGTATCTGATGATGATTCTAGTGAAGATGAGCTGACTTTTGATGAGCTTGCAGCTTCATATAAACAGCTGTGTACCAGAAGTGCAGAAGTGTGCCAACAAGGGAGAAGCAAAATAAAATTATAAAGGAGTTGGAGGCTGAGAAGAAGGAGCATCTTGCAACAATAGACTCACTCAATAGTGAGGTCAGTTTGTTGAATTCTAAACTTGATCAGATGTCAAAATCAATCAGGATGTTAAACAAGGGGACCGACACTCTAGAAGAAATTCTACAAAGTGGTCAGAAAGCAGGAGACATGTCTGGACTAGGATTTTTTGGTGAATAAGGACTCATCTTGGGATTCAAGAGGACAAAGCCTAAAAATCATAGGTCAAGTCGGATGTCACGGCCAATGTCTCAACATCAGGGAAACAGAAGCATGAACTAGACCAAGAGAAAGTTTCAAAGGTGGAAGTGTCACTACTGTGGAAGATTTGGATACATAAAGCCTTTTTGCTTCAGGTTGCATGGATTTCCCAGCCACACTCATCAAGTCAAACCCAAACAGGATGCTCCTATCAAGAAACAACAATGGGTTGCCAATGAGGTTGCTCTAGTAGCTCATACCTCTATAAGGGTGCCAACCAAAGAAGATTGGTATTTTGATAGTGGTTGTTCTAAACATATGACTGGAATAAAGAACCTTTTGGTGGACATCAAACCTCATTCCACGAGTCATGTAACCTTTAGGGATGGATCTAGAGGAGAAATCAAGGGTGTTGGAAAACTAGACTGTCCCGGTGTTCTAGAACTGGATAATGTTATACTGGTTAAAGGACTAACTGTAAACCTTATTAGTGTCAGTCAGCTATGTGACTAAGGACTCAATGTTAAATTCACTAAGGGTGAATGTGTTGTCACCAATGGAGAAAATGAGGAAGTCATAAGGGGATCTAGACTAAGAATAATTGTTACTTATGGGAGCCTAAAAGGAACTCCACTGCCTGTACTATGATCAAAGAAGAAAAGGAGGATCAATTGTGGCTTAAAAAACCTGGACATCTTTAAGGGATGAAAAAGATCATATCCAAGGAAGCAGTAAGAGAAACTCCAAAGTTAACACCAGATGAACGAAAAGGTTATGGTAAGTGTCAGGTTGGCAGGAAAGCCAAGATGGCACATTCAAAGAATGGACATCAGAAAACGTCCAAAAATCTAGATCTGTTACACATGGATTTGATGGAATTCATGAATGATGACCAGCATGAAAGAAGCAATGTCACTCAGGATGTCATGACATTATATTGTGACCATCTTAGTGCCATCAATATGAACCCAATTCAGCATAACAGAACCATGTATAGTGATAACAGACATCATTTTGAAAAACATTGTGTGGAGCTTGGGGACTCTGACCTAAAAAGTGCTGACATTTTTACAAGAGATCTCAAGACCACTCAAATTGAAAACTTAAGAAGCAAATTTGGAATGTGTCTCTATAAGGAGTTATAATAATTAATGGTATTTGGGAATTGTATTTTGAATAGTCTAAATTTTAATCATTTGCTGACTGGTCAAAAGTCTGAGTTCCCTCTTCTTTTGCAATCATATCACTCTACCCCGTACACACGATACGTTTGCTTCATTTGGTGACCATACCACTTCTTCATCTTCTATACCTCCTGAAACAATCACAGAAAACCTTCTCTCACACTGCCAAAGTCTCCTGAAATGTCTCAACAATCAAAATCTATCTCCTCCAAGAAGATGACCACCATCGCTAATCCAGATTCTGGTGCTAGAGCTGACTCTAGAAACCCTAACCAGGTTCTTGAGGTGGCACCCCTACGTATGGTGACCCCTGAAGGTCTGAGTGTGAAGAAGCCACAAACTTCGCATGCAAGAAGACCTAAAGACCTAGTCACAGGTCAGGCCCTTCACACTTCAACCTCCACCCCTTATGAGGATACCAATATGGAAGGCTCTAGGGATGTCCACAACACTATTGCAAATATGGTATCTAGGATATTGAATGAGCCACATGATGTGCTAGGGATATCCATTCCCCTGAACACTGAGGTTCCTGCTCCCCATCTGGACTAACAAACTGATGTGACTCAAGATGTTGAAACCATGGGTACGACCTCACGAAAGAATGATGATAAGGGTCAAACCTCTGAGAGTGATGATGATAATGTGCAAGGTGATAACAATGATTATGTCCAAAATGATGATGCTGATGTAGTGAACCTTGATGATTATTCAGATGATCTGATAGCCATGATCAACCCTAGCATAGCCAAAAGGCTCATGACTAGGAAAGGGACGAAGGCAGCTGCTCAAAGTCCTACCAAGAAGAAAGCTGTAACTAAGAGTACCCATGTTGGCCCTAAAAAAGCTTGGAGCAAGGTGGTTCCAAAGAAAAGGAAGGCTCAAATCAGTACTGATTCTGACTCAGACTCGGATGTTGCTTGTGATGTCACTGACATCCCACCCAAGAAGAAGCCAATAACTAGAAAACTTGCTGCTAGTGTTCCTGAAGTTCCTATTGACAATATCTCATTTCATTATCCCTCTAGTGTCAACAGGTGGAAGTATGTGTATCAAAAGAGGTTGGCATTGGAAAGAGAGTTGGCTTAGAATGGCCTGGAATGTAAGGAGATTATGAATCTTATTCATATAGCTGGCCTAGTGAGGTCTGTCACTCAGTTTTCTAAGTGCTATAAAATACTTATGAAGGAGTTCATAGTAAACCTATCAGAAGACTGTGCTGATAGAAAATCAAATGAGTTTAGAAAAGTTTATGTAAGAGGAAAGTGTGTCACTTTCTCCTCAACTGTCATCAATAACTATCTAGGAAGATCAGATGAAGCTCAAACTGATCTAGCTGCTTCTGAAAACAAAGTTTGTCAAGTTATAACTGCAAACCAGGTCAAAAGATGACCCTCAAGAGGGAAACTGGTTGCCAGTAAACTAAGTGTGAAGTATGCTATGCTGCATAAGATTGGAGCTGCCAACTGGGTGCCCACAAACCACAAATCAACTGTTGCTACTGTCCTTGGAAAGTTCATCTATGCTATTGGGACCAAAACAAAGTTTGATTATGGGACCTACATTTTTGATCAAACTATGAAGCATGCAGGCAGCTACAGTGTAAAAGGCCCCATTGCATTTCCATCACTTATCTGTGGGATCATATTAAGTCAGTATCCTAATATCCTAAAGGACAGTGACCCTGTGTGCAAGAGAGAAAGTCCCTTGGCTTTTCATCACAAGCTGTTTCAAGGAACTCATGTTCCTGACATTGTCATTACATCAGTTGAGACATCCAAGGGGAGCTCAATAACAGGGAAAGTTGGGGTCATTGCTATGCTCAAGGAGACATGCAAAGAGCTAGAGACACGCAAGCTGAATCTAGAAAAGTTGATCAGATCTCTTGAGCAAGATGAAGATACTGAGTTTGCTGAAAATAATGAGGAGGAGCATGATGATGGTACTGGGAAAAGTGATGATCAGGAAGTTGAATCAGAAGAAGCCACTGCCAGTTCTGAGAATGGCAGTGATGAAGAAAGTGATAGTGATGATGTTGGCTCTGAGTCTGATGACTAGAGTTCTTAGTTTGTTTGCTCCAAAACAAATTATTTTGTGAACAACTTATATGTGTTGCTTTGTTGTAATATTCCTTTGACCTTTTGTGTTTCCAACTGTGTATGATCAATGCTAATTCATTAATTATGATCTAATATTGTGGCTAAAAGGGGGGAGAAGTAGTAGTAGAAATAGCAGGCTTAGTTGTGTTTAGTTGATGTTCCTCACAAGTGGAAGATGAGATTTGCTGCTGTGCATGTTTGCAGGTGTGCTGATGTTATGCTACTGCTCTGAGGTGTGTTACAGGTGTGCTGATGTGCTGAAGTTGTTGATATGCTGTTGTGAGCTGGATGATGATCCTGTGTGTGTTTGGCTATTGATGGTATATGTGTGTGTGTGTGTGTTCCTAGTTGGAAAATAGTAGTATCCTAGTTATTGGTGGAAGTGTGTGTTTCTGCAGGTTGCTTGCAGATGTTGTGATTGTGCATCAGTTGAGGGGAAGTATCACAAGATGTTGTACTGGATGTTGTGACATCTGTAGTCTGAACTAACAGGTGGTATTGTGTGTTGTGGAACAGGTGCTTTTCAGGATGTCATCCTAGATGTCTTGACAGTCTATATGATTGTGTGTTTGATGGTAGTACAAGTAGGTCTAGTTGATTGCTAGGATTAGCTATTATGCATGATTAGAAGTGTGTTGTGAACTTTTCTGCTGCATATGATCTCTGATATGGCGACAGATTGTTTTAGCCAAAAATATGCCAAAGGGGGAGTTTGTAGATGTTCTTGATTGGCTGCATTTTATGGTAAAACATGGCTGTGTGTATAGATGTCATGATTGATGTCATGACATGCTTGTGTAGTGTTCTGCAGGGTAAGTTTGATTAGCTAGAACAAAGTGTATTGGATGTCATGCTGAATGTTATGACATCAGGTTACTAACATCAAGGGCGCGTGTTTGTTTTTCTAGTATAATGCATGAGTAAGCTCAGGCTAGATTTCAGGAAACATTTTAGGGATCCTAGTTATCTCAGGCGAAATGCTAGGCAGTGCTAAGCATAACATGAAACTCCTATCATCTAATTAAAAGAACCCTGATTTATGTAAAAGGGGCTTAACTTGGTTAAACCTACCTTCTGCCACTCAGGCCCAAGATCTGTGTGCTGCATATAAATAGACAAGTGACAATCCTGATTGGAGACGGACTGACTTAGAGATTTTAGAGAATTTCTGAGTGAAGAATTCTGTTTGTTCTTCACGTGTGTTTTGTGTCTTAGGATTACTTGTGAGCCAAGCAATTATCTCCTGGATGATTGCTTTGGACTAGTGTGTTTTGAGTTGTACTTTATTTGTGTCACTCTAAGATTTTAAGCACGAGTGTTGTTGTCTCTTGATTGAAGCTGTGAAGCAAGATCAAGATTTGTTTGAAGTGTGTCCTCATTTTAATCTGTTACTTAAGTGGTTGATATCACTGTTGTGATTGAGGGGGAGTAAGTAGGAACTCAGGTCTAGCATTAGGCCGAAGTTGCATTGGGTAAGTCTTAAGTGAAGAGTGCAAACTGGTAGTTTGGATCTGAATTAACACTGCTTATAGTGGATTTCCTCACTGGCTTGGTAGCCCCCAGAGTAGGTGTGATTTGCACCGAACTGGGTCAACAATTCCATGTGTTATTTACTGCTTTCTTTAAGTGTTTTACTGCTTAGTTTAATTTTATGTTCAGTAGTGGATCTCATAACATCCAGTATAACATCGACTGTTTGTTACTAGAATTTCAGGAAGTACAAATGAAGGTAATGTACAAGTAGGACAAATTTGGAGTATGACGGATGCCCCTATCTAATTGGCTTAAACCTAATAAGATGAACTGCTACATCATTCATTATTTTGAGGTAGAAGCCAATTAAATATGAAGAAGACTTCGAATTTTTCTAGAAAGAAAGAAAATGCTTAGGAGGTGGAATAACAGATCAATATCGACCCTCGAGTGGACACTAAAAAACTTGCAAAGGTCGTTATCACCAAAAGGATGATAACTGAAAGTTCTAACACCAAAAGGATGACAGACCTATCACCAAAAGGATGATAGTGAACTCACCCGACTCGACTTGCTATTACCAAAAGGATAACAGTAAGCACACACACACATACCCTTCACCAAAAGGATGAAAGTGAGGTCAAAACTCACTATTACCAAAAGGATAATAGTAAGTATGTACACAGAGACCCTTCACCAAAAGGATGCAAATGAGGTCAAAAATTTCTATTACTGAAAGGATAATAGTAAGCATAGAATGGTATCAAATGTTATCATTCACCAAAAGGATGGTACATAAAACTAATGATCTACAAATTACCGACACACAAAGGATGACAAATCTATCACCAAAAGGATAATAGAAAAAACAGATGACTCCGACACCAAAAGGATGACGGACCTATCACCAAAAGGATGAGACTAAACACACGACTCTGACACCAAAAGGATGACAAACCTATCACCAAAAGGATGAAAGAAGACACACACACAATGACCTTTCACCAAAAGGATGAAAGTGAGGTCACAAATTACTACTACCAAAAGGATAATAGTAAGCATACAGATCCCCGACACTAAAAGGATGGCAGATCTATCACCAAAAGGATGATAGAAAACACACGACTCCAACACCAAAAGGATGAAGGATCTATCACCAAAACGATGAAAGAAGATACACACACAATGACCCTTCACCAAAAGGATGAAAGTGAGGTCACAAATTACTACTACCAAAAGGATAATAGTAAGCATACTGATTTCCGACACCAAAAGGATGATGAATCTATCACCAAAAGGATGATAGAAAACATATGATTATGACACCAAAAGGATGACAGACTTATCACCAAAAGGATGATAGTAAACAAACGAATCCGACTCCAAAAGGATGATGAACCTATCACCAAAAGGATGATAGAAGACACACACGTAATGACCATTCACCAAAAGGATGAAAGTGAGGTCACAACTTACTACTACCAAAAGGATAATAGTAAGCATACCGATTTTCGACACCAAAAGGATGACAAATGTATCACCAAAAGAATTATAGTAAACACACGACTCCGATTCCAAAAGGAAGACGTACCTATCACCAAAAGGATGATAGAAGACACACACACAATGGCCTTTCACCAAAAGGATAAAAGTTAGGTCACAACTTACTACTCCAAAAGGACAATAGTAAGCATACCGATTTCCGACACCAAAAGGATGGCGAATCTATCACCAAAAGGATGATAGAAAACATACAATTTTGACACCAAAAGGATGACAGAACTATCACCCAAAAGGATGATAGTAAACACACGACTCTGACGCTAAAAGGATGACAAACCTATCACCAGAAGGATGATAGAAGACACACACGCAATGACCCTTCACCAAAAGGATGAAAGTGAGGTCAACAAGGCTTGCTTTTACCAATAGGATAATAACAAGTACAAAATGATAACAGAGGTTGTCATTCACCAAAAGGATGATACACAGACCAAAGGTTCATAGATCGCCGACACCAAAAAGATAACAGTAAAATCGAATTGCACAAGTAGCTACCACCAAAAAAATGATAGAAACTTCCCAATTTTGAGGATCTCCAACACTAAAAGGATGAAGGTCAGGTTGAATTGATAGGATTTGGCTACCACCAAAAGGATGATAGTAAGGTTATTGACAAAAGGTCAAGTTTGTTGGATGTATGATGAGTAAGACTTGTTTGGAGACATCAATAAAAGGTTGAAGCAAAGAAATCACTAAAGAACACCATCTTTATCAACAAAAGGTTGATAAGGAACCAACTCACTAGGGAACACCCAAGACGAAGGTAGATATTTGTTTTGAGAAAAAACCACTGACTGGTCTGAGGATAATAACTCCATCAACAAAAGGTTGAAGAGAACCAATTCAATGGGGAACGTCCACTGACTCAGAGAAATGCTACTGGTTGAGCTGGGGATGACAACTTCATCAACAAAAGGTCGAGGAACACAACTCAATGGGGAACACCCACTGAATCACTTGTGTTGCACCCCAAATTTTGACCCCTTAGATCTTCATCATCATTATAGGATCATATTCACTTGATTAACTAACCTTAACCCATTTTCAGTTTATCTTTGTTAAGATGCAGATGAATTAGGGCTCCGTACCGTCAAAATTGAGATTTTGGCGGTCTGATCAATCAATGTTTTGGATTGATTCAACTTTAAATAAGTCTCCACAAGATCAAATATAATATATTGTATAAATAATGAGTACAATCTGAGGTGGTCACCTGGGGGTTGAGGGCAGTGCAATTTAAGGTACCCGATTAGGGTTTCCGACGAGAAAAAGTCAACTGTAGTTTGACTTTTGGTTTAAAGAGTGTTCCAATGATGGGAACTTGGTCCATTAAGCTCCTATGGCTTAGTAAAGTCCATCCAAAGAGTTTCAAGTCCTCATGATGTCTGGATCATCAACGGTCGACTCGGTAGGCACTAATTGATCGAACGGTTGATCGAAAAGTCAACTCTTCAACAATAAGGAATTTGACTTCAAGATGTGTATAAAAAATGTTCCTTATGTCATATTACACCTCCCCATAAAATTTCATTACCATTGAATCAAGGGTTAAGAAGTAATTGCAAAAATCAGGAATTAGGGTTTCGAAAGGGGCAAGACCATAACTCCTCAACCACACATCCAAATGAAGTGGTTCAAAGCTCATTGGAAAGCTCTTGACAAATCCTACAAAATCCTCAAAGTGGTCCATGATAAAAAATATGCATAGAATTGGAGTTATAGCAAAATTCATTTTTGAGGGGGAAATAACTTAGAAAAATTCGAAGTTATTTAGCACTTTTAAGTGGTTTTTTCAGAAACTTTGAAGGGTTTTTCAACCTAGTTCCATCAAGAATTTGGAAATTCCCTAAACATGAAAGTTATAGAGCTAATTTAGGGCTTTCTAAATTGTGATAGAACTCCTCAATAGCATGTTTGAGCAGGAAGTTATGCACCATATAAGTTGGGTCTGTCACACTTGAAATCACTTTGTCAAGAATTCTCAAATTTGGATTTTCACAACTTAAGCTACTCTCAACCCTTGGATCTTGATCCAAACTGATAATGTGAGGCATGGATAGAGAGAAAACCAGAAAAAAGGATGGTTTTGGTTAACATAGCAAGTTGTTGCAACTTGACAATATAATAATCAAATGTAAGAAGGAGAGAGAAACTTTTAAAGGCTAGGACTGTTGCAGCTAGCTTACTCTACCATCACAGATCATCTCAGTCATTTCATGTCCATATCCACTTGATTTTTCTGATCTCGTTTGAACAATGGAGCTGATAGGAGAAGATCTTGCAAGATTTATTTGAAAATCTCATGAAAACTCCCTCCAAAAGTGGTAAATGACCAAGGCTGCCCTCATTCTTGTTTGGCTATAAATAGAGGCCTCTTCTATGAGTTCAAACACACCAGAGCAATCTCAAAAAACCAGGGAAAACATAGCTCTCGCTCTCCTCTCATTCCTCAAGAATTTCAAAAACCTCAAAATCTCCATTTTCACCAAAAAGTTGTCTTGAGCAAAACTCTGCTCAAGACCAGTTCCATTACCTCTAAACCTCTAAAAATCATATTCACAATCCCTAAATATAGTATAGAAGGTGTCTATACCTTCAAACCTCTCAAAAATACCATTTTGGAAAAAGTCAACTTTCACACTAAGAAAGTTTGACCACCACACTCAAAACTTGCCAAATCCTTGCATAGGCTGGTTCTTGCTGTTCTAACCATTCACACACCTCACATATGTCATATTACAACTGTCCAAAGCATTGAAAACCAACTGGAAATCACCTAACTCCTATTGTCTTGAAGTTTGGTTTTGTTACTTCAAGAGGAAGTAAGCTTCACCTCATTGCAAAGGAAGGAGCATCTCTGGGTTTCTAAGCTTTTTAGCTTGTTCAAGGCTGGTCAACAAGAGGTATGTAATGCTCTAACTATATCTAAATCATACATTGTCATGTATTGTCATTTTGTGATAATTTGTGTGAAAACATACCATGGCTGCCCTATTGTGCTTCTTTGTCAAGAATCCTAGTTTTGTGATCATAATGCTTATTTTGTCAAATATATTGTCATTTGTAAATGATATTTGGATGATAGATTGTAAGTTTATGCCTTATTATCATGTTTAGACTTGTAGTGAGGTTTTGGTCATTTTGGTAGATTTAGGATCAAACCTTGAAAAAGTGATATGCTTGCCCTAGAACTATAAACCTAGCTCATTAGTGAGAAAGGTAGATGACTTGTAAGTTGCTCATAGATCTCCCCTTGTCCTTGATCATGTGTGAATCAAGATGACCTTTTGTTTTCATTATGATTATTTCATGAATATCTTGCCTATCATTGTTTTGAAGTGGTTCTTAAGTGGTTATGCTTGCTATTCCTTATGCCTCAAGTCTTTGGCCAATGTTTGATTTTGTTCATAATGCTTGTGTTGGTTAAGATATGAGCAGTTTGGTGCCTAGTCATTAGGGCTGTCTTGTAAGACATGTGTGCTTTTGCTGTCCAATTGGTTCAATATGTCACTTTTGATTTAATGAGTTTTTTTTCCTAACTTGAAGTTGTGAACTCATTTGCTTATCCATTTCAAGAATGTGTATGTTGTTGTTATGCTCAAAATCTGCCTAAGTGTTCAATTTGCCAAATCATGCCTCAAACTGTTGCATTATTCAAAATATCATGAGGACAACATCTCATATTCTGTTCCAAGCATTGTCCACATGATTTTTGTGCATTAAATCTCTATCATATCCATTTAAAACTTGTGCATGATCTTAATTTCTCCAACTGTCATGATTATGGCTTATTGTATACTCAAATTGTTGTTCTTGTATGACATAAGTTTCAAAAATGCTAAATTCTGTTCTGGTAAAGATTTCACTTCTTTTCTGCATTGCATTTCATCTGCTAGCATCATCATAATGTGTATATAATCTCCTTTTCATGAAAGAAATCATTGCCTTAAAATTGCCCTGTTGTGGTGAATGTCTATGCCTAGGCAGATTTTCCAAACTTTTGCACCAACACATCAATTTTCATATTACTTGACACAAGCTTTTCCATGAACCTAAAACACATTCATGATGACATTTTTGGTGTGTGCATGTTGATTACTTGTGTTGTCCTAGCTTATTCTCACATTTCACATTTCAATCACATTTTGCATCTCTTGCCACAACTTGCAATGCATTATCCATTTTCTGTTGTAACATGAATCTGTCTGATCCATGAATCTCTAACTATTAGCCATCATATTTGAAACATGTATTTAACATTGGCATGAGCTAAGTCTACTCAGTTTGAAACTCCACAGTCTGCATCTTCATGCTATGCTTGCCCTGCACATACCATTTTTCATTCTATTTGATTTAGGATTGGTTTTAAGGTCTAGACATACTTGTTGGCACATTTGAAAACTGTGTGTGAAGGTTTTTTAGTCTAAACTATTTCAGCATATGTTTTGGTCTCATGATTGCATTTTAATATGCTTCCTTGTGGTTTGAGAGTCATTTTATTGATGTATGATATATTGATGATCTTTGTGAAGTCTACCATGACCATTCTCATTTCAGTTGTGCACACCAATGTTTGATCTTAAGCTCTTGTGTTTTCTCATATTTTTGTTCATCATCAAAGCTAGCATTGTTATGTTGAATTTGATATCCATGACTAACCACCGGTTTCACTTAATCCATGTTGATTCTTGAGTGTGAAAGCTTGCTGCTAGTATGTTTGCAATGTATGTGTGATGTTTGTCAAGTTTGATTTTGGTCAGCATGTGCCTTGGTTTCAAAGAAATGCATCAATACCATGAATATATTTGCAGCTCATTGTCGCTACCACGAAAATAAGGTGCCGGCAAAACAGAAGAGTCGCCACCATTCGTTATTTATCCCTCAGAACGGGAAAGGAAACGATCGGAAAAACCTGACGAAAAGGTATAAGACAAGGTCATCGCAACCATTGTTTGGGTTCGGGAGTCGGTTACGCAAGGGGAAGATATTAGCACCCCTTACGGCCATCGTACTCGATGGGATCCACGCTTGTTGTGTTTATCTGACGGGTTTATTTTATCTATCTACCTCTCAAGGCTGGCTTTAAAAGAAAATAAAAATGACTCGGCAAAGCGTCGCGCTTTATGCCTACGTATTCTCATCAGAGAATGAGAAATCAGAGTCAATGTAGTTCGGCTAACTACGGGTTATGGGGAAGGTGGCTCGCCAATACATCAGTATTGTGCCTACATATTCTCAACAGGTATGAGAGATCAGAGCTTACGTAGTTCGGGATAATACGGATTACGGGAATTCAGATTCATCTGTTTTTTCGAGTAGGGTTAACAAACAATTCCAGCAGTTTGGTGTACGCAGCTCGACCCTTGGAGACTTAGGCGTTACAGTTTGCGATAGAAATGGGAGTTAACGACACTCTTTTCTTCAGAAAAGCTTCCTTTGAATTATGGGCCCACGGGGCAAAAAAGGTTTGAAGTTTGTTTTCTGTCTTTTACGGAAGAACTGTTTTTTAGTTGTCTGTAGTTCGTACAGCACTAGAGACTATGACCTGGGAACGAATGCGTCGCATATCGTCCAAAGGACGTATACTGAACATTCTAGACGATTGAGGGGAGGCCGCTCAATTATCATTACCCAAGTCGGTTAAGGCTCATAATGCGCTTATACTAACTTGCCTTTATTATGTTTTTTACTGTTGTTTGAGATGAGAAGAGAGAGGGACAACTACGGGGAGTCTATCAAGTCCTAACAGTTTTCATGCCAAGGATTCATCCTATAGTTTAGGTTTGAAACAGGGAACTCCTAGAAGTTATCATGCATAGGTTTCAACCTAAAGTTCTAATCATCACTTCCTTATCAAAGGAAATGAGATTCCTAGGGGATCATGTCAATGATAAACAGAAACAGATAAAGCATCAGCTTAAACAGTAAACGGTAAACGACTGTAAAATGCATGCAATGCAAGTGAGGGAGGAAATGTGTGTGGGGCATCAGCCTCCACAAGCTCATCTCAACCTCAAGCCAGATATGAATAACTGCAATCATAAAGGAAAATAAAATGCCATCAAGCAAATCACAAACCACACAGGCAAGGGAGCAGAGCTCTACCGAATACCAGCAAGCAAAGACACACAGTAAAAATACAAGCAGAGGGAGAAACTCAACCTCTAGTGCAATCATGCTCCTAGCCTAACACAATCTAAACATGAACTTATTATAATGCATCAAGCAAATCAAACAAGTCACATCAATACAGTTGCACAGAAAGAAAACAGACAGTCAAGAAAGCAAATCAATAGCTTCTACAGTCTTCACAGCAAAGCAATCCTCTGACAGTAGTTCAGTCCTCAGTCTGTAACTGCTCTTCAAGTCTATCCTCCTCAATAGCAAGTATCAACTTGTTTCTTCAAGCTTTCAATGCATCAAACACAAGTATCAACTTGTTCTCCAACTTCAAGCCTTAGCTCTTTCTTCAATCTCAAATTGCTCTTCTTCACAAGTGTCAACTTGTTCTTCTTGATCTTCAAGCTTCAGCTCTTCAGGCAGTCTTCAAACACAGGGAAGTGGAAACCTCTAGCATCTTCAATCTTCTATCAATCTTCAATCTTCCAGGAAGTCCATCCTCTAGCAAGTGGAGAAAGATTCATCTAACAAGAGCAAGGTGTGGATAGTGGTGATCAAAGTGAAGACCAAAGGTCACCTCTAAGCACTCCACCATCAAGGAAAGGCACCCTCAAAGGTTCTACCAATTTGTGAGGGGCCACTCATCCTACCAAAGGAGGGATGAGGCCTTCACAATGGGACCTTACATCATAGGGAGGGATGGAAGTGATTAACACCTTCCATGTTTCATGAAGAAAGAAAATCTATTCTACAGGATCTCCCTAAAACCCTAATCCTTAACCCTAAACAAACTACACCAAAGGAAGAGCAAAATTCAAGTCCAAGCTCCACCATACATTCTACAGTAGCCCACACATGCCTTAATCATCATCCAAGAGCAAGAGAAGCAAATCCCTAATCTAAGGGAACTAAAGAAGTCATTCTAGTTGAGTTAGCAAGTTAGGATCACCTAAAACCTAGTACTAAAGTTAATCCTAACTAAAATACTAAAACCAATTGTCAAATCCTATAAAAATAGCTATGGAGACCTAAGTCAATCATGACTCTACCATGTTAATTCCAGAGGTTAAATCATCCAATAAGTCATAGAATTAAATCCTAAACTATGAGGTACTAAGGTTAAACCCTAAAACTAGAGCACCTAAAGTTTCAATCTAAAAACAGCCCTAAACTTCTTCACAAAAATGTGAGAAAATTACTAGGGGAGCATGCATGTCTAAGCTAACTACACACGAAAAATTAGCTCAAAAATCATCATCAAATGATCACACAAAAATTCACAAGACAAGGTATCAACCATAATGAAATTAATATCAATTAAAATACAAAAATGCAATTAAAAATAAAAAATGCATGAATCCCTAATCTTTCAATTTCCTAAAATTCTAGACTCATTCATGAGTCAGGGGAAAAAAATTGGATCAATTTGAGTTATTTTCCTATATATTATGAATTATTTTCTAAACTATATGAAATGAGGAAAATAAAAGAAAAAAGAAAGAAAATAATAAAACTAGCGTATCAAATAGCAATTAACATCAGTTCATTTTCCAGACTGGGCCAATTCGGGGTGTGAATATCAAACTGTGCACTAAGCCCAAACCATTCCAATTAATGAAACGGTGCGTTTCATTCAAAGTATCTCTTCAGATCTTGAAATCAAATCGTGGCCTTTCATTCCTTGCCCAAGTCAATGGTCAAACGCTCATCTGATGGTTCCCATGCATCGTCCCCAATTTGAACTCAGATGGAGGGAGTTTTCCAGACGGTGGCCTGAGTTGCAGCGCCACCGTCTTCTCCGGTGAAGTGGTCTTCACAGGTCAACAAAAATGACAAAACAAATCATCATCTTACTCAATTTTTCATCCTGAACACGAATCCATCATCCAAATTCACTAATTCCTTCTCTAACTCAAAACACGATAGGATTTTCAGAAATACATCAAATCTTGATCATCACAATTCTCAAAGATAATGATCCTAATGTAATCTACACTTCTCACTGATCAATCTCCACTATTCAATCATGAATATATCACCAAGAATCTTGAGAAATCAGGCTCAACAGAAAGTGGTCCATAACCTAGAGTGTCTCTATCCATCAAATTCTTGTACCAAAATCTATCTATGCCATGCTAAGAACCTAACCACATGCAAGTTTCTAGATATATCTCCATAACTTAAGCACAAATTTGATTTGTACAAACCTGGTTTCAGATGAAGAACAGGTGCAATTCTTGCTCGATTCCTCCTCCACAGTGATCCAGATTCACTCCAAATCTTCCTCTGAAGCTAATGCACACCTCAATTTGCTCTGATTCTTCCTCAATCCAAGAACACGATCTTGAGTTGCAGCTCTGCAAAATCCAATGCTCTCTCTGCTACCAGCTTCAAATGCTTCCAAAAAACTGGCTGAATACACTCCAAACCTTATATAGAACTCATTAGAATCATCTAGAAAGTTCTGTAACCACCCAAATGAGATTTTGCAATTTCAATTTCTCTCCAAAATGTCATCCACACCAGTCACGATTCTGACTCTGTTTGGCATGAAAATGCTTGGAAAACTCATCTCATGAGATATTGAATTGGTTGGTTATGCTCACTTCCTTGTTTGCAATCCAATGGTTCATGTTGGTTATGTTGCTTCATCATTGTCGCGGTGAAATTTGGATACCAAACTATTGATTAGCTTGAATCTTTAATTCATTTGCAATCGTCTTTGATTTATCCGAAGGAAAGGTTAAAGGAGGGAAAACCTATTTTGCATTGTAAACACAACGCGGGGAGAGATCTAAGGTTCGGGGGTCGGTTAAACTTAGGGAAGGTGCTAGCATCCTAAGTTTTTGTAGTACTCTACAGGAACCTCTTGTTTTACGTTGTTTATTGCCAAATTATTTGCTTAAGAGTTATGTTAAGGGTTAAAGGTAAAGAGAAAGACCTAAGGGGTTAATCCTAAGTATACTCGCCAAGACGTCGCATCTTATGCCTACATATCCTGACGGGAATGGAATCAGAGTATCTGTAGTTCCCCTCAAAAGGGAGGTTAGAGACTTCTTGACTGTGGTCAAGGTCTCAAGGGGAATAAACGCATCTTAAGGACACGCTTACGTGGAGTGTAGAAACTCCAAATCTCTACGTTGAATTGTTAAGTTGGAATTAGGGTTAAGTTAGGGATTCCACGGCGGGAAACCCTAAAATGAGGGCTACAGCTCTTTGACCTAAAGCTAGGGGTAAAATTGTAACTGCGCCTGCGACGAGGCATTTGCAGAAATTAGGGTTTGTAGTTTGCAGTTTAGAATTTGTGAGGGTTTATGGACTATTGGCACGGTGGCCAAACAGTTAGACCTAACCTTCGGACGTGTGCAAGGTGACAGAATAATAGTGATGAAAGTATGAGAAATTTAAATCCACACAAGCGGAAATAAAAATGCGGAAAAAGTAAATCCATGCAAGCAGAATTTTAAAGGCAGAAATTAAAACGCGATTGTTAGGATTCGCGAGGTTACAAGGGAGGAACAGATACAATAATGATGATTAGATTTTGAATTGAAAAACAAGATAAAATAAATACGATGAATGTAACGGGCTGCAAAACGAACACACAAAATTAGTGGTCAAAGTCAAACGGAAAACGGATAAAAATGGCATAAGAATTAAACTGTCTATATTTCTCGGAGAATTTTAGTTTGGGAATTTTAACAAGAGATAATAATAATAATAAAGAAAAAGGAGATTTTAATAATTATGAAAAGAAAGAAAAGGTTTTTGTTAATATATTTTGAAAGGAGGTTTTAGTTAAAAAGGGGTTTTATTTTTAATGTTTATCAAAAAAATTAAGTTAGATTTTTCATGTCAATTTTTGAGTTAGAAAAAAAAGTTGTAGTATTATATATATAAAACTACTTATATATTTTATTGTTTATATTTTTATTTTTTATTATCATTTAAAAAACAAGGGTTCAATCATGTATACATTAAAATAAACAAACTAAAAAAAACCAAAAGAAATAAACCTAAACAGACAAAAAACGAAGCTGGGCCGGGTCACCAATCCCAGCCCCAACCCACTGCAAACGGAACATGAATTGAGGGGGCATTAGGGTTTTACGGTCTCCGAAACTCATCCGGCGGCGCCGTCCAGCCATTCCCTCGTTTTTGGCTTCCTGCATTCATGGAAAACAACAATGATACAAGCCATTAACGATGAATTACATTAAAACGAATTGCTGTGTGATTTCGTCGGTGTTGCGACGACAGTCTCCGGTGAAAGCCTTCGATGACGGCTGCGAAAGTGAGGAGAGTTCAAAGCTTCAACGTGGTTGACCGATGGAAGAAGGCCGCGATGACAGCGGTGCTCGCTCCAGCAAGATAAGTATTCTTCGCGATTTCGTTATTAAGACGGATTGCGGTGCGTTTATGGGTGCTAGGGTTTTATGATTTTTATCGTGAATCCATCCCCCTTTTGATTAGGGTTTCTGCTTCTTTTATATTACTCTCAAATTCGTGGGCTTGGACCTCCTTCTGATTTTACGTTATTTGAAAAACTTATTTTTACTGATTGATTTCTTTCTGGATTGATTGGAGATTCATTTCAATTAATTTGTGGGATGCTGATTGTGATTTCCTTTCCTTTTTCAGGTTCTCTTGATTGGATTTTGTTGATTTGATTTGATCATTCTTCGATGACAGGTCCCTGCATCTTCTAGTACTCTGGATACTCTTAGAGAATGTCATGTTACTCCATCGAACTAAGGCAGCAATTGGAAGCAACTCGCGTCAATGAATTGTGACTGAGAAGCTTGGGAATACTTGGTTATGAACATTCAATTTCTTCTTCCAGGTCTACAAGCTTTCAATTGGAGCAGTTTGTGGGCTTTCTTGACCAACTGAGAGACTCGTTGTCCAGGTTCTTGATGACTCAACAAATCAAGTCTTAAGGGTAACTGATTAATCATGGAAGATCCCAAATACTTATGTGTCTAGGAATGTGAAAAATTATAGTAACATGTATTTTCGTAACATGCAGGAATCGGTTGAATATGAGTATCAAGAATGGATGCAAAAAGGCGTGAATGTCAAGTATGTAACAAGGACAACCGCGGTGGCCTGTCTTTGTATAATGGATTTTAGTTGAAGCAATTCCTGTTGATGTTTTCAGATCCTTGTAGTGTTTATTGAAGCTTTCGTTGGAAGAACCTAACATCTGTGAGTTTGAAGTTGGCCTGTTGGAATCATAATGATCACGGTGAATGTCATGATCCTTAATAGGATTCCCATCAGGGTTACCTGCAGCATTGAAATGATCCCTTTCTGTGGTCGATTGATTGTTGCCTCCAACATAAAATGGATACTCAGAGCTACTGTCAAGTGTATGTTCATTACTTCTCATCTTGGTAAGCTTGCTGATACGGAGTTGAGCAAGTTGGCTGCTAAACGAGCTGTAGCTACAGCATCTTGCAAGTCCAACTTAGCTTCGGATTTGCAGTTGATAAAGAGGGAGCTGAGTCACTATTTTTTGATTAAAGGAACCATCCAAATCAGGAAACGGCACTGCAAAAGCATTAAGAATGGGATGATGTAAGCTCTAATCACCATCAATGAAGTGTCCATGAAGAAAACATAACCCAACGTCTGATTTGAAGTCCACAAGTTCAAGGTGAGGTTGATTCTCCCAGGAATACCATCAACAAGATTCGAAAGGTTTTGCTTCTCTCTGAGATAAATGGAAACACAATCCCCTTGGACAGTATTTAAGCTCAGTGGATTGAACATCGGTTGAAGTGCTCGCGCAAAATCAATGAAACCTTTGTGTTCTACAATATGAAATGGATGATCATGCAAAATAATCATTTTGGCAATTTTATCGTTGCGACGCACCTGATCAAATGAGATAGAATTACTGTAATGCTTTGCTTTAGCTTGTTTCTTATGTAGACAAAGATTAACACCAGTATTGGAGCGATTGGCTTGCAGATTTCTCTGACATGATCCCAAAGAAAGGTGTCTATTGAGATGGCTGGTGCCAGATTATCTATAATCTTTCATATAAGCAAACGAACTTTTGCATCTTTTACATATAGCCCTAGCACATTCTGGTTTACGAGTTGTTTCCTCATAGAAGTGTTCCCATACAGGAGATTTCTTTCTCCTATGCTTACCACATTTTGTTTCAGAAACAGGGTTCTTCTTCATGACAGTACATTAGGTGTAATTCGGAATGGAAGAGACAGAGTGGAATACCGACGGTGGTGACGGTGGTTGTTCTATGTCTTTAGCTAATACATTCTTACTTCTTTCCTCTATTTCTTCATTTCAACCGGCTGCTTTATGGTCTTCAAAATGAGGAGGTCAAACTTGTTGTGACTGTAAAGGGACTGCAGAGTCAGCTGTATTGAAGTTTCCCCAGACAAAATTCCTTTTATTTTGCAGGCTCATTCATAACTTAGACTTTATTGCAGGTGTACAAGCATGGGGTTCAAACGAAGGCATACACTGCGACTGTTGAATGCTCATATCATTCTCAGAATCAATGCCCATCTCTGGATGTTGAATCGCAGCCAGGTCCATGTTATCATCAAGCCCTTGATGTTCAAACACAGCTAGACTATTATTCTCTGGTAAGTCCATATCATGGCTTTGTCCCATCATGGTACATATAAACTTTAAGTATTGTTTCCAACAATTCATAGCTCCTTTTGACAACAGAAATGTTCTTAAATGCAGGAGCATAAATAACGGGGTCTTCGTTCACGAAAGGAGCATGATCAATCTCTTCTCTTGCATAATCAAGAGCCTCAATGGATGGCAACAACTTAATCTCCCTCTGCTTACTCAAAGGAATATGGCCATGTAGTGATAACGACGCGGTAACTGTCGTATTTGTAAGTCTCGTGATTGTATTGGAAAATAAGTCTGTCTTTGAAAACTTATTCCAATCTGTTATGTACCGTTTAGGAAAACCGCATCTGGTGCAGCATCATATTGGCCTCTATCAATGCTAGCAAACGTCTGCCAGAAGTAAAGATTGCGGACTTGTCACACACCAACATTGCACTCTTCGAGGGGAAATTAATTCTCCACAGATTGTATGATTTTTAGCAACAATTGGTCTCTCATCTGCAACCAGAAGAAACATATTGGAGTTGGATTTTGGTCGGCACTTCTATTGTCGAGCTCACTCAGCGGTTGTGTTAGCATAATGGTTTTGCCTTGTAATTTGTAATTTAGTCATGAAAGAAGAGGAATGGCGCCTGAACTCATGATAATGTATTTTGTGTAATGTGACCTCTTTATTTAAGAGAATTTGATCTTGTATGAATAACAACTTTGGTGTGCTTTACAACTCTCCTTTTCATTCAACACGTTCACAGCATGACACCAGTTTGGTGAACCAATATTACAAACACCTTTGTTAATGTCTAAACTCTGCCCGCTTTAATCCATATACAACCTTAATTTCGGATAACCAATCACCCTGATTTTAATGACAACCTCTCCAAGCTAAAAACTTCCATTGATCACCACGAACACCATCCAATCACTCTGTGCCTTATTTAGCAAAGAAATATTCTGGAGTGCCTTAAGAGTAAATTATAAGAGACACACTGCCCAAATCCATTTATGTTTCCGACACCCCTTCGATCTTAAGAAAAGAACCGGATTGATGCATCGATAATGACTCACCACATGGTAACTATACGCCTCAGATATGATGGCACAATTCTTTGAGGCTTGAGGGTTATCCTTTTTCGAAATCCGTCAGAACCACGTGAAAAGACTAAAATGCCCCTGGGGTAATTCCTGCAAAACAAACTCAACCCCTTACTTGTCAGTGGATACAAAAAAAATGGGACGCTATGCGAAATGATTGACTAAATGTAAGGGTAAAATTTAGGGTATGACAGTTGAACTATAGTGGTTTCAACAGCAAGGAGGTGGGATCTTAAGGTCAAAAATTAGGGTGCAACAGATGCCCCTATTTAAGTTACTTCTATTCGGAGATATGGAGATTGAAATCTTCGTCTCGACGAGATAGGAGGGACTTAAATACAAACATTGTACGAATTTTTGGCCATAAGAAGCCACCGAATGCAAATGATATGCAATGATATGAAATGCAAAACAAAGAGGATCCTATGGATTTAAGGCGTCACATGGGAGAAAACTAGACACGACATGCGAGAAACAAAGGAGTAATAGAATCGACGAAGCGGGACTCCGCGGGGACAGGATACGACCATCAATGGGGAATCTCCAAAATGTAACAGCGGCACATACGCCTAGAATATGGCGTTTTAGCAGCAGGTGAGAAACTAGTAATCGAAGGATAACTTATTATCACCACGGAGCGGTCCAGATGACTGTAACATCCAAAGCGAATTCTCTGATCGAATCAATAATTCAGTTTTGTTTTTTTCTGGTTTTTTTTTGTTTTTTTTTTGTATGTCTTTTTCTTTTGGAACTCAACTTGAAATAGTAAAATGCATAACTTCCCCAAGTGTCATGATAAGGGTACCATGAGCTGGTCTCAGTCTCTGTCCGAAATGTCAAGATTTTGTACGTGGTAGAGTCGCTGTATTTTGTAGATGTCATTGTCGTTGTGAATGTGGTTGTAAAACTTCCCCTTGCATCATAGTCTGGATGCTATGAGCTGGTCTCGATTTTCTTGATGTAGAACTTCCCCTTGCGTCATGGCATGGGAACCATGAGCTGGTCTCAGTTTCTGGATGTAGAACTTCCCCTTGCATCATGGTCTGGATGCTATGAGCTGGTCTCGGTTTCTGACTTAGAACTCCCCCTTGCGTCATGGTATGGGAACCATGAGTTGGTCTCAGTTTCTTGATGTAGAACTTCCCCTTGCGTCATGGTATGGGAACCATGAGCTGGTCTCAGTTTCTTGATGTAGAACTTCCCCTTGCGTCATAGTCTGGATGCTATGAGCTGGTCTCAGTTTTCTTGATGTAGAACTTCCCCTTGCGTCATGGTATGGGAACCATGAGCTGGTCTCGGTTTCTGATGTAGAACTTCCCCTTTTGTCATGGTATGGGAACCATGAGCTGGTCTCGGTTTCTGATGTAGAACTTCCCCTTGCGTCATGGTATGGGAACCATGAGCTGGTCTCGGTTTCTGATGTAGAACTTCCCCTTTGCGTCATGGTATGGGAACCATGAGCTGGTCTCGGTTTCTGATGTAGAACTTCCCCTTGCGTCATGGTATGGGAACCATGAGCTGGTCTCGGTTCCTTCCCGAAATGATGAAAAACTCGTGAGAGCACCTTCATAGGGGGTTGTAGATTTTGTAGATTGTGGACGTCGTTGTAGACTGTAAATGTAGTTCGTTGTAGAACCCTGTAGATGTAGTTCGTTGTAGAACCCTATAGATGTAGTTCGTTGTAGAACCCTGTAGATGCAGTTCGTTGTAGAACCCTGTAGATGTAGTTCGTTGTAGAACCCTATAGATGTGATTGTAAATGTAGATGTAGCTTCACCGGGGATCTTCGGAAGATCTGTGAGCCGGTTGAATTGTAATCTCTGGGGAGATGCCATTTGACGGAGGTAAATTTGTGTGATGAACTCACTGGGGAATACCTTTGTTGTTGTAAAATATGTGAACTCTCAAATGAAGAGAGATGTCTGTAATTATCTTCTCTGTTGGATCAATAATGTTGAGGGACCCCACGGAGGGTGAATGATTTGTCTTGTAGAAACTGTTATTCGTCGTCTCAAATAAAGAGATAGACGTAGATGTTGTTGAAGGGATGTCTGTCTTCATGAATACTCTTCTTGGGGAATAGGGTGCAAAATAAATGCACACTTAATTCATGTCCAAAGGTTGGAGACGTCCATGGTGTAATTGCCAAAAGACCGAAGTTCAATTCAGGGAATATCTGAAGAGAAACTGTCAAATAAGACTCGACCATTGAGGTGTGAACTCAAATGGAATTGTACTAAAATAACCATCTTCCATGAGGATTGAACTCCATGGGGAAGAATGAAACATTGTTTTCTGCCTAGGTCGACAAATCTAATTGAAAGGATAAGACATACCCAACACCTAGGGATAACTACGGCCAAAGCGACAAAACACAAAGGATGCAAACAAATGTATATGATGTGCTGTCTACTTATATGTTATGTGTATGCCTATGCTGACAAAACAGACGGAAAGAGGTGTCGGAGATGAAATAATCATCTCGAGATAAACATCTCGACCAATCCTTGAAGATAGAAGCACCGCTGGGAATAAATGGAGGACTAGATATAGGATCACACTCCCGCTTCAGGGCTTCAGAATTCCTTTTGCATATATCGGAGTCGAAACTTCATGGGGATGAAATAAACATCCACCTTGTTGTGGTTGTAAAAGATTTACTGAGGAGGAAGATAACGCCCACTTCATTCGGGAAGGCGAAGTTTGAGCAAATCACTGGAGAAACAAACAGGTCCTCCACTGGGGGATTTCTTGCATTTATCATCACCGCTTAAAATAGAGATCCATTAGAGGAATCATGGCCATCTGAAGTAAAATTCACCAGGGACATGAAGAATGTTGAGGAAGCCAAGTAGTTCTGTAATAGTTGCCATTTTGGACAATAGGTGTTGTGAGTGGATGACGTGCTCTTCACTTCTCAAATGCCCCAGAGTACATGCTTAAAAAAGTCGTCCCAAAAGGATTTTACAGAGAAGAGGGAATTCAATTGCCCCATTGTTTTCAAACTCTTGGAGAGATTCGTTGAATCTCGACGTAACTGACCCGGATTGACGGTGTTATGGATGAGTCTCTGAGAAATTTGCTCCTGAGAAAGTCGGAACTTGCGTTAGCGGGAAACAGAGAAACAACTTTCCCCTGTCCAACATGGTCTTCAAGTTTCATCATTTATGTCTATATGTAAACTTTCTAATATATCAAGCAAAATCAACACGCATGAAATGTTAATCCTGAAACTGTTAACGCAACATATATGTTTGTCTTGAAGTTTTTGTTTTCTTTTTTTTTTTTGAAAAAGATATCACAATAACTTGTGACCAAATCACTAGTTAGGATACAAATTTAATTTATAAAGCCAACATCAAATTGAGCATAGCTCATAGGAGTCAGGAAACGTCATCTCATCGAGTATGCTTTCAAAATAAACCCTACTCCAATTAGGTCTTTTAAAAGTTGTATCGCGGCTTGGTTCACGGTTTAAGAAACAAAGGATAAAGGTTCGAAGTTTATTTGTACCCACCCATTCTTCGTGATGTTCTCCAGTCCTACATTCCGCTAAACTTGATACGAGCACTCATCTCTCAAGAGGATTTTGATATGGTCGAGAACTCAATTGAGGCTTTGGACATGGCAGTCACTCACCTATTTTCTTTTGGTGTTTGATCACACGACCTTGTTCTTTACTAAGGGTATTTCTTTGTGATCCTTTGCTTTTGCCTGGACGAAGTCTTTTGAATTTGACTTTGAAATCCAGCAGGCTGTCTCAATTTCTCCTAGTCTCCTTCATAGGTTTTGACTTGGTGGACTTTTCTTTTTCCATTATTTTTTATTTTTTGAACAGGTCGTGTGACTATAAGTCATTTTGGCATTTTTGAAAGGATTGTGACTGCCCCACTCTTTGGATAGTTGAGGGATATTCGTTTGTCTTTTTGACTTCTAGCCTCCTAATATGTTAGAGATGGATAGAATGGATTCTCGAAGATTCACTCCTCCTTTTTGAGAGTTTGGGCGCTCAATCGGCTTAACTGAAAACTACCCTGCCCCAGGTTACAATTGAGGGTTTTTTATTTGGAAAAGAGAACTCCTACTTCAAGACTCAAAAGGGTTAAAGAGGGATTATCTTCCTTATGTCTCCAGTGTTTAGGATTTGAAACAATGCCTTACATCATCAGCAGAGTTTTATTTAAGAGCATACAACGAGAGATCTTTGCGTTTTTATTCGTCATCCTCCTCCCAATTCTCTGTCAAAGCAAGAGATTGGGTAAAGTTGGCTTTATAAATTATGAAAAATAACTTTATGAGTGAATACGAATGGGTTTCTTCAAGACAAACATTTATTGCATTACTTATTCAAAATAGAAAGTTCTTACACACCAAATATGCTTTCAACCCAAGAAAAAAATGAACAAAATAAAACTTCTTCAGAGAGTCCTTTCTAGGACCTTTATTGTACTTTCATGCAGAATGCGAAAACGTTTGGTGCGCAGCTTTCAGACGCGGTGTTGACGACCTTGAACCATGCCCGGGGAGGACGAACCTTGTTGAGATATGGGGCTATTTCGCACATAAGGGACAGAACCCTCAAAGAATAAGACTCCATCTTTGACCAAATTTTGGACGTCTGCTTTCATACCGTAACAACTCTCAATGTCGTGCCCCGGAGCACCTCGATGGTACAGGCAAAATCTGTTGGCTTTGTACCAGTATGGAAACTTCTTAGGTACCTTAGGTGGAGCTCTTGTCTGGATATGACCTCTTTGAATCAGAGCTGGGAACAAGTCAGGATACTTCACAGGGATGGGATCAAACCGATGAATTACTTCTCTTGGTGTATCTGGAGTCATCCTTTGATACCTTTTTCGGAATCGTCGATTTTATGGTTGATCTGGAGAGGCCAACCTCTGCCTGGGAGATGGTTGTTGTCCACGCTGAGCGGGCATTGCATACTGATGTTGAGGATGGGGTACCGGAGCTATGAATTCTCTGGAAGTCCACTGTCATCTTTATTGTCTAGGACTATACCCATGTTGTGATGGTATTGCTTCACAAAAGCAACAGCTAAGTCTTCCCAAGACTGAATGTGGTTCATTTGTAGCTTCATATACCATGTTAACGGTGCTCCACACAAACTTTCTTGAAAGCAGTGGATCATTAGTTTGTCGTTCCCAAGGTAAGCAGTCATCTTTTGACAAAACATCATCAAATGATACCTTGGACAAATCGTACCTCTGTACACTTCGAAGGTGGGCATTTGGAATTCCAGAAGGACAACTCGGTTTGGAACTAGGCGCAGGTTATGAGCATAAAAATCAGGTGCATGGTTCCTCTTCATCATTTTCCATCGTTCTTTGAAGTCACGAAATTCATTTTCGAATGCTATAAGCCCAGGATCGTCCATTTCCTTCTCAGCATGAACATTCTGAAAGTCAGCAAACAAGTTGTCTCGTATGGGCTGAAGTTGCGCTGGCACAAAGTCGTCGGAGGGACGGTGAAATGTTGGTTTGTACCTTGCTCTGAAGCTAGTCATGCGATCCATATCTTCGTCCTCTTTACTGTCCTTTAGTAATACTTCAAGCTTGGTCAGATGGGCGAGGCGTCAACTGACAGACAAAGACAGAGGACCGGATGAGCCACAGGAGAGGAGAGATACATGCATATGTAAAGTGCTGAATGATGGATGCAAAACGCAGAATGCAGAAATGAAAGGTTTCATGGGACTCAAGTTTTCATAAACGTTACAGCGTTTTCTTTACCCCTGCTTCCTTAGGTCGTCCAAGTTAGGACCCTTAAAAGAATACTTCCAAAATATTTTCTTTTACAATATATATCGGTTTCTGTAATGTTTATAACTAAACTAGGAATCCCATGAAACCAATGCAGAATGATGCTTTATGAATGCAACAAACATAGATAGACAAGGATACACAAACAAAGGGTGCCCTAAGTTTACGACGGTTATGGAGCAAAGGGTACACCCATTCCCAAAGGATAAGGACTAAAGGTTGATTGTACCTGTAGAACCGGGTTCTAAAGAGGTTCCCAAAGTCATTAACCCATCTTTCGGATATTATCAACTTCCTAACTAACTCGGGGGTTAATAATATTCTCAAGAGAACTTCTTTTGGGTGTAGCATCACGTAGCACTATTTTGGGACTTACTCCCTCATAGCCTTGCACTACATCCTAATAAAGGCCAAAGTGGGGGTTACAGGTAACTACGGTCCTTAGTATCATGGACTCCAATTGAGAACAGTAAAAGTTTTCACGACTAAACTCGTTCAACCGAACCATTTTCAAAAGGGTCTCAACTAAGCGGGATTCTCGAGTCAACTTAGTCGGGACTCACTCCCTATAAGCCTCGTCGAATATATCACCATCCTATCATAATTTCTCTCAAGTCCGGGTGTAGGACTTTGTCTCACCACTCATAGGTATCAACCCAAAAGAAATAAGCAAACAATTATACAAATAAACAAATAAGCAAATATAAAGCAATAGACAAATAAATAAAACAAGGTAGGGAAACCCACAAGCGGTTCCCCAGTGAAGTCGCCATTTCTGTCGCGGTGAAATTTGGATACCAAACTATTGATTAGCTTGAATCTTTAATTCATTTGCAACCGTCTTTGATTTATCCGAAGGAAAGGTTAAAGGAGGGAAAACCTATTTTGCATTGTAAACACAACGCGGGGAGAGATCTAAGGTTCGGGGGTCGGTTAAACTTAGGGAAGGTGCTAGCATCCTAAGTTTCTGTAGTACTCTACAGGAACCTCTTGTTTTACATTGTTTATTGCCAAATTATTTGCTTAAGAGTTATGTTAAGGGTTAAAGGTAAAGAGAAAGACCTAAGGGGTTAATCCTAAGTATACTCGCCAAGACGTCGCATCTTGTGCCTACATATCCTGACGGGAATGGAATCAGAGTATCTGTAGTTCCCCTCAAAAGGGAGGTTAGAGACTTCTTGACTGTGGTCAAGGTCTCAAGGGGAATAAACGCATCTTAAGGACATGCTTACGTGGAGTGTAGAAACTCCAAATCTCTACGTTGAATTGTTAAGTTGGAATTAGGGTTAAGTTAGGGATTCCACGGCGGGAAACCCTAAAATGAGCGCGACGGCTCTTTGACCTAAAGCTAGGGGTAAAATTGTAACTGCGTCTGCGACGAGGCATTTGCAGAAATTAGGGTTTGTAGTTTGCAGTTTAGAATTTGTGAGGGTTTATGGACTATTGGCACGGTGGCCAAACAGTTAGACCTAACCTTCGGACGTGTGCAAGGTCACAGAATAATAGTGATGAAAGTATGAGAAATTTAAATCCACACAAGCGGAAATAAAAATGCGGAAAAAGTAAATCCATGCAAGCAGAATTTTAAAGGCAGAAATTAAAACGCGATTGTTAGGATTCGCGAGGTTACAAGGGAGGAACAGATACAATAATGATGATTAGATTTTGAATTGAAAAACAAGATAAAATAAATACGATGAATGTAACGGGCTGCAAAACGAACACACAAAATTAGTGGTCAAAGTCAAACGGAAAACGGATAAAAATGGCATAAGAATTAAACCGTCTATATTTCTCGGAGAATTTTAGTTTGGGAATTTTAACAAGAGATAATAATAATAAAGAAAAAGGAGATTTTAATAATTATGAAAAGAAAGAAAAGGTTTTTGTTAATATATTTTGAAAGGAGGTTTTGGTTAAAAAGGGGTTTTATTTTTAATGTTTATCAAAAAAATTAAGTTAGATTTTTCATGTCAATTTTTGAGTTAGAAAAAAAAGCTGTAGTATTATATATATAAAACTACTTATATATTTTATTGTTTATATTTTTATTTTTTATTATCATTTAAAAAACAAGGGTTCAATCATGTATACATTAAAACAAACAAACTAAAAAAAACCAAAAGAAATAAACCTAAACAGACAAAAAACGAAGCTGGGCCGGGTCACCAATCCCAGCCCCAACCCACTGCAAACGGAACATGAATTGAGGGGGCATTAGGGTTTTACGGTCTCCGAAACTCATCCGGCGGCGCCGTCCAGCCATTCCCTCGTTTTTGGCTTCCTGCATTCATGGAAAACAACAATGATACAAGCCATTAACGATGAATTACATTAAAACGAATTGCTGTGTGATTTCGTCGGTGTTGCGACGACAGTCTCCGGTGAAAGCCTTCGATGACGGCTGCGAAAGTGAGGAGAGTTCAAAGCTTCAACGTGGTTGACCGATGGAAGAAGGCCGCGATGACAGCGGTGCTCGCTCCAGCAAGATAAGTATTCTTCGCGATTTCGTTATTAAGACGGATTGCGGTGCGTTTATGGGTGCTAGGGTTTTATGATTTTTATCGTGAATCCATCCCCCTTTTGATTAGGGTTTCTGCTTCTTTTATATTACTCTCAAATTCGTGGGCTTGGACCTCCTTCTGATTTTACGTTATTTGAAAAACTTATTTTTACTGATTGATTTCTTTCTGGATTGATTGGAGATTCATTTCAATTAATTTGTGGGATGCTGATTGTGATTTCCTTTCCTTTTTCAGGTTCTCTTGATTGGATTTTGTTGATTTGATTTGATCATTCTTCGATGACAGGTCCCTGCATCTTCTAGTACTCTGGATACTCTTAGAGAATGTCATGTTACTCCATCGAACTAAGGCAGCAATTGGAAGCAACTCGCGTCAATGAATTGTGACTGAGAAGCTTGGGAATACTTGGTTATGAACATTCAATTTCTTCTTCCAGGTCTACAAGCTTTCAATTGGAGCAGTTTGTGGGCTTTCTTGACCAACTGAGAGACTCGTTGTCCAGGTTCTTGATGACTCAACAAATCAAGTCTTAAGGGTAACTGATTAATCATGGAAGATCCCAAATACTTATGTGTCTATGAATGTGAAAAATTATAGTAACATGTGTTTTCGTAACATGCAGGAATCGGTTGAATATGAGTATCAAGAATGGATGCAAAAAGGCGTGAATGTCAAGTATGTAACAAGGACAACCGCGGTGGCCTGTCTTTGTATAATGGATTTTAGTTGAAGCAATTCCTGTTGATGTTTTCAGATCCTTGTAGTGTTTATTGAAGCTTTTGTTGGAAGAACCTAACATCTGTGAGTTTGAAGTTGGCCTGTTGGAATCATAATGATCATGGTGAATGTCATGATCCTTAATAGGATTCCCATCAGGGTTACCTGCAGCATTGAAATGATCCCTTTCTGTGGTCGATTCATTGTTGCCTCCAACATAAAATGGATTCTCAGAGCTACTGTCAAGTGTATGTTCATTACTTCTCATCTTGGTAAGCTTGCTGATACGGAGTTGAGCAAGTTGGCTGCTGAACGAGCTGTAGCTACAACATCTTGCAAGTCCAACTTAGCTTCGGATTTTGCAGTTGATAAAGAGGGAGCTGAGTCACTATTTTTTGATTAAAGGAACCATCCAAATCAGGAAACGGCACTGCAAAAGCATTAAGAATGGGATGATGTAAGCTCTAATCACCATCAATGAAGTGTCCATGAAGAAAACATAACCCAACGTCTGATTTGAAGTCCACAAGTTCAAGGTGAGGTTGATTCTCCCAGGAATACCATCAACAAGATTCGAAAGGTTTTGCTTCTCTCTGAGATAAATGGAAACACAATCCCCTTGGACAGTATTTAAGCTCAGTGGATTGAACATCGGTTGAAGTGCTCGCGCAAAATCAATGAAACCTTTGTGTTCTACAATATGAAATGGATGATCATGCAAAATAATCATTTTGGCAATTTTATCGTTGCGACGCACCTGATCAAATGAGATAGAATTACTGTAATGCTTCGCTCTAGCTTGTTTCTTATGTAGACAAAGATTAACACCAGTATTGGAGCGATTGGCTTGCAGATTTCTCTGACATGATCCTAAAGAAAGGTGTCTATTGAGATGGCTGGTGCCAGATTATCTATAATCTTTCATATAAGCAAACGAACTTTTGCATCTTTTACATATAGCCCTAGCACATTCTGGTTTACGAGTTGTTTCCTCATAGAAGTGTTCCCATACAGGAGATTTCTTTCTCCTATTCTTACCACATTTTGTTTCAGAAACAGGGTTCTTCTTCATGACAGTACATCAGGTGTAATTCGGAATGGAAGAGACAAAGTGGAATACCGACGGTGGTGACGGTGGTTGTTCTATGTCTTTAGCTAATACATTCTCACTTCTTTCCTCTATTTCTTCATTTCAACCGGCTGCTTTATGGTCTTCAAAAGGAGGAGGTCAAACTTGTTGTGACTGTAAAGGGACTGCAGAGTCAGCTGTATTGAAGTTTCCCCAGACAAAATTCCATTTATTTTGCAGGCTCATTCATAACTTAGACTTTATTGCAGGTGTACAAGCATGGGGTTCAAACGAAGGCATACACTGCGACTGTTGAATGCTCATATCATTCTCAGAATCAATGCCCATCTCTGGATGTTGAATCGCAGCCAGGTCCATGTTATCATCAAGCCCTTGATGTTCAAACACAGCTAGACTATTATTCTCTGGTAAGTCCATATCATGGCTTTGTCCCATCATGGTACATATAAACTTTAAGTATTGTTTCCAACAATTCATAGCTCCTTTTGACAACAGAAATGTTCTTAAATGCAGGAGCATAAATAACGGGGTCTTTGTTCACGAAAGGAGCATGATCAATCTCTTCTCTTGCATAATCAAGAGCCTCAATGGATGGCAACAACTTAATCTCCCTCTGCTTACTCAAAGGAATATGGCCATGTAGTGATAACGACGCGGTAACTGTCGTATTTGTAAGTCTCGTGATTGTATTGGAAAATAAGTCTGTCTTTGAAAACTTATTCCAATCTGTTATGTACCGTTTAGGAAAACCGCATCTGGTGCAGCATCATATTGGCCTCTATCAATGCTAGCAAACGTCTTCCAGAAGTAAAGATTGCGGACTTGTCACACACCAACATTGCACTCTTCGAGGGGAAATTAATTCTCCACAGATTGTATGATTTTTAGCAACAATTGGTCTCTCATCCGCAACCAGAAGAAACCTATTGGAGTTGGATTTTGGTCGGCACTTCTATTGTCGAGCTCACTCAGCGGTTGTGTTAGCATAATGGTTTTGCCTTGTAATTTGTAATTTAGTCATGAAAGAAGAGGAATGGCGCCTGAACTCATGATAATGTATTTTGTGTAATGTGACCTCTTTATTTAAGAGAATTTGATCTTGTATGAATAACAACTTTGGTGTGCTTTACAACTCTCCTTTTCATTCAACACGTTCACAGCATGACACCGGTTTGGTGAACCAATATTACAAACACCTTTGTTAATGTCTAAACTCTGCTCGCTTTAATCCATATACAACCTTAATTTCGGATAACCAATCACCCTGATTTTAATGACAACCTCTCTAAGCTAAAAACTTCCATTGATCACCACGAACACCATCCAATCACTCTGTGCCTTATTTAGCAAAGAAATATTCTGGAGTGCCTTAAGAGTAAATTATAAGAGACACACTGCCCAAATCCATTTATGTTTCCGACACCCCTTCGATCTTAAGAAAAGAACCGGATTGATGCATCGATAATGACTCACCACATGGTAACTATACGCCTCAGATATGATGGCACAATTCTTTGAGACTTGAGGGTTATCCTTTTTCGAAATCCGTCAGAACCACGTGAAAAGACTAAAATGCCCCTGGGGTAATTCCTGCAAAACAAACTCAACCCCTTACTTGTCAGTGGATACAAAAAAAAATGGGACGCTATGCGAAATGATTGACTAAATGTAAGGGTAAAATTTAGGGTATGACAGTTGAACTATAGTGGTTTCAACAGCAAGGAGGTGGGATCTTAAGGTCAAAAATTAGGGTGCAACAATCATGAAGAAATGAAATGAAATGGCATGAATTTGACCTCAAACCAAAATTCTAATATTGCCAAAGTTTCTAAGATGATTTTCCCAATCAAAATGACCTATAACTTTGCCTTGTTTAGACACAAAATGCCTTATTTCAATTTTTGGTCATTAAATGCCTTTAATTCTTCTTTTTTCAAAATTTTCTCAAACCACATCCTTCCTTTAGCCATTTCAATGTCTCCTTGATACATGGTCAAGGTTAAAACCCCATTTTGAGCAACTTCCAAGTTGAACAAAATTTCATTTGAGGTGTCTAAGTTGGTGAAAATGACCTATAATCATAAATGACCCATAATTACAACTTCTCAAAATACCCTTGACTTGTCAAAGCCATAACTTGAGTTCTACAAATCCTATCAAGGACTTCTAGTACTATATGGAAAGCTAAGAGGATAAGGAACAACATTCATGTTGACCAAAAGTTCATAGGAAGCATCCTTCTTGGGCAAAAGTTTCATGCAAGTTGGGTAACTTTCAAGCTCCAAATTCACATACCTCAGATGACTTGTAACTTGTCAAAGCCATAACTTGAGTTCTACAAATCCTATCAAGGACTTCTAGAACTCAAATTAAAGCTAAGACCATGCTCTACAACAATCATGTTGGGGGCAAGATGAGATGACAATCAAATCTTGAGCTAAATTGCCTTGAAGATATGGGTCAAACTAGGGGATTTTACACTGTCAAGCCTTAGAAACCCTAGCTTGAAACATCTCAAACTCTTCAATCATGATGAGTTAACCTTGAAATAATTCTTAGAACATCTCAATTTATCAATCCATGATCACATGGCTCTTGAATTAAGTCTCAACCTTCTTCAAATCATCAGTTGACCTAGGGTTGACCCAGTCAAACCCTAGCTGCACCACTCATGGTTGAGCCTTCTTAATCTTGCACAATGACCTGTCTAGGCCTCAAAGTGATCTTCAACACTTCTCATGAGCTCTCTCAAGACCTCAAGTCTAACTTCATGGCTTCAGAATCATCTGATGGCTTCCCACAACTCTCAAGTTAGGAGACACACCCTCTTGGCTTCAACCACTCTCTCTGAGGATCTTTTAACTTCTTTGACAAGGATATCAACCCTTGAACACCTGAATAAGCCTCCCTAGCTTGCCTCACAGTCTTGTATAGCTCTTAATTAGTAATCATACCTCTTGATCTCCTGCATACATGTCAATGAAATGCAAATGATAATGCTAATGTGAATGAAATGAAACACAAGCTAGGTAAAGAAAAGTTGGGCAAATTTTGGGGTGCAACAGCTGGCCCTATTCAAACGGCTTGGACCTGACTGGGTGAGAAGCGAACGACTCTCAAACAATCAAGGTAAAAGGCGGTTGAATACCAACAAACCCGGAAATTTGCCAACTACACAAGTACACGGTACTCTGATGGGAACAAATCTTCGAAAACTGAAATAATAGTTGCACGACAACTAGCTGGAGAAATACTGATCTGAATCTCCGTCAGGATGATCCTATGATTTATCTAATATCATTGCATCCTCAAATCATCAAGGGATCACTGGTTATACGGTGACGGGTGATTTGCCAACCACGCAGGTAAACGATACTCTGATTGGTAGGAACATCTTCGAAACTGAGCATGACAGTTGTACGGTGTCTCTGCTGGGGAATTGGTCACATGGTAACCAGTGAAAGGTCTAATCTCAAATCTCAGTCACGATGATCATTTGATTTTGCTGCAGCTTCTTCCTCAAGTCATCAAGGGATCACTGGTCACTCGGTAACCGGCGATACATAGCTGATATTGTCGTCAGGCATTCTGCGACACTGCGGCAGAAGGATTCCTCGGGACTCATCAGGTTATTAGGAACTTTTTAACAATCAAGTTAATTATGCCGTCGGGCATTCAAAGAAATTTCTGGGCATCAGCCGGACTTCGTCAGTAAGTCAGGAATAGAATCCTCAGTCAATCATGAACTAATAGGGGTATCTTATCTTCTGTCGTCAGGCACCCCGCGTCAGCTAGGATAACTACTTCGACCCCGTAGTTGGACTTCATCAGTAAGTCTTGAAATAAAATCCTTAGTCACTCAGGAACCACTAAGGATATACAATCTTTTTCCATCAGGCACCCTGCGTCAGCTGGGAGAACTGCTTTGACCTTGCAGTGAGACTTCATCAGTAAGTTTGGGGTTTTGGCACCGCTGCCGGACTTCAATCATCAAGTCTTCAAGGAAATTTCAACTTCTATGTTTAAGACCTGCTGGGGATGACACATTTCCGCTGGGGATTCTGGAGAACTATCAAGTAGCTCTGCTTTGGGGATCCAGAAATCATTCTTGATGAATCAAATCTGCTGAGGACTTCAAGAATCATCTTAAACAAATAACTCCGTCGGGGACTTCAAGAATCATCCTGAACCAATAACTCTGCTGGAGATTTCAGGAATCATCCTGGGCAAAACACTCTGCCGGGGACTCTAAGCATCAACTTGAGCAACGCTCTCTGGCGACTTCACTGGGGACTTTGAGAATCATCTTAAACAATCAACTTCACTGGGGAATTCAAGAATCATCTTGAGCAAACCATTCTGCGGAGGAACACCTGCAAAACAAGAATGGTAACGACCTATCTCATGTTTCGTATGCATATGCTTTGACAATGGCGCAATGCTCCACACGGTGGAAATGCTACGCATTTTTAGGGTAAATGCTATGCAATCATGCAAGATGCTACGACCCCATCAGCAAAATAAATGCTGAAGGGAGAATCCTCCTGTCAAGAAAAAAGAACCACTCTGGTGGAGAGGAGGACTCATCCTGCCAAGGAGAAGAAGTCACACCAATCTCAATTGGATTCCGCCTGGGGAAACGAACTTCAGTCGACTGCTGCAGGGGAACAAAGTTCTACGAGAACTTGGACTCGCTCACCCGGGTATTCAAACCACAAACTGCCGAGGAAACGATATCAATTGCAGAAATAAACTGCACATCCTTCGCGACAAAACTTTCCTGGAGATAACGACTCTGGTGGGGAAAAACAGCCTCAGCTATTCAACACTCTATTGGGGAAAACCAATCATGACCCAAACGGCTTCCAAGGACTCGGCTCTCTTGGGGAACTGCAAACTCGGCTGAGGAGGGCAACCAGACGATGGAATCACTCCTACCTGCCAGGGAGAGTACAACTTTATGGGGAATCTCAATTCCGCCGGAGACTTCAGTCTACGCTATCGAGGGCTGAACACTTGTGAATAGTCTCCTACGAGAAAATGCACACTGACCCAGTGCTAGGGAATGAACGCACACTTCAGTGTATGACTCAGTTGGGGAAATGACAATCCTTCGGGATACATCTGATTGGGGAGAATCTTCTCTGCTTGAGGGATACATATCAATGCTCTTGGCTCTATGTTCCGACTCCGTGGGGGAGACGATGCTACATTTGTTGGGGTAGAAGGAACCATCCTGCTTGGGGACGCATATGGCGTACTGCCTGGACTATGCTGTACCTGCAACAATACAAACAAACAGACAAGATACCCTTCTCAAAGGGACCTATCAAGGTTATCATCTTGTGACAATGCTCAAGTAATTCATTGTTTCAACAATCCGTGGCCTAGGCCAGTAAGTTTATGTATGCGCATTTTATCAAAAACATCATCTTTCTTTTTCGCAAAAAAAATAGATAGATGTTAAACAAGCAAACAGAATTGCTGAATAGTATATATTTTATTGATAACGAACCCCTGAATGGGAAAAAATGTTTTACAACAGATGCAAGCTCCAAGAATGAGGAAACTGCGCAAATATAAAAATATAAATATACATCAGTATATACACCAATGTCGGTAATATGGCGTACACGAACACCATGAGTTGATCCCTCTATGACCCACTCAACTTTGATACTTTTCCAACGCTTCAGCTTCAGAAGAGATTGATTCAGATAAACGGCCCTCAGGTCTTCCAAATCACTAAACAATGAAAGTCCATACGCGGAACGCAGTCATTTGCTTTTTCAAATCCCTAACTTTTGCCTGAATCGCCCTTCCGGGTTTTCGATTCACCGGGATACCCTTTTTTGCCAAAGTCGCCCTTCCAGGTTTTCGACCTTGCGGGTGTACGTTCTTTTCTTTTATATCCCTAATTTTTTCCCGAACCTTTTTCCTATTTTATGGTTCGCCGGGATGCCCCTTTTTTGCCTGGATACTCTTTTTCTTTCCAGCGGGTCATTTTTAAGCAAAGTATTTTTTAACTGCGTCCGCGTTCACCGGGAATGCAAAATCTTCGCCATCCATCGTGGATAGCGACAAGGCTCCTCCCGAGAAGACCTTGCTGACGATGTACGGACCTTCGTAATTGGGAGTCCACTTGCTCCGTTGATCGGAGTGTGGAGGAAGAATCTTCTTCAGGACGAGATCACTCGTCTGAAAGCTTCTAGGACGTACCTTCTTATCATAAGCTTTCTTCATTCGGCTCTGGTACAGACGACCATACGCAATCGATGCCAACCTCTTCTCGTCCATCAGGCTGAGTTGGTTAAGTCGGTTCTTAATCCATTCTGCCTCATCGAGTTTCACATCAACCAAAACTCGTAAAGAAGGAATCTCAACTTCTAACGGTAGGACCACTTCCATACCGTACACTTGTGAGAAAGGAGTTGCCCCGGTTGATGTACGTACCGTTGTACGATAACCGTGCAGGGAAAATGGCAACATCTCGTGCCAATCCTTATAGGTCACAACCATCTTTTGTACAATCTTCTTAATGTTCTTATTGGCCGCTTCAACAGCGCCATTCATCTTTGGCCGGTAAGGAGATGAGTTGTGGTGTTCAATCTTGAAACTTTGGCACAGCTCCTTCATCATCTTGTTATTCAAATTTGAACCATTATCAGTAATGATCCGCTCGGGAATTCCGTAACGACAAATGATGTCCCTCTTTATGAATTTGGCCACCACCTGCTTGGTCACATTAGCATACGAGGCTGCCTCCACCCACTTGGTGAAGTAGTCGATGGCTGCTAGAATAAAGTGATGACCGTTAGATGCAGTGGGCTCGATCTTGCCTATCATGTCAATGCCTCACATGAAGAACGGCCACGGGGAGGACATGACATTCAACGAGCACGGCGGTACATGAATCTTATCAGCATAAATCTGGCATTTATGACATCTCTTCGCGAATTTAAAAAAATCTGATTCCATCGTCATCCAGTAGTATCCTGCTCTCAGGATCTTTCTTGTCATATCCTGCTCTAAATCTGTGCCTTCATAGACTTCTTCCATGAGCATACTCGCTTCTTTCTCATCTACACATCTGAGTAGCACGAGATCGTGGTTTCTTTTATACAAAACTCCATCAGGATTGAGATAAAAGTTTCCAGACAACCTCCTCAGAGTCTTCTTATCCTGGGTTGACGTTCCCGCAGGATACTCCTTAGTCATAAGGAAGGTCTAGATATCATGGAACCATGGCTTGCCATCGGAGGCTTCCTCGATCGCAAAGACGAATGCAGGTCTATCAAGACGAGAAAGGACAATTCTTGGAGCTTCATTCCAAAAATTGACCTTATACATCGAAGGCAACGTGGCTAAGGCATCAGCCATCTAATTTTCAGCTCTGGGCACATGATGGAGTTCTACTCGATCAAAGAACAGAAGTAGCCTTCTGGCATAATTCATGTACGGCACCAAATTCGATTGACGAGTCTCCCACTCCCCTTTAATCTGGTTGATCACAAGTGCCGAGTCACCATATACATCTAGGTTCTTGATTCTCAAATCAATTGCTTCCTCTAGACCCATGATGCATGCTTCGTACTCTGCTTCATTATTGGCGACCGGAAACGTCAGTCTAACGGTGAACGGGATGTGGGATCCATGGGGAGTCGTGATGATTTCCCCAATGCCACTTCCGTAAGAATTAACCGCCCCGTCAAATATCAATTTCCATTGGGATTTCCTGTCTGGCCCCTCGTCGGGCAACGTTTCATCACAATCTTTCACCTTAAGAAACATGATATCCTCATCAGGGAATTCAAATTTCATCGGCTGATAATCTTCGATCGGATGTTCGGCAAGGTATTCAGACAATATGCTTCCCTTGATGGCCTTCTGGGAAACGTACTGAATATCGTATTCCGTCAACACCATTTGCCATCTGGAAATCCTGCCCGAAAGCGCTTGCTTCTCAAAGACGTACTTGATCGGATCCATCTTCGAAATTAGCATGGTTGTGTGGTTGAGCATGTATTGTCGCAAACGTTTGGCAGCCCAGGCTAGTGCACAACACGTCTTTTCCAGCATTGAGTAACGAGATTCACAGTCTGTGAACTTTTTACTCAAATAGTAAATGGTATGCTCTTTTCTGCCCGTCTCGTCGTGCTGACCGAGAACACACCCCATACTATTCTCAAGAACTATCAAGTACATGATTAAGGGTCGTCCGGCCACTGGGGGTATCAAGATCGGAGGTTCCTGTAGATACTGTTTTATCTTATCGAATGCCTTCAGGCAATCCTCGTTCCAGATAATCGCCTGATCTTTTTTCAGCAGTTTGAACATCGGTTCACACGTGGCTGTGAGCTGAGAAATAAACCTTGCAATGTAGTTTATTCTGCCCAAGAAACCACGAACTTCTTTTTCTGTTTTTGGCGCTGGCATATCTTGTATTGCTTTTATCTTCGCAGGATCAACCTCAATGCCTCTTTCACTCACGATAAACCCCAGTAGTTTTCCAGATCATACTCCGAAAGTACACTTGTTAGGATTGAGCCTCAACCTGAACTTCCTAAGCCTCTCAAAAAGCTTCAGCAAATTGACCAGATGTCCCTCCTCCGTTTGGGACTTCGCAATCATGTCATCAACATAGACTTCAATCTCATGATGAATCATGTCATGAAACAAAGTAACCATTGCTCGTTGGTAAGTGGCCCCTGCGTTCTTCAGACCGAAAGGCATTACCTTGTAGCAAAAAGTTCCCCAAGGTGTAATAAACGTAGTTTTCTCCATGTCCTCCGGCGCCATCTTGATCTGATTGTAGCCGGAGAAGCCATCCATGAATGAAAACACGGAGAACTGAGCTGTATTGTCGACCAACACATCAATATGAGGGAGCGGGAAATCATCTTTAGGGCTCGCCCTATTCAAATCCCGATAATCGACGCACATTCGCACCTTACCGTCCTTCTTCGGTACAGGCACTATGTTGGCGACCCCCGGAGGGTAAGTGGTGACCGCTAAGAAGCCAGCATCAAGCTGCTTTTGCACTTCTTCTTTAATCTTAACGGCCATATCTGGTCGTGTCCTCCTAAGCTTCTACTTAACGGGAGGAAAATATTCTCGCAGCGGCAAGTAATGGACCACGATGTCAGTATCAAGTCCGGGCATATCTTCGTATGACCAAGCAAAGATGTCACTATACTCTCTCAGCATCTCGACCAATCTCTGCTTGACATCACTCTGCAATGCAGCCCCTATCCTGACGTTCCTGACAAGTTCCTCAGAACCCAGATTCACAATCTCAATCTCTTCTTCGTGAGGCAGAATAACTTTCTCTTCTTGTTTCAACAAGCGGGCCAACTCTTCGGGAAGGTCTTCGTCTTCATCAATCTCTTCTTCAGCTTGATAGATCGGGCAATCAAAGTCGAAGTGAGTCGTAGAAGGTCCAGAGTCGATGTCATCTGCTATGTGGATCCTGCAATAACAAGGGTTAAGCTTAAAAAAAGGATATGTAGGTTAGCACAAACCCTATTGCCATTTTATTGTTTTTCAAAACAAATATAAAACAGGAATAACAGAGATCACAACATTTGAATGCGAAGAAAAACACCTTTTGATTTATTGGTAAAATGCATGTACATAATCAAACAAGGCCCTGACAATAAAACCACTATGCCCCGGGTAGGACATAGGGTTGTACAACAATTGGAGAAAGTAAATCATTACTCTTTGCCTGTCACTTGGATGATATCCCTGATGGACCAGTTGTCGAGGCTCTGGCCTGGTTTGCTTGGCTGGATCCAAGAGTCCAGGTCGCAGTCGCTGTCTTCGCCGTCTTCAAACACTGCGTTGACACTTTCAAATATCACCCCTCCACTGGTAAACTGGATCGGCCCTTTACCCCGGGACGCACTGTGAGAAGAGGAGGCTTCATCCGTAGGAGAGTATCCTAACCCAAACTTGTCCTGTTTGTTAGGTATTTCCAGAATCTGCCCCCAGTCTGGGGTGGATCCGGCTTGAACAACGGCCCGGGCTTCCTTGAAGGAAGAGAGAGTCATCTCTGGTTTCTCAGTCATTACTGGCGCCACATCCTTGACCTTAACAGCTTCGAATGCCTGACATAGGGTTTCGTGGATTTCCCCATCCATCTCAACATATTTGAAGGACGACAAATGGCTCACCATTATGTCTTCCACGCCACATACAGTCACGATGCTGCCTCCGACAACATACTTGAACTTCTGGTGCAACGTGGAGGTCACGACACTAGCAGAATGGATCCATGGCCGGCCTAAGAGACAGCTGTAGGTTGGCATGATGTCCATGATGTAGAAGACTCCGTCGAAAGTTTCCGGCCCAACTTGGATTGGCAGGGTTACCTCTCCAAAGACATGACGTTTGGTTCCATCGAAAGCCTTCACCACCAGATCACTGGGTGTGCAAATCAATCCACGAGTATCTAACTTCATCAATGCCTTCTTCGGAAGAACATTGAGTGATGACCCAGTGTCTACCAACACGTGAGCCATAACTGTTCCCCTACACTCTATCGAGATGTGCAGGGCACTGTTGTGGTTTCTTCTCTTCGGCGTCAGCTCCAGGTCAGTGAACCCTAACCCGTTTCCAGCATTCACGTGGGCTACTACCCCTTCCAACTGGTTGACCGAGATTTCCTGCAGTACATATGTGGCATTCAAAACCTTTAACAGCGCGTTGCGATGTGACTCCGAACACAGCAACAAATTCAGGATAGAGATTTTCGAGGGTGTTTGATGGAGGTGATCCACGATCTTGTAATCACTCTTCTTGATCAACCTCATGAACTCTTCAGCGTCCTTCACAATTAAGTCCTTCTCTACCCCATGAGGGGTTTCCTCAACGACTTTACTCTTTCCCTTGTCAGTTTCCTCGGCTTTGTCCGCTTTGTCCGCCACACCCTTAGGTGGAGCAAATACTCTTCCGCTGCGCGTGATTCTGCCAATTCCCACTAGGTTATCCACCGACTGCCCAGATGGCTCCAGTTCTAACTTTTGTCCGTTACAGTAGACGTCTGCCCCATAGTGCCACGGGACATCGTTGGTGCTTTCAAAAGGTATCGGCCCGGCCTTTATGATGGTAATTGTGGGCGGCCTGGGTGCAGAAATGGTTATCGTCTGGCAAGGGATGGTGATAGTGGCAACCTCATCATCTTGCTTCAACATTACCTCTCCAGATCTACTTTCGGCCCTTCGGCTAAACTGCAAGATTCCTTCGGTCATCAGACTCTGAATCCCTTCTATCAACTGTTCACATCCATCAGGACGAGTCGCACAGCCCATACACAATTCTCCATAGCCCGGAAAGAAACCTTTCTTCATCAGTTTGGCTTTAACGAAGCTAAGCGGTGTCTTCAGATCCTTGACATCAGTCAACACATCTAAATCATCTTCTTCAATAATGGCATTCACCCCACCTCCCCTATGATTCGGCATAGGGTTCTTTGTGACATTCGGCACATTATCTGAGAAATTGATGATCTTAGCATCCACCATATCTTGCACCTTGTGCTTGAAGGCTTTGTAGTTTTCTATCATGTGGTCGGGTGCCCCTGAGTGAAAATCACATGTAGCATTCGCATCATAACCCTGCGGAGGTGCCCCTGTTAAGGGAGCCAGGGTTCTTTTCTGGACTAGCTGTAACTGAAGCAGAGTTTGTAACAGCTGAGCATAAGACATGGGAGGTGTCTCAAGGTGACGACTTGACAGAGGTGCCCTGTTCTGATACTTTTTATACCCTTGCTGATTTGGCTGCTGATGCTGTGGCTGGGGTTATTGGACAACAAGGATGGTTATGCTAGCTAACTGCTGGCGCTGGCTCTTACCTTTCCTTCGAGCGTTAGATACGGTGCTCGTCTCTCCTTCACGCCTTTTGCTACCATATGGTTTCTTTCCTCCTCTAGCTGAGGATAGATCACCCCCTTGAATTTTTCCCAATTTGATCCCATTTTCAACATGTTCGCCAGTAATGATGAGATCAGAGAAACTTCCTGACATACCGCTGACCAGTTTCTCGTAATAAACCCCCGGGAGAGCGGCTACAAACATTTCAACAAGCTCTTGCTCAACCATCGGCGGCTGAACTCTAGCTTCTAATTCACGCCATCGTTGGCGTATTCTTTGAACCCTTCGTAGTTCCTCTGTGACAAGTTCTGCACTTGAACCGTGTTCGGAGCTAAGTCACTGTTATACTGATAATGGTGCACGAATGCCTCAGCAAGTTCCTTCCACGTGCGCACACTTGTAGGTTCCAAACTCATGTACCATTCCAAGGATGGCCCAGACAAACTATCCTGAAAGAAGTGCATCAGCAGCTTTTCGTCTTCAGAGTGAGCGGACATCTTTCGGTAGTATGACCTTAAGTGGACGCGAGGGCAAGTGGTGCCCTTGTACTTCTCAAAGTCGGGTACCTTGAATTTGGGAGGCACCTTAAAATCAGAAATCAATCCCAATTTAGACATGTCGACCCCCATAGTGTTCAGGTTCTCGAAATTCCTCATTTTGTCCTCGAGTGCCTTAAACCTCAGACGTACTTCAGCAATCAGCTCCCCTTCAGCACTCCTCTATGAGAATAGATCTTCTTGATGATCTTCTAGCCATGGCTGAGGCCCATACAGATTTCCAGCACCTGTGTTGCCGTTGCCGAGTCCAGCATTGCCATTAGCTTCAAAATTTCCATTATCGACGCCAGTCGTATTACCATTGAGCCCGATGTTAGTGATCATGTTGCCGTTACCACTTCCATTCCCCCCGGTCACGGGGATGCCATTCTGAGGAGTTTCAACAGGTGGAGGGGTTGGAACGCTCCCTCCATGAAGTACACCATTGCTGTCAACCCTTGAGATCAGAGGCTGGACCAAGGTTCTGAGCTGATCTTGGCCGTTGGAAACCACTTGCATGAGTTCCATGAAGCGGTCCATCCTCTCTCGGAGTTCCTGAACGTCAGTTTTCACTTGTTCCATTGCTCTAGCTTGACTTGCTCTGGTCGGATAGCGATGGATCGGTCTTCGATCAATCCTGGAACAACCTGCATACACAAAAGGTTAGAGAAAAAAAACGACAAGGGGCTCGTTATGCAAATGCTTCATGCAAATGCAAACGTGTGTCTGTGCCTTGGGGAGATCCCCCCCGGTCCTAGTTTCCAAGACAAATAAAGTCTTTGATCCAATCATGGAAAAGAAATCCTCATATATTCATCTGAAAAGCCCGCTCGGGTAGCGTACAACTGTAATCACATACAACTGAAGCAATAAGGCATGACCCCAACCAACAAACCTGGCGGTGATCAGCATATCAATGCATAAAATGTACAAAGAAAGATACAAAAGATCAGGCGCGGTCAGGGGCACAAAAATCTTCCATCAACTTCTTTGTAGTGGAGTGATCTAACTGAGTAAGCAAACTCTGGGTCAGCAGGTCCTTCTGACTGATGGACTTTGGGAGGTGCTCGGCAACGCTCCTAGAAATACCTTCTTCAGAATGGTTCTCGACTCTTCTCCTCTTAGCATCAGCCCGGAGTTGAGAATCTTGCAAAATCGCCTTGGCCTCAGCCAATCTATACTGGACGTCATGTCGCAGGGAGGCTTCAGCCTATGTACTCTCGTCTTTCACCATAATCTGAGCTTCCAGCTTGGCTACTCGCTGCTTCATCTTTTCTTCCCGTTCTTTGTACTTGGCTATGGTGCTGCTCCAAACCCTCTCGTACTGGGTAAGCTTCCGGTACACTCTGTCCAGATCCTGTTTCTTGGTTGTCAACACGCCATGCACTGACTTCAGATCCAACCCCAAACGTTCCCTAGCATCCGTTTCCTTGGTCAGGTTAGAGCCTAAATGGTTGATCATCTCAGCTTGCTTCTTGCAGGTATAAACAGCTTCATGTTTCTCTTTCCGAAGTTGAGCGATCTCTTTCTCCAACTCTTCGTTGGCTTTTTGTAGCTCTTCCTTCTCTTGGAGTACCTGGTTGAATTTCTGAATATCAACTGTAGTAGGCTCTTTGTACACGGGAGCATATAATGGTTCTACGGCAGGAAACAACATTAGAAACTTGGCGGCCCTTTCTCGAATCCAAGTCACGTACGGATCAAAGGCCTTGTTGTTGCTTTTTCCTAGCAAGACTTTCCCCTTTCGGTGAATTTTGTTAGAACACAGATTGGTTCTTAATAATATCTCTTTGTTTTGATGATAACTATTATGAAATTTTGTATTTAAGAATTATATACTCTAAAATTTGCTTGAGAATTTTTACTGCAGATAGTAAAGGAATTAACACTCCAGGAGCAAATCAGAATTGAACACAAGAAATTAGCTAGACTCTGAAGCGCCAGATGCATTTATTAGAAGATTCTGATTGCTGCCAACAGAAGATTCTGAGCGTAGCCTCCAGAAGGATCTGAAGCAGAAGCTCCAAAAGAATCTGAAGCAAGTCAGAAGCATCTGAAGCAAAGAAGAATTTTGTATGAAGAGTTTTTCAAAGCATAGTTTCTACAGAAGATTCTGAAAGTACTAAAGCTGCTAGTACTGAAGTTCTGTCTCAAATATGCTCTGATCTTAAACACGTTGGAAGCACACCTGCTGCAGAAGACTCTGATTCAGCAAAACTCTGATCATCATCTGAAGACTCTGACCCAATTAGACTCTGATGAATTTGCTGAAAACTGAAGAAGAAATATTCAAAGTTTATATCCGTTGGAGTGAATCAAACATCTTTTTCCTTATTTATGATACGCACAAGAACACAGACAAAAAGGATTTTTCTGTGCTTTCTTCTTCTAGGAAAGGCCACTTGATGTGAAGACTAAAAGGCTCAGACCTTTTGGACACTCTTCTCAACGTGAAGCTCACCTTGGATCAGCTGCCTATAAAAGCAAGACTCCACCAAATTCTTCAGTGGACGTTATTATTGAAAAGAAATTAAACATTCAAGCTCTCATACTTTCATATTCATTCTAAGAATTTATTTTTTTGTTCTAAATAGTTAAGTGAAAAATCACAGTTGTGATAAAGCTTTATAGAAGCAATCTTAAACACTTTTATTGATTTTACATTTGATTGTAATCCTTAAGAAGATCCAGTTAGGATCAGTAGTTCTTGAGAAGACTTTGAACAATTGTTCTAAGTGTTAACTATTGTAATCAGTTGATTTAATAGTGGATTAAGTCCTTGATTGAGAAAGGAAAATCACTCTAGGAAGGGTGGACTGGAGTAGTTGAGTTCAACGAACCAGGATAAAAATACTTGAGTTTTTATTTCTAAGTTTTAATCTTTCATACTTATTCAACCCCCCTTCTAAGTATTATCTCACCTTCAGTTGGCATCAGAGCTCTGGTTCTGTGTGTGATACCACTTAACAGTGACAGTAAAGATCTAGAGAGAAATACTTTGATATATATTTGGTTGTTACTATGGCTGATAGTACAATGTCTAACATTAACAACAAATATGAAGAAAGGGACAGAATCAGCACCAAACCCCCTATGTTTGATGGGGAGAAATTTAATTATTGAAAAGACAGAATTGAAAGTTTTTTCCTTGGATATGATGCTGATTTATGGGATCTGGTCATAGATGGATGTGTTCATCCCACAGATGGGAATGGCAAGAAGATAGACAGAAAATCTATGACAGATGCTCAGAAGAAAGAATTTAGAAATCATCACAAGGCCAGAACAATATTGTTGAATGCAATATCTCATACTGAGTATGAAAAAATTACAAACAGGGAAACTGCATTTGACATGTTTGAATCCTTAAAGATGACTCATGAGGGAAACTCTCAAGTCAAGGAAAAAAAGGCTCTGGCTCTGATCCAGAAGTATGAAGCCTTCAAGATGGAAGAATCTGAATCTGTTAAAGCTATGTTCTCCAGATTTCAAATACTTACAGCTGGACTAAAGGTTCTGGACAAAGGATACTCTACTGCTGATCATGTGAAAAAGATCATCAGAAGTTTACCCACCAGATGGAGACCTATGGTGACAGCGCTGAAGATGGCTAAAGATCTGAACAAGATCTCCTTGGAGGAATTGATCAGTTCACTAAGAAGCCATGAAATAGAACTTGAGGAAGATGAACCTCAAAAGAAAGGTAAATCTGTAGCTTTAAAATCTAATAAATCTGCTAAAGCTTTGCAGGTAATAGAGGAAAGCTCTGAAGAATCCTCATCTGAAGATGAAGATGAACTATCCATGTTGTCCAGAAGAATAAACAAACTCTGGAAGCATAAAGGAAAGAAGTTCAGAAACTTCAGAAAGCCTGACCAAAGAAAAGAATCTTCTGGACACAGAAGATCTGGCAAAAAGGAGGTTGTCTGTTATGAGTGTAAAGAACCTGGACATTACAAAAATGAATGTCCAAAGGTGTTGAAAGAAAAGCCTAAAAGAAAATATGATAAGAAGAAAAAGGTTCTAATGGCCACCTGGGATGATTCAGATACATCTGAATCTGAATCTGAGTCAGAAGAAGAGTGTGCCAATGTTGCTTTGAGGGCAGACATAGAAGATCAGGAGGAAGGAACTTCAGGATCTGAATCTGACTCTGACGCTGAAGAGGTAATGGCCAAACTTACTAAAGAAGAACTTATCAAAGTGTTATCAGAAGTTCTGAAAAGCTATAACAATATTAAGCTCAAATACAAGAAGCGCCAAAGCAATCTTGTATCTGAGAATAATATTCTCAAATCAGAAGTAGCTGAGCTAAATGAAAAGAACTTAAAATTGAAAACTGATTCTGAATTAGCTCAACAAAAATCTGATTCTGAAACTGAATCTGAATGCAAAAATATATTGGAAAAATATGATTATAGCTTTCAGAAGTTTCTTGCTAAAAGCATAGATAGAAGCAAAATGGCTTCTATGATCTATGGAGTTAGCAGAAATAACAGAAAAGGTATTGGATATGAATCCCCCTCTGGAAAGGATTTAAATCCAAAACCTGTTGATAAAATTATCATCAAGAAAACTCCTTTATATTCACACTTCAAATTTGGTCACTTGAATGATATTGAACAAACACGCTCTGAAAAGAATATTCATGTGTTTAAATCTAAGGCTAGTCAGAATAAACCTTATGTTGAAAAACAGAAGTTTAGACAAACCTTCAGAACCACTAACCCTAAAGGACCCAAGAAGATCTGGGTACCTAAAAGTAAAATAATTCCTGTTGCAGATGTTCTTAGCAGCAAGGTCAGGACGCCAATCATGGTACCTGGACTCTGGATGCTCACGACACATGACAGGAGAAAGGTCTATGTTCCAAAGCCTGGAGCTTTGATCTGGAGGTGATGTGAAATTTGGAGGGAACCAGAAGGGTAAGATCATTGGATCTGGCACCATTGGAAATGGTAAACTTCCCTCTATTACTAATGTTTTACTTGTTGAAGGGTTAAAGCATAACTTATTGTCCATAAGTCAATTAAGTGACAATGGTTATGATATTACCTTTAATCAAAAATGTTGTAAAGCTATTAGTCAAAAGGATGGCTCTATCCTATTTAGTGGTAAGAGGAAAAACAACATTTATAAAATAAATCTTTCAGAACTTAAAGTTCAGAATGTTAAATGCCTCTTGTCTGTTAATGAAGAGCAATGGGTCTGGCACAAAAGATTGGGCCATATTAATATGAGACGTATATCTCAGATTAATAAACTTAATCTTGTCAGAGGACTTCCTGATCTGAAGTTCACCTCAGATGCTCTTTGTGAAGCATGCCAAAAAGGGAAGTTTTCAAAATCATCTTTTAAATCAAAAAATGTTGTTTCTACTTCCAGACCACTAGAATTACTTCATATTGATCTGTTTGGACTAGTGAAAACTGCATCCATCAGAGGCAAGAAGTATGGACTAGTCATTGTTGATGACTATAGTAGATGGACATGGGTAAAGTTCTTAAAACACAAGGATGAGTCACATTCTGTGTTCTTTGACTTCTGCAAGCAAGTCCAGAATGAAAAGGATTTCAAAATTATAAAAGTTAGAAGTGATCATGGTGGTGAATTTGAAAATAAATATCTTGAAAAATATTTTAATGAAAATGGCATTGCTCATGATTTTTCCTGTCCTAGAACTCCACAACAAAATAGGGTTGTAGAGAGGAAAAACAGAACTCTGCAAGAAATGGCCAGAACCATGATAAATGAGACAAATCTGGAAAAACACTTTTGGGCAGAAGCAATCAACACAGCCTGTTACATTCAAAACAGAGTGTCTGTAAGACCTCTTCTAGAGAAGACTCCATATGAACTTTGGAAGAACAGAAAACCCAACATTTCATATTTTCATCCTTTTGGATGTATTTGCTATATGTTAAATACTAAGGAAAATCTGAACAAGTTTGATTCTAAAGCACAGAAGTGTTTCATGCTTGGATATTCTGAATGCTCTAAAGGCTACAGAGTATACAACACTGAGACACAGATTGTGGAAGAATCTATTCATGTCAGATTTGATGATACGCTTGGCAATAAAAAGCCAAAGCAGTCTGAAAACTCTGCAGATAGAGAAGTAGTCTTCACAGACTCTGAAGTCCCAGAAGCAGACAAAGCTCAAGTGAAGGAACCAGAAGCAACGCCAGATGTTATTCCTTTAACTTCTCAGATGAACAACCTAAAAATTTCTGAAGAATCAACTGTTAGAGGATCATCATCCAGAATTAAAGCTTCTCATCCAGAGAATGTCATTATTGGAAAGAAGGATGATCCCATCAGAACAAGATCCTTTCTAAGATTATCTGAAGCATTATTATTTGGACTGATATCAGAAATTGAACCATCTTCTGTATATGAAGCTCTTCAAGACAATGATTGGATTATTGCCATGCAAGAAGAGTTAAATCAATTTACCAGAAATGATGTATGGGATTTAGTTCAAAGACCACAAGGATTCAATATAATTGGAACAAAATGGGTCTTCAGAAATAAGCTGAATGAGAAAGGAGAAGTTGAAAGAAATAAGGCAAGGCTTGTTGCTCAAGGGTACAATCAACAAGAAGGTATTGATTACACTGAAACTTATGCTCCAGTGGCAAGGTTAGAATCTATACGCCTTCTTATTTCATTTGCTGCACAAAATAACATCACTCTGTATCAGATGGATGTTAAAAGTGTCTTTCTAAATGGTATTATAGAAGAAGAAGTTTATGTCCACCAACCCCCTGGTTTTGAAAATGAAAAATTTCCAGATCATGTTTTCAAACTAAAGAAATCTCTATATGGTTTAAAACAAGCTCCTAGAGCTTGGTATGAGAGATTGAGCAATTTTCTTCTGGAGAAAATTTTCATCAGAGGCAAAGTGGACACAACACTCTTTTTTAAATCAATTATGAAAGATCTTCTAATTTGTCAAATTTATGTGGATGATATAATATTTGGATCTACCAATACTATGCTGGGAAAGGAGTTTGCTACATGTATGCAGGCAGAATTTGAAATGAGCATGATGGGAGAACTCAGATTCTTTCTAGGAATCCAAGTCAATCAAACTCCAGAGTGCACTTACATACATCAGACCAAATATGTTAAAGAACTTCTGAAGAAATTTAACATGACTGATAGTAAGCTGGCAAAGACTCCCATGCATCCAACTAGCTCACTTGGCAAGGAAGAGGTAAGTAAGAAAGTAGACCAGAAGCTCTACAGAGGTATGATTGGATCTCTTCTTTATTTAACTGCTTTTAGACCTGACATATTGTTCAGTGTATGCTTGTGTGCTAGATTCCAATCAGATCCTAGAGAATCACACTTGACAGCTGTCAAGAGGATTCTAAGGTATCTGAAAGGTACTTCTAATGTTGGTTTGTGTTACAGAAAATCTGATAATTTCAAATTAGTTGGATTCTGTGATGCTGACTACGCTGGAGACAGAGTGGAAAGGAAAAGTACTTCTGGAAGTTGTCAATTTCTAGGAAGAAATCTAATCTCTTGGTACAGCAAGAAGCAACCCACAATTGCACTTTCAACCAAAGAGGCAGAATATATTGTTGCTGCTGGATGTAGCATGCAGATGCTCTGGATGAAAAGTCAGCTAGAAGATTATCAAATATTTGAAAGTAACATTTCCATCTTTTGTGATAATACTTCTGCTATATGTTTGTCTAAGAACCCCATTTTACACTCTAAGGCAAAACATATAGAAATTAAGCATCATTTCATCAGAGACTATGTTCAGGGAATCATAAATTTGGCCTTTGTTGATACAGATCATCAATGGACAGATATTTTTACAAAACGCCTTGTTGAAGATAGATTCAAATTTATTCTGAAAAATATTGGTATGGATTTTTGTCCAGAATGATATTTGTCAGAAGCAAATTTTTACAGATGCAAAAATGCCTAATGCTCTGAAGTATTTCTTCTGACTGCTTATTTATTTTATTAAAATTGTTTTGTGAAACTCTGAACTAACAATCCCTAGAGGATCTGAACGTTGGTTAACATTTCATTTCTCAAGAGAATTTAGAACACATGCAAGCAAACACGTGTCACTCCAAATCTGCAAAGGTGGCGTGTACACTACTGAAGAGACGTTCGAGGTGAAGTTTGAATAGTGAAAATCTTGATTTTCCCCCCAATTTATCAGAAGTAATAAATGCTTGAAATGATTTTTATTCTTTTCATTTAATGCTTTGTTCAAACGTGCTAAATTCTGACTGTTTGTATGCCTACTTGTTTTAGTATAAATACATCTCTTCTCTTCACATTCACACTTTTCACATCTCAGACATTTTATGCATTTCCATCTTCTCTTCTCTCTGCATAAAAACCCTAAGCGTGTGACAAAACCATCTTCAATGGAAACTTCATCATCAACTGCTGCACAATTTCAATCTACAATGGCTGCAGTTACCTCTGCTAACATGGGTGTTACTCCTTATTCTCCACTAAAAAGAACTTTACTCACCCCTGTTGAAAAGCTGGAAGTTCTGTGTGAATCAATGGTGGAATTTGATGCACTTGCTGAGAATGGTTTTGAGTTTCGTTCCATTATAGGTGCTCAAGGATGGGTGAAGTATTTTGATAGACTTTTTGGACTAGTTTACCCCCTTCTTGTGAAAGAGTTCTGGATCCATGCTTCAGCTTACCCTAAGTTTATCTTATCTTCTGTTCTGGGCAAAGATATAATAATAACAGAAGATCTGATCAGAAAACTTATTGGCTATGAGGAAACAGATGGAGTTTCACACTTGCCAGCTGGGCGTGTGGATATGGATGAAGTGTATGAAGAAGTGATGACTGCTGGACAAGCTTCTAACAAGTTCAAGGATCTGAAGCCTGACTACAAGATCTGGGATAAGATCTTCATGGGATGCATTCATCATAGGAAGTCAACAAACTCTCCAGACTATGTCAATAATGAACAGCTTTATTTTATGTACTGCCTCAGTCAGAGCACCAAGGTAGATCTTCCATATATTCTTTTTATGCATCTATGGAATCATATAAATGCTTCTAGAGAATATGTGAAAGAAAAAGGTTAGAAGATCAGAACCTGGATTCCTTTTGGAAGGTTAATCTCAGATCTTCTAACTGAGAATGGACTTGTTACTACTCTGTACACTGCTGGAGTTACAGAGGAATTGGAATTCATTTTGGGAAAGCCTCTGAATGCCAAAAGTCTTCAGAGACTTAAAATAGTGGATGAACTCACAACAGCTCCCAAGAAGCTGAATATTTCTGAACTAAGTAAGAAGAGAACTCCTATAGATTACCCTCTGTTCTATGCTGAAGAACCAAGGGAAATTGTTGTAATGTATATTGATGATTGCAAGAAAGAAGGAAAGCCTATTCCTGCAGACATTATAAAGAGAGTAAGACAACCACTGCCTGTTGTAGAAGAAGAAGAAGAACCACAAAGAAAGAGGACTCAGCCAGAAGCAGAAGCTGCACCTGTTCAGAAGAAGACCAAGATTGCTGAGAAGCCACAAAAGCTCCTAAAGAGGAAAGAATCTGGAGACACTCCTTCTGTACCAGCAAAAAGAATCAAGATCAAAGGTACTAAATCTTCTGTATCTTCTGCAAATCCTATTGTTTTAAATGATTCTAATGTTAAGTCTATTCCAAAACCACCCTCTACACAAAATACATATGTTACTGCTCCACCTCATGTTTCTACCCCATCACCACAAAAATATTCTAATCCAATTTCCATTTCACCTAAAAAATCATCTGTTCCAACACCAATAACAACAAAAACAATTCAAACTCCAAAAGTCTCTGTACCACAATCAATTCAACCAAAAATTCAAATCAAACAATCCGTACCACAAAAACAACCTTCAGAAAAACAACCCACAGAACAACAACAAATAACAAAACCATCTGCTCAACAAAAGCCATCTGAACCACTTAAAGAAAAGCCATATGAACACCAAAAACAACCACAAGAAAAACAACCAGAAAAACACTCTGAACCTCTATAAGAAAAGGACTCTGCACATCAACAACCACAAAAATCATCTGAACCTCAGAAACAACCACCATCAGATAATCCACCATCCAAATCATCTGAACCCACTGAATCTGTACCAATTTCATCTGATCCACCCTCATCAAAACCTTCTAAAATTCCTTCAGAATCAACCAATCCTTCTGAACCCAACATTCCTGAGATAGAAGTTCTTGATGTCACACCACTAAAAACTGTGTTTCAAGTATCTTCTACCTCCTGCACACCAACCACCTCATCAAACTCCTTAGAATCTGACATTCACCCAGATTTTCTAATCTCTCCATCTCACAGAGACTCTGAGGTAAACCAACCAGAACCCTCTATATCTTCTAAAGCTCCTAATCCAGATCTTACTCCCACACCCAATCCAGCATCTGAAATCCTAATTCCAAATCCTAACCCAACATCTAACCCAAGATCATCTATCTCTTGTGCACAATTCTCATCCCTATTTCACAATCTTGCATATGGTTTCAAACGCAAAGATTTTTATGACAGAGTTGAACCATCTGACCCTATCACCCCTCTGAAACCCAAACTCACAATCACCCTACCATCTGTGCTTCTCACCTATATACAATCTATGTCAGATGTAGGTTCATTAGCAACTATATCATATTCTGCTAAATCTGACAAAGCTGTTGCTTCAGCTATACCAATTTCATCTGATAAAACTGTTGCTTCTGATGAACCTCCAAAATCTTCCTTCCAACCTTACTCAAATAAACCCTTTGATGTGGTTCCCTATCACACCAGAGCAAAACCAAATCTGTTAAATGCTTTAAACAGATCCAAACCAGAAAAAGCCCCTGAAATTCCTTTCATTCCATACTACCCTCCTCCTCTGATCTCCATTCAGAAATCCATTTTTCCACCTACTCCCCAACCAAAACCAATAACACTGGAGACTCTGTTACATCCGAAGCCTAGACTTAATGTTAATCATTTATTTCAATCCTTTTTGCAAGAAATACAGTTGTATTTAGGTACTGTACAGAGGAAGTGCTCAGCAACAATGGATGCACAAGAATCTGATGTCATCTGGAATGGATTCATCAACAGATTCAACTCTGTGGCCTCAAATCTGAAGAACATATGTTCTGATGATGCGAAGCTCAGATTTGCTGAAGCTGCAAGAAATTTGTTCAGGACTGTCAAGAGATCTGAACCTTTGCTCCTTACAGATGCTCCTCCACCATCAGAAGAAACTACTGAACCTGCATCTTGTCGCTACTGCAAAAATCGGCGCCGGCTATGACAGAAGAGTCGCCACCATGCGTTATTTATCCCAACAGAGGGAAAGGAAACGCTCAGAGTAAACCTAACGCAAAACGGGAAAAGGAATGGTCGTCGCAACCAAATCCTAGATTCGGGAGTCGATTACGCAAGGGGAAGGTATTAGCACCCCTCACGTCCGTCGTACTCGACGGGATCCACGCTTGTTTTCTAGTACGGATTGTTATTCTATATACTCTAAAGGTCTGGGTTAAAAAGAAAAGAAAATAACTCGACAAAGTATCGCACTTTATGCCTACGTATTCCCGTCTGGAACGAGAAATCAGAGTCAACTTAGTTCGCCTACCTACGGGAAAGGAGGGAAGGTTGCTCGCTAGGATACGGCATCCTATGCCTACGTACTTTCATACAACATGAAAGACCAGAGCAAACGTAGTTCGGGCTACGGAAGACACAAGCTTGTTTGACTGTTTTTTAATATCTTATGAAAGGGTTTTCCTTGATTAAGAGTCTAAGCGGACAAAAATGACACTTTGATGTTTGTTTTGAATCTTTTATGAACGAAATGTTTTTTTAGTTTGTTTGCAATCTCTGACGCACTAGAGACTATGATTTGAGAGTGACTACGTCGCGTGTCACCCAAAGGGTACCACACTAAGCAGCCAGACTACTGGAAAGAAGCTCTCCATCAACCCTTTCTCAAATAGCTTAAGGCTCGTAACGTACGACCTCGATTACCCTTATTACCGTATTTTTGAGTTGTTTTGAGATAAGAAGAGAAAGAAGCTCTAAAAAGCCTAGGGTTGAAAAGGGAATAAAAACTAACCTAATTTTGTCATGCATGGATAAGAATCTTAATGTCTGTCATAATTCCCTCCTGCATAGAGGAAATCAGAGATCCTAGGGGATAAACAGAAAAGAAAGCAAGCAAATACAGTAAAATGCATGCAATGCAGCAATACAAGCGAGGCAAGGGAGTCCCGCTCTACCTCGAACCTGGGAAAACAACAGGCAAAGTGAAACAGCATTCACTTCAAACCTAAAGGGGGCAAGCTGTACAAGCCAACAAACAATACAAAAAAAAAACCACACAGACGTGGCAGCCCAAGCAGCAGCATCAAACTCCTATAGCAAACAGCAGCTCTGACAGCAACAGTTGGCAGTAACAGCAAAAAGTTGACAATAACAACTTTCATATTCATGAATAGCTCCTATCCTCAAGTTTCACCAAAACTTCAATCTCCAACTTCCAGGGAAGAGAAAGCACACTTCAAATAAGGATCCTCAACACCGAAACAGTTAAGCTCCCCAGCTACAGAAAACTCCAGCTCAAAAGCAACAGTAAACCCTAGCTTTCAATCCTCCAGCAAGCTCCTGATAGCAAAGTTGACAGTAACACAACTCCATCCTCGAGCAAACCTCATGAAAGGCATCTTCAACATCCTAGATCTTACACCCCAAGCTCTAGCAAGCTCTTCCAAGAAAGATTGGTTATTGGGATCAAGTTATGATGAATGGGAACCAGTGAAAACCAAAGGAAATCACTAGAAACCATCATCTGTAAAGAAGGGTATCCTCAAAAGTTCTACTCTTTAAGGCATGCCAATCATCCCTCCAAGGGAGAGATGGGCTTCCTTAAGAGGACTTTGAATCATAGGATAGGATGGAAGAAAACAAAGCATTCCATGTTTGAGGAAAGAAATGAACTAAGTCTAAAAAGCTCTCCCTAAAACCCTGATCTTCCTAAGCTCCTGACAAGCATTCCAACATATGAGAAATCTTCAACTCCAAGCTTCTTCAAGCCATCCAAAGCAACTTCATTTGATCTTCAATTCATCCAAGCAAAGTCCAAGCCAAAAGCACACCCAAAATAGCCCCACACAAATTGAATAAACCAAGCATCCAATGGAGAAACCCACAAACATCACACCAGTTGCAAAATACAAATAAAATGCTAAAATAGATCACAAAATCCTAACTAAATTTCTAAGGGAACCTTAGCATATACCCAATACCCCATATAAATCCCAGGACCTAAATCAAACACTAAGTCCCCAAACTACGTTCTAAACTACAACTAGTTTTTTTGAAACCCTAATTCTAACACATCTCCTATTCACCTCTCAAACTAACCTAAATTTTATTCACAAAATTATGATAAAATTCCTAAGGGTACATGCTTCCCTATTCTAATCAACCTCTCAAGAATCAATCCAAAAACCGTCACCAAACTCTCACACAAAGTTCAGAAATTAAGCAATAAACCAAAATGCCAAAATAAAAGCAATAAAACTATAAAATATGCCATTAAAAATAAAATTCATGACATTGATATTTTTTTTGTCCTATAAAATTCTAGAGATCCTAAGGAAACTAGGGAAAAAAGTCTCACTCAAAATGAATTATTTTTCAATTTTATATGAATTAAAAACTGACCTAAATAAAACTATGAAAATAAAAGAAAATACAATAAAATGACAAGAGAGCGTGTCAAATAGCAAGTGAACCAAGTTCATTTCCTCAATTAGGCTCAGTAGGGGGTGTCATTATCATGCGCGCATTAAGCCCAGACCAACCAGAAAATAAAATTGAAAATAAGATGAAAATAAAGAAAACTCCGTGTCAAATAGCAAGTATATCCTGTGTAAAATTCAATTGGGCTTAAGAAGGGTGTGTGATTAGCAACTGATTACCAAAGCCCAACCAGTAAACGTTAATGAAACGGTGTGTTGAGGGGAATTCAGAGTTCTTCACAAAATTGAAACCAATTGTGGTCGTTGGTGGGTGATTTCAGTCAAAGGTATTCCTAGATCTAATGGGTGTTTTATCATCTTCTCCATTTCAAAAACTGGGAGGGAAACACACAGGACGGTGGCCGGAGGTGGCGCCACCGTCGTCCCCAAACATCAACAACACAAAACCTCACCAAAATCTAAACATGAGTACATCATTCAACTCATTTTTGCTCACTGAATCCAACCATGCCCTCCATTCTCATTGAAAACCACTCTATCTCAAAACACGACCTAAGTTTCAGAATATGCCCCAAAATTCAATCATCAGGATTCTCGAAATTAATGAGTCTGTCATCATCTACACGCTTCACTGATTGATCCTCACCATCTAAACAGGTCTAACTCATCAAGAACTCAAAGAAACGATCCTCAACAGAAATGGTGATGCTTAAGATTTTGTCTCTAATCAAAAAGTTTTCCTACCAGAAACGATCCTAGCCATGTCTACAATGCATCTACATGTTCAAATCTTAGCAATTCTACCTAAATTGTGCTACAAGATGAAATTTGCAAACCTGACAAAACTGAAGGAACAGAGCAAGAAATCCTTCAAATCACACTTCAATCTTCTCCAGATACGATCAATGAAGTCTTGTGAAGCTTCTGTATGCACTGAATTGCCTTGAATCCCTCCCAATCAATAAAACCGATTTTGAGTTGCAAGGTTGAACTTTACTTTGCTCTCTCTCGATTCTTCACAGTTCTTGGCCAAAAAACAACTGAATCAGTTATGAAGTTTATATAGAGTGTGTTGGAATGATCAAGAAAGTTATGGAATGATCCATGTGAGATATTCAATTTCTCTTGCACCATGAGAAGCTTGCATATGACAGTTGGGTTTGGCTTGCTTCAGCACCTTAATTCTAATTCAATTTCTCACTAAATGACATATTGAAGTGATTGAGATTGGTTGTTGCATTGGTTCTGATCCAAGGAAGTGTTTTGCATATGTTACTTACATGTGAAGTTACAAAATACAAATGTGTTCAAATGACCTCAAATGGAAAAATTAACATTTCCATCATCTTTAAAACATCATTTCTGATCAATTTGATATGCCATATGCCTTGTTTTGACTTTAAAACATGAAATCCCATTTTTGGCCTTTTAAATGACTTTAAATTCTTCCATTTTAAGCCATTTTTAGCAACTTTGTGATACAAGCCAATTCAATCCCTCATGACTTCTTACCTGACCTAAAAACATCATTCTAAACACATTTCATGTTGAACACTTTTCCATTTGAGGAGTGGAAGATGGAGATTTTGACCTATGTTGAAAAAGGACCCATAATTCAACTTTCCCAAAATACCCCTGGATTGCCAAGATCATAACTTGAGTTCCACAAAACTTCTTGAGTACTTATAGTACCCAAATTAAAGCTAATATTAATACCTACAACTCTTATGTTGGCCAAGAATCCATTTGAAAATTCCTTGAGGGGCAAAAGTTGCTTGGAAGTCAAGTGACTTTCACAGATAAATTTCAGTGTCCTCTGATGACTTATAACTTGCAAGGACCATAACTTGAGTTCTACAAATCTTCTTGAAGAATTCTAGTACTCAAATTAAAGGTATTGAGAAGCTCTACAAGTTTCATTTTGGCCAAGAATCCATTTGAAACTTTTAGTTTGACTTATATGGCTTGGAAGTCCAGTGCTATACAGGGGATTTTACACTGAAACCCTAATTTAGCAACTTCCCACATTCTTGATTCTTCTTTGCTTAACCTTGGCAAAAAACCACACATGTATCAATATACCATTCCATGAACCCCATGACCTCAAAATAGGCTTTGATGTTCTTCAATTACCCAATTGACCTAGGATTGACCCAGATGAAACCCTAGTTGACTGCACCTCATTTGTGACTCTCATACTTGAATCAATGTCTTGTCTCAGCTTCAATAGGCCCCTCTAGGCATCCCATGAGATCCATACACACCTCAAATTCACATTCCATGCTCCTCATCCCACTGATGATTCTCAATATTCCTCAAGATAGGAGCAAAACCCACATGTAGGCATTCAAACTTCTCAAGACTTCAAATCCTTTCTTGATGGCCTGGATGACTTCTCATCTTGGATAACACCTCTTGCTAGGCTCTTCTCTTGATAGACACCCTTGATCCCCTGTTGGATGAGCTATGCTATGATGCCAATGATTGAATTATATACATGATGTAACTATGCAAATGAAATGCACTAAAACATAAATCAGGCAAGAAAAGGTTAAGCAAATTTTAGGGTGCAATAGCTGCCCCTATTCAAACGGCTTGGAACCGACTGGGTGAAGAGCGAACCACCTTCAAACAATCGAGGTACGAGACGGTTGAATACCAAGAAACCCGGAAATTTGCTAACCGCAGAAATAAACTGCACAACTGCTTGGGGAACGACATCCATCAACCACCTGTGTAACGCCACAGGCACTGAACACCTCCGTCCACAACTGGACTAATCTTGTCAACATAAGAAGAGAAACAAATTCATCAACACGAACAGAGATTCCGTCGTCACGGGAGTAACCTTGTCCACACCTGGACCCAAATTTCATCAAGTCGAAGGAATCCTATCGTCATAGGAGTAAAACTTTGTCCCTGTTAGGACGCTACATTCCGTCAATACAGAGAGATCCCGGCTACTCCGCTGGGGAAACACTTCTGTCTAATCACAGGAAACTTCATCCGCCTATCCATACGGGCAAATAATCTGTCTAAACACAGGAAACTTCATCCGCCCATCCATACGGGAAAATCATCTGCCTAAACACAGGAAACTCTGCTTATCTCTACAGTAGCTAACTCCGTTGGGCCCAACCCACAAACGACTTTGAGGAGGCTTCTACTGGGGATAATAATATTTCAACAACACGAAGAAATCACGGCGACTTCATTGGGAATCGAATTCTTCCACCCAATAGGAATTCAATTCTGTCAATCATACTGGACAATAACTCCGCCTTATCTTTGCAGTAGCCCAAACCCACTGGGAATGCTTTGAAATTTTGATTATGAAACCCTGTGACGCTGATGGCGACAACTCCTGAAATTTTGATTATGAAACCCTGTGACGCTGATGGCACATCAAACTTGAAGAAGATACTCTGATGGCCGGATAGGAGAAACTTCAACAAGCAACTTTGTGGGGGAAAATCTGGCAACAACTCCAAAGTCTACTTATGAAGCTATTCCATGCGGACAAAACTTTCGGACAACAACTCCAACGTCCAATCGTGAAGATGCGGTACCGCTGAAGAACTCCAAAGTCTAATTACGAAGTCGTTTGATGTTGAAGACAACTCCAAGGTCTAATTATGAAGCAGCGCAATACTGACGTAACAGCTGCTAGAGAAACTCTGTTGGGGAATCGCTAACGACGACTCCAAAGTCTAATTATGAAGCCGTGTGACGCTGACGTAACAGCCACTCGAAGAAAACTACGCCGATCTCCAAAGTCAAATCATGAAGTCTGCAATGCTGACATAACAGCTACGCGAGGAAAATCCGCTAGGGAATTCCTAACAACAACTCCAAAGTCTAGTTATGAAGCTGTTCCACACTGCCAATAACTCAAGGTCGAATTATGAAGCCATCCACTGCTGCTAACCACTTCAAAGTCTAATTATGAAGTAGTGACACCAAGTAACGATTTCAGTCGTCTAATCGCTGAAATCTCCCTTTAAAAATGCCAACAACAACTTCAAAGTCAAATCATGAAGCCTTATAGCGCTGATGTAACAAACTTCAAAGTCTAATTATGAAGCCGTGCAATGCTGACGTAACAGCAATTCCAGGAAAACTCTATTGAACTTCAAAGTCAAATCATGAAGCCCTCTAGACTCCTTTCGAGGAAATTCTAACAACAAATTCAAAGTCTAATTATGAAGCCATTGTAATAGTGGTAACGTCTCCAACGTCTAATTATGGAGCATCCCACGCTGACGAACTTCAAAGTCAAATTACGAAGCTGTAACAACAAGTAATGACTTCAACCGTCTAATCGCTGAAATCTTCCTTTAAAATGCTGACAACACCTCCAAAGTCAAATCGTGAAGCCTTGACAACAAGTAATGACTTCAACCGTCAAATCGCTGAAATCTTCCTTTAAAATGCTGACGACAACTCCAAAGTCAAATCGTGAAGCCTTGACAACAAGTAATGACTTCAAACGTCAAATCGCTGAAATCTTCCTTTAAAATGCTGACAACAACTCCAAAGTCAAATCGTGAAGCCTTGACAACAAGTAATAACTTCAACCGCCTAATCGCTGAAATCTCTCTTTTACAACCACTTCGAAGTCTATTCATGAAGCTGTTGACTGCTGAAAGCAACTGACAAAAAACTTTAAAGTCAAGTTATGAAGCCATGTCATGATGGTAACAACTTCAAAGTCTAATTATGAAGCCGTAAAATGCTGACATAACAATCTTCAAAGTCTAATTATGAAGCCATAACAACAAACTGGGGAGAACTCTGCCGGGGAAATTCTGACGTCAACTGCCAGACATTCAACTTGATGACGAGTAATGACTTCAGATGTCTAATCCCTGAAATCTTTTCTGAAAATGCTGATGTGACAGCAAACCGAGGGAACACTCCGCCGGGGGATTTTTGACAATAACTCCAAAGTCCAATTATGAAGCCGGGTAAAGAACACTCCGCTGAGGAAGAAGAGAAGTTAATCAAGCACCTCTGATAAGGGAACATATGGCGGGAAGAACGTTATCATCACATATCTCATGCCACAAATCTGAATATCTGAAAACGATCCTGAACAAGAATTCCAATTACCTGCAGGGAAGAACACCGGAAAACAAAGAGGTAACCAACCTGACTTATGCTTCAAAATGCGCATGTTTGAAAATGGCGTAATGCTCCGTACGGCATGGAAATGCTACGCATTTGAGTAGATGCAAATATGATGATACATGCAAATGCAAATGTAGGATTAAGCTACCGGGGCCACTCTGATAGTGTTATCTCAACAACATGAATGCTGAGGATAACGCCAACTCCGCTGGGGAGAACAAGTATCATAAGGTATTCCGGCAAAAATAAATTCCAGAAACACAACCAACTTTGCCGGGGAGAGATTACACATCGATTTCCACTGGGAGGAAAGAACAAACACCCTGCTGGTGAACAAACTTAGCTGGGGAAAAAGTGACACTTCTAGGAAAAGCACACTGTCTGGACACAGTTTACGAACTCGGAGCTACTACTCTGCTGAGGATCGACATCCTGTCAATGGCATGACGACCTGTGGGGAGAAGGGAAAACCATCCTTCGTAGATTTCGAACCAACAACCTGGTTAACTATTGCGGGAATCTCCCATGCTGGAGATTGAACGCGCACACCTCTGACTCGCTAAGGAGCACAACCTCTGCAGGGAACATTGATTTTGACTTGTTGGGGATATCCTGTGGACAACTTCCCTGAGGATACTCCTCTGGGGTAAGATAACTCCCTCTTCGGGAAGGGATAACGTCATTCCAACTTTCCGAGAATAAGCTGTGACTAGCTGGGGAATGACATCGACTGGAATCAGGCTCTTCATCAAGAGATTTTGGCTGGGTAACACAATCCCTGACTGTTTGCTCGAAAGGTAAGAACCCTGCAAAACATAAACGAGACAAAACAGGCCTATACAACATAATCTACCCGGGTTAGCATCTGTGACATTACTTCAGTCAATTCGAAGTTTTATCAATTATTGGCAAGGGCCAACAAGATTATGCAAGTGCAGGTTTATCAAAAACATCGGCGTCTTTCACAAACAAAACAGTAAAGAACAAGCATCAAGTACTGAATAACATGTTTTATTGATAACGGGCCTCTGAATAGGCAAAGTTTTGTACACTGGATGCAACTCCTGAAAAGAGGAAGTTACGCACGCACACACATACATATATGCACAAGAAGCATAAAGAAAAATACAAAACAATATTTGTATACATGTCGGTGACGTGGTACAGACAAACACCATGAGCTGATCCTCCTATGACTCGCCTGACTCTGCGCTTTCCCGGTACTCAATCTTCGGAAGAGATTGTCTTTGGATAGACGGCCCCCAGGTACTCCCAAACCACAAAGCAATGCCGTATCAAATCCGGACCGCAGTCATTTGCTTTTTCAATCCCTAACTTTTGCGTGAACCGCCCTTTGCGGGTTTTCAATTCACCGGGATACCCTTTTTTGCCGAAATCGCCCTTTTCAGGTTTTCGACTTCGCGGATGTACATTTTTTCAATTTTATCCCTAATTTTTGCCCAAACCTTTTATTCATTTTTATGGTTCGCCAGGATGCCCCATTTTTGCCTGGACTCTATTTTTATTGTCCAGCGGTTCACTTTCAAGCAAAGTATTTTTTAACTGCGTCCGAATTCACAAGAGACGTAAAGTCTTCACCATCCATGGTGGATAGTAACAAGGCTCCTCCAGAGAAGACTTTTCTGACAACGTAGGGACCTTCGTAATTAGGAGTCCACTTGCCTCTGTGATCTGTTTGTGGTGGGAGAATCTTTTTCAAAACAAGATCGCCCGTCTGAAAGCTTCGAGGGCATACCTTCTTGTCGTAAGCTTTCTTCATCCGGCTCTGATATAACCGACCGTATGCTAAAGAAGCCAGTCTCTTTTCATCCATTAAACTGAGCTGATTCAGTCTATCTTTAACCCATTCTGCCTCGTCAAGTTGGACATCACGTAAAACCCTCAGGGAAGGAATCTCAACCTCTAACGGTAACACTGCCTCCATCCCGTATACCAATGAGAAAGGGGTTGCCCCGGTTGATGTGCGTACCGTCGTACGATAACCGTGCAAGGCGAAAGGTAGCATCTCGTGCCAGTCCTTATATGTCACAACCATCTTTTGAACAATCTTCTTTATGTTCTTATTGGCCGCTTCGACAGCGCCATTCATCTTGGGCCGGTAAGGAGAAGAGTTGTGATGTTCAATCTTAAAATCTTGGCACAGCTCTTTCATCATTTTGTTATTCAAATTCGAACCGTTATCGGTGATAATCCGCTCAGGGATTTCATATTTGCAAATAATATCTCGTTTGATAAATCTCGAGACCACTTGTTTGGTGACATTAGCATATGATGCTGCTTCCACCCATTTGGTGAAGTAATCGATTGCCACCAAAATGAACCGATGTCCGTTGGATGCCGTAGGCTCAATCTTGCCAATCATATCAATTCCCCACATCGAGAAAGGCCACGGTGATGACATCACATTCAGAGGACTTGGAGGCACATGTATTTTGTCCGCATAAATCTGGCATTTATGACACCTCTTTGCAAACTTGAAACAGTCTGTTTCCATAGTAAGCCAATAGTAACCTGCCCACAGCAGTTTTCTTGTCATAGCATACCCACCAGCATGTGTACAAAATGTACCCTCATGTATCTCTTCCATGAGCAACTTCGCCTCTTTCTCATCTACACAGCGTAGCAACACCAAATCGTGATTTCTTTTGTATAGGACACCGTCCGGGTTCAAATAGAAATTTCTGGCCAATCTCCTGAGTGTCGTCTGATCCCGACTAGACGCCCCAGCCGGGTACTCCTTGTTCTTCAGGAGATTCTAGATGTCAAAGTACCAAGGTTGACCATCGGGAGCCTCATCAATGGCAAATATGAATGCGGGCCTATCAAGCCGAGAGATAACAATCCGGGGAGCCTCGTTCCAGAAGTTAACCTTATACATTGAAGACAATGTCGCCAGGGCGTCAGCCATTTGATTTTCTGCTCGCGGTACATGATGCAATTCCACCTTGTCGAAGAAAGGTAACAATCTCCTTGCATAATTCATATATGGTATCAAATTGGGCTGACGTGTCTCCCATTTTCCTTTAATTTGGTTCACCACTAGAGCTGAGTCTTCGTATACATCCAGGTTCTTGATTCGCAAATCAATAGCTTCTTCGAGACCCATGATGCAAGCCTCATATTCAGCCTCATTATTAGTAACGGGAAAATTCAATCGAGCAGTAAAGGGGATGTGCAACCCCTGAGGAGTGGTGATGATTTCCCCTATTCCGCTACCATAGGAATTTACAGCTCCGTCAAATATCAACTGGCATTTGGAACACAATTCTGGTCCTTCTTCCGGCAACGGTTCTTCACAATCTTTCATCTTCAGGTACATGATATCCTCGTCAGGAAAATCAAACCTCATCGATTGGTAGTCCTCAACAGGATGTTTCGCAAGGTACTCTGACAGAACGCTACCTTTAATGGCCTTTTGCGAGACATATTGGATATCGTATTCTGTTAACACCATCTGCCATCGGGCAATTCTTCCGGAGAGTGCTTGCTTCTCAAACACATATTTGATTGGATCCATCTTTGAAATTAGCATGGTTGTATGATTCAGCATGTATTGCCTCAAACGTTTGGCGGCCCAGGCTAGTGTGCAACACGTTTTTTCGAGCATTGAGTATCTGGACTCACAGTCGGTAAACTTCTTAGTCAAATAGTAGATCACATGCTCCTTACGTCCGGTCTCGTCGTGTTGACCGAGAACACAACCCGTACTTTCCTCAAGAACCGTCAAATACATAATCAAAGGTCTCCCGGCCACTGAGGGTATCAAAACAGGAGGTTCCTGCAAGTATTCTTTTATCTTGTCGAACGCCTTTTGACAATTTTCATTCCAGGTCAACACCTGATCCTTTTTCAACAACTTGAATAACGGCTCGCATGTCGCAGTTAGGTGAGATATGAACCGGGCGATATAGTTCAACCTCCCTAAAAACCCACGCACTTCTTTTTCTGTTTTAGGCGTCGGCATTTCTTGTATTGCTTTTATTTTCGCAGGATCAACCTCTATTCCTTTTTCACTCACAATAAACCCCAGCAGTTTACCCGATCTCACCCCGAAGGTGCACTTGTTAGGATTCAGTCTCAACCTGAACTTCCTAAGCCTTTTGAACAGCTTCAGCAGATTAACCAAATGCTCTTCCTCCGTCTGGGATTTGGCAATCATATCATCAACATAAACCTCGATCTCTTTGTGCATCATGTCATGAAAAAGAGTCGTCATAGCACATTGATATGTTGCCCCAGCGTTCTTCAGTCCGAAGGGCATCACTTTGTAACAAAATGTTCCCCAGGGAGTAATGAAGGTAGTCTTCTCCATGTCTTCTGGCGCCATTTTGATCTAATTATAGCCTGAGAAGCCGTCCATGAAGGAGAATACGGAGAACTGAGCAGTGTTATCGACCAGCACATCAATGTGAGGAAGTGGAAAGTCGTCTTTCGGGCTCGCCCTATTCAAATCAAGGTAGTCTACACACATTTGCACTTTACCGTCTTTCTTCAGCACTGGTACTATATTAGCGACCCATGACGGATAAGTTGTAACATCTAGGAAACCAGCATCCCACTGTTTTTGAACTTCCTCCTTGATTTTTACAACCATGTCCGGTCTGGTTCTTCTAAGTTTCTGTTTAACAGGCGGACATTCCTCTTGCAACGGCAGACGGTGCACAACCATGTCTGTATCTAACCCAGGCATATCCTCGTACGACCAAGCAAATATATCACTATACTCTCGCAATATCTCAATCAGCCTTTGCTCGACGTCGCTCTGCAGCGCAACCCCTATACGGATATTTCTCACAACTTCTTCCGACCCCAGGTTGATAATCTCAATTTCTTCCTGATGAGGCAGAATGATCCTCTCTTCCTGTTTCAACAAACGAGTCAGCTCCTCTGGCAGGTCGCTATCCTCAACAATCTCTTCCTCTGCTTGGAATACCGGGTGCTCGAAGTCGAAACGAGTCATAGGCGGTTCGTATGAGATGTCATCTGAAATATTAGTCCTGCAAAGGAAATGGTTAAACGCTTCAACACGCAAACAAAGCAAATAACCACGTTGCCATTTATTGTTAAAGTAAAAACAAGAAAAACAGGGATCACAATATTTGAATATGAAAGACGCCTTTATTTCATGATTAAAACAGTGCAATACACATAATTAAGTAGCCCTAATGTAACATCACTATGCCCCGGGTAGGACATAGGATTATTCAACAATTGATAAAACAAATCATTATTGTTTAAAAGTCACTGGGACAGTTTCCCGGATGGACCAGTTGCAGAGACTTTGTCCTGGCACGCTTGGCTTGAGCCACGCGTCCATATCGCAGTCGCTATCCCCGTCCTCAGCATCGGAAGTAGCGTTGATAGTCTCAAAGCACACCCCGCTTGGCGTAATCGTGACCGGTCCCTGGAACCTGGGCGCTCCTGAAGATGACGCTGACGACGTCGGTCGATACCCTAGCCCAAACTTGTCATTCTTCACGGGAATCTCCAATACCTGCCCCCAGCCTTTAGTATCACCAGTCTGCACTAAAGCCTGAGCCTCCTTGTAAGATGACACTGCCATATCTGATATCTTGCTGGAACCCTGAGCTTTGTCTTTAATCCGCAACCCCTCGAAGGCTTGACAAGGTGTCTCGTGTATTTCTCCGTCGACCTCCACATATCTAAATGATGACAGGTGACTGACCAAAATATCCTCCTCTCCGCAAACGGTAACAACACTATCACCCACCATATATTTCAACTTCTGATGCAACGTGGACGTTACGGCCCCTGCAGCGTGGATCCATGGTCGTCCAAGAAGGCAGCTATAAGTTGGATGGATATCCATGATGTAAAATTCGGTATCAAAAATTTTCGGCCCCACCTGCAGCGGTAATGTTATTGACCCAAACACTGATCTTTTCGTCCTGTCAAACGCCCTCACAACCAAATCGCTGGGCGTGCAAATAACTCCCCGTATGTCCAATTTCATCATGGCTTTCTTTGGCAATACGTTCAACGACGATCCAGTATCTACCAATACATGCGACATTACGATGCCCCGGCACTCCACCGATACATGCAAGGCCATGTTGTGCTCCCGACCCTTGGGCGTTAAGTCGAAATCTGTGAAACCCAGGCTATGTCCATCATTGACATGTGCCATTACCCCCTCTAACTGATTTATAGAAACTTCTTGGGGCACGAATGACGTATCCAGTATTTTTAGCAAGGCGTTCCGGTGGGCCTCGGAACATAACAGCAACGACAAGATAGAAATCTTCGACGGCGTCTGCTGTAGGTGTTCAACAATTTTGTAGTCGCTCTTGCGGATCAGTCTCATGAACTCCTCTACGTCCTTGAGCGACGTATCCTTTTCTTTCGACTGGGAAGGCCCGCTTTCATTTACTTTGGCTTTACCTTTGGCCAACCTCTTTGCTTCTATTTCAGGTGAGGTAAAGATCCTTCCGCTACGGTCATGCCCCCCGTTCCAACAACATTATCAACAGCTCCTGCTGGCTGGCTATTCATCACAATCTTTTCACCGTTGCAATATGCTTCTAATCCATATGTCCACGGGACAGCTTTCGTACTTTCAAAGGGAACAGACCCTGCTTTGGTAATTGTAATAGTTGGCCGCTTGGCTGGCGCCACTATCGTTATAGTCTTCCTCAGAATCGTCATCGTTGCAATATCATTCTACTCATTACATAATGCCTCCACAGGCTTCTCAACCGCAGTTCGATCAAATTGCAAGGTCCCTTCCTCGATCATGACCTGAATGCCCTACTTCAAATCATTACAACCCTCTGGCTGGGTCCAGCACTCTAAACAGTATTCATCACAACCCGGAAATACTCCCCCTATGAGCAACCTGCTTTTCACTTCACTCAATGGTGTCTTCAGCTCATTAACATCCATCACCAGGTTCAAATTTTCTTCTCTTAAGATGGCATTTGCCCCATGATTGGGCATAGGCTGTTGTACAATATTGGGCCCCACTTGGCCGAAGTTGATGGCTTTACTGTCCAACAAGTCTTGAACTTTATGCTTGAAAGCATGACAAGATTCTATATCATGTCCGGGCGCCCCGGAATGGAATTCGCAGTGCTTACTGGCGTCGTAACCTCTAGGAAGTACCGGTCTGTAGGTGGTCCCAGTGTTCTTTTCTCGACCAAATTCAACCCCAACAATGTCTGAAGAAGCTCTGCATATGTCGACGGAGGTTTATCAAATACCCTCTTCGGCTTTACATTCTGAAACCTTCCCTGACCCTGATTCTGCCTTTGCTGCTGCTGTGGTTGTTGTTGCTGTTGGTGTTGTTGTTGAGGAATTGGAATAGTAACACTGGCTATCTGTTGAGGCTGAATTGTTGCACCCCAAAATTTGCCCTCTTTCAAGGCTTGACTCATTTCTTCATTTCTTTAAAATTCAATGACATAAAGGAAATCCATCATGAATTCAAGATTAAAGGCAAGAATATTATAAAGAGAAGTTTTGTGACATTACAAGAATGTCATTTGTTGCAAGATTTTCAACTCTAAGTAATGTTTAGAAATTAATTTATTTCTAATACTTCATTCAAGCCTCTAGTCAAATTCATGTTATGGTAATGCCACACCAAGTCTACATTATGCTTACAAACATCCAAGAAACATGCAAGGATTAAATCAACATTTGGAATGTTTTAGGACCAAGAATATACATGTTTAGTCATGGCAAAACAGTCCCATGCAAGAGGTGACAAATTTCTTCATGTCACAAGATCACATGTCACGAGACCAAGGGAATAGCACATGATAATGCATCTAAATATTAGAATTTGAAATTCTGTCCAAAAAGTAGTAACATTGACCACAAGGGTATGTCCAAGCATAAGCCAACAAAAGGTCACAAGACACAAAGTGCTGCAGAAAAAAGGCCTAGCAATAGTGCAGAAAACACAGCATAGCAACATACATGGAAATGGAAAGAAAGAGAGTGACATGAAGAAAGTTGCCTTGGACATTTCTAAGTAAGGATTTGAAGTCTTGAAGGAAGAGTAAACCCTAATGTGCTGAGATAAGAGAGGAGAGGGGGCTGCAAACACATTCACTATCATTCACATACACAAGATTGAGAGAGTAAGAGAGAAGAGAAAAACAGAAAATAGTGAGAGCAACACACATTGCAAAGAAAACCAGAAAAATAGTAAGAGAGAAAACCGAAAAAAGGAGTTCCATAGAAAGACAAGGAACCTTTGAAGAAACAAAACCTTCACAACATAGAGTGAAGAGGAGTGAAGTACTTTCAACTAAGACCAAGGAGGACTTGCAAGGAGGATAGAAAGCTCTTGGGTATCCTTTTCCTCCAACCTTTCCCTCTTTACTTTTTTTTGCTATTTACTTTCATTTTGTTTACTCTTTTATGCGTTGTTGTATTGTATGTATCATGTAAGATTTCAAAGGGACCAAGAAACCATTCTCAAGAAACTACAAAAACGAAAGAAAAACATAGAAAAGTTAGGTTTTTTTTTCACTCTGGTAGCCTGACACGGGCCGTGTCCCACAACACGGCCACCCGTGTCGCCCAACACGGGCCGTGTCACACAACACGGCCACCCGTGTTACACCTCTGTTTGAGGTTTCCACATCCAAAAACCCCAGGCTTCACAACACGGGCCGTGTCACACAACACGGCCACCCGTGTTGCACCTCTTTTTGCCCTAAAAAATCATTTTTCTCTCAGACCTTGTGACACGGGCCGTGTCACACAACACTGCCACCCGTGTCACACTTCTGTTTGCCTCAAAAACCCTAAGTTTCCTGGAACTGTGACACGGGCCGTGTCACACAACACGGCCACCCGTGTCAGACCCCTGTTTTTCACGTTTTTTCGACTTTTTTACCTCAAAAAATTTTTTTAAGCCGTTTTTTTTTGTGTTTTGTTTTTTTTTAAGCCGGTTAACCCGTTATGATTGTTTGGTTTTTATGCATATTTATTGTTGGTCATTTTTGACCTTTGGTTCTAAAAACCATTTTCAAGAAAACAAACTCTCGATTCTCATCGAGCCATTTTTGACCTTGTAAGTCGATTGCCTTGCGCGTCGCCATCGACCTTGCTCGCTTCACCTCAAACCTTTTTAAACAATTAAACCCTTGACCCAATGTCAAGCGGATGTTCTCAAACAATTGTTAAGCCAATTCACCATATTTAACAAAAGGATAAAGTTCACTTTGTATTGAACTAAAGAGAGAGGATTGAGTGTAGACTTCTTCCTCTCCGAGTGTTGAGATGCTCACTGTAGTGTGGGTGGTTTTGACACTCGTCTTTCAATACGAAGATGTTTTCATCCACACCTTTTTCTCCTAAAAAACCTCGGCCCCGTACCGAGTGCGTTTTCAAAACACTTACAATAAATAAATCGATTCTCTTTGTATTGAACTAAAGAGATAGGATTGAGTATAGACTTCTTCCTCTCCGAGTGTTGGGATATTCACTGTAGTGTGGGTGGTCTCGATACTCGTCTTTCAATACGAAGACGTGACTTTATCCGCCACCTATCTTCCCACAAATTCCTCCCGCAACCTTTGTCACCTAAAAACCTCGGTCCCGTACCGAGCGCATTTTTAAACTTCTTTTCGTAACAAAAATTTGAATGGTCGTGGAGTGGTTAGGCGTAGGCCTTCTCCTATCCCGAGTGCTGACATTTACCGTAGGGTTCTCTGTCGCAAAAGCACTTATCATTCAAAACCAAAAACACTTTAAAAAGAGAATGAAGTTCTCCTTGTATTGAACTAAAGAGAGAGGATTAAGTGTAGACTTCTTCCTCTCCGAGTCTCGAGACGCTCACTGTAGTGTGTGTGGTTTTGATACTCGTCTTTCAATACGAAGACGCTATGTTCGCCACATCCTTTCATAACAAAAACTTTGAGATAAAGGATTGGGTACTACCCGTAGGCGTTACTATCCGAGGACCTATCTCGCCCCAAAAAAAACAATTCAACAAATCAAATGTGACATCTTGCCTCGCATGGCAAAAACTTATCTTTCAAAAAGGATATGATACGTCCGTTCTACCGCAAACAAGTAATGCATAAGTCTCCAACGAGCGAACAACAATACACCTAACTGCTAGAATGCGTACGATAGCATCATCCATAAAAACATCAACAAATCGTAGGCCGAACTACGGCTGCTCTGATTCTTTACTTTTTCAAGTAAAGATACGTAGGCACAAGGGCCACAATCCTTGCCGAGCACAATCCCTCATACCCGTAGTTTCCCGAACTACGTCGACTCTGATTTTCTCATGTCTATCGAGTATACGTAGGCCTAGGACCGCGAAGTCCTACCGAGTCCGTTCTTTCTCTTCCTTCCCCTGTCATCTCTCTTTTCCCAATTTCTAACTTTTCCCTCTATCCTTTGGAACACTCTTTTATAGCATAATTTTTAAGCAAATAAATCACACACGACAAACAAATGGTTCCCATCGAGTACGATGGATGCGAGGGGTGCTAATACCTTCCCTTTGCATAACCGGCTTCCTTACCTGTTCTTGGTTGCGAGACAATCTTATCTGTTCTTTTCTTGAGATTTTCTCGATATTTTCCTTTCCCCTCGTGGGATAAATAAAGTTCGGTGGCGACTCTTCTGTCCTTTTCCTTTTCGCCTTCCTCGTCGTTGCGCGTATTTTTCGAGTAGCGACATGAATGTACTGATTTCTGCCTCTGCCCCGGCCTCTGCCACCGAATACAACGCTTGTATCACCTTGTCGTCTTCCGCCGAACGCTTTTCTCGCACCCCCAGCTGGAGTAGATTCGCCTGTCGGAATCTTTCCAATTTTAATTCCATTTTCGATCCTTTCTCCCATAAGGATCATATCGGAGAAGCTACCCATCGAAACATTGAGTAACTTATCATAGTACATTCTTGTAAACGTCCCCACAAACATGTCATTCATCTCCCTTTCGACCAAAGGAGGGTGCACTCGAGCTGCCATATCACGCCACCGCTGCGCGTACTCTTTGAAACTTTCACCATTTTTCTGCGACAGGCTCTGCAACTGAACCCTGTTTGGCGCCAAATTTCTGTTATATTTGTAATGCATAACAAAAGCATCAGCCAACTGCTTCCAACTTCTAATCTGAGTGGGCTCCAGTCCCATGTACCACTCCAATGATGGTCCCGATAAGCTATCTTGAAAGAAATGCATGAGCATCCTTTCATCATTGGAATATGCAGACATCCTTCTATAATAAGAACGTACATGGACCTTTGGGTAGGTATCCCCTTTGTATTTGTCAAATGTTGGAGCCTTGAATTTCAATGGCACCCTCAGCCCTGGTACCAACCCCATAGTAGTCATATCTAATCCAGCGGAGTTCTGATCAACCACACCTTTCATCTGCTCTTCTAGCATTTTGATCCTCTGAACCGGGTCAATAGGGCCCTCGGGTCCCATACCTCTTCCTGAAAAAGCGTCCTCCTGTTGATCCACATTCCAGTCATTGCCATACCCATCGTAACCCATGTTATGGCCAAATCCTTGCTGATTGAACACAGGACCCTGTCCTCGGTTGTCAAACCCCAGATTGACCCCAGCAGGTCCAAAGCCATTATTGAAAGGAAGTGCTCCAGCACCGTTCACATTTAAATTACCGAATCCACCATTACCGTAGCCATACCCTTGATTGTTGCCGTAGCCGTCATTACTGAAGCCTTGATTGTTGATCCCGAAGTTCCCGTCCTGATTGACATTGTCATACCCATTGTTTCCGAAGCCAACATTGTCAACGAATCCTTGATCAGCATCCACAGTGTTGCCTTTGTTGTTAAAAACATGCCCATCACCACCATTTCCAGTATTGCCGTTACCAGCGCCAGCACCTGCACCCGTACCCGTGTTTCCGTTGACAGTCACAACAGGTGGAGTAACAACTGCCGGTATCTCATCCTCCCGGCGAGGAGTTTCAACAGAAATGTGGTCAGTGTTGCCATTTCCGTTTGCCCGCGTCAGCAGCGGCTGCACCAAGGTCTGAAAATTCTCCTGGCCCTTGGCCATGCTCTCCATAGCCTGCATGAACAGAGTCAACTTCTCGCGGATTTCCTGCATCTCGACCTGAACACGATCCATTATCTTCTTGCAGTTGTTTCTGGTTGAGTAGCGGTGGACTCTTTGTTCGTCAATCCTGAAGAACCTGTGAGATGCAGGAAATAAGATACAAATTCAACAGGTAACTGGTAATGCAAAATGAATATGCAGATGCAATATGTGTCTGTGCGTTAGGGAGATCAACCCCTAATTCTAGTGCCAAAGTGCCAGGGTAGTGCCAATGATAGTGATAAGAAGCTTGAAATCCAATCATGGAAAAACATCTCATATATTGCTACGAAGAGCCCATCAAGTCAGAAATACATTATCACCGAATGTACGATAACGAGAAGGCATGACCTCAACCAACAATCCTGGTGATGGCCAGCTCAATGCAAATAAAGCATATACAACAGTACATAAGGTAATCAAGTGCGACCATATGCCTGATACTCCTCTAACAATCTCTTAGTCCTGGGATGATTCGGCTGAGAAAGCAACCCTTCGACGAGCGAGTCCCTTTGCCTGATAACACGCTGGAGATCACCAATGGATTCCTCCCAAACACCTTCTCCAAAGCAATCTTCTAGCTTCTGCTTCTGGGACGCAGACTCTTTCTTGCGCTTGATAATTTTATTCAAGGCATTCTGAACATCGTATCTCCGCATAACCTCTTCTTCAAACTTCTTCTGGCTAGCTTTCAACTGACCTTCCAGCTCAGAGATCTGCAGCTTCAGTTTGTCTTCTCTTTCCTTATTGCCGGTCAGCGTGGCATTCCAGGTTTTGTTGAATGTAGAGATCTCCCGGTGGGCTATATCAAGTGCTTTCTTCTTAGACTCCAGCATATCATGGGAGCTCTTGAAATCTATCCCCAAACATTCACGCTTCTTTCGTTGTTCAGTCAGTTCCGTGCCTAGTTGATTCACCAGCTCTGTTTGCTGCTTGAAGGAGTATACGGCTTCATTCCTTTCGCTCCTGAGTTGCACTAGCTCTTCTTCCAACTTCTCGTTGGCTTTCATCAGCTCTTCTTTCTCCTTCACAACCTGTTCATATCTCTCAATAGGCACAGTAGTTGGCTCTTCAATCACGGGGGGAGCAGGAGGTGATACTGCAGGAAACGACATCAGCGCCTGCTTTGCCCTATCTTGGATCCAGACTTTGTACGGAGAATATGCTTGACAATCATTCTTACCCAGCAACACCTTACCCCTCTTGTGGACATTATTCCAAGCATGCTGAAGATTGGACAATAGTTCTCCCTTCAAATCACCTGTGAAGTATAGAGATTCCTATACTTCCTCCTCTTTTGGCGGGCTTTTCAAAGCATAACCAAATTGCCTGATCAACAATGATGGATTGTAGTTAATGCAACTTTCCTCCCAATCAGAGGAACATTAGGATATCCGGCACAGCTGTAGATAATCTCAGATCCCAGTAAATCTTTGTCAAACCAGACAACATCTTCTGAAGATAGTCCCATCAGATGCTCAGACCAATCCACCGTATCTGCAGACTCAGCAAAGATATCCTTCTTGGGCAGGTGACTATCAAACCACCTATACAACAAAGGCACACAACAAGAGACGTTCTTGCCCCTCCTATTCTCGTTCTTATAATGCAGAGAGTGATAGAAGTCTCCAATCAGAGTAGGCACAGGATTGCCTGAAGCAAATATATAGAACGCATCCAGATCAACGAAATCAGGCATGTTTGGGAACAGTACAATGCCATAGATACACAAAGCAAGGATATCATTAAACACAACCCAACAACCATTCTTGGCATACTCTTGTGCTTTCCCTACCAAGAACTTGAGAGAAAAACCGGACACTCCATTCCACGAGGTTAACAGCAACTCTGAGGAATCTAAATGCAAAGCAACAGCCAAATCCTCCAGCTTGGGCATAGCATCCATATGCATGAAGGGTACCCTGTTCTGAATGGTTAACTCCAAGACCTCAGCATATTCTTCCATGGTCAGAGCCAGAATGAAGTCAGGAAAAGTAAAACACCTCAGCGGGGGATCATAAAACTGCATAAGCGCGTACAATCCGTTCAGCTCATACGTGGATGGTTTGCAAACCAACCTAAGTAGTTTCCCATAACTCTTCCTAAAGCTTCTTTTCACATCATCATCAACTAAGGATATCAAACCGAGCAAAGAAGAAACATATGGAGTAGGCAACTTGTATGCCACAGTCTTCTTCAAAGTATCCATAATAGCAGACAGACAGAAATTCGGGCAACTAGAATCAGAGGGTATAAGAATGCACCTGCAGCATAGACACACGTTAATGATATGCAAAAGGAGTATGCAACAATGCAATATGCAAACATGCAACAGGGATCAAGTGATATATTGCTAAAGAGATCCATCCACAACTCTGTCTCAACAGACCCGTAATGCTGCTCAAACCTGGTCTCAACAGACCCATAACAATGCTCCACTTTGTCTCAACAGACTCAAAACCATGCTCCAACCTGGTGTCAACAGACCCAAAATAATGCTCTAGTGAAGAACCCCAAATAACCACACATACTGATCCAATATTAAGAAAACCGGGTAGTCTGGAGGTCAAGTTTCCTGCATGCCCCAATCCCTCTCACAGGTAGGTGTCCTATCAACTGACACAAGGTACGACATCCTATGCGGTCGTCGGCGTCACAGACTTTCAAGACTGATGATACGATACCCAGAAGGTGTGGCATCATCCTGTCCTAAAGAGGCCTCACTTAGCTAACTTCCAATTGATCGGTCCCCATAGTCGACAATCCAACTAACCAACAACCCCCTCAACCCAAAGGGTTGAAAAAGAAGTCAACCAGAAGAACCTCGTCCGAGCGTGGATTTTGTGGGACACTAGTACATGCAAAGCATGCACGCGCCCACTACTTTCCACAACTAATTCTAGGTGCACTCAAGCCCAGGTCCGACTTATCTCTCAATCTGACCCCCTACCCAGCATAACAACAATAATATAATGTTGAAAGTAAATACGGAAAAGTAAATCCATACAAAACCCACGACGGGAAAACAAGTGCTAGGATTGACTCGCATAGGGGAACCGTTGGAGTCCCCAGCAGAGTCTCCAGCTGTCGCTACTGCGAAAATCGGCACGGCTATGACAGAAGAGTTGCAACCGTGCATTATTTATCCCAACAGAGGGAAAGAAAACGCTCAGAGTAAACCTAACACAAAACAGGAAAAGGAACGGTCGTCGTAACCAAATCCTGGATTCGGGAGTCGATTACGCAAGGGGAAGGTATTAGCACCCCTCACGTCCGTCGTACTCGACGGGATCCACGCTTGTTTTCTAGTACGGATTGTTATTCTATCTACTCTAAAGGTCTGGGTTAAAAAGAAAAGAAAATGACTCAGCAAAGTATCGCACTTTATGCCTACGTATTCCCGTCTGGAACGAGAAATCAGAGTCAACGTAGTTCGCCTACCTACGGGAAAGGAGGGAAGGTTGCTCGCTAGGATACAACATCCTATGCCTACGTACTTTCATACAGCATGAAAGATCAGAGCAAACGTAGTTCAGGCTACGGAAGACACAAGCTTGTCTGACTGTTTTTTATTACCTTATGAAAGGGTTTTCCTTGATTAAGAGTCCAAGCGGATAAAAATGACACTTTGATGTTTGTTTTGAATCTTTTACGAAAGAAATGTTTTTTAGTTTGTTTGCAATCTCTGATGCACTAGAGACTATGATTTGAGAGTGACTACGTCGCGTGTCACCCAAAGGGTACCACACTAAGCAGCCAGACTACTGGAAAGAAGCTCTCCAGCAACCCTTTCTCAAATAGCTTAAGGCTCGTAACGTACGACCTCGATTAACCTTATTACCGTATTTTTGAGTTGTTTTGAGATAAGAAGAGAAAGAAGCTCTAAAAAGCCTAGGGTTGAAAAGGGAATAAAAACTAACCTAATGTTGTCATGCATGGATAAGAATCCTAATGTCTGTCATAATTCCCTCCTGCATAGAGGAAATCAGAGATCCTAGGGGATAAACAGAAAAGAAAGCAAGCAAATACAGTAAAATGCAAGCAATGCAGCAATACAAGCGAGGCAAGGGAGTCCCGCTCTACCTCGAACCTGGGAAAACAACAGGCAAAGTGAAACAGCATTCACTTCAAACCTAAAGGGGGCAAGCTGTACAAGCCAACAAACAATACAGAAAAAAACCACACAGAGGAGGCAGCCCAAGCAGCAGCATTAAACTCCTATAGCAAACAGCAGCTCTGACAGCAACAGTTGGCAGTAACAGCAAAAAGTTGACCGCAACAACTTTCATCTTCATGAATAGCTCCTATCCTCAATGTTGCACCCCAAAATTTGACCAACCGGGTCTCGCATTTGGCTCGATGTTTCGACGCATAACCGCATTCGCATCTGCATATTGCATACACGGCATTGTTCATTTGTTTTGATTTTATCAGGGATCACAGCTCTCGTCTCGTGTTTCAGGTGTTTTTAATCAGTAGAATTGATTTTTGGGATATTTCGGTGCCCGTTTATTTTTACCGATTATTTTTGTGTCGTTCGGTGCTCATTTTGTCCCTCTGGGAATTATCGTGATTTTTCTGGATTTTATAGGATTTTTTTAGGGTTTAAATAGCTTTTAAATCATTTTTTAGGATTTAATAGAATTTTGCTATTTTTAATTCTTTTTAAATCAATTTTTAGAATTTTATAGAATATTAAATAGATTTTAAATTCATTTTTAGGATTTAATAGGATTTTAAATAGATTTTAATATTTTTAAATAATATAGAATGGTTTTAGAAATTAATTGTTTTAATTTTAGATATAGAAATAGATAGATTTTTTTCTTATTAATAAATAGTTTTGTTAATAAAAATTAATTGTTTTTAATTTTTGAGATAGAATAATATAGATTTCTCATTTTAAAAATAGAGTTTTCTTTTATAGAAATAAATAGGTTTTATTTTTCTGTTATAGATTTTTAATCAATTTTAGATTTAATTTTCTGATTAGTGGGTTTGTTAGGGTATTATTAGTTTAGTTAAATAGGATTAAGTGTTAATTGGCTTTTTTTAATTGTTTTCAGTTTTTTTCTGAATTTTGGAGCCCATTTCGTGGGCCTTATCTCCTTTCTTTTGCAGGCCCAGGTAGAATGTTTGTGGTCCAATAATTCAGCAAAAAAGGTCCAGCAGAAGAGTCCAAAAACGTCCAAAATCATTCCAGCTAAATCCAGTTTTTTCCAGTGTGTGCTGGAAGCTTCCAGAACAATCCAGCGCAGATTCTCAGTATAAATGCCAGGCGACACGTGTTAGAAGAGAGAGGCCCCACTTTTTCACTTCACGCCACGCCACGTATCCACGACCCTCTCTCTCTCTCAGCCACGCTGCCACCACGTGGCACGCATGCACTTTCACCCTCCACTCACTGCACCACGCGTCCACACCACAGCACTTCGCCGGGAATTCCCACCGGCCGCCGTGCATGTACTCCGGCCACCACCAACCCTCACCGGAGAAACCCTAAGCCCAGATTCCGTTCATCTTCATCTTCTTCCTCCCTTCATCATCTTCTCCAGTCCTCATCATCAACAAACCACCATCCATAACCGTCAAGGACCATCGTTCAACCACCAGAAAACTCCAGAAACCACCATTAATCCTACCAGAATCAACAATCCCCTTCGTCTTCCATCATCAACATCCACGAATGTTCATCATCAAGACCAGATTCATTCAACACAACCTCTCAGAGTCCACATTCAACCATTCAAGAATAACCGACCAAGCTCCATCACGCATCAACGAACTCCATCATCATCAGAAGGATGAATCTCCATCATCATGTTCGTCATCTATCAGATCTCCAACTCTCCAGTTCAACAATTACCTTTCCAGAAATCCACCTTCAACGCGTCTCCAGATTGCTCCTTCAACCAACCACAAACATCATCGAACCATACATCAACGGAGAACGCTCCATAAACTCTCAGATCATCAATCTTCATCAGAGATCCATTGAAGTTCATCAAGAACTTCACTCAGCGAGATTCCTCACGCGATCCTCAGCACCTTCTGGATCTTCATCTGTGGCGCATTTTCCAGAAAGTTTCCCAGAAACATTTTCACCATCAAGACGCATCGAAGATTCGTTGTGTGTCAAGAACACCTTGAAGAGCGTCTCAGATTCCCAGTTCCATGAGGTCAAGGATGAATTGCGAGGGTTTTCTTTTTGCTGTTTATTCTTTCGTTTTGTAGGTGGTGAAGCCAAGGTTGAGTGTGAAGAGGAACGATTGAGAGAACGGAGGAGGGAGTCTGAGAGAAAAGTTGCTACGGCGGCGGAGAGGGAAGGGAGAACGCTCTAGGGTTTTCTGAAACTGGGAAAGGAGAAAGGAGGAAGAGATCAGGCTGGGGAGATTGGGCCTCAGGCCCAATCAGTTTTTTTTCTCCAAACACCCCCCACACATTTTTTGGCTGAGACCGGGCCTGGGCCTCATTTCTTCAGCAACGCCCCAGATTGCTTCAGCACACCCCCTCAGCGGTTTTTTTGAAGAGATTGGGCTGGGCCCCTCATTTTTTTTATTTTATTTTTGTGTAACCCCTGTGTAGCAGTGTACCCCCCTCCCTTGCTTTGTTGTATCTTTTTATTTTCTTTTCTTTTGTTTAGAGTTTCTAGAAAAGAAAAAAAAAGAAATAATGAAGGAAAATATATTTGAAAAGAATAAAGAAAAAAGAAAAGAAATGAAAAGAAGAATATATTTGAAAAATAAAAAAAGAGATATATTGTGAAAAAGAAAGAATGGAGAAAAATAAGAAAGAATGAAGAAAATAAGAAAAGAAAAAGAGAAAATAGTGAAAAAATATGAAGAAAAATATTGTGAAAAATAGAGAAAAATATTCAATAGGAAAATATGGAAGAATATGCTAAAGAAAAAAAAAAAAGAGAAAAAAATATTAAAGTAGGTTTAATATTTTTTAAAGCATTTTCTTTTAGGATATTTTCATAGACTTTATTTTTTCGACTTTTAGGATAGAGTTAGAGGCCCATTTGTTAGGGGGCTATTTTCACTCGACTTTTCAAGATAGAATAGGATAGCGTTTCCTAGGAGATTTATTTCAGTATCCACTCATTGTAACCATTTTTTCAGAATATCAATAAAACGAGATTTGAGCTGTGGTCCGATAGTAGCCGAACTACAGCTGCTCTGATTCTTCGTATCAGACGAAGATATGTAGGCATAGGATGCGATATCCTAGCGAGCACACTAACGACTAACCTTTTGTTCTCTCGCGGCTGTGCGATCGAGACTTTCCCGCTGACGACTAATTGAGTACCCTTTTTTCTCTCTTGCCCAAGTGCATTTGAGATTCAGCCATAGTTTTGACCATAGGTTCCCGACCCTGTGAAGCCAGTTGTTTTTCTCACTGCTGTGTGAGAATGTTTGTTTAGCCGTAGTTAGTCTGAACTACGTAAAGCTCTGATCTTCCATCCCGTGGAAGTACGTAGGCACAAGACGCGATGTCTTGGCGAGCCATTTTTCCCTGTAGTCCCGAACTACGTTGACTCTGACTTTCTCTCTTGAGAATACGTAGGCATAGAGTGCGACGCTCTATCGAGTCAATTCCCTTCCGTTTAGATTTAGCAGCCATAGATAGATTGTTTTGCATCCAGTAGACGACCCAAGCAAGCGTGGATCCCGTCGAGTACGACGGACGTGAGGGGTGCTAATACCTTCCCCTTGCGTAACCGACTCCCGAACCCAGGCTATGGTTGCGATGACCATACCTTTTCCCCGTTTTTTGCGAGGTTTACTTCGAGCGTTTCCTTTCCCGCTCTGAGGGATAAATAACGCACGGTGGCGACTCTTCTGTCAGCCGGCGCCGATTTTCGCAGTAGCGACAGCTGGCGACTCTGCTGGGGATCCAACGTCCCCTGGCTGCTAAGGACTGCGATGGTTCTTATGCATTTGGGACCCAACATCCCCTAAGAGAGAGTCAATCCTAGCGCTTGTTTGCTTGTCTATTAGGTGTTTATTTATTGATATTATCTGTTGCTGTTGGGGTGTTACGGGTATTCTGTGATTGAGATAAGCCGGACCTGGGCTCGAGTATGAGTATACACCTAGATATAGTTGCGGAGAAGTAGTAGACGAACCTGTCTGCTGAGCAGGCACAGTTCCCTACGAAAATTCGCACTCGGACGAGGTTCTCACAGAGGTGCTCCTTTCCGGTCCTGAGGATCTGAGGGGGGTCCAGACGTGAGGATTGTCGACTCTGGGAACCGATCAATTGGAAGTTAGCTAAGTGAGGCCTCTTCATGAGATGACGATGCCACTCCTTCTGGGAATCGTATCATTCCTCATGAAAGTCTGTGACGCTGACGACCGCATAGGATGCCGTACCTTGTCAGATATAGGTCCATACGTGTGAGTGGGGGGGTTGTTTTTTGTGCAGGAAACTTGACTTCCAACCTACCCGTTATTTTGGTCTTCTCTTCAGAGAACGTCTCCGTCAGCAGCGCAGCAGTATTCAGATTTTGTGTGGGGGCTGTGGTCCCATTGTTTGCTGCATTTTGCATATCATATGCATATCAGTGTTGCATTGCATATCATCCTCCAGCTAGCCAGAGTTCTGATCCAGCCTTTGTTTCTTGAAGGTGATTACCCGGAGTTTGGATTGAGCAGCTGTTGATTGTCAGAAGACCTACCCAGGGGTTGAGTAGATTTGAGCAGAGTCAAGTGGCGAAGTCAGCTGAAGATTATTGGTAGCCATGTCTGAAGGCAATTTCCAGTCTCCTAACACCTTGACAGGGTTCACTATGGCGTCCAATCCTCTGTATGATTCCATGGAAGATTCCCCGCAAGTGAACAACGTTGCTGCAGACCAAGTTGTACAGCCTTCTGTTGAGAACCAAGGTCGACATGAGCAGTTTGTTGCCCAGAATGAGCGTCCTCCTCCTGTCAACAATCAAGGTGTTGCTTTCCCTGTGATGAATTACCGAAGAGATATTCCAGCAGCTGGGATGGTAGATCCAAGAGCCCTTGACGGTGGTAGAAGAGTCCGAGTGTTGGAAGAGCAAATGAAAGCTTTGAAAGCCAAAGATGCTGTCAACCTGGATGCTGTAGGCATGTGTTTGGTTCCTGACCTGGTGTTGCCTTACAAGTTCAAAGTGCCGAAATTTGAGAAATACACGGGAGATAGCTGTCCAAAGCTGCATTTGATGATGTTCTGTCGAAGAATGACTGCGTTTGTGCGAGATGATAAGTTGATGATCCATTGCTTTCAAGATAGTCTGACTGGGGCATCTTTGAGGTGGTATATGCAGTTAGAGAGGAATCAGATTCAGTCATGGATGGATTTAGCCAGAGCTTTTCTGAAGCAGTATGATTACAACCTAGACATTGCTCCTTATCGCATGCATTTGCAAGAGTTGTCTCAAGAGATCAATGAACCGATCAGGAGATATGCTCAGAGATGGAGAGAATTTGCTGCTAGAGTGCGTCCCCCGCTGTTAGACCAAGAGCTGGCAAGCATGTTTGTGGATTCCCTACAATATCCGTACTTCAAAAGATTGCTCGGAGTTCCGGCAAGTTTCTCTGACGTGGTAGCATTAGGAGAACGCCTGGAGTATTCCATAAGAATGGGGAAAATTCAGATTACTTCATATGATCAAGCTGGTGAAACTGAATACCCTTGTGACTATCAGAGTGAAGAAGAAGTTGTGATCAACTCAGTCATGCCAAAGGTTGAATATCCTCAAAGCGAATCAGTGAATTTTGTTGGTTCATCATCTTATCAGAGATCAGTACCTCCCGTGGCTTGTTACACTGAACAGACAGCCGTGCCTGGGGCACTCTATCAGGAATCTTATGTCGCTTCCGTTGCAAATCAGCGAACTCGTGGCCGAGGCTATCAGAATCAGCGTCAAAATCAGAACAGACCTCGCAACAACTTGGAACGAAGGAATGCTCCTTTTCACCCAGTGCCTATGCCATATAGCCAGTTGCTACCATCTTTGATTCAGAAGTCTTTGGTGGAGCCGAAAGCTCTTAAGCCAGTTCCAGAACCTTACCCTCCAGGGTACAATCCCCACGTTCAGTGTGGTTATCATGGTGGCTCTCCAGGGCATTCGACGGAAGATTGTAAAGCATTTCAGGCGAAGGTACAACAGTTGATTGATCAGGATTGCATTTCCTTTCGAGAAGGATTTCTGTTTGTTCATCTCTAACCGCTCAGCTGTCTAAGCTCGTAGATTCAGAAGGGTGTTCCCCAGCAAAAGCCAGTGGTTCAGACAGGCAGGCGCCTCAGCAGTGGCAGTTCTCAAGCTGTTACATCATTTGCATTTGTAGTTTCTTTTTCTGTTAATTACTACCTGCTTTTTAACATTGTATGTTTTGAATGGTGATAATAATACAGTGACTATGCATTTTTTTGAATTAGTCATGTCGCTGTCGCTCATTTATTGCATTGCACTGACACTTGCATTTATTTCACTCCATTTTTTCGCTGTGACTAGCAAAGTTAGGAGGGAGAATGAGGAAACTGAAACTCATAACCGATGATTGTATGCTTTCAGATAAGACCGTACCGATGACGTACAAGGCATTGTTTCAAGTTCCCCCAAACACTGGAGATATAAGGAGTTAGTCCCTTGTTAACCACTTCGAGCCAGGAAGTAGAAGTTTTTTCGGACTTATTAACCCTCACATCTTAACCCGGGGCAGGGTAGTTGTCAGTTAGCTTGACCGAGCATTCAAGTCTTGCAGAGGAGTGTTGTCTTTCAAGGACCAATCAGTTTATACCTTTCAAGAGGTCAAATCTCACCAATCAGGAGTGAGACAGTTACAATCCTTTCGGAGCAATCGGGACAACCAGTGTCACACGACTTTGTTCCAAAAGAAGAAAGAAAGCCCGCTAAGTAAAAAGAAAGAAAGCTAGAAAGCTAATACTTAGGCAAAAATCAGGGCATCCCGCTGGACTTCAAAAGAAATCGAAAAAACGAAAAGAACTCAAAATGAGTCAGTCCAGGCAAAAGTTAGGGAACCAAAAGAATGAAAAAGAAGGGATTAAAAAGAAATTTTCCCCAGCAAATCACAAAGTCGTGTACACAGACACCGAAAGCGAAGAAGGAGTAACTATCACTCTAGAAGAAAAGCTTGTGAATTCCTTAACTGTGGTTCTTACCATTCAACAATACCTCTCGAAGAGGCGAGCGCTTGTGCCAGGTTAACTGAACCTTAAGATCGGAGATCATCACGTAGAAGGGGTGGGTACAAATCAAAATTTGAGCCAAATATCCTTTGTTTCACGAACCGTGAACCCGACCACGATACAACCCTCAAAAGACCTAATTGAGGTAGGGTAAATCTGAAGCGCATTACGATAAGGTTGAGTAACCTGACTCCTTCTTGACTTGCTAGTCACATCCTTGTTGTATTTTCACTGATCACGTAAGCACTGCGTTTGAACTTTGGTTCATTCGTCACTCACAATCATATGCATATAAATGAGTGACAGCTCAAATTTTTTCAAAATCTGCATAACCACTGCATTAAGATTACCATTCGTGAACAGACGATTTTAATTGCAGGTTAGTAGTTGGCATGAAAGAAATTTCACCAGGGAATAATCAAATAGGACTGAGTAATCCAGCAGTCTGAACCAGAATGGTGTATGTTGTGAAGCCTTGTGAATCAGGGGCATTATCTTCCAGTAAGTGCAGTATCAGTCAGTCTGAGGACAAGTCCCGAAGTTCCAGTTGAGCAGGGGCAGTTTGTTTGAGGAGCAGTTGATCAGAAGTGAGTCTTCTCAAGACCCAATCAGGGGCAATTATACAGAGCGCTGAGGTTTGAAAGCAGATGCTTCCAATGGATAATCAGATCGGGTTGAGTCGCTAGAACGCTCATTCAGGGGCAAGTCATCGCAGAGAGTGTTGAAATCAACTGGGTTGTTAGGTGTTTAATTGGAGATTGAATTCTTTTGTCGTGCAGATACCGGGGCAAATGTTCTCGAAGTCTTCTCGTAGCAAGCTGTTCAGAGCAGATATTCCCAAGAGTTAGATTGGGGCAAGGTGCATTGTACTGGGGCAAGTTGTGCAAGCCAGTCTTTTATTCCCCAGCTGAGTGTACCAGGGGCAAGTCATTCAAACAAGATTGTTTATCCCCAGCCGGAGTTGAGTATCGGGGAATCATGTCAATACCCTTATCGAGAACCTTTCAAATAAGAAGATCTTGTTGTCGTTGGATCATTATCCTGCAGTTTAAACCTGTTGCGTGTCAGTAACCAGTCGTTTCCAAAGTCCAGTTCTCGCCTGGAAAATCGGTAACCAGTTCTCGTCTGGCCCACCTTCTGTAAGCATCAGTTCCCGTCCTGATGCAGTTTATTGTAAGCAGCAGTTCCCGTCCTGGTGCAGTTTATTGGTAACCAATTCTCGTTTGGTCACCGTTTCTTCAAAGTGTTATACCAGTTCTCGCCTGGTGTACGTTAGCTTTCAGCCAGTTCTCGCCTGGTTGTCTATACCTCAGCTTGTTGTCCAGTCAGCCCGTCTGGTTCAAAAACCAAAAATCAGTTTTCCTAACCTATTTTCCTATCAGTTCTCGCCTGGTAGTCTACCTTTGAATGCTAGTTCTCGTCTAGTATTTCCCATATTTTTCACTATGTACATAATCCATGTTTATTCTAAACCAGAAAAAAAAAAAAAAAAAAAACCTAAAAGAGATCTGACACAGTATTTCCCAATGACCCGCATGTTGACATGTTTTCCGATACGAAGCTCGACGGATGCCAGCGCTCCGAGTAATGTTTGAATTCCTTGTGGGTGTTGTTAAATCAGAATTGCTACTCTTCAGCAGATGAAAGTTGCTTATTATCCCCGGAAGAATCGAGAGTGTCTTTTACCCCGTATCAGATTAGGATCAGGAGTATCTTCAGCAGATTAAGATTGATATCCTTGATAGTAGGAGCATTTCCAGCAGTGTGCTGCGCGTAATCAACCTCAGTTTGGGTCAATCCCCGCAGAGCGCAATCAGTTGCCAATGGTTTGAAAAGAGCGTCCCCGAGCAGAGTTCTCTTTCTTTCCCCAGTGAAGTCGTCAAGCAGGGTTGCCTTTTCATTTCTCCAGCAGGGCAGTTATCCCCAGCGGATTTGATTTCTCGTTTCCAGCATTTATTTTGCTGAGATGGTTCTGTGACTTCAGGTCATCCCCAGTAGAGTTGACGTTTCCTTCGGCATTTATTTTGCCAAGTGGTTTTCAGACCTGGTGTTCTCTGGCAGCTAGAGCCTGCATTAGCATTCGCATATATAGTCATAGCACTTATACAAGCATATAGCATAGCCATGCCGTCTGGGCCTCGCATTTTCAAACCAGAACGCATAGCATTTACATATCATATAGGACATTGCATCACTTCAAGCATACGCATGTCGAAACATAGACCAGAGTGGTTACCTATTGGATTTCGAATTTGTTCACCTGCAGAGTTGTGTGGTTAAAGCTTCTCGACTTCCCCAGCGGAGTGATTCTTCATTTGGGTGTTACATCAGCATCGGAAAAAAAAAAACAACAACAACAACAACAAGGAGATTGACATATCAGACTTCTGAAGCTGCCCCCTTTGTCAAAACAGGTGCCAGGCAGTTCCATTCAGAATTCCCCAGGAGAATTGTCCTCAAGTTCGTATTGAACTGTGAGTTGACCAGAATTGATCCCATGAGAGAGATGGGAATCAAGGTGTTTGCTTTATGAAGCATTATTTCAATACTTGTGGCGTCACACAGGTGTTGAGAAGGAGAAGAAAATTTATCAGAAAATTGACCAGATGTTGCCGTTACAACCAAACTTCAGTTTATTGGAAGCTATTCCTCAAGCAGCTTTGCAGTATATTCTTGCGGTTGGCAAATTTCAGGGTTCCATTTGTATTCAACCGTCATCTACCTTGAATGTTTGAAGGCTGGGCGCTCTTCATCCACTCAGGTCGAAGCCGCTTGAATAGGGGCAGCTGTTGCACCCCAAAATTTGACCAACCGGGTCTCGCATTTGGCTCGATGTTTCGACGCATAACCGCATTCGCATCTGCATATTGCATACACGGCATTGTTCATTTGTTTTGATTTTATCAGGGATCACAGCTCTCGTCTCGTGTTTCAGGTGTTTTTAATCAGTAGAATTGATTTTTGGGATATTTCGGTGCCCGTTTATTTTTACCGATTATTTTTGTGTCGTTCGGTGCTCATTTTGTCCCTCTGGGAATTATCGTGATTTTTCTGGATTTTATAGGATTTTTTTAGGGTTTAAATAGCTTTTAAATCATTTTTTAGGATTTAATAGAATTTTGCTATTTTTAATTCTTTTTAAATCAATTTTTAGAATTTTATAGAATATTAAATAGATTTTAAATTCATTTTTAGGATTTAATAGGATTTTAAATAGATTTTAATATTTTTAAATAATATAGAATGGTTTTAGAAATTAATTGTTTTAATTTTAGATATAGAAATAGATAGATTTTTTTCTTATTAATAAATAGTTTTGTTAATAGAAATTAATTGTTTTTAATTTTTGAGATAGAATAATATAGATTTCTCATTTTAAAAATAGAGTTTTCTTTTATAGAAATAAATAGGTTTTATTTTTCTGTTATAGATTTTTAATCAATTTTAGATTTAATTTTCTGATTAGTGGGTTTGTTAGGGTATTATTAGTTTAGTTAAATAGGATTAAGTGTTAATTGGCTTTTTTTAATTGTTTTCAGTTTTTTTCTGAATTTTGGAGCCCATTTCGTGGGCCTTATCTCCTTTCTTTTGCAGGCCCAGGTAGAATGTTTGTGGTCCAATAATTCAGCAAAAAAGGTCCAGCAGAAGAGTCCAAAAACGTCCAAAATCATTCCAGCTAAATCCAGTTTTTTCCAGTGTGTGCTGGAAGCTTCCAGAACAATCCAGCGCAGATTCTCAGTATAAATGCCAGGCGACACGTGTTAGAAGAGAGAGGCCCCACTTTTTCACTTCACGCCACGCCACGTATCCACGACCCTCTCTCTCTCTCAGCCACGCTGCCACCACGTGGCACGCATGCACTTTCACCCTCCACTCACTGCACCACGCGTCCACACCACAGCACTTCGCCGGGAATTCCCACCGGCCGCCGTGCATGTACTCCGGCCACCACCAACCCTCACCGGAGAAACCCTAAGCCCAGATTCCGTTCATCTTCATCTTCTTCCTCCCTTCATCATCTTCTCCAGTCCTCATCATCAACAAACCACCATCCATAACCGTCAAGGACCATCGTTCAACCACCAGAAAACTCCAGAAACCACCATTAATCCTACCAGAATCAACAATCCCCTTCGTCTTCCATCATCAACATCCACGAATGTTCATCATCAAGACCAGATTCATTCAACACAACCTCTCAGAGTCCACATTCAACCATTCAAGAATAACCGACCAAGCTCCATCACGCATCAACGAACTCCATCATCATCAGAAGGATGAATCTCCATCATCATGTTCGTCATCTATCAGATCTCCAACTCTCCAGTTCAACAATTATCTTTCCAGAAATCCACCTTCAACGCGTCTCCAGATTGCTCCTTCAACCAACCACAAACATCATCGAACCATACATCAACGGAGAACGCTCCATAAACTCTCAGATCATCAATCTTCATCAGAGATCCATTGAAGTTCATCAAGAACTTCACTCAGCGAGATTCCTCACGCGATCCTCAGCACCTTCTGGATCTTCATCTGTGGCGCATTTTCCAGAAAGTTTCCCAGAAACATTTTCACCATCAAGACGCATCGAAGATTCGTTGTGTGTCAAGAACACCTTGAAGAGCGTCTCAGATTCCCAGTTCCATGAGGTCAAGGATGAATTGCGAGGGTTTTCTTTTTGCTGTTTATTCTTTCGTTTTGTAGGTGGTGAAGCCAAGGTTGAGTGTGAAGAGGAACGATTGAGAGAACGGAGGAGGGAGTCTGAGAGAAAAGTTGCTACGGCGGCGGAGAGGGAAGGGAGAACGCTCTAGGGTTTTCTGAAACTGGGAAAGGAGAAAGGAGGAAGAGATCAGGCTGGGGAGATTGGGTCTCAGGCCCAATCAGTTTTTTTTCTCCAAACACCCCCCACACATTTTTTGGCTGAGACCGGGCCTGGGCCTCATTTCTTCAGCAACGCCCCAGATTGCTTCAGCACACCCCCTCAGCGGTTTTTTTGAAGAGATTGGGCTGGGCCCCTCATTTTTTTTATTTTATTTTTGTGTAACCCCTGTGTAGCAGTGTACCCCCCTCCCTTGCTTTGTTGTATCTTTTTATTTTCTTTTCTTTTGTTTAGAGTTTCTAGAAAAGAAAAAAAAAGAAATAATGAAGGAAAATATATTTGAAAAGAATAAAGAAAAAAGAAAAGAAATGAAAAGAAGAATATACTTGAAAAATAAAAAAAGAGATATATTGTGAAAAAGAAAGAATGGAGAAAAATAAGAAAGAATGAAGAAAATAAGAAAAGAAAAAGAGAAAATAGTGAAAAAATATGAAGAAAAATATTGTGAAAAATAGAGAAAAATATTCAATAGGAAAATATGGAAGAATATGCTAAAGAAAAAAAAAAGAGAAAAAAATATTAAAGTAGGTTTAATATTTTTTAAAGCATTTTCTTTTAGGATATTTTCATAGACTTTATTTTTTCGACTTTTAGGATAGAGTTAGAGGCCCATTTGTTAGGGGGCTATTTTCACTCGACTTTTCAAGATAGAATAGGATAGCGTTTCCTAGGAGATTTATTTCAGTATCCACTCATTGTAACCATTTTTTCAGAATATCAATAAAACGAGATTTGAGCTGTGGTCCGATAGTAGCCGAACTACAGCTGCTCTGATTCTTCGTATCAGACGAAGATATGTAGGCATAGGATGCGATATCCTAGCGAGCACACTAACGACTAACCTTTTGTTCTCTCGCGGCTGTGCGATCGAGACTTTCCCGCTGACGACTAATTGAGTACCCTTTTTTCTCTCTTGCCCAAGTGCATTTGAGATTCAGCCATAGTTTTGACCATAGGTTCCCGACCCTGTGAAGCCAGTTGTTTTTCTCACTGCTGTGTGAGAATGTTTGTTTAGCCGTAGTTAGTCTGAACTACGTAAAGCTCTGATCTTCCATCCCGTGGAAGTACGTAGGCACAAGACGCGATGTCTTGGCGAGCCATTTTTCCCTGTAGTCCCGAACTACGTTGACTCTGACTTTCTCTCTTGAGAATACGTAGGCATAGAGTGCGACGCTCTATCGAGTCAATTCCCTTCCGTTTAGATTTAGCAGCCATAGATAGATTGTTTTGCATCCAGTAGACGACCCAAGCAAGCGTGGATCCCGTCGAGTACGACGGACGTGAGGGGTGCTAATACCTTCCCCTTGCGTAACCGACTCCCGAACCCAGGCTATGGTTGCGATGACCATACCTTTTCCCCGTTTTTTGCGAGGTTTACTTCGAGCGTTTCCTTTCCCGCTCTGAGGGATAAATAACGCACGGTGGCGACTCTTCTGTCAGCCGGCGCCGATTTTCGCAGTAGCGACACTCAAGTTTCACCAAAACTTCAATCTCCAACTTCCAGGGAAAAGAAAGCACACTTCAAATAAGGCTCCTCAACACCTAAACAGTTAAGCTCCATAGCTACAGAAAACTCCAGTTCAAAAGCAACAGTAAACCCTAGCTTCAATCCTCCAGCAAGCTCCTGATAGCAAAGTTGACAGTAACACAACTCCATCCTCGAGCAAACCTCATGAAAGGCATCTTCAACATCCTAGATTTTCATATCCAAGCTCTAGCAAGCTCCACCAAGAAAGATTGGTTATTGGGATCAAGTTATAATGAATGAGAACCAGTGAAAACCAAAGGAAATCACTAGAAACCATCATCTGCAAAGAAAGGGTATCCTCAAAAGTTCTACTCTTTAAGGAATGCCAATCATCCCTCAAAGGGAGAGATGGGCTTCCTGAATAGGACTTTGAATCCTAGGATAGGATGGAAGCAAACAAAGCATTCCATGTTTGAGGAAAGAAATGAACTAAGTCTAAAAAGCTCTCCCTAAAACCCTGATCTTCCTAAGCTCCTGACAAGCATTCCAACATATGAGAAATCTTCAACTCCAAGCTTCTTCAAGCCATCCAAAGCAACTTCATTTGATCTTCAATTCATCCAAGCAAAGTCCAAGCCAAAAGCACACCCAAAATAGCCCCACACAAATTGAATAAACCAAGCATCCAAGGGAGAAACCCACAAAGATCACACCATTTGCAAAAATCAAATAAAATGCTAAAACTCATCATAAAATCCTAAGTAAATTTCTAAGGGAACCTAACCCTATACCCAATACCCCATATAAATCCCAGAAACTAACTCAATCATTTAATCCTAAAACTATGCACTAAACTACAACTATTTGTTTTAAAACCCTAATTCTAACACATCTTCTATTCACGTCTCAAACTAACCTAAATTTTATTCACAAAATTATGATAAAATTCCTAAGGGTACATGCTTCCATATTCTAATCAACCTCAAAAGAATTAATCCAAAAATCTTCACCAAACTCTCACACAAAATTCAGAAAGTAAGCAATAAACCAAAATGCCAAAATAAAAGCAATAAAACTATAAAATATGCCATTGAAAATAAAATGCATGATATTAATATTTTTTTTTGTCCTATAAAATTCTAGATATCCTAAGGAAACCACGGAAAAAAGTCTCACTCAAAATGAATTATTTTTCAATTTTATATGAATTAAAAACTGACCTAAATAAAACTATGAAAATAAAAGAAAATACAATAAAATGACAAGAGAGCGTGTCAAATAGCAAGTGAACCAAGTTCATTTCCTCAATTGGGCTCAGTAGGGGGTGTCATTATCATGCGTGCATTAATCCCAGACCAACCAGAAAATAAAATTGAAAATAAGATGAAAATAAAGAAAACTCCGTGTCAAATAGCAAGTATATCCTGTGTAAAATTCAATTGGGCTTAAGAAGGGTGTGTGATTAGCAACTGATTACCAAAGCCCAACCAGTAAACGTTAATGAAACGGTGCGTTGAGGGGAATTCAGAGTTCTTCACAAAATTGAAACCAATCATGGCCGTTGGTGGGTGATTTCAGTCAAAGGTATTCCTAGATCTAATGGGTGTTTTATCATCTTCTCCATTTCAAAAACTGGGAGGGAAACACACAGGACGGTGGCCGGAGGTGGCGCCACCGTCGTCCCCAAACATCAACAACACAAAACCTCACCAAAATCTAAACATGAGTACATCATTCAACTCGTTTTTTCTCACTGAGTCCAACCATGCCCTCCATTCTCATTGAAAACCACTCTATCTCAAAACACGACCTAAGTTTCAGAATATGCCCCAAAATTCAATCATCAGGATTCTCAAAATTAATGAGTCTATCATCATCTACACGCTTCACTGATTGATCCTCACCATCTAAACAGGTCTAACTCATCAAGAACTCAAAGAAACGATCCTCAACAGAAATGGTGATGGTTAAGATTTTGTCTCTAATCAACAAATTTTCCTACCAGAAACGATCCTAGCCATGTCTACAATGCATCTACATGTTTAAATCCTAGCAATTCTACCTAAACTGTGCTACAAGATGAAATTTGCAAACCTGGCAAAACTGAAGGAACAGAGCAAGAAATCCTTCAAATCACACTTCAATCTTCTCCAGATACGATCAATAAAGTCTTGTGAAGCTTCTGTATGCATTGAATTGCCTTAAATCCCTCCCAATCAATAAAACCTATTTTGAGTTGCAAGGTTGAACTTTACTTTGCTCTCTCTCGATTCTTCACAGTTCTTGGCCAAAAAAACAACTGAATCAGTTATGAAGTTTATATAGAGTGTGTTGGAATGATCAAGAAAGTTCTGGAATGATCCATGTGAGATATTCAATTTCTCTTGCACCATGAGAAGCTTGCATATGAAAGTTGGGTTTGGCTTGCTTCAACACCTTAATTCTAATTCAATTTCTCACTAAATGACATATTGAAGTGATTGAGATTGGTTGCTGCATTGGTTCTGATCCAAGGAAGTGTTTTGCATATGTTACTTACATGTGAAGTTACAAAATACAAGTGTGTTCAAATGACCTCAAATGGAAAAATTAACATTGCCATCATCTTTAAAACATCATTTCTGATCAATTTGATATGCCATATGCCTTGTTTTGACTTTAAAACATGAAATCCCATTTTTGGCCTTTTAAATGACTTTAAATTCTTCCTTTTTAAGCCATTTTTAGCAACTTTGTGATAAAAGCCAATTCAATCCCTCATGACTTCTTACCTTGCCTAAAAACATCATTCTAAACACATTTCATGTTGAACACGTTTCCATTTGAGGAGTGGAAGATGGAGATTTTGACCTATGTTGAAAAAGGACCCATAATTCAACTTTCCCAAAATACCCCTGGATTGCCAAGATCATAACTTGAGTTCCACAAAACTTATTGAGTACTTATAGTACCCAAATTAAAGCTAATATTAATACCTACAACTCTTATGTTGTCCAAGAATCCATTTGAAAACTCCTTGAGGGGCAAAAGTTGCTTGGAAGTCAAGTGACTTTCACAGATAAATTTCAGTGTCCTCTGATGACTTATAACTTGCAAGGACCATAACTTGAGTTCTACAAATCTTCTTGAAGACTTCTAGTACTCAAATTAAAGGTATTGAGAAGCTATACAAGTTTCAGGTTGGCCAAGATTCCATTTGAAACTTGTATTTTGACTTATGTGGCTTGGAAGTCCAGTGCTATACAGGGGATTTTACACTGAAACCCTAATTTAGCAACTTCCCACATTCTTGATTCTTCTTTGCTTAACCTTGGCACAACACCACACATGTATCAACATACCATTCCATGAACCCCATGACCTCAAAATAGGCTTTGATTCTCTTCAATTACCCAATTGACCTAGGATTGACCCAGATGAAACCCTAGTTGACTGCACCTCAACTGTGGCTCTCATACTTGAATCAATGTCTTGTCTCAGCTTCAATAGGGCCCTATAGGCATCCCATGAGATCCATACACACCTCAAATTCAAATTGCATGCTCCTCATCCCACTGATGATTCTCAATATTCCTCAAGATATGAGCAAAACCCACATGTAGGGACTCAAACTTCTCAAGACTTCAAATCCTTTCTTGATGGCCTGGATGACTTCTCATCTTGGATAACACCTCTTGCTAGGCTCTTCTCTTGATAGAAACCCTTGATCCCCTGTTGGATGAGCTATGTTATGATGCCAATGATTGAATTATATACATGATGTAACTATGCAAATGAAAGGCACTAAAACATAAATCAGGCAAGAAAAGGTTAAGCAAATTTTGGGGTGCAACACATCTGAAGATAATCCTTTGGCCATGACTCTGGTAGAACTTCCTTCTGGCTCCAATGCTCCAGACTCTACAGACCCTATGGAAATTGACTCTGTTCAAGCTCCAGAAAATAATCAACCCTCTTCATCTGAGATTAAGAAAGAACATCCAGATTTTGAGGATAAAATTGCTGCTCTGGAAGCTGGTCAATCAGAGATCAAGTCTTGGATGGCCAAACAGGATAAGAAATCTGAAGACATGACAGAGTGGATGTCAAAATACGATCAGAAGAATGAAACAATGGCTAAGTGGATGTCAAAGCAAGAGCAGACCTCCTCTGAGATCACGGATCTGTTGAAGATGCTTTTGTCAAAACACTCTTAGATTTTAATTTTTTTTTTCATTCTGATGTTTTTGCATCTGATGTTTACTTATGTACTTTTTGATATATCTACTGATGCATGTACTATTGATCTGAAATCATTGAATGAATCAAAGTTTTTCTCCACTAAATTATCTCATTTACTGTTTCCTTTTATTTGTCTTTTTAACGTTTTAACTTTTTGCTTAGGACAAAAAAGGGGGAGAAAATATAGATTTGAACTGTTTAATTTAACCTCACCAGAATGAAACTTCAGACATATCTATCCTATCTAACATTTAATCTGAGTATTTCAGAACATTTGATAAGTACACTCTATAAAATAAACTCTGAGTCTCTCAGATCATTTTACTATTATCAAACTTTGAATCTGATATGTGCAAGACATTCTGACTTTCAAATGTTAAAAGAACAATCAAGATCTAACTCTGAAAATTACTCAAGACAAAAGGGAAGTTTCTATTCCTTATTTGTATTTAACTCAAGGGGAGATTCATCATCTCAGGGGGAGTTATAATTATAATATTTTCAATTAAACAAAATTTCTGATGTTTTTGTCATCATCAAAAAGGGGGAGATTGTTAGAACACAGATTGGTTCTTAATAATATCTCTTTGTTTTGATGATAACTATTATGAAATTTTGTATTTAAGAATTATATACTCTAAAATTTGCTTGAGAATTTTTACTGCAGATAGTAAAGGAATTAACACTCCAAAAGCAAATCAGAATTGAACACAAGAAATTAGCTAGACTCTGAAGCGCCAGATGCATTTATTAGAAGATTCTGATTGTTGCCAACAGAAGATTCTGAGCGTAGCCTCCAGAAGGATCTGAAGCAGAAGCTCCAGAAGAATCTGAAGCAAGTCAGAAGCATCTGAAGCAAAGAAGAATTTTGTATGAAGAGTTTTTCAAAGCATAGTTTCTACAGAAGATTCTGAAAGTACTAAAGCTGCCAGTACTGAAGTTCTGGCTCAAATATGCTCTGATCTTAAACACGCTGAAAGCACACCTGCTGCAGAAGACTCTGATTCAGCAAAACTCTGATCATCATCAGAAGACTCTGACCCAATTAGACTCTGATGAATTTGCTGAAAACTGAAGAAGAAATATTCAAAGTTTATATCCGTTGGAGTGAATCAAACGTCTCTTTCCTTATTTATGCTAGACACAAGAACACGGACAAAAAGGATTTTTCTGTGCTTTCTTCTTCTAGGAAAGGTCACTTGATGTGAAGACAAAAAGGCTCAGACCTTTTGGACACTCTTCTCAACGTGAAGCTCACCTTGGATCAACTGCCTATAAAAGCAAGACTCCACCAAATTCTTCAGTGGATGTTATTATTGAAAAGAAATTAAACATTCAAGCTCTCATACTTTCATATTCATTCTAAGAATTTATTTCTTTGTTCTAAATAGTTAAGTGAAAAATCACAGTTGTGATAAAGCTTTATAGAAGCAATCTTAAACACTTGTATTGATTTTACATTTGATTGTAATCCTTAAGAAGATCCAGTTATGATCAGTAGTTCTTGAGAAGACTTTGAACAGTTGTTCTAAGTGTTAACTATTGTAATCAGTTGATTTAATAGTGGATTAAGTCCTTGATTGAGAAAGGCAAATCACTCTAGGAAGGGTGGACTGAAGTAGTTGAGTTCAACGAACCAGGATAAAAATACTTGAGTTTTTATTTCTAAGTTTTAATCTTTCATACTTATTCAACCCCCCTTCTAAGTATTAACTCACCTTCAAATTTTGCTCCAAGCATTCTGCACCTTGATCAAAGTGTTGCCTTCAAGCAACCCTGTGAGATACAGAGATTCCCGTATCTCTTCCTCTTCAGGAGGACCTCGTAGTGCATACCCAAATTGTCGTACTAGCAGAGATGGATTGTAGTTGATACATCCATTCCTTCTGACCAGGGGGACGTTCGAAAAGCCACAACAGCTATGTACAATATCTTTGCCCAGCAGATCTCTATCAAACCAGATGATATCGTCAGCAGTCAAACCCATCAAACGCGCGGACCACGGTGAAGACTCAGTAGAATCAATGAACGGCCCCGACTTAGGAAGATGGCTAGCAAACCACTTATACAGTAAAGGAGCACAACATGCCACGTTCTTCCCCTTTCTGTTTTCATTCTTGCTGTGAACCGAATGGTAGACGTCTCCGAGGAGAGTGGGCACTGGATTCTCGGAGGCAAATATGTGGCAAGCATCCATGCTTATGAAGTCCGGGTGACTTGGGAATAGCATGATCTCATAGATACAGAGGGCTAAGAAGGCATTGAACACATCCCAGCGATCCTTCTCGGCAAACTTTTGGGCTTTTTCCATCAGGAAAGACAAAGGGAAACCATGAACTCCAATCTTTCTGGATATCATCCCCTCTAATTCAGACTCATCTACATGAAGGGCGTCCGTCAGCTTACTCAATTTGGGTTCACCCTCAACACGGTAGTAAGGCATTTGATTCAACAAAGGCACCCCCAACAGGTCAGAGTACTCCTCTAAGGTCGGGGCTAGGACATAATCTGGAAACACAAAGCATCTGAGCTGTGGGTCGTAAACTGCAGCAGGGCATAGAGGCCATTCAACTCGTACGTAGGAAGCTTATACACAATACCCAAAAGTCTCCCATAACTCTGTCTGAAACTCTCCATCATTGTATTATCAGCCAAAGAAATCAAAGTCCGTAACTCTCGGATGTCAGGTGTTGGTAGCTTGTAAGCCACAGTCTTCTTCAGAGATGTCGTATCTGTCATAAGGATCAAGATCACTAGAACCAGGGGAGAAATATGCACCTGCAACACAGACACACGTTAATGACATGCAAATGAGGATGCAAGCAATGCAAAATGCAATCATGCAGCAGGAGATCAAGATGAATGTGCTGTTAAGGAGATGAAGGTTCTTGTATCCACAAAACCACAATACTGCTCTGTCAAGAACAACCATATCTCTGAGGAGAAGAAACCCCTGATATCAGACCATAACTCTGCTCTGTCAAGAACAACCATATATCTGATGATGAGAACCTCTGATACCAACAAAACTGATTCACTGTCAAGAAAACCAGGTGATCTGAAGGTTAAGGTTTCCTGCAATAACCCGACCCTGCTCACAGGTATAGACCTAATCACGGAAAAGGTTCGGCATCTTATGCGGTCATCAGCGTCACAGACTTTCAAGAAACGATGATACGATACCCAGAAGGTGTGGCATCATTATCTCTTGAAGCGACCTCACTTAGCTGAATTCTAAATGATCGGTTCCCAAAGTCGACAATCCTCAGATCCGACAACCCCTCGAGTCCAAAGGACCAATAGGAAGCCATCAAAGAGAACCTCGTCTGAGTGTGGATTACATGGGAACAACTGCAAGCAAAGCAAGCACGTCCTCCACTAACCCACTCTAATACTATGTAGCTCTCAAGCCTGGGTCTGGCTTCTCACTCATCAGAATGCCCCTTCCACAACAGTACAGATAATCATATCATACTGAACATAAAGTGCGGGAAATAAAATGCGATAAATAAACACAACCCAACAAGTTATCATACAAGCGTTAGGATTGACTCTCGCGGGGGACGTTGGATCCACAGATTGACTCGCATAAAGGACGTTGGATCCCTAGGAAACTATCAAGTCCCCAGCAGAGTCGCCAGCTGTCGCTACCGTGAAAATAAGGTGCCGGCAAAACAGAAGAGTCGCCACCTTTCGTTATTTATCCCTCAGAACGGGAAAGGAAACGATCGGAAAAACCTGACGAAAAGGTATAATACAAGGTCATCGCAACCATTGTCTGGGTTCGGGAGTCGGTTACGCAAGGGGAAGGTATTAGCACCCCTCACGTCCATCGTACTCGATGGGATCCACGCTTGTTGTGTTTATCTGACGGGTTTGTTTTATCTATCTACCTATCAAGGCTGGCTTAAAAAGAAAATAAAAATGACTCGGCAAAGCGTCGCGCTTTATGCCTACGTATTCTCATCAGAGAATGAGAAATCAGAGTCAACATAGTTCGGCTAACTACGGGTTATGGGGAAGGTGGCTCGCCAATACATCAGTATTGTGCCTACGTACTCTCAACAGGTATGAGGGATCAGAGCTTACGTAGTTCGGGATAATACAGATTACGGGAATTCAGATTCATCTATTTTTTCTAGTAGGGTTAACAAACAGTTCCAGCAGTTTGGTGTACGTAGCTCGACCCTTGGAGACTTAGGCATTACCGTTTGCGGTAGAACTGGGAGTTAACGACACTCTTTTCTTCAGAAAAGCTTCCTTTGAATTATGGGCCCACGGGGAAAAAAAGGTTTGAAGTTTGTTTTCTGTCTTTTATGGAAGAACTATTTTTTAGTTGTCTATAGTTCATACAGTACTAGAGACTATGACCTGGGAACGAATGCATCGCATATCGTCCAAAGGACGTATACTGAACATTCTAGACGATTGAGGGGAGGCCGCTCAATTATCATTACCCAAGTAGCTTAAGGCTCGTAACGCGTTTATACTAACTTGCCTTTATTACGTTTTTTACTGTTGTTTGAGATGAGAAGAGAGACGGACAACTACGGGGAGACTATCAAGTCCTAACAGTTGTCATGCCAAGGATTCATCCTATAGTTGAGGTTTGAAACAGGGAACTCCTATAAGTTATCATGCATAGGTTTCAACCTAAAGTTCTAATCATCACTTCCTTATCAAAGGAAATGAGATTCCTAAGGGATCATGTCAATGATAAACAGAAACAGATAAAGCATTAGCTTAAACAGTAAACAGTAAACGATTGTAAAATGCATGCAATGCAAGTGAGGGAGGAAATGTGTGTGGGGCATCAGCCTCCACAAGCTCATCTCAACCTCAAGCCAGATATGAATAACTGCAATCATAAAGGAAAAAAAATGCCATCAAGCAAATCACAAACCACACAGGCAAGGGAGCAGAGCTCTACCGAATACCAGCAAGCAAAGCCACACAGTAAAAATACAAGCAGAGGGAGCAACTCAACCTCTAGTGCAATCATGCTCCTAGCCTAACACAATCTAAACATGAACTTATTCTAATGCATCAAGCAAATCAAACAAGTCACATTAATACAATTGCACAGAAAGAAAACAGACAGTCAAGAAAGCAAATCAACAGCTTCTACAGTCTTCACAGCAAAGCAATCCTCTGACAGCAGTTCAGTCCTCAGTCTGTAACTGCTCTTCAAGTCTATCCTCCTCAATAGCAAGTATCAACTTGCTTCTTCAAGCTTTCAATGCATCAAACACAAGTATCAACTTGTTCTCCAACTTCAAGCCTTAGCTCTTTCTTCAATCTCAAATTGCTCTTCTTCACAAGTGTCAACTTGTTCTTCTTGATCTTCAAGCTTCAGCTCTTCAGGCAGTCTTCAAACACAGGGAAGTGGCAACCTCTAGCATCTTCAATATTCTATCAATCTTCAACCTTCCAGGAAGTCCATCCTCTAGCAAGGGGAGAAAGATTCATCTAACAAGAGCAAGGTGTGGATAGTGGTGAGCAAAGTGAAGACCAAAGGTCACCTCTAAGCACTCCACCATCAAGGAAAGGCACCCTCAAAGGTTCTACCAATTTGTGAGGGGCCACTCATCCTAACAAAGGAGGTATGAGGCCTTCATAATGGGACCTTACATCATAGGGAGGGATGGAAGTGATTAACACCTTCCATGTTTCATGAAGAAAGAAAATCTATTCTACAGGATCTCCCTAAAACCCTAATCCTTAACCCTAAACAAACTACACCAAAGGAAGAGCAAACTTCAAGTCCAAGCTCCACCATACATTATACAGCAGCCCACACATTCCTTCATCATCATCCAAGAGCAAGAGAAGAAAATCCCTAATCTATGGGAACTAAAGAAGTCATTCTAGTTGAGTTAGCAAGTTAGGATCACCTAAAACCTAGTACTAAAGTTAATCCTAACTAAAATACTAAAACCAATTGTCAAATCCTACAAAAATAGCTATGGGGACCTAAGTCAATCATGACTCTATCATGTTAATTCCAGAGGTTAAATCATCCAATAAGTCCTAGAATTAAATCCTAAACTATGAGGTACTAAGGTTAAACCCTAAAACTAGAGCACCTAAAGTTTCAATCTAAAAACAGCCCTAAACTTCTTCAAAAAAATGTGAGAAAATTACTAGGGGAGCATGCATGTCTAAGCTAACTACACACGAAAAATCAGCTCAAAACTCATCATCAAATGATCACACAAAAATTCACAAGACAAGGTATCAACCATAATGAAATTAATATCAATTAAAATACAAATATGCAATTAAAAATAAAAAATTCATGAATCCCTAATCTTTCAATTTCCTAAAATTCTAGACTCATTCATGAGTCAGGGGAAAAAAAATTGGATCAATTTGAGTTATTTTCCTATTTATTATGAATTTGTTTCTAAACTATATGAAATGAGGAAAATAAAAGAAAAAAGAAAGAAAATAATAAAACTAGCGTATCAAATAGCAATTAACATCAGTTCATTTTCTAGACTGGGCCAATTGAGGGGTGTGAATATCAAACTGTGCACTAAGCCCAAACCATTCCAATTAATGAAACGGTGCGTTTCATTCAAAGTATCTCTTCAGAGCTTGAAATCAAATCGTGGCCTTTCATTCCTTGCCCAAGTCAATGGTCAAACGCTCATCTGATGGTTCCCATGCATCGTCCCCAATTTGAACTCAGATGGAGGGAGTTTTCCAGACGGTGGCCTGAGTTGCAGCTCCACCGTCTTCTCCGGTGAAGTGGTCATCACAGGTCAACAAAAATGACAAAACAAATCATCATCTTACTCAATTTTTCATCCTGAACACGAATCCATCATCCAAATTCACTAATTCCTTCTCTAACTCAAAACACAATAGGATTTTCAGAAATACACCAAATCTTGATCATCACAATTCTCAAAGATAATGATCCTAATGTAATCTACACTTCTCACTGATCAATCTCCACTATTCAATCATGAATATATCACTAAGAATCTTGAGAAATCAGGCTCAACAGAAAGTGGTCCATAACCTAGAGTGTCTCTATCCATCAAATTCATGTACCAAAATCCATCTATGTCATGCTAAGAACCTAACCACATGCAAGTTTCTAGCTATCTCTCCATAAATTAAGCACAAATTTGATTTGTACAAACCTGGTTTCAGATGAAGAACAGGTGCAATTCTTGCTCGATTCCTCCTCCACAATGATCCAGATTCACTCCAAATCTTCCTCTGAAGCTAATGCACACCTCAATTTGCTCTGATTCTTCCTCAATCCAAGAACACGATCTTGAGTTGCAGCTCTGCAAAATCTAATGCTCTCTCTACTACCAGCTTCAAATGCTTCCAAAAAACTGGTTGAATACACTCCCAACCTTATATAGAACTCATTAGAATCATCTAGAAAGTTTTGTAACCACCCAAATGAGATTTTGCAATTTCAATTTCTCTCCAAAATGTCATCCATACCAGTCACGATTCTGGCTCTTTTTGGGCATGAAAATGCTTGGAAAACTCATCTCATGAGATATTGAATAGGTTGGTTATGCTCACTTCCTTGTTTGCAATCCAATGGTTCATGTTGGTTATGTTGCTTCATTATGAAGAAATGAAATGAAATGGCATGAATTTGACCTCAAACAAAAATTCTAATATTGCCAAAGTTTCTAAAATGATTTTCCCAATCAAAATGACCTATAACTTTGCCTTGTTTGGACACAAAATGCCTTATTTCAATTTTTGGTCATTAAATGCCTTTAATTCTTTTTTCAAAATTTTCTCAAACCACATCCTTCCTTGAGCCATTTCAATGTCTCCTTTATACATGGTCAAGGTTTAAACCCCATTTTGAGCAACTTCCAAGTTGAACAAAATTTCATTTGAGGTGTCTAAGTTGGTGAAAATGACCTATAATCATAAATGACCCATAATCACAACTTCCCAAAATACCCTTGACTTGTCAAAGCCATAACTTGAGTTCTACAAATCCTATAAAGGACCTCTAGTACTCTATGGAAAGATAAGAGGATAAGGAACAACATTCATGTTAACCACAAGTTCATAGGAATCATCCTTCTTGGGCAAAAGTTTCATGCAAGTTGGGTAACTTTCAAGCTCCAAATTCACATACCTCAGATGACTTGTAACTTGTCAAAGCCATAACTTGAGTTCTACAAATCCTATCAAGGACTTCTAGCACTAAAATTAAATCTAAGACCATGCTCTACAACAATAATGTTGGAGGCATGATGAGATGACAATCACATCTTGAGCTAAATTGCCTTGAAGATAGGGGTTAAACTAGGGGATTTTACACTGTCAAGCCTTAGAAACCCTAGCTTGAAACTTCTCAAACTCTTCAATCATGATGAGTTAACCTTGAAATAATTCTTAGAACATCTCAATGTATCAATTCATGATCACATGGCTCTTGAATTAAGTCTCAACCTTCTTCAAATTATCAGTTGACCTAGGGTTGACCCAGTCAAACCCTAGCTGCACCACTCATGGCTGAGCCTTCTTAATCTTGCACAATGACCTGTCTAGGCCTCAAAGTGATCTTAAACACTTCTCATGAGCTCTCTCAAGACCTCAAGTATAACTTCATGGCTTCAGAATCATCTGATGACTTCCCACAACTCTCAAGTTAGGAGACACACCCTCTTGGCTTCAACCACTCTCTCTGAGGATCTTTTAACTTCTTTGACAAGGATATCAACCCTTGAACACCTGAATAAGCCTCCCTAGCTTGCCTCACAGTCTTGTATAGATCTTAATTGGTAATCATACCTATTGATCTCCTACATACATGTCAATGAAATGCAAATGATAATGCTAATGTGAATGAAATGAAACACAAGCTAGGTAAAGAAAGGTTGGGCAAATTTTGGGGTGCAACACTCATATGTCAGTTATCTTTTCAAGATTTCTTTGCACCAATTTCTTGTTAGAACACTTTCTATATGACATCCATGGTTTGCTCAAGTTGTTTTTCAGCCCTAATCCCCACTGTTTCAACTTATGTTCATCAATATGCATTTTGAACATCATACTTGCAGTTACTATCATGTTTTGATTTACATGCCTCGTCTTGGAAAATTAATGGTACTACCTTAATCCTTGTTAAATTCCACTCAATATAGACTCAAAGTTTGTTAAAATTGATGAAGTTTTGGCCAAGTTGTGAATCAAAATGCATTTTTGTCCATCCTTGTTCTTGCTGCCTTAGTTTGCCCAGATTTTCCATGTAAACTTGCCATATATATTTATGGGGGTGGCTATATCAACGGATGTATAGCCACCCCAGTGGTAGAAGCATGCGCGCATATCTCTCCTTTCACCAGCCAAACCTGGGTTCGACCCGTGTGGAGGTCAAATCCTTTTTGTTCCGTTGTTTTTTATGATTCACCATGTTTTTCACCTTGGTAGCACGCGCCATGTGTCCAAGTGGCTAAATCCTAAGTTTGTGAGCATAGGGGCCTGGGTTCAACTCCCAGCGTGGGCCCTTTCCTTTCATTTTATTTTTTGCTTGTTATTATTTGTTTGATTTATTGTCATAATTCATCAAATCTTCAAAAAATCACAACTCTCTCATTTTTTACCCTTTTTGATCCATTCTTTTTGCATTGTGTTTGTTATAATGTATATTTTTATATGATTTGGGAATATTACTTGTTGTCATAAATTGTGATGATTTTTGCCCATATGGAAATTTGTTCCCTTATTGTGATCGTGATCCTACTTGCAGTTGAATTCCTTTGAGCGTGCTTGAATTTCTTGTGAGATGTTTATTCCCCTTGTTAGTTAACATGCTAGGATACTCCCCTTTAGTTGTCACCATAATCTTGTCTTATTTTCCTCCTAAATTATGAGGCTTAAACTAATTTACCTATGTTCAATTATCATCTATGCATTTTGGTGTTACACTTGCTTTTACTTTGAACCTATGACATGCCTACCTTCAAATTGTGGTTTGTGTGGTTTCTACCTTCATCATGTCTCAATCTTTGTTAAGAAATACCCTCAACCTTTGTTAAAATATTCTCCAAGCTTTTTTAAGATGATTGATTATTGGTTGTAACCATTGGTATCATTTGAAGTATCTACTTATTGTAATATGCATGCTTACTTGTCTTAATCTTATTTCATCTTGCTCAATTGTTTATTGCTTTGTTAAGCACTTCTTCCCCCAAGTGATGAAACTTTTTAGTTCTCATCCAAGTTGTCTCTCTCTGTCTCCTTCCAAAGGAAAAGTCTCTCCCTTGACCCTTGTGTCATTGGATAGCTCATTTACCCCTCTCTGGACTTTGTGAAGTCATCCTAACCTTAGCTTATTTATGTTAGAACATTTAAGCCTTAGACTTTGCTTTAAGTCTAGAAAACCTACCTACACTAGGAGTGTTTCTTCAAACTAGAACTCTAGGATAGAGTTTTTAAAATCTATGTAAGAATCATAGTAATGATTACTTACTCCCCTTTCTTGAATGTACAATGTAGATCTAGAGAGTTTGGATAAACTCTATACAAACATTTTTATGTTTGTTCCCCTTTGAACCTTGATCATAATCAAGTGTTCTTCAACCCTAGTGAGGTGAACTATGATTGCTCTGATTCTATCCTAGTTAGGATACGTAGGCAGAGGACGCGATGTCTTTGCGAGCAAGCTTAGAAACTATCTTTAGGTCTTAACCTACACCCTCTTTACCCAATCCCAAACCTTAGCAAACATTTACAAACTTAGCATGCAAACAAACAAAAGGTTCTTGTAGAGTACTACAGATGTCTAGGATGTGAAATACCTACCCTATGCATAACCAACCCCCGATCCCCGAATCTCAGCGTTGTTGTTACATCATGAAAAGGGTTTTTCTTTCTTTAGACCTTTCCTTTGGATAAATTAAAGTCCGGTTGTGAGTTTAAGAATTAAGATTCAAGTTAATTCAATAGCTTGGTATCATGATTCTCACCGCAACAGAAATGGCGACTTCACTGGGGATATGGTGACTTGAGGGTTTAGCCTATTTTGTTTAATTGCATGCTATATTTGTAAATATTTGCTTAACATGTATATTTTTCAATATATTTGTTTGATTGTTGGGTATTGGGTGCTTTGAATGGTGAGACGGTCCTATACCCGGACTTGAGTGAAATTATGATAGGATGGTGGTATATTCAAGAAGGCTTATAGGGAGTTGATTCCCGACCAAGCTAACTTGAGAAACCACCGCTCAGTGTAGGCCCTCTTGAAAGTTTTAGTATTGTTGATCGAGTATTCGTGAAAACAATGCTACTTTCAAAGAAGGAGCCCGTGACACTGTGGAATTTTAGAATACACTTTACCCCACTTTGGCCTTATTAGGACGTAGTGCGATGGCTATAAGGAAGTATTTCCGAAATAGTTGATACGCGATACTACACTCAGACGAGATTCTCTTGAGAATATTTTCGATTACCAAGTGATTTGGGAAGTTGATAATATCTGAAAGATGGGTTGATGACTCTGGGAACTTTGTAGAACCCGTTCGGCAGGTACAATCAATCCATAGTACAAATCTTTGGGGATGGGTAGACCCTTGGACTCATGCTTGTCCTTAAACCTAAGCTTGTGTTGTGTGCATATGCATTTGCTTGCATTTGTGCATCTTGCATTCATATCATCATATCATCATCATATGGTTTCATGGAACTCAGACTTTGTTGTTTGTAAACATCAGAGGTCATCATGAATAGTGAAAGAAAGAAAACTTTGAAGTACACTTACAAGGGTTTTAACCTAGATGACTTGAAAAGGTTGAGCACATTAGTGATAGATCCAGAGGGATTTCAAAGCCGGTATGGGAAGTTGTTGCTACTCTTGAAGATAAAGATGGATAGTGGACTTCTTTCTACTCTTCTCCAGTTTTATGATCCGCTCTACCACTGTTTCACATTCCCTGATTATCAGCTAGTGCCCATACTAGAAGAATATTCTCAGTTGGTTGGATTGCCCATTCTTGAAGATTCTCCTTTTCCAATTATGGAGAAGGACCCTAAAGAGCAAGATATCGCCAAAGCTACATGTTTGGGAGTGGTTGATATTAAAAAGAATCTGATTACAAAAGGAGGAGTTTTTGGTTTAAAAACAGAATTCTTGGTTGAGAAAGCTCAGTATTATGCAGATCATTTAAGCATGGATGCATTCGAGGCTATCCTTGCCTTACTCATCTATGGTATCTTCTTGTTCCCGAGCTTTGAGAATTTTGTGGACCTCAATGCCATTAAAATTTTCTTGAAGAAGAATCCTGTTCCTACCTTGTTAGCAGACACATACCATTCTGTTCATTTGAGGAACTTTCATAATGGAGGAATGATCACTTGTTGCGCTCCTTTGCTATATATATGGTTCACTTCACACTTGCCCAAAGCCAACGCCTTTTGGGATCCAAAGAAAGGATGGTGGTCGCAAAAGATCATGGCTCTTACCCACTCCGATATTGATTGGTATAGTCGTGACTATGATGGGACAATGATCATTGATAATTGTGGGGATTTTAGCAATATACCTCTTCTCATTGCTAATGGAGGAGTCAGTTATAATCCAATACTCGCTCGCCGACAATTGGGATACCCGTTAAAAGACAAACCCAATAATGTTCAAGTGGAAAACATTTTCTTCAAAGAAGAGGAAGATAGTCAAGGATTAAAAGGGAAGATTCTAGAAGCTTGGAAGCATACACACAAGAAAGGGAAGAAGGATCTTGGAAGACTCAACTGTGTCTCTTTGGAACCTTACCTCCAATGGGTTCGAAAGAGAGCCATCACACTAAGGATGCCTTATTCTAAGCAAAAGCCTATGGCCTTGAAGGAAGAACGCTCGTTGGTCTTCATGTTTGAAGAAGAAAAGTTGAAGATTGCTTTGGTCAAAGCACAACAAACTGAAGAAGCTTGGAAGCACAAGTATCAAATAGTCGTCGAAGAAAATGCGGAGCTCCAGAAACAACTCCAGTTGAAAGACGGAGAAATCCTCTCTTGTAAGAAGAGGAAAGCACTAGAAGAACCTTATGAGCCTCAGTCTAATCCGTGGAAGATAATTGTGGACAGACTCATATTTGAGAAGACTCAAATGGAAAGAAAGATCGAGAAGCTCAATTTAAGGCTGCTTGGGGAACCTTGATAGGATTCATTTGGCTGTTGTTTATGTTTAAAACTCTTGTAAGGGGAAACAATATTTTCTAATCCATTTTATTAATCAATGAAATGGCGACTTCTGATGTTCGTAAATTTCTGAGTTCCATGACACCATTTGCATTTGTATTTGCACTTCTTCTAACCATTCAAGGAAATTCATTTTTTCCTTTTTAGAGACAACAACAAGGTAAGAAGAGACATGCTTCCGATTCCAGATCTGAGATTGGACCGTCTAAGGATGTTAACTAGACTTGTCCGAAATCCCGCTGCTTTCATAGTCAAATATGGGGACCTATTACCGTTGATAAGTGCTCCGATCAACGAGCCCATGTTGCAAGCCTTGGTTGAGTTCTACTCTACAACCTACCACTGCTTCATATTTCCAGACTTTCAGCTACTCTCACCCATCAAAGAGTATACTGATTATTTGAAGATCCCATGGACTTTTATGCTTCCTTATGGAAAACCAAAGAAGAGGGACTTGGCTAAAGCCTTACATATCAAGCTGGAGGACTTACCACCGATGAGGGCGAAAGGAGGGTGGTACAGAATGGACGCCAGACCTCTAATGGAGATGGCTGAATATCATTATGAAAGTAGAAACCTGGGCATTTTTGAAGCGATTATGGCGTTTCTGATATATGGGTTGTATCTTTTTCCAAGCAGTTACGACTTCATCAGCGAAGAGGCGATCCGCCTCTTCATCATCAAAAATCCGGTCAACACGATACTGGCTGATACTTATGTAGTCATTCACTGTTTCATTTTGTATGATCGCGGCAATTCTCATGCTGTCTTGCACTACTCGACTGATGGTTTACTTCTCATCTGCCAAGGACTCATATCCTTTTTTAGGCTTCCTACCAAAAGCGCATGGGTATGACACCAGGCTCGGTGACCAAGTTATGATTCCTAGTTACAGAGATTTCCCCAATGTGCCTCTCATTGGGCCAGAAGGAGTTATCACTTATAATCCTGTCCTCGCCCGACGTCAATATGGGTATCCTACCAGACCAGAGCCCGAACCAGAATTATTGAGGCCTTGCTTCTGCGAAACTGGTCGCAACCGAGAACTAGAAGCTAATGCTCAATACGCTCAAAGAGAACCACACCACTTGGGCCTAACTCCGATGGAGAATGCAAGTTGTTTAACTACCAGGGAATACCTGCTGTGGTCAAAAGAAATTTCCTTGACCATGTTCTACACTCATGATTATGAGATAACCATGGAGCCTGAGGTCCCCACAACTAGGGAAGAGCTAAAATACGATTTGATCAAAGCGCAAAGAGAGAACGAAGACCTGTGGGAGATTATCTGCCAGGACCAAGTTCATGTCAGAGTCCAAGAAGGAGAAGGATCGTCTTGTTAGATTGATCTTTGTTTCACCATTTCCCTGCTTTCCCTAAAAGGATTGAAATCCTATTGCTGCATTTACTTTCATTTTCTTGTAAGAAAGGTCTTGCTTTTTAGCAAGGACCACCCTATTGTAATGAATTTCCAGCTATCAAATGAAAAACGCTTTTTAAGCATGTCGTTACATGTTGTTCTAACTTTTTTTTTGTAAACAAAAAAAATTGTGTTTCCTTGAATGGTTTATGCATCCGCATTTGCATTTGCATTCACATGTCATCCTGCATCGGTCTTGCATCTGGGTTCCGCAACTCATCCTTTGTTCTTGTTCAGAGAGAGAAAAGAGAGAAGGAGTCACGCTGAGTACTGACAGATACAATACACGGTCCCAAGCTCAAAAGAAGATGGCAGATAACGACCAGAGGTTTGATCAAATGGATAACGACATCGAAGGGATCAAAAGGGACATCAGCCAAATCATGGAAGTCCTCAACATAATCAAAGCAAAGATGGACACACAACCTACAATAATCTCCGAAGTTGCCACAACAGCGGCCAATGTCACAGTAGCTCCTGTTACTTCAGCAGATTTTCCCTACGGCATGTCCCGGGATTTTGTGCCACCATTCAACAATATGCAGTCTTCGAGTCTCAATCCCCTGTTCGACTCAACAATCAGAAATCCTATTTTCACCCAGGCGGGGGACCTACCACAGTGCGACCAGTTTTCGCCAATCAACAGCAAATCTTTGATATACCCGACAGTTCTGAAGCCGAGGACGAAAAACAAGAAAAATTAAGAGTGGAGATGGACATCATGGCCAAAAGGATGAGGGCCATTGAGGGAAGCCATGTCTTTGGATCTGACGCTAAGGACCTATGTCTAGTGTCTGGATTAGTGTTTCCTTAGAAATTTAAAATGCCGGTCTTCGACAAATATGAGGGGACCACTTGTCCTAAAGTACAACTAATCATGTACTGTAGGCGGATGGCTCCGCATATTGAAAATGACAAGTTGTTAGTACACTGTTTCCAAGATAGTCTTAAAGGAGCTTCGGCTATGTGGTATCTCAGTTTAGATCAAGCGAAGATCCACAGTTTCCAAGACCTTTTAGATGCTTTTATTCAACAGTACAAGTACAACATGGACCTAGCTCCCGACCGTCGTCAGCTTCTCAGCATGACGCAGAAAAGTACTGAAACCTTTAAGGAGTATGCGCAAAGATGGCGCGGAACTGCAGCACAAGTAGAGCCTCCCCTTACTGAAAAGGAGTTGGCAGATTGGTTTATGGATACAGTTCGACCAAAATTCTATGAACGATTGATCAGCAGTGTTACAACAAATTTCTCTGATATTGTGGCAGTGGGGGTCAAGGTGGAAGCATGTTTAAAGAGTGGAAAAGTGACCACTCTAAATATTACTTCAAGCGCCAGCACGACGAAGAAGCCAGTCAGCAATTTCCACAAAAAGAAAGAGGGAGAGGTAAGTGTGATCACGTATGGGAAGAAAGCAAAAAACTCCAGAAGCCATCGCCAACAGTACCAACCATCATATGTGGTAGCGGTGACCCCGGTTTTTCAACCTTCATCACAGCATGGTCCCCAGCCTGGGGCATCCAGCAATCAGCACCAGTATCAACCTGGAAACCAACATCAATATCACTCTAATAATCAACAACAATACCAGCAGCCGCAAGGTCAACAACCTCAGAATAGGGCTCCGAGGGAAAATTATCAAGCAAATAGGCCAAAAATACAGCCTATTCCAATGAGCTATACCGACTTGTTTCCCATGTTAATAGAAAGAGGGCTGGTTAAAACAAGAAAATTAGGTGCTCCACCTAATCCACTCCCGTTCTATTACAATGCAAATGCTCGCTGCCTGTTTCACGAAAATGCTCCAGGCCACAATCTCGAAGGTTGTTTCTCCCTTCAGCATCTAGTTCGCGAACTAATTGAAAAAAGAATTCTTTCCTTCGAAGATAATCATCCCAACGTAAAGAGCAACCCTCTGCCAAATCATGGTGGAGTCAACGCCATTACTGAAGAAGGGGAGGGATCAGAAGACAAGAAAGTTACCACTGTTGGTGAGATCAAAGTGCCATTAGCACACCTACACAAACGCCTTGCTCAGGCGTGGTCACTCAAGACATCTCACGAAGATTACAAAAAATGCATGCTGAATCCCGAAGGTTGTGACGCTATCAAAAAAGACATTAGGGCAATGATTGAACAGGGAATGATAGAAATCTCTCACCGGAAAAAGGAAGAAGATGTGGCAGTCATCGAACCTGTGTTTAACATACCAGGAGAGCCCAACAAAAGAGCTGTATTTAGAGATGATAACAACAACAAAAACTACAAGAACATCCGGCCAGTATTCTGCGACGATGCACCCCTGAAATTCGGGAGGGGACAGACCAGGTTTGAGCCGAGGGGAGGGTCCAAGCCTCACCCAAGAGCCGTAACACCAAAACAAGACTATTCATGGTGCGAGGAGATTTTCAAAGAAAAGAAACCAGTAAATGTGGCCAACATTGCCGGTGGAAGCAAAATGACCCAGAGTGGTCGCATCTACCAATCTCGAACATATAATGTGACTCCTCCACCAGCAATTTCTGTTCAAAAAGCTCCTGTTCTCTAGAAGCCCGTTCCAGAGGCATTCGCCACCAAAGAACCTTTAGTTAAAGAAAAAGAAAGCCTCAAGAACGACGAAGAAGAATTCTTGAGAATCATTCGACGAAGTAATTACAGGGTTGTGGACCAACTAAATCAAACACCCTCTAAGATCTTGGTCATGGCTTTGCTTTTAAGCTCTCCGGCACACCGCCATGCGTTACTCAAAATCCTGACACAAGCCCACGTTACTAAAGATATTATAGTGGGGCAGTTTGACTCCATTGTAGCAAATATCACTGCTTGCAACACCTTGAGCTTTGACGATAACGATCTAACAACTGAGAAGCGTAAGCACAATCACGCTCTACATGTATCGGTCAAATGTGAAGAGGATACAATGTCCCGAGTTCTTATTGAAACAGGATCAACACTCAACGTAATGCCTAAAAGGACATTGGCCAAGTTGGCATATCAGGGTGCCACCATGAGACCAACCTCTCTCATAGTCAAGGCATTTGATGGATCCAGGAGATCCGTGATAGGAGAAGTTGATCTTCCCATCCTAATTGGACCACAAATATTCGAAGTCACCTTCCAGGTGATGGCCATTAATCCGGTCTACAGTTTTCTACTGGGAAGACCATGGATTCACACAGCTGGCGCTGTCACTTCTACTCTCCACCAAAAAATGAAGTTTGTTGTGGATGACTAGTTGGTCATTTTCCATGGAGAAGAAGACTTAATGGTGAGCAAATTGTCATCATTCCGGTATATTGAGGCTGATGAAGATTCCCTCGAGACGGCCTTCCAAGCGTTAGAAATAGCTCACGCTGTTTTAGTTGATGAATCAGACATAACACGGTGGCCATCATTTACCTCTGCTCAAAGTATTAAAGCGGCACTGAAAGCTGGAGTCCCCTTGGGATGGGGAGAGGTCATCGAAGTCAATGCTCGAGCCAAAAATGACCGACAAGGGTTGGGTTACAAACCAACTCTAGAAGGCGAGCCAGAAGAAAGCACCATGAAGAAGAAGTATTTGAATGAGATATTCACCAGTGGCGGCGTACAAGTCAATGCCATTATTGCTGAAGATGAATATGGTAATCTGGATCATCTAATAACTAGGGGAGGAGCAGCTCTGTGCAACTGGGAGGCTGTGGAAGTTCCCATCTTTTTACCTTTGAAGTAATTCACTCTGCTTGTTAGCTTTGTGTTTTTCTTTAAAAGTTCCTGGTCTTGCCCAAGGCTTGCGAATTATTTTGTATTGGGCCACTTTGCAAATTTGAAAATCATTAATGGAAAAGTGTTTTTGTTAAAACTCTTGCTTATTGCTTTGCACATCATTTTCACTCTTTTTGTTAAAAGAAAAAATGGCAATCTTTTTGAAAAAATAAAAACAATCCTTCATCTGCATGTCTGTGTGTGTGCCTAATTGTTCCAAAATAAAACATGCAGAATACCTCCATCCACCACAGAATCCTATGATCCTTCCGCTCCTTCTACTAGCGGTTCATCTGTCTTTCAAGCTGAAGAAGAGAATGATGAAGAGTTAGAAGTCCCAGAAGAGTTGAAGAGAATGGCTGAATACGAAGATGTTTATCTCCAGCCCCACAAGGAGCAGACTGAAGTCATCAATTTGGGGACAGAAGAAGACAAAAAAGAAATCAAGATTGGGGCATTGTCATGCACAAGCTCCCTCTGAAGCCAGAGTGTCCTTCGGTCAAGCAAAAGCTTTGCAGGTCCAGACCGGACATGGCTCTTAAAATCTGAGATGAGGTCAAAAAGCAAATTGATGCCGGCTTTTTAGCAGTATCCAAGTACCCAGAATGGGTGGCAAACATTGTACCAGTCTCGAAGAAGGATGGCAAGGTCAGGATGTGCGTCGATCACAGGGACTTAAACAAAGCAAGTCCAAAGGATGATTTCCCTCTACCACACATTGACACTTTGGTGGATAACACGGCAAGCTTCACAGCATTCTCATTTATGGACGGATTTTCTGGTTATAATCAGATAAAAATGGATCCAGATGACATGGAGAAAACAACCTTCATCACACCCTGGGGCACCTATTGTTATAAGGTCATGCCTTTTGGTTTGAAGAACACAGGGGCAACATATCAGAGAGCTATGGTCACACTCTTTCATGATATGATGCATAAAGAAATCGAAGTATACATGGATGATATGATCGCAAAATCCCAAAGTGAAGAAGGCCACTTGGATCATCTGCTGAAGCTATTCGAGAGACTCCGGAAGTATCAACTAAGGTTAAATCCAGCAAAATGCACCTTCGGAGTTTGCTCAGGCAAGTTACTTGGTTTCATTGTTAGTCAACGAGGAATCAAAATAGATGCCGACAAAGTTAAGGCAATTCAGGAGATGCCTGCTCCCAAAACTGAGAAGCAAGTCAGAGGCTTCCTCGGACGTCTGAATTACATCTCCAGATTCATCTCCAATCTGACTCCTACTTGCACGCCGATCTTCAAGTTGTTACGAAAAGATCAAACAGTGGCATGGAATAAAAACTGCCAGGCCGCATTTGAGAAGATCAAGCAGTACTTACAAGAACCTCCGGTGCTGATTCCTCCTATACCCGGAAGACCTTTGTTCATGTATATGACAGTACTAGAAGATTCAATGGGCTGCGTCTTAGGCCAAACTGATGAGTCAGGAAAGAAAGAACACGCAATCTATTATCTAAGCAAGAAATTCACTGATTACGAGAGTCGTTACTCTCCCTTGGAAAAAGCCTGTTGTGCGTTAGCATGGGCCGCCAAGCGTCTGAGGCAGTACATGATTTGTCACACCACAATGCTGATTTCTAAGATGGACCCCATCAAGTACATCTTTGAAAAGCCAGCTCAAACAGGAAGATTAGCCCGATGGCATATGCTCTTATCAGAGTACGATATCCAATATGTTGCTCAAAAATCTATCAAAGGAAGTGTCTTGTCAGAATACCTCGCAGAGCATCCCATGGAGGATTATCAACCACTCAAGTTTGATTTTCCTGATGAAAATATGATGTATATTCAGCACACAAAACTCGAGCCTGGTCCTGAAGAAGGTCCCGAGCCTGGATCCCGTTGGGAAATGATGTTTGATGGAGCGTCGAACAAGAATGGGCATGGTGTCAGAGCTATTCTGAAAAATCCAACTGGAGGGTACACTGCCGTCACAACACGACTTTGTTTCTCATGTACAAACAACATAGCCGAGTATGAAGCCTGCATCTTAGGGTTGGAAGCTGCCATCGATCTCCGCATCAAAATCTTGGAAGTAATTGGTGATTCTGCTTTAGTGATCTACCAACTCAAAGGAGAATGGGAAACCAGGGATGAAAAGTTGATTCCTTACAAATCTCATATCTTGGAGATGGCTGAATATTTTGATGAAATCACCTTCAAGCATGTACCAAGAGCAGAAAATCACATTGTCGATGCACTAGCCATGATGGCATCAATGTGGAAGGTCCAGTTTGTCAACGAGACACCTCTGATCCGCATCAAAAGAAGGACGGTACCCGCATACGTCATGACCATAGATGAAGAATCTGATGAGAAGCCGTGGTTTCACGATATCAAGAATTTTCTACAAAATCAAGAATATCCAGCTGACGCATCCAGAATTGACAGAAGAGCAATACGAAGATTGTCATCTAAGTTCTTCATCAGCAATGATACCTTGTACAAAAGAAATCATGACATGGTTTTACTTCGATGTGTCGATGAAAACGAGGCGAACCTCATAATGACTGAAGTACACGAAGGAACCTTCGACACCCATACCAACGGTCACGCCATGGCTAAGAAAATCTTAAGAGCAGGCTACTTCTGGTTAACTTTGGAGACGGACTGCATACTCTTCGCTCGAAAGTGTCATAAATGTCAAGTCTATGCTGATAAAGTGCATGTCCCTCCACATCCGCTCAATGTGATGACATCACCATGGCCTTTTGCAATGTGGGGCATAGATATGATCGGAGCAATAGAGCCAAAAGCTTCCAACGGTCATCGCTTCATCCTTGTCGCAATTGATTACTTTACCAAATGGGTGGAAGCAGCGTCGTATGCGAACGTAACAAAGCAAGTAGTTGCTCGCTTCATCAAAAAGGAGATTATCTGTCAATATGGTATCCCTAACCAGATCATCACTGACAATGGGTCGAATCTGAACAACAAAACGATGAAGGAACTTTGTGACGATTTCAAGATCAAACATCATAATTCGTCTCCTTACATACCCAAGATGAATGGTGCAGTTGAAGCTGCAAACAAAAACATCAAAAAGATAATACAAAAGATGGTCGTAACTTACAAGGATTGGCACGAGATGTTACCATTTCCTCTTCATGGATACCGAACATCAGTGCGCACTTCGACCGGGGAAACGCCCTTTTCCTTAGTGTATGGGATGGACGTCGTGCTACCCATCGAGGTCAGAATACCTTCGCTAAAAATCTTGACGGAAGCAAAGCTTGATGAAGACGAATGAATAAAAGAAAGATTCGACTCGTTAAACCTCATTGATGAGAAAAGAATGACGGCCATGTGCCACAGTCAAATCTATCAAAAAAGGATGATCAGAGCGTTCAACAAAAAGGTTCGTCCTAAAGAGTATAGGGAAGGAGAGCTTGTGCTTAGAAAAATCCTACCAACTCAAAAGGATATATGCGGCAAGTGGATGCCCAACTACGATGGCCCTTTCATTGTGAAAACTGTCTTCTCTGGAGGATCTTTAATTCTTGAAACTATGGATGGCGAACAACTCAAGTATCCCATCAACTCAGACGCAGTGAGAAAATAATACACCTGAAGCAAAATACCTAGAAAGGATATTTCAGTGCTTCATCAAGGTGAAAGCCCAATGTTTGAAAGTTGGTGAACGCCGGGATAGAGTCTTGTGCAAGATATCAGAAGAAAGATCAACGCCTGTCATTCTCATCAGAAGCAGCGAAGCGAGTGAACTGACAGTTAGAGGGACCAGATTATTATGGGATTCCGTAACCTTTTCTATTTGCCATATTTCAAATATATAAAGTTCCCAAGGCTTTTCCCTTTGTAAAGTTCTTGTCTATCACTAAGATCAGACTTTTGGCCAAATCATTGTTATGATCCTCTGTTTTTTGTTATGCAATTTCACTTATTTGTTAATAAGAATTTTCACGAAAGCAAAGTGTTTTAAAAAATTTAAATTTTTGTTTTAAAAAAAAGGGAAACACGATTTGACAAAATGATTGAAAGTTCTAGAGGTAATCTGATGATATTACACAGTTCTCAAAGTTGTGGAGGTTTGTTGTTACCTTTGGCCAAGCTAGATGTGTCCGACAGCAATTCCGGCTCTTAAGCCAAGATTTCTTCTCTACAGAATTACGAGGATATTATTGGAAAAGATTGTTATCTATGCCGAAGAAGAAATTGTCGCCTGACTTGAGGCGTTTTGAAACTCAGCGTGACGAGTTATCTCCTTGTTTTGCTTTCCTGCGAGTCGGATTGCATTTTACATACATCATCATGCCAGCATACGCATATTGTTTGCATTTCTGGTTTTAATTTTTGCTTGTTTGGCTGTCGCCTTTGAGATCCTTCGGTTGTTACCATTATCTTTGATCTGTTGTAACAAGTTTGCTTCAAGGTTGACATCCTGGGGTTTCCTTATCTTCTCTGGGAAGCTAGCGGTGACTAGCAATTTCCAATTTACACAAATGGTGGGGGGGTTTGTTACCAATATTCGTTTTTGATTTGGTCATCACCAACAATCTTTGAAAGACTAGTAGTCACTAGCACGTATTCGGGACTAATTGTGTTTGGTACCGTGATTTGGTCGTCACCAACCATTTTCCAAACCCAGTTGTTACTGATTCTGTTATAAAGAAAACCAATTGTTATTGGAGTCCCTTTGATTCGGTTTTCACCAATTTGGCTAAAAATATAGTGGTTACTAGTATTGCCTTCAAAAAACCAATGGTCATTGATATTGGAGTTGGTCGTCACCAAAATTCCCTAAAAGTCCAATGATTAGTGGCATCGCCTTCAAATCCAATCGTTATTGGTACCTGTTTGATTCGGTTATTACCAATCTCTATAAGTCTAGTGATCACTAGCCTTATTTGGAAAATCTAGTGGTTACTAGCATTATCCAGAACCAATCGTTATTGGTATACCTGAGTGGGTCATCACCAATCGGTCTAAGTCCAATGATTATTGGCATCGCTTAAAGCAGATTATTATCACCACATTGGTCTGGTCGTTACCAAACTCCTTGAAAATCCAATGGTCATTGGTCTCCTTGGATTCGGTCGTCACCAAATTTTCCAGTTAAGTCTAGTGGTTACTAGCATCATCCAGAACCAATTGTTATTGGTATATCCTGATTTAGTTATCACCAGTCCCCTATAAGTCCAGTGGTTACTGGCATTACTTGAAAGCTAATCGTCATTTGTGCCGAAAGTTGATTGTTACCAACTTCCCCCAGCCAGAGTCCTGTTGTTTTAACAACATTGTTTGGAACTCTCAATTGTAATTGGAACTTCGATTTGGTCGTCACCATATCCCCAGTAAGTATAATGGAAACTAGCACTGTTTGAGGTTGTTCGTGGTTCTGGTCGTCACCAGTCTCCCCATTTGAAGCTTTTGCTTTTCCAGTCGAGTCTCGGAGAACTAGTGGATATTGGTTTCCCCGGTGTGTCCAGTCTTGTTTTTAACCTTTCTTGAAGATCCCGCTTGAACTCTTCGGTATAGGAAATTTCTCATCTGGTTATCCCCAGTGAGGCTCATGTCTCCTTTCCCCGGTGAGGTTCGTGTCTCCATTCCGTCTTTTCCCCGGTGAAGATTTGCTTCCCCAGTGGACATATCCCCAGCGAAGTTTTCCCCGTTGGGTTTCTTCCCTAGTGTGGTTTGCTTTCCTTTTCTTTCGTTTCCCTAGTGAAGAATTGTCATCTTCCCCGGTGGACTTCCTCATCTGGTTATTCCCAGTGAGGCTCATATCTCTTTTCCCCAATGAAAATGTGTCTTCCCTGGTGGAATCTGTGTCCCCTGTATGAAAGATTTCCTTGAAAAAGCATCTTTAGTCACGTTTGAACTGTCTTGCTTACTTCACTTGGAATCTTTCTCCCAGTGTGTTGCGCCCCTCATGAGTAGTTACTCATTGTGTTGCCATTCTTTTTCATTTGCTCGTGTGTCTGCATCCGTCGTGCTTCAAGCATCATATAATGTCATTTAGATTCATGGCATATTAGCAGTCGTCCTTTTGCATACCATCGGATCTAAGGGACAAAATTTCTAGTTTGCTATATTTAAATACCTTTCACTGCGATGCTATGAGGGTTGTCATCTCTCATTACCATCTAGTGAAGATATTTAAATAGGGGCATCTGTTGCACCCCAAATTTTGACCCCTTAGATCCTCATCATCATTATAGGATCATATTCACTTGATTAACTAACCTTAACCCATTTTTAGTTTATCTTTGTTAAGATGCAGATGAATTAGGGCTCCGTACCGTCAAAATCGAGATTTCGGCGGTCTGATCAATCAATGTTTTGGATTGATTCAACTTCAAATAAGTCTCCACAAGATCAAATATAATAAATTGGATCAAGAATGAGTGCAATCTGAGGTGGTCACCCGGGGGTTGAGGGCAGTGCAATTTAAGGTACCCGATTAGGGTTTCCGAGGAGAAAAAGTCAACTGTAGTTTGACTTTTGGTTTAAAGAGTGTTCCAATTATGGGACCTTGGTCCATTAAGCTCCTATGGCTTAGTAAAGTCCATCCAAAGAGTTTCAAGTCCTCAGGATGTCCGGATCATCAACGGTCGACTCGGTAGGCTTCGATTGATCGAACGGTTGACCGAAAAGTCAACTCTTCAACAATAAGGAATTTGACTTCAAGATGTGAATAAAAAATGTTCCTTATGTCATATTACACCTCCCCATAAAATTTCATGACCATTGGATCAAGGGTTAAGAAGTAATTGTAAAAATCGGGAATTAGGGTTTCGAAAGGGGCAAGACCATAACTCCTCAACCACACATCCAAATGAAGTGGTTCAAAGCTCATTGGAAATCTCTTGAAAAATCCTACAAAATCCTCAAAGTGGTCCATTATCAAAAAATGCATAGAATTGGAGTTATAGCAAAATTCATTTTTGAGAGGGAAATAACTTAGAAAAATTCTAAGTTATTTAGCAATTTTAAGTGGTTTTTTCAGAAACTTTGAAGGGTTTTTCAACCTAGTTCCATCAAGAATTTGGAAATTCCCTAAACATGAAAGTTATAGAGCTACTTGAGGGCTTTCCAAATTGTGATAGAACTCCTCAATAGCATGTTTGAGCAGGAAGTTATGCACCATATAAGTTGGGTCTGTCACACTTGAAATCACTTTGTCAAGAATTCTCAAATTTGGATTTTCACAACTTAAGCTACTCTCAACCCTTGGATCTTGATCCAAACTGATAATGTGAGGCATGGATAGAGAGAAAACCATAAAAAAGGATGGTTTTGGTGAACATAGCAAGTTGTTGCAACTTGACAATATAATAATCAAATGTAAGAAGGAGAGAGAAACTTTTAAAGGCTAGGACTGTTGCAGCTGGCTTACTCTACCATCATAGATCATCTCAGTCATTTCATGTCCATATCCACTTGAGTTTTCTGATCTCCTTTGAACAATGGAGCTTATAGGAGAAGATCTTGCAAGATTTATTTGAAAATCTCATGAAAACTCCCTCCAAAAGTGGTAAATGACCAAGGCTGCCCTCATTCTTGTTTGGCTATAAATAGAGGCCTCTTCTATGAGTTCAAACACACCAGAGCAATCTCAAAAAACCAGGGAAAAAATAGCTCTCACTCTCCTCTCATTCCTCAAGAATTTCAAAAACCTCAAAATCTCTATTTTCACCAAAAAGCTGTCTTGAGCAAAACTCTGCTCAAGACCAGTTCCATTACCTCTAAACCTCTAAAAATCATCCTCACAATCCCTAAATATAGTATAGAAGGTGTCTATACCTTCAAACCTCTCAAAAATACCATTTTGCAAAAAGTCAACTTTCACACTAAGAAAGTTTGACCACCACACTCAAAACTTGCCAAATCCTTGCATAGGCTGGTTCTTGTTGTTCTAACCATCCACACACCTCACATATGTCATATTACAAATGTCCAAAGCATTGAAAACCAACTGGAAATTACCTAACTCCTACTGTCTTGAAGTTTGTTTTTGTTACTTCAAGAGGAAGTAGCTTCACCTCATTGCAAGGAAGGAGTATCTCTGGGTTTCTAAGCTTTTTAGCTTGTTCAAGGCTGGTCAACAAGAGGTATGTGATGTTCTAACTATATTTAAATCATACATTGTCATGTATTGTCATTTTGTGATAATTTGTGTGAAAACATACCATGGCTGCCCTATTGTGCTTCTTTGTCAAGAATCCTAGTTTTGTGATCATAATGCTTATTTTGTCAAATATATTGTTATTTGTAAATGATATTTGGATGATAGATTGTAAGTTTGTGCCTTATTATCATGTTTAGACTTGTAGTGAGGTTTTGGTCATTTTGGTAGATTTAGGATCAAACCTTGAAAAAGTGATATGCTTGCCCTAGAACTATAAACCTAGCTCATTAGTGAGAAAGGTAGATGACTTGTAAGTTGCTCATAGATCTCCCCTTGTCCATGATCATGTGTGAATCAAGATGACCTTTTGTTTTCATTATGATTATTTCATGAATATCTTGCCTATCATTGCTTTGAAGTGGTTCTTAAGTGGTTATGCTTGCTATTCCTTATGCCTTAAGTCTTTGGCCAATGTTTGATTTTGTTCATAATGCTTGTGTTGGTGAAGATATGAGCAGTTTGGTGCCTAGTCATTAGGGCTGTCTTGTAAGACATGTGTGCTTTTGTTGTCCAATTGGTTCAATATGTCACTTTTGATTTAATGAGTTTTTTGCCTAACTTGAAGTTGTGAACTCATTTGCTTATCCATTTCAAGAATGTGTATGTTGTTGTTATGCTCAAAATCTGCCTAAGTGTTCAATTTGCCAAATCATGCCTCAAACTGTTGCATTATTCAAAATATCATGAGGACAACATCTCATATTTTGTTCCAAGCATTGCCCACATGATTTGTGTGCATTAAATCTCTATCATATCCATTTAAAACTTGTGCATGATCTTAATTTCTCCAACTGTCATGATTATGGCTTATTGTATACTCAAATTGCTGTTCTTGTATGACATAAGTTTCAAAAATGCTAAATTTTGTTCTGGTAAAGATTTCACTTCTTTTCTGCATTGCATTTCATCTGCTAGCATCATCATAGTGTGTATATAATCTCCTTTTCATGAAAGAAATCATTGCCTTAAAATTGCCCTGTTGTGGTGAATGTCTATGCCTAGGCAGATTTTCCAAACTTTTGCACCAACACATCAATTTTCATATTACTTGACACAAGCTTTTCCATGAACCTAAAACACATTCATGATGAAATTTTTGGTGTGTGCATGTTGATTACTTGTGCTGTCCTGGCTTATTCTCACATTTCACATTTCAATCACATTTGCATCTCTTGCCACAACTTGCAATGCATTGTCCATTTTCTGTTGTAACATGAATCTGTCTGATCCATGAATCTCTAACTATTAGCCATCATATTTGAAACATGTATTTAACATTGTCATGAGCCAAGTCTACTCAGTTTGAAACTCCACAGTCTGCATCTTCATGCTATGCTTGCCCTGCACATACCATTTTTCATTCTATTTGATTCAGGATTGGTTTTAAGGTCTAGACATACTTGTAGGCACATTTGAAAACTGTGTGTGAAGGTTTTTTAGTCTAAACTGTTTCAGAATATGTTTTGGTCTCATGATTGCATTTTAATATGCTTCCTTGTGGTTTGAGAGTCATTTTATTGATGTATGATATATTGATGATCTCTGTGAAGTCTACCATGATCATTCTCATTTCAGTTGTGCACACCAATGTTTAATCTTAAGCTCTTGTGTTTTCTCATGTTTTTGTTCATCATCAAAGCTAGCATTGTTATGTTGAATTTGCTATCCATGACTAACCACCTGTTTCACTTAATCCATGTTGATTCTTGAGTGTGAAAGCTTGCTGCTAGTATGTTTGCAATGTATGTTTGATGTTTGTCAAGTTTGATTTTGGTCAGCATGTGCCTTGGTTTCAAAGAAATGCATCAATACCATGAATATATTTGCAGCTCATATACCAGTTCTCTTTTCAAGATTGCTTTGCACCAATTTCTTGTTAGAACATTTTCTATATGACATTCATGGTTTGCTCAAGTTGTTTTTCATCCCTAATCCCCACTGTTTCAACTTATGCTCATCAATATGCATTTTGAACATCATACTTGCAGTTACTATCGTGTTTTGATTTACATGCCTCATCTTGGAAAATTAATGGTACTACCTTAATCCTTGTTAAATTCCACTCAAGATAGACTCAAAGTTTGTTAAAATTCATGAAGTTTTGGCCAAGTTGTGAATAAAAATGCATTTCTGTCCATCCTTGTTCTTGCTGCCTTAGTTTGCCATATTTTCCATGTAAACTTGCAATATATATTTATGGGGGTGGCTATATCAACGGATGTATAGCCACCCCAGTGGTAGAAGCATGCGCGCATATCTCTCCTTTCACCAGCCAAACCTGCGTTCGACCCGTGTGGAGGTCGAAGCCTTTTTGTTCCTTTGTTTTTTTTATGATTCACCATGTTTTTCACCTTGGTAGCGCGCGCCATGTGTCCAAGTGGCTAAATCCTAAGTTTGTGAGCATAGGGGTCTGGGTTCAACTCCCAGCGTGGCCCCTTTCCTTTCATTTTATTTTTTGCTTGTTATTATTTGTTTGATTTATTGTCATAATTCATCAAATCTTCAAAAAATCACAACTCTCACATTTTTTACCCTTTTTGATCCATTCTTTTTGAATTGTGTTTGTTATAATGTATATTTTTATATGATGTGGGAATATTACTTGTTGTCATAAATTGTGATGCTTTTTTCCCATATGGAAATTTGTTCCCTTATTGTGATCGTGATCCTACTTGCAGTTGAATTCCTTTGAGCGTGCTTGAATTTCTTGTGAGATGTTTATTCCCCTTGTTTGTTAACATGCTAGGATACTCCCCTTTGGTTGTCACCATAATCTTGTCTTATTTTCCTCCTAAATTATGAGGCTTAAACTAATTTACCTATGTTCAATTATCATTTATGCATTTTGTTGTTACACTTGCTTTTACTTTGAACCTATGACATGCCTACCTTCAAATTATGGTTTGTGTGGTTGCTACCTTCATCATGTCTCAATCTTTGTTAAGAAATACCCTCAACCTTTGTTAAGATATGCTCCAAGCTTTGTTAAGATGATTGATTATTGGTTGTAACCATTGGTATCATTTGAAGTATCTACTTGTTGTAATATGCATGCTTACTTGTCTTAATCTTATTTCATCTTGCTCAATTGTTTATTGCTTTGTTAAGCACTTCTTCCCCCAAGTGATGGAACTTTTTAGTTCTCATCCAAGTTGTCTCTCTCTCTCTCCCTCTCTTTCTCCTTCCAAAGGAAAAGTCTCTCCCTTGACCCTTGTGTCATTGGATAGCTCATTTACCCCTCTCTAGACTTTGTGAAGTCATCCTAACCTTGGCTTATTTAAGTTAGAAAATTTAAGCCTTAGACTTTGCTTTAAGTCTAGAAAACCTACCTACACTAGGAGTGTTTCTTCAAACCAGAACTCTAGGATAGAGTTTTTAAACTCTATGTAAGAATCATAGTAATGATTACTTACTCCTCTTTCTTGAGTGTACAATGTAGATCTAGAGAGTTTGGATAAACTCTATAAAAACATTGTTATGTTTGTTCCCCGTTGAACCTTGATCATAATCAAGTGTTCTTCAACCCTAGTGAGGTGAACTACGATTGCTCTGATTCTATCCTAGTTAGGATACGTAGGCAGAGGACGCGATGTCTTTGCGAGCAAGCTTAGAAACTATCTTTAGGTCTTAACCTACACCCTCTTTACCCAATCCCAAACCTTAGCAAACATTTACAAACTTAGCATGCAAACAAACAAAAGGTTCCTGTAGAGTACTATAGATGTCTAGGATGTGAAATACCTACCCTATGCATAACCAACCCCCGATCCCCGAATCTCTTAGCGTTGTTGTTACATCGCCAAAAGGGTTTTTCTTTCTTTAGACCTTTCCTTTGGATAAATTAAAGTCCGGTTGTGAATTTAAGAATCAAGATTCAAGTTAATTCAATAGCTTGGTATCATGATTCTCACCGCAACAACTTGGAGATCACAACTTCATAGCAAAAGGTGAACTAAATTTATGAGGAACACCCATGAACTTAAAGAAGATGCCCCTGACTGGGCTAAAGATTTCCTTGAAATCTCGGCTTCATTAACAAAAGGTTGAAACAATTTTGTGAGGAACACCCAAAGACTTAAAGAAGATGCTCCTGGCTGGGCTGAAGATCGCCTTAGAATGTTGCGAGTGATCCTGGATCTTGATCTATGCATGTATGAGTGCTTGATTTTGTAATGATATTCCATATCGAATTGAAATGTAATACAAATGCTGACGCGCGGAGATGCAAGTGCTGGGGAAGTATGTGATTTGGTTCATGTATGCATATAAAACTTATGATGTTGAATGCGTGTAAATGATGTGTATGATTGCAGGCAGGTGATTGGATATGTTTTATAATGGTGCCAGCATGGTGGACTTTTGGTAGTTGCTGTAACACCCCACTTTCCAAATAAATTAAAATATAAACATTATAAATAAACATCAGAGTTGATCACCTCCCAAGTGGGATATCACATAATCAAATCCAACACATACTTCATTGAAAATGTTTTCACCAAAATACAGTGGAAATTGTTCATATAACAAAATACATCAAATTCATGATACGTCACAGGAAAAGAAATAAGTTCAACAAAAACAACTAAAACACCCAAGTCCCGTGCTACGTATCAGAGCATCCTAAGACTCGACTGACACACCACAAATCCAAGCTAGCTAAGTACCTGGATTATCTGCACTTCCGAAGAAGCACAGACCACAACAACAGCAAAGGGGTGAGAAAACATGATCAAAATATATCGGTAATTACATACATGAAATAAAGGTAGTAACTACAACAGTCATATCAATCATCACCCAACATTCACCAAACACGACATATAGTCCACCAATCAACATAATACATCATAATGCAAATATGCAACGCAACACCTTGCATGCGGTACCTACTCTTTGGTTCCTCAATGGAACCCGGATAGATCACATACGCCCACCCTTGGCAATGATCCTTTCCCACCGATTCCCCACTCAAAGGAATACGAATGAATCACATACACTCCATCGAGAAATGATTCATTCCACCAACACTTCATAATATGCATGACACCAAATGCATACGAATTAACACAAGCATACATTGTGCATACGATTCTCAGATCACACCAACACACATCACATGCACATAGATATGTCGCACACCAATCAATCAGGCACTTACATAAAGTATTAAGGAATTCACTTCCTATCTCCAAATGCACACTCGCCAACATTCGATCACCGTCCCTACACTTATCATGATCGAAGGGACCCTACAAGGCTAATGCACAAGGCAAAACAGCACAAAACAATATTCTGCCATCACGTTCGCTGAATCATTCGCCAGGCGAAGCCCCGCAGAAAATGCTTGCTATGGCTCGCCAGGCGAACCTGCTGGCGAAGCCTCGCTGGCCACATTCGCCAGGCGAACTTTATACCCTTTAGGTCTGGGAGTTTATTTGAAATTACTCGCCACTGCTCGCTAACACTCGTCAGGCGAACCCTCGCCAACCTTCGCCAACACTCGCCAGGCGAAACCCAGCGAATGCTGCGATACCCCAAAGTCCTCACTGTCTTACAATTCTATCTGGACCAATTCAAGCCTACCATTCTCTATTTAGCTTCTGCACTATTAACATTACAACCAATAAACATTATACTTCCATATTGTCCTATAATTTCTACTCTAGAACCAACATTACGGTATATTACCGACACTCCAGAGTTACTCAGAACCTCACCAAGGTCATAACCATAGTCACTAACAACACCTCAGGGAACATCACATAATTTTCCCAAAGCTATAATCATGATCATTACCAACACTACAGGGAACAACACATAATTTTCCCGAAGCTATAATCATGGTTATTACCAACACTACAGGGAACAACACATAATTTTCCCAAAGCTATAATCATGGTCATTACCAACACTACAGGGAACAACACATAATTTTCCCAAAGCTATAATCATGGTCATTACCAACACTACAGGGAACAACACATAATTTTCCCAAAGTTTTATATTCATAGTTACTATCAACACTACAGTAACAACATAGAATCTCACCAACATCACCATAATATATATATATACACCAAAATGCATCATCAACATTCATCAATTCAACAACATCAACCATAATTATAAGCATGCCAATATAAAACTCATACGCATCAAATATCTACGGGGTTAAGGAATCCCCTCTACCCAATTTCATGTAATCTACCATCCCAATCAGTTTCTCTCCCTTACCTCAATTATATCTTCGACTGATGAATAATCCCCTAACAATTGATCGCAATAGCCTTGTTCTCCTTTCTCTCGCTCTTCCCCTCAAAATCACTTATCGTGTTCTCACTTCTCCCTTCTCTCCACTTTCTCTAACTTCCAAATGTATCGTAAAACATATTGACCCCTCAATTTCTTATTTTAATTATTTAATCCCAATAATAATAATAACTAATAATAATAATAATAATACTAATAACAATAATATTAATAATAATAATAATAATAAGACCAATAATATTATTAATCATTATATTACCACCAATATCATATTATATTATATTATTATTAAATTCCACCTTTTATTAAATAGCTCTTATAACTTAAGGACACCCACCCAACGCTCTCAGGCACACTCCCACATAAGGGCACCCCAAAATACCATAAACACCAAAAAAATTTAATAATTAAAAATGGGTGTTACAACTCTTCCCCACTTTAATTATTTTCGTCCTCGAAATGTACCTGATGGAAACAATTCCGGATACGCTTCTCGCATCCTGCATTCCAATTCCCAGGTTACACTGCCTCCTGCAGCACCTCCCCAAGCTACTTTCACTAACGCTATCTCCTTCCCTCGAAGCTGTTTCATCTTACGGTCTTCGATCCTCAACGGCATCGTTTCAACAGTAAGATTCTCCCAGACTTGCACCTCATCTCTCGGAATCACATGAGATGGATCCGAAACATACTTTCACAATTGCGACACATGAAACACATCATGCAAATTCGACAATTCAGGCGGCAACGCCACCCTGTAAGCCACAACACCAACTCTTTGCAAAATTTGATACGGTCCAATAAACTTAGGATCCAGCTTCTTGGACTTTAACGCACGACCCACACCAATCATCGGGTTAAATCTTAGGAATACGTGACCACCTTCACTGAATTCCAATTCTTTCCTCCGGTTATCGTGGTAACTTTTCTGTCAACTCTGAGACGCTTTCATTTTCTCATGAATCATCTGAATCGTCTCAGTAGTCTGCTGTACAATTTCTGGTCCAAGCACCACATTCTCACCAGTCTCATACCAACACAGAGGAGTCCTACACCTCCTTCCATACAAAGCCTTAAACGGTGCCATTCCAATACTAGAATGGTAACTATTGTTGTACGTGAACTCAATCAATGGCAAATGAGTGGCCCACGTACCACCTTTCTCCAACACGCAAGCCCTCAACAAATCATCAAGCGACTGAATAGTCCTCTCTGACTGACCATCAGTTTGTGGATGATAAGCTGATTTCAACTTCAACTTAGTACCCAACGCTTCCTGTAAACTCTTCCAAAATTCCGAAGTAAATCTCGGATCTCTATTCGACACAATACTGGACGGAACACCATGTAGCTTCACAATTACCCGAATATAAATCTCGGCTAGCTTCGTCAACGGGAAACTAATATTAATCGGCACAAAATGTGCAGACTTCGTAAGTCGATCCACAATCACCCATATAGCATCAACTCCTCTCGCCGTACTCGGCAACCCAGTTACAAAATCCATAGTTATACAATCCCATTTCCAAACTGGAACTTCCAACGGTTGCATAAATCCAGAAGGTCTCTGGTGCTCTACTTTCCACTTCTGACACGTCAAACAGGCATAAACAAACTGAGCTATGTCTCTTTTCATACCAGACCACCAAAATAACTTCTTTAAATCATGATACATCTTCGTAGCTCCCGGATGAATACTCAGATTACTACGATGTCCTTCACTCAAAATTAACTTTTTCAGTTCCTCATTATCCGGCACACAAATTCTGCCTCTAAATCTCAACACACCTGTACCACCCAGTTTAAAATCATTATCGGAGTCATTTCCTGCTCCAGTCATCAAATCTACTAACTTCACATCCAACTTCTGGTTCTCTCTAATTGTATCCAAGAAGTCATTATTCACCTGCAACATCCCCAACATCACACTGTTTGTCATAGTCTCGCAAACCATGCTCAAATCTCTGAATTGTTCAATTAGTTCCATTTCTTTCACCATTAAAGCCGACATATGAATCGCTTTTCTGCTCAAAGCATCTGCTACTACATTGGCCTTTCCTGGATGATAACTTAAACTGAAGTCATAATCCTTTAAGAATTCCAACCATCGCCTCTGCCTCATATTCAGCTCCTTCTGATCAAACAAATGCCTTAGACTCTTATGATCACTGAACACTTCAAATCTCGAACCATATAAATAGTGTCTCCAGATTTTTAACACAAAAGCAACCGCAGCCAACTCAAGATCATGAGTAGGATAATTCCGTTCATGCACTCTTAATTGTCGGGAAGCATACGCTACCACTTTACCATTCTGCATAAGAACTCCGCCTAATCCCATCTTAGACGCATCACTGTACACTACAAAAGGTTCACTCGGAGTCGGCAACACTAACACCGGTGCCGTAGTCAATTTCCTTTTCGATTCTTCAAAGCTTTCTTCACAAGCGGCATCCCACACAAAAACTTGGTTCTTTCTCGTCAGTTGAGTCAATGGCAATGCCAAATTAGAGAACCCTTCAATAAACCTTCGGTAATAACCTGCCAAACCCAAAAAGCTTCTAATTTCCGTCGCTGTCTTCGGCGGTTCCCATTGCAACACTGCACTTACTTTCGACGGGTCAACGGATATTCCATCACTAGAAATCACATGCCCCAAGAAACTCACTGTCTCCAACCAGAACTCACACTTCGACAGTTTAGCAAACAGCTTATTATCCTTCAGCACCTGCAAGGCAATTCTCAAATGTCCTGCATGTTCTTCATCAGACTTAGAATAGATTAAGATATCGTCAATAAACACAACAATGAACTGATCCAAATAAGAATGGAAAATTCGGTTCATATACTCCATAATATACTCCTGGCGCGTTAGTCACTCCAAAAGGCATTACAACATATTCGTAATGTCTGTATCGAGTTCTAAAAGTCGTCTTCTGAATATCACCTTCTTTAACTTTGATCTGATGATAACCCGACCTCAAGTCGATCTTACTGAACACACGAGCTCCTACCAACTGGTCCATCAAATCGTCAATCCTTGGAAGAGGATACTTATTCTTAACAGTCACCTTATTCAACTGACGGTAATCGATGCGCAGACGCATACTACCATCCTTCTTTTTCACCAATAGCACTGGAGCTCCCCACGGCGACACACTCGGCCGGATAAACTTTCTATCTAATAACTCTCCAATCTGAGACTTCAATTCGGATAAATCTACTGCCGACATCCTGTACGGCGCCATAGAAATAGGCCTCGTACCAGGAACAAGATCAATGCTGAATTTGACTCCTCTTGTCGGAGGTAATTCCGTAATGTCATCAGGGAACACTTCCGGAAATTCATTAACAACAGCTAACTCATTCAACAACGCCTTGTTGTCAACAGACAGTGATGCAAATAAAGCAAACACCTTAGCTTCGTCCTCCAACAAAGCCCTTAGTTCCTTATTAGATAAAGAATTCGCCAACTATTCTTCCTCTAGAGTAAGGAACAGTAACACCTTCCGAAAACAATCAATGTAGACTCGGTTGAACTCTAACCAGTTCATACCCAGAATAACATCCAAATTACCAAGCGGTAGGCAAATCAGATCCACTCCGAAATCTCTACCGAAAATAGTCAGCGGACACTTCAAACATACCAAAGAAGTAGTCACTGAACCAATAGAGGGTGTCTCAATAGTCATCCGTCGCTCAAGAGTAGACGATACCAATCCTATTCTCTTCACACAATCAACAGATATGAACGAGTGGGTTGCACCCGTATCAATAATAGTAGTCAAAGGAATACTATTGATAATACAAGTACCTTTGATAGCACGCTCCTCACTGACAGCTTGAGTTCCCGCCAAAGCAAACACTTTACCACCAGCCGGAGACGCCTGAGACTTCTTCGACTTCTCACAATGCGTACTGATATGGTCTTTCTCACCACAGTTATAACAAATGGGCATAGTGGCCCTGCACTCAGCTATCACATGGCCTGGCTTACCACACTTGAAACACTTCCTTACCTCCTTAGGACAATCCTTAGCACGATGACCTGTGTCACCGCATCGGAAACATTTCCCGTCAGCAGACGCATCCCCTTCTCTGGACCTCTTATCGACAGTAGCCTTACGCTTTCCTTTATTAGCAGAAACACTGTAAGGAGTACCACTGAACCTCTGCTTACCCTTACGGTCATTCACAACCTTATAATGTGCAATCTTGGCCCGGTTATCATTGTCATAGATCCTACTCCTGCTTACTAGCTCAGCGTAGTTTCTGATCTTCTGACAAGCAATCCCTAACTTGATCTCCGGACGCAGCCCATTCTCAAATTTCAAATACTTCGATGTCATCGCATCATCAGTATTATAACAAGGACAATACTGCACCAACTCTTCAAATTTCGCAGCATACTCCGCTACGGTCAGATTACCCTGTTTCAGTTCCAAGAACTCTATCTCTTTAGCACTCCGAATGTCTTCCGGAAAGTACTTCTCCAGAAAACCTTTGCGAACCACGTCCCAAGTAATCATAGTTCCTGCAGTCACCCATCTCTGGCGACAGTTATCCCACCAAGCTTTCGCTTCGCCTTCCAGCTTGTGAGTACCAAATCTCACCTTTTGCTCATCACTACAGTTCATAGTCCTGAAAATCTTTTTAATTGCCTTCAGCCACTTTTGTGCAGCCTCAGGATTCAAAACTCCTCCTTCAAACGTCAGCAGCTTATTACTCCGAAATTGCGCCAAATCTCTGAATTAGGCATCTGCAGCTTGGTTCTGATTAGCAACCGCTTGCGCCATCGCTTGCATGGCAGCAGCCAAAGCAACATCGTTCCTTCCTGCCATACTGCTCAACAATAAGAACACCAGGTTAAACGATACACAATCTCTATCCTAAGGACAAACTCAACTCGACTCAACAACACTGGCCGGACGGACCGACCTGCTCTGATACCAATTGTAACACCCCACTTTCCAAATCAATTAAAATATAAACATTATAAATAAACATCAGAGTTGATCACCTCCCAAGTGGGATATCACATAATCAAATCCAACACATACTTCATTGAAAATGTTTTCACCAAAATACAGCGGAAATTGTTCATATAACAAAATACATCAAATTCATGATACGTCACAGGAAAAGAAATAAGTTCAACAAAAATAACTAAAACACCCAAGTCCCATGTTACGTATCAGAGCATCCTAAGACTCGACTGGCACACCACAAATCCAAGCTAACTAAGTACCTGGATTATCTGCACTTCCGAAGAAGCACAGACCACAACAACAGCAAAGGGGTGAGAAAACATGATCAAAATATATCGGTAATTACATACATGAAATAAAGGTAGTAACTACAACAGTCATATCAATCATCACCCAACATTCACCAAACACGACATATAGTCCACCAATCAACATAATACATCATAATGCAAATATGCAACGCAACACCTTGCATGCGGTATCGACTCTTTGGTTCCTCAATGGAACCCGGATAGATCACATACGCCCACCCTTGGCAATGATCCTTTCCCACCAATTCCCCACTCAAAGGAATACGAATGAATCACATACACTCCATCGAGAAATGATTCATTCCACCAACACTTCATGATATGCATGACACCAAATGCATACGAATTAGCATAAGCATACATTATGCATACGATTCTCAGATCACACCAACACACATCACATGCACATAGATATGTCGCACACCAATCAATCAGGCACTTACATAAAGTATTAAGGAATTCACTTCCTATCTCCAAATTCACACTCGCCAACATTCGATCACCGTCCCTACACTTATCATGATCGAAGGGACCCTACAAGGCTAATGCACAAGGCAAAACAGCACAAAACCACATTCTGCCATCACGTTCGCTGAATCATTCGCCAGGCGAAGCCCCGCAGCGAATGCTCTCTATGGCTCGCCAGGCGAACCTGCTGGCGAAGCCTCGCTGGCCATATTCGCCAGGCGAACTTTATACCCTTTAGGTCTGGGAGTTTATTTGGAATTACTCGCCACTTCTCGCTAACACTCGTCAGGCGAACCCTCGCCAACCTTCGCCAAGCGAACCTTCGCGAACACTCGCCAGGCGAAACCCAGCGAATGCTGCGATACCCCAAAATCCTCACTGTCTTACAATTCTATCTGGACCAATTCAAGCCTACCATTCTCTATTTAGCTTTTGCACTATTAACATTACAACCAATATACATTATACTTCCCTATTGTCCTATAATTTCTACTCTAGAACTAACATTACGGTATATTACCGACACTCCAGAGTTACTCAGAACCTTACCAAGGTCATAACCATAGTCACTAACAACACCTCAGGGAACATCACATAATTTTCCCAAAGCTATAATCATGGTCATTACCAACACTACAGGGAACAACACATAATTTTCCCAAAGCTATAATCATGGTCATAACCAACACTACAGGGAACAACACATAATTTTCCCAAAGCTATAATCATGGTCATTACCTACACTACAGGGAACAACACATAATTTTCTCAAAGTTTTATATTCATAGTTACTATCAACACTACCGTAACAACATAGAATCTCACCAACATCACCATAATATATATATACACCAAAATGCATCATCAGCATTCATCAATTCAACAACATCAACAATAATTATAAGCATGCCAATATAAAACTCATACGCATCAAATCTCTACGGGGTTAAGGAATCCCCTCTACCTAATTTCATGTAATTTGCCATCCCAATCAGTTTCTCCCCCTTACCTCGATTATATCTTCGATTGATGAAGAATCCCCTACCAATTGATCGCTCTAGCCTTGTTCTCCTTTCTCTCGCTCTTCCCCTCAGAATCGCTTATCGTGTTCTCACTTCTCCCTTCTCTCCACTTTCTCTAACTTCCAAATGTATCGTAAAACATACTGACCCCTCAATTTCTTATTTTAATTATTTAATCCCAAAAATAATAATAACTAATAATAATAATAATAATAATACTAATAACAATAATATTAATAATAATAATAATAATAAGACCAATAATATTATTAATCATTATATTACCACCAATATCATATTATATTATATTATTATTAAATTCCACCTTTTATTAAATAGCTCCTATAACTTAAGGACACCCACCCAACGTTCTCAGGCACACTCTCACATAAGGGCACCCCAAAATATCATAAACACCAAAAAGACTTAATAATTAAAAATGGGTGTTACAGTTGCCAATGCGAATTGGACATTGGGTGGTGGGAGGGTTTGATTTCCTTGACACTTAGTCTGTTGAAGACGCCATGATTGAAGCAGACGAAGATGCTTTTGATGCCTTGAGCTTGATCACTTGTTGATAAGTCATGTGTTTGTTTCTGAGAGAACCATAACTTTGTTTGATGGTTAGGATGACTGTAGCGATGTGATCAACTCATAAAGATCATGTTTTTGCTCTGACTTGATGATTGCTATTGTCTGGCAGTATTTGCTTGACCAACTTGAAAGATACAAAGAGGATCTTCCTAGTCTTTCCTCAGTATGAAGCTCGTAGGAGTTACCACGATATGGTTTGTCCCAGTGTCTGAACATGGTAATGGTCTGCCCTTGATTAACCAGCTCTAAAGTGATTTGATCTCTATAAGTTGAGGTTTGATGTTCTTTGAGATGACTTGCCCCTGATTGAGCTGTTAAAGGATTTGCCCCAGTCTGAGGGTTTTGAGGTAGTCTTGATTCGGGTTAACACCACTGAAAGTTCAAGTTCTTCTTTGATTGCCCCTTGTTGGAGTTGACTTGATATCAAGCACTGATTTGTAGTTAAAATTGTTCATTCACAAATCATAATCTTAATATAATGTTCATGCAAGTTTTAAAAAAGAGTCGTTTATTCAAAGTGTTGTGATATTGTGAAACGAATGGATTATTAGTCCAGGCGTTATGCTGATTTTGCTAGTGTGTGAAGGATATAGCAAGGAAAATGACACCAATGCTGAAGATTAGCAAATATGTGGGGAGTCAGTTTACGCAACCTTGCAATAGTATGCTTTCAGAATAAACCTCACCTCAATTAGATCTTTTGAGGGTTATAACGGGGTCTGGTTCACGGTTATGAAATAAAGGATATAAGACTCAAATTTGATATATACACACCCCTTCTTCATGATGATCTCTAGTCCTACATTTAGTTAATTCTACACATGTTTGTCTTCCAAAAGGGTCGACGGTGTAAGGGTGATGATTCAAGGTATGCTTGAAATAGCAGTCACCTTATTTTGCTTTTAACGGATGTTAGTGACCCTTTGATTTTGACATGGTGGTCACTGAATCTTTTTTTTGCTGAGGATTTTGAGGATCTCTTTTGATTTTTTTTTTGATCCCTTACTTTTGCATGGACTGATTTCGCTCTTCGAGTCCATCGGGATTGCCTTGATTTTTACCTAAGTCTCTTTTTGAGGTGCTTGACTTAAAAGGCTTTTGATTTTTTTCGATTTCGTTGAAGGATTGTGACTGCCAAGTCATAGGTATATTGGAGAACAACCATCATGTCAGGGATTTTTTTCTTTGTGATTCGAGTGCATAATCAGATTAACTGAACACTACCCATGCCCCAGGTTGAGTGTAAGGGTTTGTAGATCCGAAGGAAACTGCTACTTCTAGGCTCAAAGTGGTTAACTAGGGATTAACTCCTTGCCTCTCCAGTGTTTGGGGATTGAAATAATGCATGTACGTCATCATTAGGATTTTGTCCAAAAGAATACAGTTTGCAATTATGGGTATTTTGTTTTCATCATCCCCCCTCTAATCTTTGCTAAAATAACAATTTGATAAAGAGAGTGAAGTGAAGAAATATGTGCATGTGCTTTGTAGTAAAATGAAAGAAATGAGTGAATACGATATAACCAATTCAGAACATGCATAATCAGTACATTAATACAACCAAATACGAATGACAATGTTTAAACAAACATCACCTAAACAAACAAAGACAAAATACAATAATGCAAATGATGAGATAGCATGATGACTTCCTTCTTTGTGGAAAATTAACTTCCTTTCTTGACTTGATGCTGACACTAGCTTGGCAGAGACAGAGGGTTGTTTGTGACATTTGGAAACCTCCCTTTTGAATGTGAGAAACTTCGAGTCGACCAGGTCTTGAACTTAGTGTTTGAAGGCTCTGCAGTCCTCAATTGTATGCCCCGGAGTGCCTTTATGATACTCGCAGTAAGCATTAACATCATATTCTGGAGGAATGAGAGTTGGAAGAGCTAGGTCTCTCAGGGTGATCACCCTATCCTTCAGCAGTTCAGTAAAGATCTGAGCATATGACATAGATAAGCGATCAAAGTTTCTTTCTGGCCTCCTCGTCCTTTGTTAATTTGGTTGACGCTACTGCTGAGCGGCTCATTTTTATTGATGATATGGTGGATATTGATACTCTTGCTGATGATATGACTATTACTGAGGAGTCTATTCTTGAGGCATTGGAGTTTGAACAGCTGGTTGATAAGCATATTGCGTAGTAGCAACATACAGATACTAGAAGTAAGGGATTTGCACAGGCACTTGAGCAAGAGCTTGTTGTTGAGCTTGTCCTTTCTGAGCGGAGACATCATTTGCTCCACCCTCATTTTTCTTGTATCCATTGAAAGGCTTCTTAGCTCTAGTCTGGCTGCTAGAACCTCTTCGGATCTTTCTACTCTTCAAACCTTCTTCAATCCTCTCACCGACGATCACTAAGTCAGAGAATCCAGAAGATACACTACTTATTATCTTTTCATAATATTGACCTTGCAGGGTACCCATGAAGATATCAATCAGTTCATGATCAACAAGCGGTGGGTGCAGTCTGTTAGGTAACTCTCTCTCTAGCACTGCGCGTACTCTTTAAAGGATCCGTTGTCATTTTGAGCTATACTCTGAAGTTGAGTATGATTCGGAGAAAGGTCTGTGTTATATTTGTATTGCTTGACAAAAGCCTCAACTAACTCAGCCTAAGTGCACACACTATTTTGCTCCAGTTGCATATACCATTCGAGAGATGCTCCAGATAAGCTGTCTTGGAAGAAATGCATCATCAGTTTTTCATCTCTGGCATATGAATCTATCTTGCGACAATACATCTTTAGATGAATGTTAGGACAGCTGAGACCTTTGTACTATGGGAATTCTGGCTGTTTAACTTGGGCGGAAGCACAACATCAGGCACCAAGCACATTTCCAAGGCATTTAAAGAGGTTAAGTTATTCCCCTCCATGACTCAAATTTTTTCAACTAGATCATGACACTTCTTGATAGCTTCAGAATCCTGAGCAGCAACAAGATTGACAATTGGAATAACAACATGATAGTTTTGCACCTCATCATACTCATCTCGCAAATTTTCCTCAGTATGAGGAATGAGAATCTGAGTGATAGTAGGTTGGACTTGTGGGATAGCTCCAACAGTGACTCCAAATGTTAGAAATGGTTGAGAAGTGGCTCCTTTAATTGCATGAGTGAAATTCATCAGTATGCCATAAGTGATGGAGTTGGGAACACGAATTGAGAGCCTTGAGGTAGATCCTTGCACAGGAATGTTGTTGTTTGCGGTAGCGGCTTCACGCAGTTCTTATTCCTTTCTGGCCAAAGTGATGGCTTCGAGAATCTGGTCGATCTTGCCCTTGATAGAGTCCAATTCCTCTCTGAAAGAGGCTTTCTTTTGTTGAATCTTCTCCATCATTCGTCTAGTGTTGGCTTGAGTTGCATATTAGTGTCGATGAATCAACTTGATTTACTGGAGATGAAGGAAGATGAAATGAGTTTCTATTTTTGGAATGAAATGCAAGATGCATAACTGATGCAATACAATGCAATGACATGTAGGTATGCAATGCAAGATGCAAGATCCAGGATCACAGGTTCGATCAATCCTGAAGTTGGTCATAACAACGGGTAGATAACCAAATTTTCTAATTAATGAAACCCTATAGATAAGCTCTATGAGGAAAGTTCTAGATTCTTTACCCATAAATCTACTCACAGGATGGTTTCTACATTGATGTATATGGCTCTCAAGATCACGGAACTAATTGCATCAACGTCATGCAACAGGCTAATTTCATTACAACGAGAGTGACAAAAAGGTCTCTCCTGAGCGGGGTCCTTATGTTAGGCCCACAAGAAGCGAGTCCTTGGATACTAACACTACACGACCACCAATACAGAATTTAGTTCTAAAAGTGGTTCCCAGAGTCACAGACCTTTCATGAATCAAGTCGTGCAATAGACAAACTACGTTACAACAAGATCTACCAAAAGGTCTCGTCTAGGGAAGCTTTCATGCTAGGCACACAAGGAGAAAGTCCTTGGAGAGTAACACTACTCGAATTCCAAGTCTAAGCTAGGTGTTCCCTCTTCTTTTTCCAAATCTTGGGTGTAGAGCTTTATTCATGATATCATCCCATTATCCAATAGGTAAGCATGATAACAAGCATATAAAAGAAAGCAATAAGAGAACCAATACATAAATGTGAAGCAAACAAACAAACGGAGATAACGCTATTCATAAATCGTACTAAGTTAGGCTTGACTCTCTCTTGCATGGAAAAATAGTCCCCAACAGAGTCACCAATTGTCGCACCTCAAAAAATCAAAATACGACCCTCGCGCAAAAGGCGTATAAGAATTGGATCGACAGAGTCGCCACTGAACTTTATTAATTCCAATGAAGGAATAGGAAAATATCGAGAAAACATTTAAGGAGATAAGAACATGGTCATCGCAACCACATCCATTTTTACTCCTTTTAAAAACTCAAGACTGAATCAAAATAGAATGAACCACTCTATTTTGAAAAAATACCAACATCGGGTTTACCCTTCTTTTAAAAACATCAAAAAACAGATTGAAACATGGACAAGTATACAACAACAATAACAATAACAACAATGGGGAGGAACAATACGCACTCAAACTCGATTTCGACCCCCACCTTTAACTTGTCTTAATCACGCTATCTCTTTCACAACTTTTCGCTTCTATTCAGGTTCGTATGATCAATTTGAGGTTTCAATTTGTTCACTTTTCTTCTTCGTCTCTTTTCTGGTTCTGTTGAATTATTTTGGGGTGATTTGGGGGTTGTGATTTGATGAAGGTGTTTGTGAATCTTGTGCGAGAAGTTTATGAAGGTTTGGGGAGAAAATGATAGGGTAACGTTGGCTACTGAGGCTTCGAAAATGAGGGAAGATGTGCGTCTGATTTATAGGAAAGGGAAAGGGGTAGAAGTGGAAAGAATTGCGAAAGGAATTGTTACTGCGTTTTGAGTTGATTTCGTGACGTTTTGGGAGATTTTGCTCATTGCGTGATGTTGTATTGCAAGGCGTGTGATGCACGGTGAGTAGTATTTGTGTTGTGTTATTTTTTCATTTTGCTCCGTAGGTTGTTTTGTGCTGCTATCTATTGTTGGAGTCATACTGAAATGTGGCTGCAAGTTGTGTTGAAATTATTGCGCAAATCTTTGTCATGGTTTGCAATTGTTGTAATGGTTGGAGCAGAATTTTGTGTGTGTTGGAATCATGTTGCTGTTGTTGCGGCGATCTTGTCATTCATGAGCTTGCGGTGCTGATTTTGTATTTTTGGAATCATTATTGTGTATAGGTTATGTATTTTATGCAGGTTGTGTAGAAGAATTGTGGGATCATGGTGCTGCATGAAATTTCATGGCTGGTGGATTGTAAATAGCATGGCGCATTTTGGACGGTTCTATGCAGGTATTGGAAAGTTTGGCCAACTTTGTGTGGATTGCATTAAAGAACTTGCCTTGTTGTAAAAAATGTAAATGAACTTCTTTTTTCCTTTTGTGACATGGACTTTTGGAATCATATAATGGATTATTTTTGGTGATGGGATATTTTTGTAGCATTTCCTTGAATAATGGGCTCAATATAAGTACATGGACCTTCATTGAATGAAATTGAACTTCATAACCTTCATGTTTTTCTATTTTTGTGGTAATATGTAATGTGACGGGCTTTGGTATATTCTTTGTTGGAATAATTTGAAATGGACTTTGAGAATTAATTAGAAAGGATGGATAAAAATGGGTAAAAATTGAATATGGATTTTTGGAACTTGAATGAAATGGACCTGGTATTAAAAAATGGAACAGGAAAATGGACGTTGAATATATAAATGGACTTGGAAATGAAATCAGAATAACACGACTTGAAGAATGAACTGCACTGGTCCAAAACCCTAACTGAAAGATGAACTTATGCCTTAGATCAATAAATCAAATAAGTCAAATCTTTCATAATGAATCAAATTAGCAAGAAAATGCCTTGAAATCATGGGAACATGCCTTGAAATGTGAACTTCAATATACTGCACCAAATCCTAATTGAAATGAACTGGTTCTTTGATAATTCTTAATCATGAAACACTTGACTTATCACGACCTGATAATCTGAACCATACACAAACTGACTTGAATTGGAACAAACCCTAATTGAAAGGTCATGCCCATACCACTTGAATCAATCATACCCAGGCCTTGATCTTGAAACATAATTTGTCTGACCAAGATTAGCTCAGATCTAACTAGTCTTCAACCATTAATGGGCCCACACACTTATAATGATAAACCTCAAATGAACCTCAATTCAATTCATCTCAACCCTGTGATACCCTGAGTTTGGACCATGAGCATAAGCAACATACTTTTTTGGATTTTCTGAGTAATGGTTAGTGGATGGAAGCACAAATGAAGGTAATGTACAAGTAGTAAAAATTTGAGGTAGGACACTAATACTATAGGTCTATAATGATCAACATTAATGGCATTGAAGCATTTGGAGATGAGGACAATTGAGTCTGCATTCAAATTAGGGAGGATCCATATAGTAGAAAAAATTTAGATAACTGCATTTATTACATCAAATTTGATGATCTCCCAGTAGTGTTGAAAGAAGTAACCCCCAAAACCATCAGGCCCTCGGGATCCATCTTTATTTAAAGAAAAAACTGCACTTTGAATTTCCTCTTGATTGGGAATAGTTGTCAGTAAAGCATTAGTATGATCATTATGAAGCTCTGGAATTACCTCAGTAACTAGACCATTATCTGTGGAGACATTGTTAATGTTGAATAGTTTCTCAAAGTGATTTGAGAAAATATTGGAGATATCCTCAGGGTTAGTGAAAATCTCATCTTAATGCTAAATTGTTGAGATTAGCTTGGTACAGTTTCTGACTTTAGAGATCTTATGAAAAAATGCAGTATTCCTATCTCACTCATTATGCCACTTTACCTTTGATTTCTCTTGCCAAAACAAGTCCTCCAATTTTAAAGCAGTTTCCATTTCCAATTGAGCATTTTCTTTTTGTCTTAGAAATTCATGAACACTACCAAACGTATCTTTATTCCAAACCTTAAGTTTACTTTTGATGAGTTTGAACTTTTGAGAAAGGATGAACATAGGGCATCTATAAAACTTAGTGTTCCAACATGCTTTAACAACATTAATGCATTCTGGATGCACACACCACATTTTCTGGATTTGAAATTAGGAGTCACCTTGGCAGTTTGGTAGTCAAAAACCAAAAGAATGAGGGTGATGATCAGATTTGTGCCTGGTGAGGGTGGAACAGTAGGTGTTAGTGCATAAGTTAATCCAACTATGATCATAAATTGCTCTATCAAGCCTTCTTTTAATGTGCTAAGCTCCTATCCTGCCACCGTGCCAAGTGAACTCTGCACCTCTTGTGGAAGGTGAATAATTTTTTCAAGTCTTTCCATTCTTGAAAGTATTCAATAGGAGTTTTTAAAGTATTTGAGCAGCCTCTATGTTCATGAGCCCCCAAAATGATATTGGAATCTCCTATGTAGCTCCAAGGCACATCCTACAGATTTTTTAAAGCAACAAGATTGGACCAGAGCTCTCTCCTTTTGATGTAGTTTGTAGAAGCATAAATAGATGACATGCCAAAACAATAAGTTCCATCTTTAATGAGAAAATACACATGTATTTAAAATTACCTGATGGTCTAAATGAAGGGTACATCAACACCAAATGTTTGAAGCAAGACCTGATCTATTGTTTTCTTCAAAGATCTTTAACTTAAGTCTAGAAAATGTTTTAGAGATAGCTTATCCAAAGTCATTAGTGGTTTAACTATGAAATGAAACTCTATTTTATGCTTCTTAATAAGCTTTTTTAGAGCTAATTTTATGGGTTGATTAGTAAATCCTCTGACATTCTAGTAAATACACTTCATTTGGAAGTGTTAAAAGAAACTTCCCTTGCTTTGGTGCTAGGTCCATCCTTAAAAGGTTTTGGTACTCGTTTTTGCAACGGTTTTGTCATCATAAAAAAAGGGGAGTATGTGAGGGCAAGGTTCCTTATTTCTTATTTTAATGATGTCAAAACTTGTATTAGCTCGTACTTTGTACTTTGGACGGTATCATCGCGTCTTGATTTCATTCTTTAAAATGCACAAGATGTTCTAAGTTCATGTTGTAACACCCCATTATTTGCCCTTTTGTTTTAACCGTAACTGGCTTATGTTTTGTTCATTTGCATTATCATTGTTCATATCATGGCATTAATGTTTGAGATATGGGATCAAGTTGTTTCTATAGATCAAAACTTTCCTTTATTCCATGTTTGTAAGAAGCAAGCATCAGGGGTTTCAGCATTTATTTTGCTCAGCGATCGGGCACCGAATTATATTTTTTTCAGCCAGATATTTTTGAGTGCAGAAGATAATTCACATTTTTGTTTCAGACATTATTCAGGTGCAATATCAAATGACAAGTTTCAGAGGCCAAACTATGCTCATACTAGGTAGCAACAAGCGATTCACGAAGTTTCCCTTTTAAAGGCGCAAAAAAATTCAAATTTGTAAGGTGTTAACCGATTAACCATTTGCTAGGCAAATATGGTTAATCGGTTAACTAATGCAAATTTTACCCAAATTGTTTCATTTCCAGCGCTACAACATGTGGGGATCTCATTTCAATCACTTGATTTCATTTCACACCAGTAGAGGGATCTAGAAGTGGTTCAAATTTGATTTATTTTCCAATTAATTCAAATTCCCTCCAAAATTCAAACATTTTCCATTCCTAATTTCAATTCCTAACACTAACCCACACTCCAAACCACATTTAATTTCAAACCTAAACCATACTTAAATGAATTAGCTCCAAACCTCCTGAGCATACACTCATTTTTTTATTTTTCTACACATCTCATTCTAATCCTCTCAACTTTCCTCTCATTCCAAAACCCTCACAAGAGCTCCATAGCCAAAAACTTCACAAATTGTACATTGCAATTTATGAATTCCTGAGCTAAACCTCCATTGCATCATCATCCTTGGTTCAATTCTGAATTTGTAACTCATTTAGATCTTAATCAAGTTTTTGGAATCACCTTTTTTAGGAGCTTTTGCTTATTTGTGGGTTATTGATTGGATCTTCAAGTTTTCTTGCTACAACTTCATAGATCCTTAGTTTTTTTTTGCTTAGATCTATCAATTGCAGCTTAACAACACTCACCAAAGAAAATCTCAGCTTTGTAGGTTGGTAATTTCTAGATCTAGCTTTGATTTGGCATAATTTTGCTTTCACAATATTGATCTTTTGATTCTTGGTGATAATTGGTCCATTGATTGTTTCGATCTTTGATTTTGATGTTTGTTGGATCCAATTGATTTTTGGTTGTTGTGATTTGATACATAAGTGGATTATTTGCTGGAAAAGTGCTTTTAAATTGGTGTTTTTCTGTCACTGCGTCAGTGTTAATTGGTTAACCAAGTGTAGGGAAAAACAGGTTAATCGGTTAACTAGTGTATTTTTCATGTTTTTTTTTGGCTTTTTAAAAGGGGTTAATCAATTAACCATTTTTTCCTAGCAACTGGTTAACCTATTAACACTGATGCATACTGTGATTTTTGTGCATTTTCAAGCTTGTTTTGATTCTTTTCCACTTTTAATCTTCAGGGATTGATATGATGCATATTTGTGGACTATTTTTGAGTTGTTTCATCATACTTGATAGCATGCTTGAGATTCTTCGAAACCCAACTTGTGGTTTTCAATGATGAATATCTCTGGTTTTGCATTGTATTCTTGGTGTGATGATCATGTTGCATAATTGTTTGTATGATGGTAATTGTTAATTCTTTATGTTTATCTTGCTTGATTTGTGTCACATGCTTATGTTTGTTTCCGATTTTGCAAATGCACGTTTGTTTGAAACGATTAATTGTTATGGAATAGGCATGATATTCTTGTTGAATGCTTAATTGTGCAACCTTGTTGGGTTTACTTGCACTTAAATGTTAATACATGTTCATCAATTAACTTGGCTTGACATGTGTTCATGTTTAGTCAGCATGATGTCATATGCCTTTGTTGAATTATGGATGTATAATCATGTGTTGCTCTTGGATAATTTGATCATATGTCAATTGTTGCTTAATCTTGGTTGTTTGTAATCTTCATGCTTGTTTTGGCTTGTTATGCATGTTTGTTTATGATTATTGCTTGCTTAATGTGTTGCTTCATTGTGGATGCATACATGCTTCCTGAACCTTTTACACATGATGTCCTGTTTTCAGCATGCTGTTAATTATGTCCATTCTGCCTGCTGCATTCCACACTTGTAATGTACTGAAAACATAAGCTGTTAAATGTTGTTTTACTTATTTGTTGGTTTTTACTGCTGTTATGAAGCTGAAGCATTGTCGTAGCTGCTGTTTTTGGTTTGCTTTCTTTATTTTGGCTTGCTCTTGCATGCTCCCTTAAGGCCTCCTAGTCCAACATAATTTTTGATTAAGCTTGGAGTAGGATAGATATTAGAAGTTAATCCATGCATGATAACATTAGGTTAATCCCTTTTAAACCTCAACCTTAAGTCCATTTTTGCATGCTAACATTAGGATATAATTTCCTCTTACATCCCGACCTTAGGGCCATTTTGCATGACAACGTTAGGACCGAGTTTTCCCCTTAGACCTTCTGTGCATCTTCTCTTCTCTCTCTCAAGTAATATCAAAACACTTAATAAATATGATGTGCATTATGAGCCATAAGCCTTAAGCACATGGGAAAAGATGAGCGAATGAATTTCTAACCTCATCTTAGGGTACTTTGTGCGCGACACGCTTGGATCGTTAGCGCGAAGTATTCGATCCTATGTCATAGACTTTAGTGCAATGTGAATTTCAAATAAAATCAACCCACTTATCTAAAATTCACAAACAAATTCAAAACATTTTTCATCCTTCGAGATCGTTTGTTAAATCATTTTCAGAAAAAGTATGTTATTTTTACGTTCTATTGCAAACAGGCATCGACCCTAACTGTTGGGATGGGAACTTAACGTCACTCATAAAAAACATGTATCGACTCGTACATCGAACTACGATCGTTCTGACTTCCTCATTCGGACGAGAATGAGGATACGTAGGCACAAGACAGTGGAGTCTTGACGAGCAACCTTCCTCTTTACCCGTGGTTTTCCAAACTACGTTGACTCTGACTTTCCCATTGCACGAAGGGAATACGTAGGTATAGGACGGCGAAGTCCTATCGAGTCTCCTTTTTGTTTTTCTCTTTTCGTTTCCGTTAGTAGTAGGCTTTAGATAGAGACACCCTTTGATTAGATAACATGTGTGGATCCCGTTGAGTACAACAGACGCGAGGGGTGGTAATACCTTCCTCTCGCGTAATCTACTCCTGAACTCAGGATTTGGTTGCGAGACCATGTCTTCTCCCTTTTTTTTTAAGATTTTCTTTGATCGCTTCCTTTCCCCCATCGGGATAAATAACGATCGATGGCGAGTCTTCTGTTTTTTCCGCCGGGTGTTTTTCGCAGTTGCGACAGCTGAGGACTCTGGTTCCCTATGCAAGTCAATACTAGCGCTTCTATGTTTTTGTTTGTTGGGTGTTTATTTTTATGCTTTTATGTGTATTATCGATTGTATATTATCGCATTTGTATTTGATTACTATTATCATCCTATTCTGCTGCTGCTGTGTTGTTGGGTGTGATTGTTCCACAAGAGAAAAGCCCAGTACCCAGGCTTGAGTACACATATAGGATTAAAGTGGGCTTGTGTTGGCATGCGTAGTGCTTGATACATATTGTTGACATGAGATTCGCGTTCAGACGAGGTTTTCTTGAGATATGCTCTGGCCTGTATGCCTATAGAGTAACTAGGGTGTTCCTTTGGGAGCTTACGACTCTAGAGACCGTTCATGGGAAGTCAGATGATCCCTCCTTGATTGATGATGATGCCAAACCAGAAATGGTAAACATATCATCATTTCTAGACCTAAGAGCCTGTGAAACTGAGAACCTTCATAGGAGGACTTGTCCAAGACTAGAACCCACATGTGAGAGAGATGGGTTTTTGTAGGAAACCTTGACTTTCAACCTACCTGGATTTATGGTTTTCTTATCAATGTAGACCTATGAATATGGTATTATGGTTATTCTGGTATTCTGGTTTTTTGGTTTTCTCATGGGAGCAGAATTTTGATCATATTCTGTCAGCAGCGCAACAGCTATTCAAAGCATATGGAAACCTTGATCCCATGTTTGCATTTGTGTAGCATTATTATTGCACCCTAAAATTCATGTTTGTATATTTCTAGGGTTTGCATCTTATTCTTGATTCTTGTTGCTGAAGATCTGCAGAGATGGTCACTAGTATGAAGGGTATTGTCGATTATAAATTTCAATCGCCAGAGCTTGGTCCAATCCGTAGTCTGCTTGCCAAGACCACTCAAAGAAATTTGGAATTGTTCAAAGAAAATTATGTGAAGATCTTGGGTATGCTGCATACAATCACAGAGTATGAGAGGATGGCTATTCATACGTTGTTGCAGTACTATGATCCTTCATTAAGTTGTTTCACATTCAGAGATTATCATTTGACTCCTACTTTGGAGGAATTCTCACTCATCTTGGATACTTCAGTCAAAGATCAGGTGCCCTTCCATGAATCTATGGAAGTTCCTGCTCCCGAAGCTATTGTTGACGCTCTTTATTTGAGCACGTCTGTGGTGAAGGATAATCTACAATCTAAGGGTGGTTTATCTGGTTTTCTATTAAATTCCCTGATAAGTGAAGCTCTGAAATATGCTAAGGCCTGTAGCTGGACTACCTTCAACGTCATCCTTAATTTGTGCATCTATGGGTCTGCTCTCTTCCCTAATGTGCCAGGTTTTGTAGACATGAACACTATCAGAATCTTCATGATGAGAAATCTTGTGTTGACTCATCTCGGTGATTTGTATCATTCAGTATACTCCCGGAGCTACAAGAAGAAAGGTGGATTAGTTTACTGTATTTCTCCTCTTCTCTATAAATGGTTCATGAGCCACCTACCATGTGAGGATGCTTTTGTGGACACCAAAGATTGTTTGAAGTGTTCAGAGAGAGTAATGGGCCTTACTGCTAAAGGGGGTTGAGATGATATACAACTGTGGTGAGTTTCCGGACGTACCTCTCATGGGAATAAGGGGTGGAATCAACTATAATCTCTCCCTTTCTAGGAGACAATTGGGGTATGCATTGAGAGATCCTCCGGCAGACAGAGAAGTGGAGGAATCCTTGTACTACAATAGTACAGAGGATTCAGAAACAATAAGAAGGGTCATAAGAGCTTGGGGTACTATTCAAAGGAAGGGGAAGTCATACCTAAGCAAGATTAATTCTAGAGCTTATCCTCCTTATATAGAGTGGGTGCATAGCAGAGTTGAGATTATCCGATTTCCTTTTCACATGGAAGGAATTTTGTATCTTCTATAGATCGAGCAACCCATAACAGTGGATATTGAAAGGTATAACAAGCTCTGGGCAGATAAAGAAGAGCTTCACAGAGAGAATGAAGAGTTGAAAATGGAGGTTTTCTAGTTGAGGCATGATAAGAATGAAACAACCTATGTATCCAAGATGAAGACTGAACTTCTAGCCAAAAGGGAGAAACAACTAGAAGAAGAAGTCAAGAACAGAGACAGGATATGCAAAGATCTGAGAAGTGCCAACAGCCTGTTGCAATAGATAAAGAAAGACCTAGACATAGCTCGTTTGGAGATGTCAAAGTTCAAAAGTCAATGGAATGCCACCTTGACTGCTCACAAGATTTAAGAGGATGAACTCTGTGACTAGAATGAAAAGTTGAAGCTACAACTCAAGGGCAAAGAGAAAGAGGTCAGAGCAGAATCATCTTACAGATGCAGAAGCGAGAATTAGCTTAAGAAGACTTTGTCAACCTTAGAGGAGATTAAAGTCCAAGCGGAGGTAAAGAAGCCTAAATTCGAAGATTCTTTTAGAGAAGATGCTTGGGAGTTACATTGTTGTTATCTAGAGGGGATCATGCACAGGAGGGATGTTCTCATTCTTGAGCTGATCTAGAGACTGAAGCATCCTGATACTAAGAAGCTATTTAAGAAGGTTCAAGCCTGGTACAGGAGCATAGTGGCTGGGGAGGATTGTCCTTGGTGGATATTAATGATATGTCGTAGTCGTCTTTATTATTTTTATCTGATCACCGTCATGCTTATTGACTGGGGTCATTGACTGTGTATTTGACTATATCTCTGTTGTATGGTCTATATGTATTGACTCGTTGTTATTTTCATGTTCAGTTAATCTATGAGCAAATCTTACCAGTGTTCTATCCATCTCTTGTGTTTATTATTGTTAAACTAGAATCAAGGTGTAGAACACCATAAGAATATTCAAACATGACATTTTCATTTGCATTATCATACTCATATGCATACAGGTGCTCTGGGATGGCTTTTCTTATCTCTATATGGTTTTCTTTGGCAGGATAGCAAATTATTGTATTTACAGGTACAATAGACAAGGAAATTAGAGGCGGATAATGGATCAGATTCAAGCAGAATACTGGAGGTATGGACTCGCACGACTCAGTTCATAGAACTGATTCAAAATATGGCCCAAGGGCATGAAAAATTGAGATATTTGGTCCAGTCGCTTATTGACGCTCCCAGAGTGGATGACAGCGGAGTGGTCCATCCAAGTGGTGATGGTCTTACTCCTCAGAGTGGATGCGCCAACCCTCCCAGCGGAGGTGGTGCTGGTGTTGTCATTCCTCCGGGCGGAGGCACAAGTTTTGTTATTACTCTTGACGGAGGTATTGCTGGTGGAATTCCTGGTGGTATTGGTGGGGGAAGCGTTTATGATGTCCATGGAGTGGTGGAGCTTACAACCATCATTGGGAGGAAGACAAACAAGAAGATGCATTTTCTATGCGTGACCTGGATGCTGGTCTCCCATCTGAAGCTGATAAGAAATTTAAGATGATTGAGGAAAGAATGCGGGCTTATGAGAACCAAAATGCTTTTGGACTTGATATGATTGATCTTGGGTTAGTTCCGGGTGTGAGGATTCTGCGCAAGTTCAAGGTCCAAGACTTTGACAAATATATGGGAACAACCTGCCCCAAAAATCATATCCGAGCCTATTATCGAAAGATGTATGCCTACTTTGATGATGAGAAGATGCTCATGCATTGCTTCCAAGATAGCCTAGCTAGGGAATCTTTGAAATGGTACATGGGGTTAGAGAGAACCTACATCAGAACTTGGAAATATTTGGTGGAGGCTTTTGTCAAGCATTATCAATACACTAGTGACATGGTGCCCAATAGAACGCAATTACAGAATATAGTTCAAATGGGGAATGAAAGTTTTAAGTAGTACACCTAGAGATGGCGCAAGTTAGATTCCCAGGTTCAACCTCCGATGATGGAGCGAGAACTCATTGATATGTTTATGGGTACCCATCTGGGGCCTTATTTTGAGAAATTGGTTGGGTGTGCATCAACGTGGTTCTTCGATCTTGTGATGGCTAGAGAAAGAGTAAAGAGTCGAATCAGAGCTGGGAAAATTCAAAGTGGTAACGGTTCCTCATCTGTAGGAGGTAAGAAGCCATATTTTGGAGGTCCTAGGAAAAGGGAAGGGGACACCAATTCTATTTCTCCTTATTAGGGAAAGGGAAGAACCAATCAGAATTCTACACAACAAGTTGCTATTGTAGCCATCCTGGCTGCACCTCAATGACAACCTAATCCTCCTCGTCAATATCACGGTAGACAAAGGATGAAATATAAGAACTTTGATCCTCTTCCTATGCCTTATGCCCAGTTGTTACAACATTTTTTGCAACTGCATTTAGTTGAGCTTCGAAATTTAGCCCCACCTACAGGGAAGCTACCACCGGGCTATGACGCTAACACCCGCTGCGATTTTCATTATGGTGCCTCGGGGAATAGTATTGATAGATGTAGGGCTTTCCAGCATAAAGTTCAAGACCTGACTGATTTCAAGGCTATTAATTTCAGTAACGAGGGACCTACTGTGATCCAAAACCCTATGCCACATCATGGTGCAGCAAGGGCAAATGCTATTGGAGACGGGGAGAGGTTAAATTTGGTGGGTAATGTTAATGAGTTGAAGACTCCGTTATTACTTGTTAAAGAGCGTTTGTTGAAGGGGGATGTTTTCCCAGGATTTGCCTTTGATTGTTAAGGATGTGTATTGCATCCAGAGGGTTGTGACTTCTTAAGGGAAGGTAAACAGAAGTTGATGGATGATGGACAACTACAGTTTGATAAGACTGATGTTGTGGATGATGTTAATGATGATGATAAGGACGTTGCAACCATATCAATTCCGTACAGGACCGTCCATATTTCAGCGCCAATGCGACAAGCACTCGTCATTATCACTACACTGGGCCCAATACCATATGAGTGTACCAAGGCGATTTCGTGGAACTACGCAAATAATGTATTTTTTAATGGGAAAAAACAAGAGTTGTTGGGTTCTCTAGATATTGGATCTACTGTGGATAACATAGTTGGTGTCGGAGGTATTACACACAGTGACAGGGTTTTCTCTCTGCCATGTGTTAATGTTGATAAATCTGATAAGGGTAAAGGCAAGCAAGTTATGGATATTCCGTGCAACAACAGTCTGATGATGCTTCCTTCTCAAAAGATGTCAAGGAGTGTATGAGATTAATTCGGAAGAGTGATTACAAGATAAATCACCAGTTGAATCAGACATCGTCCAAGATTTCCATTTTATCCTTGTTGATGTGTTCTGAGACACATAGGAATGCACTGCTAAAAGTGTTAAATGTCGCATATGTTCCTCGAGAAATTTCTGTGAATCAACTTGAAGGGGTGGGGGCCCATGTCAACGCAGGAATTGGTCTGGGCTTTACTGATCTGGATTTGATGCCGGCTGGAAGGAATCATAATAATGCCTTGCATATCTCCATGGAATGTAGGGGTTCTCTATTGTCCCACGTCTGGGTAGATATTGGGTCATTGTTGAATGTTCTGCCTAAGGAGGTCCTCAAGAAGTTGGATACGTAGGGATTGATTTGTAGACCTAGTGATTTGATAGTATGGGCTTTCGATGGATAAAAAAGGTATGTATTCAGTGAAGTGGTTTTGCCTATTCAAGTTGGACACAAAGTTTTTGAAACAACCTTCTACATCATGGATATTCAGTCGGCCTATAGCTGCTTGCTGGGTCATCCTTGGATTCATTCTACTGGGACAATTACTTTGACCTTACATTAGAAGCTTAAGTATATGGTTGAAGGGAGGGTTGTTACTGTTTGTGGAGAGGAATACATTATGGTTAGCCATTTTTCATCATTTAAGTTCCATAGCCAAAAGCTTCACAAATTGTGCATTTCAATTTGTGAATTCTTGAGGTAAACCTTCACTGAATCATCATCCTTGGTTCAATTTTGAATTTGTAACTCATTTAGATCTTAATCAAGTTTTTGGAATCACCTTTTTGAGGAGCTTTTGATTATTTGTAGATTATTGCTTGGATCTTCAAGTTTTCTTGCTAGAGCTTCATAGATCCTTAGTTTTCTTACATAGATCCGTTAATTGCAGCTTAACAACACTCACCAAAGCAAATCTCAGTTTTGTAGGTTGGTAATTTCTAGATCTAACTTTGATTTAGTTTAATTTTGCATTTCACAATGTAGATCTATTGATTATTGGTGATAATTGGTCCATTTGATTGTTTTGATCTTTGATTTTGATGTTTGTTGGATCCAATTGATGTTTAGTTATTGTGATTTGATATAATTTTCGTGTATAATTGATTCTCTAAGCATGTGGATGGATACATAAGTGATTATTCGCTGAAATGTGCTTTTAATTTGATGTTATTATGCCACTGCGTCAATGTTAATTGATTAGCCAGTTGAAGAGAAAATCTGGTTAATCGATTAACCAGTGTATTTTTCATGTTTTTTGGCTTTTTAAAAGGGGTTAATTGATTAACACTGACGCAACATGTGATTTTTGTGCATTTTCAAGCTTGTTTTGATTCTTTTCCACTTTTAATATTCAGGGGTTGATATGATACATATTTGTGGACTGTTTTTGAGCTGTTTCATCATACTTGATAACATGCTTGTGATTCTTCGACACACGACTTGTGGTTTTCAAGGATGAATATCTTTGGTTTTGTGTTTCATTCTTGGTGTGATGATCATGTTGCATAACTATTTATACGACGGTGATTGTTAATTCTTGATGTTTATCTTGCTGGATTTGTGTCACATGCTTATGTTTGTTTCTGATTCTGCAAATGCACGTTTGTTTGAAACGACTAATTGTCATGGAATAAGCATGATGTTCTTGTTGAATGCTTAATTGTGCAATATTGTTGGGTTTACTTGTGCTTAATTGTTAATACATGTTCATCTATTAACATTGCTTGATATGTGTGTTGCACCCTAATTTTTGACCTTAAGATCCCACCTCTCTTTTTTTAGTGCTCTTTTATATTTATACTTTTGTCTGCATTTATTACGACTGACCGTTTGGTACAGGCATAAATGAAGGGTACTTATTCTCACAGCCAAGCATCCCAAGGCCTAATCAGTGGATCCTAACTAGAGATATCTCAGTTGAATCTTTGCATATGTCTCTTTAAGGTCAAGGGAGGTCTTTGTTTTCTAAATATATCAACGGTACTTCAAGAACAAGGACCATGGCATTTGATTCAGAAACAAGTTATGACATAAAATACGGAGTCGTGATCAAGACAAGTTATGTGAGTTTGGAATATTCAAAATTACAGGTTTCATCAACTTGATTACAAATTGGAAAACACAAGTATGCCATGAAAATCAATTTAAATAACAAACAAGGTGCATGCCAGGACCAAATTTCCACGCAAGGAAACTGCTTTCTTTACAAGTGTATAACTTTAAAAAGAACATCAATGTAATTACTGCATTTCACAACTTTTCCAACAAATTCAGAGGACGTGGAATCCTTCGTATTCTTACAAATGGACATAATTATTGAACTAAGTGCCATCGGTTTCAAATGTTTGTTACAAAATCCTGTTAGCCTCAAGCTATTTCGTAAATCCTACACAGCTTAAAACCAGGTTCCTAACTTCCTACAAGCCATTGGATGAACTTTCCCCAGCAGCAGTCTTCAAACACACCAGCTGCAGGAGACTTGAATAATATGATGTCGGATATGCGAGTAAACCACCTTTGGGTTGGCTTTGAAGAAGGTCCATGTAACCACTTCATGCGACCTGTCAAAATAAGCAAAAGGGGGGGGGGGCTAACTAAAGACATGATTAGAGCTTAAGAGGGGTTCGTAAGTCGCAAGTTCCCCCCGGTGCGTCAAAGCTGACTCTGTCCGGATATGCCATGGGAGTCCCAGCACTTCCCGAATACCACAAAGAATGTTCGTTCCTGCAGAAAACAGAACCAATGGTTATTGGGAAAACTGAAGGATAAATTCATTACACGGTTTAATTCTATATTAAAGTCGCAAGAATATCGTAATACCGAGTCACAAGCTCTTGTCAGGATTACCAGCACCCTTTAATAGTAAAGGAACTAATTGAAGAAATGGGAGATTGGTCTTGGAAACTGCTAAGTAAAAAGAAAGAACTCATTTGCAAAGAGAAGGCATACAAAGACGGTTTCCATGAATTGTTATCCCTACCGGCGTAGCATACTACGAGGCGTGAAAGTGTTTGAGTCATAGGATCAAAAGGGGAATAACTACTACGGATGGACCGCATTTGGAAATTCATGATCCGGCACCCAGTAGTCGTGTTGGCCAAGTGAATTTGACGGTAAAACCACCTGTATGCAGAACATTCACAATAGAAGATGGTGTTATGTGCATTACAATATCAGATGGAGTAGGGATTAGATGAGTATTTTGTTTGGATACCTGTTTGATTCAGCATAAACAAGGATAAAAATTGACATTCGATGCGAATGCAGTTTGCTCCAACCTGGCAAAATCAGAATGCAAGACCTTCATTAACTCACATCAGCATCTCCAAGACAAATGTCAAAACGAAGAGGTTCTCTTCTGTTGGTTCACAAGCACGTAGAAACGAAGTCAATCCATGGTCAGCACCAACACCAAATTCTCCGTAGCAGCCGTGCGTTCGGACTCAAGTGGCATCCTTAGCCCTTAATTTACCTGCACAGTACCCAAAAGAACAAGGGAAAATGAAGAAGGAAAATAACAGAAGATGTTGAAGGCTTTCCCAGCAGACTTACTTTCAACCAGGCACCCGTAATGAAACCACCGCATGTGAAACTCCTCGGTGGTAATCTGGAGTAGTATCTAGCCAGAAGCGAAGTTTGTAGTTTCCTGCAGAGAAGGAAGTGAAAGCAGTCGTTAGGCAGCAAAGTAAAAACAGGAATTCAGCGGCTAAACCCAACATTGTTTGATTTTAGGAACTGGGCGTTGAATCGACAATACCATCAGCCCTTCCTCCAACACACAAAGCTGCAATCAGAGGAATGGTACGATCTTATTCGAAGATACTCAAAATATATATGCACCAAGGAAAGATTTGTTATCAATTTATACCATGAGTTAGGATCCAACATGTAACCTCCACTTCACCTGCAATGTCACACCTGCAAAAGTAAGACAGAACCTCAGATAGAAATACAATAAGTCCAAAAGAAGGAACACGAAGGTCAATATCTGCATAAGTGTACCCTTAATTCAAATCATTGTTACTCATGTTATGAATCTCAGATCACAATTTAGTGATTCTACGAAGGATGAAGAAGATGCGAAGGCAATTGCTAGGCTATTTGCGGATATGAGCGATTCATATGTGGAGCTGATCGCAACTAGTTCTGATAGTACATGAATTGTTGGAAGTTGTTTCACACCCAGAATATGATATTGCTTCTGTGACAGTTAACTTTTGGCATAGACTTCCTTTGACCCTAAGAGAGCCCTATATATCAAATGGCAATGAAGAATGCATTGAAGCTGAGAGAAATGATAGAATACAGGCCTTTCGTCCGGTTTGTGGATTACTTGTATCACTGAAGCATCCGTCCTTGGTGGAGATGCCACACTTAAAATTATGTACCAAAGGTTCCTTACTAGCCCCAGATACTTCAGATAGTCTGCCTAATTATCGGAGCTTGTTCAAAATGGATTGATTTGGTGAACTCCACGATGGTAACAGGGTTAACCTGTCAACATAAATCAGACAATGATTAAAAACTTCCAATTTAGCGTTAACAAAACCATAAACCAGACTTCACAAATCGATATCCTAAACCGTCTCATAAGCATGACAGAAAAGGAAAGGATAGGCGTGTTTCAAACAAATTAACACCATCATTTACTACAGAATCAGATTTGATATTCCAAACAGAAAAGGAAAACATTCATTACCATTAACGACAGTTATTCCAAATCAACAACATTCAATTCGACTAATCAACCTTTGATTCAGCTGAGCCTATAAATCACCCACAACACAGAAGGCAAAAAAAATCCATTCACAAACAACAATCACCAACAACACATAAGATTCACGTATACCTAAAATCACGACGAACCCATAACACACAAAAACGCACAACATTCAAATACGTCAGAAATACGTTCAAAACTAAAATCGTGAAGGAGAAATTTATCTCTGCAAGCTCCACCGTGAATCCATCGCCGGAAGAATGCCATCGCGAGCCACCCTTCCTCATCGCCCGCATCAGCGTGACCCCCATCGCGAACCTTAGATCGCCATCGCTCTTAAAGCTCTCGTCATCTTCGCATTCATCGCCAGCAAACGCCACCGGAACGCTCACCGCGAAGCCCCGACTCGGAAATATCACCACCGCCATGAAACCCCCTCTCGGTAAGACTCCATTAGTCGTTAATACAGATTGTTGATCGTTTTTTCTTTGTTTTGTGAAACAGGTTTAGAGATGATCGAAGCTCAACTGGAAATGGAGGAGATGTGAGGAAAGGAGTCGAGGAACAGAGAGGGAAGGAAGATGAGGGTCACGATCAAGAGAGGGGGGGGGGGGGGGGGAATTTGGGATTTAGGGTTTTTTTCGCTGATTTTGGTTTATATGTTGTAAATTGTATGTATGCACACCCACCGTAACCACATGCACCTCACGCACATCACCCTCCACCTCTTTGCCTGCCCAGATCTCGCGCCTCATATTGCAATCCACCATAAACCCTCAGGCCTGCGACCATACACAATCCGTCTGCACCCCCTAATTAACCTCATTAAGCCCTTTAATCCGTCATTAACCTATGTTAATCAACCTCTTAAAACTATTTTAACCATTAACTTATACTAATCATTAATCCTTTTTTCACTAATTAACCTATAACTAATCATTTATAATCTGTTTTTATTAAATACTAATAAACCCTTTTATTTAAAACTAGCTTTTATAATTTTATTTAATCAGGCAACCCTTTTTTTAAATAATTAACTCATTTTTTTATTCACCTTTAACTTATTTCTATTTTCATCAAATTAATAACCCTTTTAATATAATAAAATTAGTCATATTATAAAATATGAAATAAAAGGCTTTTCACTTATTAAATTAATTTTTGGTAAAACTAATAAAAAACTTTTTTTTTATAATAAGAAAACTATTTTATCTTAATAAACTTTTTTAAAGATAAATATAACTTGTTTTATTTATTAAATGATTAAATCTTTTTTATGAAAACTCATTTATTTAAAATCCCAATTAATTCAATATTTTTTTTATATAATTTGAACATTTTCTCTTTAAATAAAAACTAGCGATAATTTAATTTAACTTTTAAAATTAATCTCACTAAAAAAGTAATCAAGTCACATTTTTTTTAAAATCAATTTGTCACCCTTTTATCTAAAATTAATAATAATAAATTCAACCTTTTTCCAATCAAATACCCCCTTAAAATAAATCAATCCGCTTAAAATCAATCCAACATCCCTCTTAAGGTCAATCCTACAGCTTAATCAATCTACCGCATTCGATCAACCGTGCACGCTTACGCTTCCACGCACACTCACATCCACAATTTACACATTTGTGCACTTAGCGCTTTCATGCGTGTGTATGGCTTTACCTTCCCACAATTTATCTTCCGCAATTTAACATTACAGCAATTTACTTTCCTCGCATTGCATTTCGTCCAAAGGAAGAACCTACACATGAGTCAACACTTGTGTGTAGGGCACATCATTTGCATCATATTCCCCCATGATCCTTGATCACATTCAAATCGATCTTTTAGGACAGATCCTACCCCATAGGAGGGCCTTGTCTTTATTTTACAACATAGGAAAACAAAACAAACAATTCAATACAACAAAATTCAAACACAATAGAGAAATAGATGTTAATCATCTTAAGCGAGATAGAATCTCCACCCCACAAATACAATCAATATGTAGGGACTTTGCCTTAAGAGAGATAGAGGCGTACTCGTCGATCAATATTTGAGTACTTGAGCCCTTCTCTTAAGACGATGCAAAGACTATTTTCCTACAACTTGTGGCGGTTAAATCTCCCTTAAAATGATAACTCGTCTTTTCTCCTAAAATCAATCAACCAACTATCCTAAACCCGTAGGAACATTTACCACAGTCAAAGAACTCCTAAAACCCTTTAGGGGAACTACAAATACTCTGATTCCACTCCCGTAAGGATATGTAGGCATAAGATGCGGTATCTTATCGAGTATACTTAGAAATAAACCCCTAGGTCTTTCAACCATTAAGCAGATAAACCTTAGCAAATAAACAAACATAAAACAAGAGGTTCATATAGAGTACTACAGAAACTTAGGATGCTAGCACCTTCCCTAAGTTTAACCGACCCCTGAACCTAAAACTCTCTAGCTTGCATTTGCATTGCATTGTGGAAATTTCGATCTTTATCCCTTCCTTTTGACAAATCAAAGTTCGGTTGCAAATGAATAAGATTCAAACTAATCAATAGTTTGGTATCCAAATTTCACCGCGATAGAAATGGCGACTTCACTGGGGAGCAAAGTGGGTCTCCCTACCTTGTTTTATTTACTTTTTTATTGCTTTATACTTGCTTATTTATATATTTGTTTCTCTTTTCTTTTGGGTTGTTATCCTTGAGTAGTAAGACAAAGTCCTACACCCGGACTTGAGAGAAATTATGATAGGATGGTGATATATTCGATGAGGCTTATAGGGAGTGAGTCCCGACTAAGTTGACTCGAGAATCCCGCTTAGTTGAGACCCTTTTGAAAATGGTTCGGTTGAACGAGTTTAGTCGTGAAAACTTTACTATTCTCAATTGGAGTCCATGATACTAAGGACCGTAGTTACCTTTAACCCCACTTTGGCCTTTATTAGGATGTAGTGCAGGACTATGAGGGAGTACACCCGAAATAGTGCTACGCAATGCTACACTCAAAAGAAGTTCTCTTGAGAATATTATTAACCACCGAGTTAGTTGGGAAGTTGATAATATCCGAAAGATGGGCTGATAACTTTGGGAACCTCTTTAGAACCTTGTTCTGCGGGTACAATCAACCTTTAGTGCACAACCTTTGGGAATGGGTATACCCTTGCTCCATGCTCGTTGTAAACCTAGGGTCTCCCTTGTCTGTTTTATCTTTTTGTGTCCTTATGTGCTTACTTGTGTTTGTTGCATTCATGAAGCATCATATTACATTGGTTTCATGAGATTCATAGTTTAGTTATAAACATTATAGAAACCAAGATGGATTACAAAAGAAAATATTTTGAAATATTCTTTTAAAAGTCCTAACTTGGATGGCCTAAGGAAGTAGGAGCTCATATTGAAGAAAACTCAAAAGACAAATACAAGAGAGACTCCCTTATCATGGAGGATCATTAGAAGTTCGAAAGACTTTCATCAACATTGAAGGACCAAATAAACAAAGGATTCCCCCCTTACTTCCAACAAGAATAAAAGAGGAGATGGAGGATTTATTTTCCTCTATCAAACTAATCTTTAGATGTTGATCATGGACGACTCATATTCAAGAAGATCCAAATAGACAGCAAATCAACAAGCACGATGAAGGACTTCCTTAGGGCTTTATTAGCTTTTATTTAGCTATTAAGTAAGGACTCTTATAAGGCTGTTTCCTTGTAATCCATTATAAAAAAAATGATAATAAAAAAATAAATGATTTATTTTATTTGGTGTTCTGTAACGTTTATAAGAACTTGAGTTCCATGAAACCTTTCATTTCTGAATTCTTGCATTTGCATTCTTCATTTAGCATCTGCATCTGCACGTGTCTCTTCTCTTCTGTGGCTCATTCCGGTCTTCTGTCTTTGTCTGTCAGCTGACGTCTCGACCATCTGACCAAGCTTGAAGTATTACTAAAGGATAGCAAAGAGAACGAAGGATATGGATTCCATGACTAGTTTCAAAATTGTGACTAATCCGTTATTTGATCTTCCTTCTGATGACATTGGTCAACAAGTGGGTGTTCCTACACAACCTCGACCTGTGCAAGATAACTTGGTTGTTCAAAATGATAGAAGAGTTTCCCAGTTTCCACAGCATATTCCAAATCTTCAGAATGTTCGTACTAAGATAAAGATGGATGATTCTGGATTCATAGCAATGGAGAAAGAATTTCGTGATCTTAAAGAATAATTGAAAATGATGAAAGAAGCTGATGCATCTGATCTGGATGCTCATGACCTGTGTTTAGTTCCAGGTGTAATTATTCCTCCGAAGTTCAAGATGCCTGTCTTTGAAGTGTACAAGGGTGTTAGTTGTCCAAGATACCATTTGACGATGTTTTGTCAAAAGATGGCTGCTTATGTTGACGATGACGAATTGATGATGCACTACTTTCAAGAAAGCTTATCTGGGGCATCCTTGATATGGTATATGAAGCTACAAAGGAATTGTATTCAATCTTGGAGAAACTTAGCCGATGCTTTCGTGAAGCAATAAAATTATAATTTGGACGTGGCTCCAGACAGTGATCAACTAGAAGGAATGAGTAAGAATGATGATGAATCTTTCAGGGAATATGCTCAGCGATGGAAAGAGTTGGCAGCCCAAGTTCTTCCACCACTTCAAGAGAAGGAATTAAGCAAGATGTTCCTAAGAACACTGCCAGACTCTTATTATGATAGGATGGTAGGCGTGGTGCCATTAGACTTCTCCAAGATTGTGGAAGTCGGAGTAAACATCGAGAATGCACTCAAAAGTGGAAGAATTCAGGATAGCTTGAATGGCCAAACTAAAGAAATTTCGGTTGATGATTCCCTAGAGGAAAGAAGCGTTGATGTTAATGCAGTTTGGGATTCCTCTCAAATCCTGTCAGATCCAGTTCCAGTACCTTATCCTCAACATCAGTATAAAGTGACTGCTCAGCGCAAACAGCGACTACCTCGTAAGCGAAGGATGGTATCTCTAGATCAGCATCAGAATCGACAGGTTAGAGGACGGTTTCAGAATCAGAAGGCACTTCTGAGTATTCCGAAAGAAGAAACTCGTTGGTTTGATCTTATCCCAATAACCTACAGTCAGCTATGGTCTTATTTCATCCGAGACTCGATGATGACACCTAGAAAGACTAGAATCATGAAGTCTCATCCACCGTGGTTCAACTTGAACGCCAACTGTGAATTTCATGATAGAGTGTTGGGGCATTCGATTGAAGAGTGCAAATTTTTTCAAGAGAAAGTCCAAGAGATGATAGATGATGAAGTGCTAACCTTCAAAGGAGGAAGCCCGGTCGTGAATGGAGCACCATTATGTTGATCACCTATTTATTTTTGTTTGCTTATGTGTTTTATTTCTTTGATTAAAAGCATAATTGGCATGTAAGAACATGTTATTTCGAATAAGTAGTGTAATAAGTGTTTGTCTTGAAGAAACCCATTCGTAATTACTCCTAAAAATTTTCTTCATAATTTATAATGCCAACTTTACCCAATTGTTCTCACTTTGGCGAAGAATTGGAAGGAGGATGACGAAGTAAAACGCAGGTCTCCTGATGTATGCTTACGAATAAAACCTACTGATGATGTAAGGAATTATTTCAAAACCTCTCAAACACCAGAGATATAAGGAAGTTAAATCCTTCTTAACCCTTTTCAAAATTCATCTTTAACCTAGGGCAGGGTAATTTTTTCAGTCAGCTTGATTGAACATTTAAACTTTTCCACAAAAGAAAATGAACATCTTTCAAAATGGGTGGGTATAAATAAGCTTTTACCCTTATTCCCTTGCTTTACAAATTGTAAACTAAACCACAATACAACCTTCAAAAGTCCTAATTGAAGTAAGGTTTAATTCAAAAGCATACTCAGTGAGATAACGTTTCCTGACTCCTATGACCTATGCTCAGCTTTTATATTGGCTTTATAAAAATAAATTTATATCCTAACTAGTGATTTCAGTCACCAGTTATTGTGATATCTCTTTTCAAAAACTTCAAGACAAATGTGTGTTGCATTAATAGTTTCGAAATTGATATCTCTGACTTGCTAAATTCGCTTGATATCTTAGAAAGATTACATAGCTGACATTGACACCATCAGTCAGGACTAGTTACGTCGAGATTCGGCGAATGTCTCTAGAGAGTTTGAAAACAATGGGACGCCATATTTTCTGTAAAATCCTCTTGGATTGACCTTCTTCTCATAACCACATGACTTGGGGCATCTGATAAGTAAAAGATTATCTTATCCATTCACAACACTTGTTGTTCAAATGGAGACTACCATTACAATTCCTCAACACACAACATTCTTCATGTCCCCCAGTGAATTTTACTCCAGACGATCATGACATTTCCCTGCGAATCTTTTCGACGCAAGAAATCTCTAGCTGGTAACCTGAGAATCCCCAGTGATATGCTTAACTTCACTTCCCCAATGAAGTGGGTATTACTTTAATCCTCTGTGGATCTTCTCTAACTTCACCTTCCTAATGAAGTGGACGTATTTCACTCCCCAGTGGATCTTTTACGGCGCTAGGCTTATCCAGCGAAGCGGATGTTTATTTCATCCCTATTGAAGTTTCGACTCCAACATTTTCAAACAGCGATGAAGACAAGGTTCCCCATCAAGATGGATATTTATTTTATCCCCTATGAAACTTCAGTTTGGGTATTTCCATCTACAACTCCAGTAGGAATCTCTCCAGTGAAATGGATATTTATTTTATCCATGTGTTTCTTCGATTATGAGTTTGATCCACTTCAATTCGAGCTTTATTCTCATCTTCAACATGACAACTAAGATTGCCTTGGAAATTTCTTCAGCAAGATCAAGATGTTACATCCCCAAGTGGAATGATCTCCATTCCTCAAGAGAAACTTTGAAACCCTGAAACAGGATGGCGATCCCATCATTCAGTTCTCCGCCTATCCCCAAGATTGGTCAGATGTTTGCTTCGAGATGTTTATTTCATCTCTGTCTGTTTTTTCAGCATAAACATACGCATAGCATATAGATAGATAGCATAACATGTGCATTTTTCATCCTTTGTGTTTGTTTTATTCTGTCACTTTGATCGTGGTTATTCCCGAGTGGTTGGGCGCGTCTTTTCCTTCCAATTAGAGTTGTCAGCCGTAGGCAAAAAAGAGCACAACATTTCTATTTCCCCACAGAGATTGATCCTCATGGAAGACGGTTATTTTTGTACATCCCATTTGAGTTCATACCTCAATGGTCGAGTCTTGCTTGACAGTTTCTCTTCAGTTACGTCCTGAATTGAACTTCGGTCCTTGGCAATCACATTGTGGACATCTACAACTTTTCAAATTTGGACTAAGTGTGCACTTATTTTGCACCTGGCTCCCCAGGAAGAATTTTTATGAAAACAACTATTGAAGACAATTATTTCTCCAACAATATTATCATAATCCCTCGACGGGTTGCATCCAGATTGCAAGCAACCTCTTCATTTGAGCAACTCGTTTTGATCAGGATCTTATTCAAAATGACAAATGGCAATCTCTTCAAGACAGTTTGTCCATCCCCAGTGATTATCGACTTGGTAAATGGAAAACCTTATTTCTCTTTATTTGAGAATTCACACATTTTTACATCAGCTAGGATACTCCTCAGAAATGTATTCCCCAGCGAGTTCATCACACAAGTTTATTTCCGTCAAGCGACATCTCCCCAGAGAAGTCAAGGAAGTTTACCACATTAGTCTCTTTATTTAAGAAGACATACTTTACAATTCAACCGGCTTACATCTCTTCTGAAGATCCCCGGTGAAGTCTTACAATCTCAATTACATTTACAAAGTTCTACATCTACAAACAAACTACATCTACCTTGACAAATTACATCTACAATTTACCATGACTCTACAAACTACAAAATCTACAATCCCCTGTGAAGATGCTCTCACAAAGTTTCATAATTTCAAGAGATTGAGACCCGTTCATGGCATACACACCATGAGGCATAGGGAGGTTATTGCAAAAGAAACTGAGACCAGCTCATGGCATATACACCATGAGGCATGGGGAAGTTATTTCAGAAACTGAGACCAGCTCATGGCAAACACACCATGACACTCGGGGAGGTTTATCATCCTTTTGGACAGTTCTTCAAAGATATCTATTTTCTTGGCAAATCTCGGCAGTAGATTCCCAGAAGACCTCGACAGTAGGTATTTCTCTTATTTTCTGGCTAATCTCAGCAGTAGATTTCTAGAAGACCTCGGCAGTAGGTATTTCTATCCTTTTTCCTGGTTAATCTCGATAGTAGATTACCAGTAGACCTCGGTAGTAGGTATTGCTATTTCTTTTCCTGGTTAATCTCGGCAGTAGATTTCCAGAAGACTTCGACAAAAGTATTTCTCCAGCAGATTCCCTTACAAATTCTAACAAGTACATACTTTGGCAAAAGTATTCTCAATTACATTTACAAGTCTCGACAGTAGAGTTCTTCAGCTGATATCTTGAAATCATTACATTCGACCTATACAGCAGGTCCTTCGAGTGGATTTTCTCACAATTACTTTACAACACATTTACAGACACTTTATGATTGCCAATCTTTCCCCGTGGAGTCTCAGTTGTTGAGCCTGTTCTTCCCGTGTGTTGTGTCTGGTTTTCTCCTGTGACATCGTTTCCTCACAGACCCGTATGTCTTGCATTTTCATATCATTACATATCATTTGCATTCGATGGTTTCTTAGGAGCAAATATTCGCGCATTGTTTGTATTTAAGTCCCTCCTATCACGTCGAGGCGAAGATTTCAATCTTCATATCTCCGGATAGAAGTAACTTAAATAGGGGCATCTGTTGCACCCTAATTTTTGACCTTAAGATCCCACCTATCTTTTTTTTAGTGCTCTTTTATATTTATACTTTTGTCTGCATTTATTACGACTGACCGTTTGGTACAGGCATAAATGAAGGGTACTTATTCTCACAGCCAAGCATCCCAAGGCCTAATCAGTGGATCCTAACTAGAGATATCTCAGTTGAATCTTTGCCTATGTCTCTTTAAGGTCAAGGGAGGTCTTTGTTTTCTAAATATATCAACGGTACTTCAAGAACAAGGACCATGGCATTTGATTATTCAGAAACAAGTTATGACATAAAATACGGAGTCGTGATCAAGACAAGTTATGTGAGTTTGGAATATTCAAAATTACAGGTTTCATCAACTTGATTACAAATTGGAAAACACAAGTATGCCATCAAAATCAATTTAAATAACAAACAAGGTGCATGCCAGGAGCAAATTTCCACGCAAGGAAACTGCTTTCTTTACAAGCGTATGACTTTAAAAAGAACATCAATGTAATTACTACATTTCACAACTTTTCCAACAAATTCAGAGGACGTGGGATCCTTCGTATTCTTATAAATGGACATAATTATTGAACTAAGTGCCATCGGTTTCAAATGTTTGTTACAAAATCCTGTTAGCCTCAAGCTATTTCGTAAATCCTACACAGCTTAAAACTAGGTTCCTAACTTCCTACAAGCTATTGGATGAACTTTCCCCAGCAGCAGTCTTCAAACACACCAGCTGCAGGAGACCTGAATAATATGATGTCGGATATGCGAGTAAACCCCCTTTGGGTTGGCTTTGAAGAAGGTCCATGTAACCACTTCATACGACCTGTCAAAACAAGCAAAAGGGGGGGGGGGGGCTAACTAAAGACATGATTAGAGCTGAAGAGGGGTTCGTAAGTCGCAAGTTCCCCCCGGTGCATCAAAGCTGACTCTGTCCGGATATGCCATGGGAGTCCCAGCACTGCCCGAATACCGCAAAGAATGTTCGTTCCTGCAGAAAACAGAACCAATGGTTATTGGGAAAACTGAAGGATAAATTCATTACACGGTTTAATTCTATATTAAAGTCGCAAGAATATCGTAATACCGAGTTACAAGCTCTTGTCAAGATTACCAGCACCCTTTAATAGTAAAGGAACTAATTGAAGAAATGGGAGATTGGTCTTGGAAACTGCTAAGTAAAAAGAAAGAACTCATTTGCAAAGAGAAGGCATACAAAGACGGTTTCCGTGCATTGTTATCCCTACCGGCGTAGCATACTACGAGGCGTGAAAGTGTTTGAGTCAAAGGATCAAAAGGGGAATAACTACTACGGATGGACCGCATTTGGAAATTCATGATCCGGCACCCAGTAGTCGTGTTGGCCAAGTGAATTTGAGGGTAAAACCACCTGTATGCAGAACATTCACAGTAGAAGATGGCGTTATGTGCATTACAATATCAGATGGAGTAGGGATTAGATGAGTATTTTGTTTGGATACCTGTTTGATTCGGCATAAACAAGGATAGAAATTGACATTCGATGCAAATGCAGATTGCTCCAACCTGGCAGAATCAGAATGCAAGACCTTCATTAACTCACATCAGCATCTCCAGGACAACTGTCAAAACGAAGAGGTTCTCTTCTATTGGTTCACAAGCACGTAGGAACGAAGTCAGTCCATGGCCAGCACCAACACCAAATTCTCCGTAGCAGCCGCGCGTTCGGACTCAAGTGGCATCCTTAGCCCTTAATTTACCTGCGCAGTACCCAAAAGAACAAGGGAAAATGAAGAAGGAAAATAACAGAAGATGTTGAAGGCTTTCCCAGCAGACTTACTTTCAACCAGGCACCCGTAATGAAACCACCGCATGTGAAACTCCTCGGTGGTAATCTGGAGTAGTATCAAGCCAGAAGCGAAGTTTGTTGTTTCCGGCAGAGAAGGAAGTGAAAGCAGTCGTTAGGCAGCAAAGTAAAAACAGGAATTCAGCGGCTAAACCCAACATTGTTTGATTTTAGGAACTGGGCGTTGAATCGACAACACCATCAGCCCTTCCTCCAACATGCAAAGCTGCAATCTAAGGAATGGTACAATCTTATTCGAAGATACTCAAAATATATACGCACCAAGGAAAGATTTTTTATCAGTTTATACCATGAGTTAGGATCCAGCATGTAACCTCCACTGCACCTGCAATGTCACACCTGTAAAAGTAAGACAGAACCTCAGCACATAGAAATACAATAAGTCCAAAAGAAGGAACACGAAGGTCAATATCTGCATAAGTATACCCTTAATTCAAATCATTGTTCCTCATGTTATGAATCTCAGATCACAATTTAGTGATTCTACGAAGGATGAAGAAGATGCGAAGGCAATTGCTAGGCTATTTGCGTACATGAGCGATTCATATGTGGAGCTGATCGCAACTGGTTCTGATAGTACATGCATTGTTGGAAGTTGTTTCACACCCAGAATATGATATTTCTTCTGTGACAGTTAACTTTTGGCATAGACTTCCTTTGACCCTAAGAGAGCCCTATATATCAAATGGCAATGAAGCATGCATTGAAGCTGAGAGAAATGATAGACTACAGGCCTTTCATCCGGTTTGTGGATTACTTGTATCACTGATGCAGCATCCGTCCTTGGTGGAGATGCCACACTTAAAATTCTGTACCAAAGGTTGCTCACTAGCCCCAGATACTTCAGATAGTCTGCCTAATTATCGGAGCTTGTTCAAAATGGATTGATTTGGTGAACTCCACAAGGGTAACAGGGTTAACCTGTCAACATAAATCAGACAATGATTAAAAACTTCCAATTTAGTGTTAACAAAACCATAAACTAGACTTCACAAATCGATATCCTAAACCGTCTCATAAGCATGACAGAAAAGGAAAGGATAGGCGTGTTTCAAACAAATTAACACCATCATTTACAACAGAATCAGATGTGATATTCCAAACAGAAAAGGAAAACATTCATTACCATTAACGACAGTTATTCCAAATCAACAACATTCAATTCGACTAATCAACCTTTAATTCAGCTGAACCTATAAATCACCCACAAACAGAAGGCAAAAAAAAATCCATTCACAAACAGCAATCCCCAACAACACATAAGATTCACGTATACCTAAAATCATGACGAACCCATAACACACAGAAACGCACAACATTCAAATACGCCAGAAATACGTTCAAAACTAAAATCGTGAAGGAGAAACTTATCTCTGCAAGCTCCACCGTGAATCCATCGCCGGAAGAACGCCATCGCGAGCCACCCTTCCTCATCTCCCGCATCAGCGTGACCCCCATCGCGAACCTCAGATCGCCATCGCTCTTAAAGCTCTCGTCATCATCGCATTCATCGCCAGCAAACGCCACCGGAATGCTCACCGCGAAGCCCCGACTCGGAAATATCACCACCTCCATGAAACTCCCTTTCGGTAAGACTCCATTAGTCGTTAATACAGATTGTTGATCGTTTTTGCTTTGTTTTGTGAAATAGGTTTAGAGATGATCGAAGCTCAACTAGATAAGAAGGAGATGCGAGGAAAGGAGTCGAGGAACGGAGAGGGAAGGAAGATGAGGGTCACGATCAAGAGAGGGGGGGGGGGAATTTGGGATTTAGGGTTTTTTCCGCTGATTTTGGTTTATATGTTGTAAATTGTATGTATGCACACCCACCGTAACCACATGCACCTCACGCACATCACCCTCCACCTCTTTGCCTGCCAAGATCTCGCGCCTCATATTGCAGTCCACCATAAATCCTCAGGCCTGCGACCACACACAATCCGTCTACACCCCCTAATTAACCTCATTAAGCCCTTTAATCCGTCATTAACCTATTTTAATCAACCTCTTAAAACTATTTTAACCATTAACTTATATTAATCATTAATCCTTTTTTCACTAATTAACCAATAACTAATCATTTATAATCTTTTTTATTAAATACTAATAAACCCTTTTATTTAAAACTAGCTTTTATAATTTTATTTAATCAGGCAACCCTTTTTTTAAATAATTAACTCATTTTTGTTTTTATTCAACTTTAACTTATTTCTATTTTTATCAAATTAATAACCCTTTTAATATAATAAAATTAGTCATATTATAAAATATGAAATAAAAGGCTTTTCACTTATTAAATTAATTTTTGGTAAAACTAATAAAAAACTTTTTTTTTATAATAAGAAAAATATTTTATCTTAATAAACTTTTTTAAAGAGAAATATAACTTGTTTTATTTATTAAATGATTAAATATTTTTTTATGAAAACTCATTTATTTAAAATCCCAATTAATTCAATATTTTTTTTTATAATTTGAACATTTTCTCTTTAAATAAAAACTAGCGATAATTTAATTTAACTTTTAAAATTAATCTCACTAAAAAAGTAAACAAGTCACATTTTTTTAAAAATCAATTTGTCACCCTTTTATCTAAAATTAATAATAATAAATTCAACCTTTTTCCAATCAAATACCCCCTTAAAATAAATCAATCCGCTTAAAATCAATCCAACATCCCTCTTAAGGTCAATCCTACAACTTAATCAATCTTCCGCATTCGATCACCCGTGCACGCTTACGCTTCCACGCACACTCACATCCACAATTTACACATCTGTGCACTTAGCGCTTTCATGCGTGTGTATGGCTTTACCTTCCCACAATTTATCTTCCGCAATTTAACATTACAGCAATTTACTTTCCTCGCATTGCATTTCGTCCAAAGGAAAAACCTACACATGAGTCAACACTTGTGTGTAGTGCACATCATTTGCATCATACTCCCCCATGATCCTTGATCCCATTCAAGTCGATCTTTTAGGACAGATCCTACCCCATAGGAAGGCCTTGTCTTTATTTTACAACATAGGAAAACAAAACAAACAATTCAATACAACAAAATTCAAACACAATAGAGAAATAGATGTTAATCATCTTAAGCGAGATAGAATCTCCACCCCACAAATACAATCAATATGTAGGGACTTTTCCTTAAGAGAGATAGAGGCGTACTCGTCGATCAATATCCGAGTACTTGAGCCTTTCTCTTAAGACGATGCAAAGACTATTTTCCTACAACTTGTGGCGGTTAAATCTCCCTTAAAATGATAACTCGTCTTTTCTCCTAAAATCAATCAACCAACTACCCTAAACCCGTAGGAAATTTGACCACAGTCAAAGAACTCCTCAAACCCTTTAGGGGAACTACAAATACTCTGATTCCACTCCCGTAAGGATATGTAGGCATAAGATGCGATATCATATCGAGTATACTTAGAAATAAATCCCTAGGTCTTTCAATCATTAAGCAGATAAACCTTAGCAAATAAACAAACATAAAACAAGAGGTTCATGTAGAGTACTACAGAAACTTAGGATGCTAGCACCTTCCCTAAGTTTAACCGACCCCCGAACCTAAAACTCTCTAGCTTGCATTTGCATTGCATTGTGGGAATGTTGATCTTTATCCCTTCCTTTGGACAAATAAAAGTTCGGTTGCAAATGAATAAGATTCAATTTAATCAATAGTTTGGTATCCAAATTTCACCGCGACAATGTGTTAATGTTTGGTCCGCACGATGTTATACACCTTTGTTGAATTATGGATGCATAATCATGGGGTGCTCCTGGATGATTTGATCATATGCCAATTGTTGCTTAATCTTGGTTATTTGTAGTCTTGATGCTAGGTTTGGCTTGTTATGCATGTACGTTTATGATTATTGCTTGCTTAATGTGTTGCTTCATTGTTGATGCATACATGCTGCCTTAACGTTTTACACCTGCTGTCCTGTTTTTGGCATGCTGTTAATTATATCCATTCTGCCTGCTGCATTCTACACCTGTTATGTGCTAAAAACATAAGCTGTTAAATGTTGTTTTTCTTATTTGTTGGGTTTTTACTGCTGTTATGAAGTTGAAGCGTTGTCGTAGCTACTGTTTTTTGTTTGTTTTCTTTGTTTTGGCTTGCTCTTGCGTGCTCCCTTAAGGCCTCCTAGTCCAACTCAATTTTTGACTAAGCTTGGAGTATGATAGACATTAGAAGTTAACCTTTGCATGATAAATTAGGTTATTACCTTTTCAACCTCAACCTTAGGTCCACTTTTGCATGCTAACATTAGGATAGAATTTCCTCTCGCATCCCGACCTTAGGGCCATTTTGCATGACAACATTAGGACTGAGTTATCCCCTTAGACCTTTCGTGTGTCTTCTCTCCTCTCTCTCAATTGATATCAAAACACTTAATAAATATGATGTGCATTGTACACCACGATCCTTAAGCACATGGGGAAATATGAGCAGATGAATTTCTAACCTCATCTTAGGGTACTTTGTGCGCAAGACACTTGGATCGTTAGCGCAAAGTTTTCGATCCTATATCATAGACTTTAGTGCTATATGCATCTCAAATAAATTCAATCCACTTCTCTAAAATTCACAAACAAATTCAAATTATTTTTCATCCTTCGGGATTGTTTGTCAAATCATTTTCAGAAAGAGTATGTTATTTTTCCGTTCTACCGCAAACAAGGATCGACCCTAATTGTTGGGATAGAAACTTAATGTCACTCATAAAAAACACGTATCAAATCGTACGTCGAACTACGATCACTATGACTTCCTCATTCTCGTCTAAATGAGGATACATAGGCACAAGACAATAAAGTCTTGGCGAGCAACCATCCCTTTCACCCGTGGTTTTCCGAACTATGTTGACTATAACTTTCCCATTGCACGAAGGGAATACGTAGACCTAGGACGGCGAAGTCCTATCGAGTCTCCTTTTCATTTTTCCCTTTTCGTTTTCGTTAGCAGTAGGCTTTAGATATATACCCTCTTTAATTAGATAACATGCATGGATCCCATTGAGTAAAACGGACGCAAGGGGGGTGCTAATACCTTCTTATGGCGTAATCGACTCCCGAACCCAGGATTTGGTTGCGAGACCATGTCTTCTCCCTTTTTTTATGTTTTTCTTTGATCGTTTCCTTACCCTCAGAAGGTGTGAGAAAACACAAGAAAGGGGGGTTTGAATTGGGTTTTCAATGAATGCTTTTCATGAAACTCAAACAAAAATCACAAATAGACTTACAAGAGAGAAGGACACATGATATGTCTTGGTTCACTTGAAAACTATCAAGATAATCTAGTCCACCCACCAAGGTGATTTTGCCTTATACACAAGGACTTAATCCACTATAATCAATAGATTACACTGCACTAGCATTAGCTGGTGACTAACAACAAAGACTAACCGTCTCTTCTTAAGGATTCTGACCCAACTGGTCCCTTTAGGAATTACAATCTGCACTAGCAACCGTTGGTGAATAACAACAAAGACTAACCATCTCTTCTTAAGGATTCTGACCTAACTGGTCCCTTAAGGAGTTACAAACAACAGTTTGAACAAAGATGTTTACAATGAAATTGCTTCTACATAAGCAGATATAAACACTATTAATCGCTCAAATAACTGAAGACACTATTACAATATGAACAATGTTCTTTCTTAGTATTGTGATACTTCAATACTATAGCTTTAGTTCTTCATAGATCATTTTCAATCAAAGTGTAACCTTTGTATTAATCGTTGTAAAGCTTTTTTTAATTTCTTCAAGTAATCAAGTCCTTATATAGCCAGAAAAAGATCCGTTGGAGGGCAGATCAAGAATATCCTTTAGATAGCTGGCATCTTGAAATAATATCGTTACGCAGGGATGAAAATCATACACAAAAGTTGTCCTTTGTACCACCAAATCAGGGTAGTGGAATGGTAGTGGAATGAAACATTGAAACATACTATGTACTATTTTCCCTCATAAATTATTGAGCTTATCTTCTTTACATCATAGGCTTCTGAATATAGATGATTGAATCATGAGTAGAAGAGTTGATCACTAGGTCTTCAGAGTCTTCAGAACTTGTTCACCAGAACCTTGTCTTCAGAATTTTAAGCACTCAGTCTTCAGAACCTTTGGTCCTTAGTAACTTTATTCTTCAGAGTCTTTAGAACGTCGTTCAGCAGAACATTGTCTTCAGAGTCTTCAACACTTATTCTTCAGAAACTTAAGTATTCAGAGTCTTCAAAGCTTCGTTCAACAGAACCTTGTCTTCAGAGTCTTCAGCATTTAGTCTTCAGAAGATAATGACTTCAGAAGCTAGAAAGCCTTTAGAAGTAAAGTATCAGAGTTATAATCTGAGGCAGAAACCAAAAGAATATTGTGGTATCGATATATTGTCTTCTTAGAATCTTTCTGAGTAAGAGTAGATCAAAAGTACACTTACTTCTTATAGCGCAGAAGCGACTTTGGTTAGATCAGAGTGACATTGCACATGGTCTCTATCAGAGACAGAACTTTCTCTTTTAGAGTCAAAACATGTTTGTTAATACTTCAGAAAAACAAACGTTAGAGTACCAAAATTATTCTCGCATAAGTACTACTTTGTTATTATCAGAACTTAGAAAAAAAAAAGGAAACTAAGGGGTGGCCTAAGAAGTGTCTAAGGTTTAGGAGGAGGAGGGAGCCTTTGAAGGATCTGAGCAAGTGCATTCTGAATGCTGAAGGTGAGTGCATCTTGCTTGTCCATCCTTGTCTGAACAACTCTTGATCCTTCTGAATTCTTTCCAAGGTTTTTAGAATAGGATCAGAAGTAGAGTTTTCAGCAGCTCTTAGGATATCTTCTTGATTTTTCAATGCAGCTTCCTTCTCACCTTGATCTTGAGCTTCCTTAGCTAACCTTTCAACTTCTCTATCAAGAGCTTCCTTAGCCAATCTCTCAGCTAGTTCCCTTTCAGCAGCTAGCTTTGCTTCAACTTCCCTCTTAGCTTTCAATCTCTCTTCAACTTGCTAAAAAAAATAATCTTTTGTCTGAACAAAGAGACTTTGAATCTTCTAAAATTCTTCTGACATCCACTGATTTTATTGATCCTAGGGAGCACCCAAAGCAGAGGGGTCTTCACTAGAATTTGATTCATCAGAGAGTGTCTTGAATTTCATAACTATACTGTCCTTAAAAGTAGAAATAACTTCATCTAGGTTAGGAAGGGAAAAGTCATAAGGTTGATTCTCAGGTAATTGCTGGGTTTTTTCAGCAGAATCACCCATATTGGTGATGTCATTATTTTCAAGATTTGATTTTGGTGAAGAAGGTTCAGGATGTTTAGGAATGGTTTCTGAGATTAACTGTGGAGAGGTTAATGGTGAGGAGATGGTTGTACAGATATGACAGGGCTTGGTTCAGAAGTAGTGGAAATTTGTTGTTCAGATACGGTGGAAGTTATTGGTAAAGAGATGGCGGGAGATGGTTAAGTTGAAATGGTTTGGAATAACGATGGTGGAAGTTGTGTAGAGGGTAGATTTATTTGAGTTTGTGGTTCAGAAGTAGGTATGGATGAGGTGGTGACAATGGTTGAGAAATTTGGTGGTGATGAGAATAGTGGAGGTGGTGTTGGAAGAGATGAAGATATATTCCTGTTAGTAATAACATATGTAGTTACAGAAGAATCAAAGGACTTACTTAGCTCGCCAGCAGGAGAAGCAAATGTAGTGTCATCTTTATCTTCTTGTTTATGGTCCTTCACAATCATCATTTTTCTTTTTCTTACCTTTTCTATTTATCTTTAAGGTCTTTGGAAGAGTATCTGGAAGATCACTCATGTCAATTCACACATCCAATGCTTCATCTTTGCATCCAACAAGGTAGTGTGTAAGTTCATTGGGGTTATAAGTTCTTGAAAAGATTGGAAATCCAGAAATTGGAATCCTCATAAGGTTAATGTCATCCTTTGTTAGTAGAGCAGCTTGATGAGAGATCTTTTTAATAAGCTTCATATTCAACGAATTCTTCGCCCATAAGATGTTTCCATATTTCTTTACTAGTTCATCAGTTTGTCCAGCAACTAATAAAGCTTCAACAATTCCAGACTCAACAAGAATGTCAGAAATGAGTCTTTCGTAAGGGATATGATTCCCCTTTTTGGTAGGCCCAGTTCTTGAGGCCATTATTGAGTGTCTCAGGAATCTGAACAGAATGACTGAGAGATGTATTTTCTTTCCTTTCAATATGAAGTATAGAATATACTTTTGAGACAAATTTATGTATTCAGAAGAATGAATAGGGTGGCGATGGTAAATACTTCCCAACATTATCTTGAACCAAACTCTTAAATAGTCTTTTAGTAATGAAAATGGAGGATCTTTCTTAGAATCCAGAACAATTCCTTCTTTGAATATAGATTCATTGACTTTTGCTTCCCTTTGTTTATCCACTAGAACATTGTAGATTCTCAGCCCTTTTCCGTCATGAGAGATTAAATCACAGATGGTCCTTTTTTGTGACGATGATACATTTTCCAAACACAAAGTTGATAAAGATATTTTTGCTAGTAGATCATCTAATGCAGTGTCGAGAGTGATAGCAGGTTTCTCTGGAATATTGAACTTATTTATTTGTTGTTGAAGATTCATTGAAGAAGATGATGGAGTTTCTCAAAGCACAAAGGGTTTTTAGGGTTTCTAAGAAAAAGTGTGGGAAGTGAAGGAGTAGCGTAGTGTGTGATAGTGAGAATGTGAGTATCTATAAAAGATTTTAGATTATGAAAAGGTGGGAGTAATAGGAAATAATTACTTGAAACCTAGTCTCACGAAATCACACTGCTTGAGGTGTCTCTTCAACAGTAAGATATGATTTGATTTTGGATAAATGTCACAAGAAAATCATAGCTGTCTATTCAAAAGAATATGTTTGATGTCCCCAAAGTCAAGAATACTAAGAGGTATCTGACTAGACAAAATTCTGACTAAGACATCTCATAACATGTAGAAGTATCGTCAATCAGAAGATCATTAAATAAAAGAGAAATAATCTGCTTAATCGTCAGAATCTTATCTCAGAAGTTCTGGTGACTTGACACATCAAAAATTTCATCTACTCATTTTGGACAAGGTTTTATAAATAGATTTTCCAGAATGAATACGAATCTATCCTCAGCAAGGGGTTTTGTGAAAATATCAGCCCACTGGTGATCTGTATCCATAAATTTTAATTGAAAAACACCCTTCTAAACATAATTATGTAAAAAGTGATGTTTTATTTCAATATGTTTAGCCCTAGAATGCAAGATAGGATTTTTGGATAAGAAAATAGTAGAAGTATTATCACAGAAGATAGGAATGCTATTCTCATGTATCTGATAATATTCTAGTTGATTTTTCATCCAGAGTATTTGAGTGTTGCACAGTGACGCTGAGATATATTCTACTTCTACAGTAGATAGTGAAATGGTTGATTGTCTTTTACTAGCCCAGGAGACGAGGTTTCTACCCAGAAAATGACAGTTTCCAGAAGTAGTTTTTCTTTCTAATATGTCTCCAGCATAATCTGCAACACAATAACCAGAAAGCTTGTACTTTCTTCTTTCTCCATAATGAATGTAGGATGCATATGAGTCTTTGCAGGTTTACTATCTGACATATTAAACTTCTTCAGAAGCTCTCTTGCATACTTTCTCTGATGAATGTACGTTCCTTCTGGACGTTGATCAATCTGAATTCCTAGAAAGAATCTGAGTTCTCCCATCAGACTCATTTCAAATTTTGTCTGCATTTACTTGAGTATTCTCTTTCATGGATGGGTTCTCGGGCTATAACCAAATCAAAATGGCACCGAAAGATATGGAGAAAACTTCATTCATCACCCCATGGGGCACCTTTTGTTACAAAGTAATGTCGTTCGGTCTAAAGAACACCTGAGCCACTTATCAAAGGGCCATGACAACTCTGTTTCATGACATGATGCACAAGGAAATTGAAGTGTATGTGTCGTACCTCGAAAAAATACGATCCTCGCGATGGACGCGGAAAATACTGTTCGAAACAAAGTCGCCACCGAATTTTATTCATTCCAAGGAAGGAATAGGAAAATATCGATAAAACCTTAAAAGGGGTAAGAACATGGTCATCACAACCAATATTCTAGGTTCGGGAGTCGGTTACATGAGGGGAAGGTATTAGCACCCCTCATGTCCGTTGTACTCAACGGGAACCTCTTGATTCGATTCACGAGAGAAAGTTAATTATGTTTGTGTATCTTCTAAAGGGATTGCTTGCTAATAGGAAAAGGGGTGATTATTAAGATAGGGCGCTCTCCAAGGATTGGGGCCCTTGTGCCTACGTATCTTCACTTGTAAGAAGTGGAAAATCAGAGCATTCGTAGTTCGTGGGACTACGGGAAAAAGACGGGATTGTGCTTGCTAGGTGTTGCGGTGGAAATAGGATATCAAACTATTAATTAGTTTGAATCGCAATTCAATTCACAACCGCTCTTTGATTTATCCGAAGGAAAAGGTCAAAAGAGGGAAAACCTATTTTGCATCGTAAACACAATGCGGGGAAAGATCTAGGGTTCGGGGGTTGATTAAGCTTAGGGAAGGTACTAGCTCCCTAAACTTCTGTAGTACTCTACAGGAACCTTTTGTTCAAATGTTTACTATTTGCTTTATTTATTTGCTTAAGGTATATGTACATAAGGATTAAAAGTGAGAAAGGAGACCTAAGGGGTTAATTCTAAGTTTACTCGGCAAGACATCGCATCTTGTGCCTACGTATCCTTACGGGAGTGGAATCAGAGTAATCGTAGTTCCCCTCAAAAGGGAGGTTAGAGACTTCTTGACTGTGGTCAAGGTCTCAAGGGGAATAAACGCATCTTAAGGACACGCTTACGTGGAGTGTAAAAACTCCAAATCTCTACGTTGAATTGTTAAGTTGTAATTAGGGTTAAATTAGGTTAGGGATTCCACGGCGGGAAACCCTAAAATGAGCGCGGCGGCTCTTTGACCTAATGCTAGGGGTAAAATTGTAATCTTGCCTGCGGCGAGGCATTTGTGAAAATTTAGGGTTGAAAAGGTGTAAGGGTTGAAGGTGAGGACTATTGACACGGCGGTCAAACGGCTAGACCTAATTCCTTCGGAGGAGTGAAAGGTGACAAAAATATTGGTGGAAGTGTGAGAGATTAATCATACAAGCAGAGAAATAATGACGGAAATTAAAGTCATACAAGCAGTATTAAAAGGCAGAAAGTAAACGCGATTGTTATGTTCGCGAGGTTACAAACGAGGAGCAGTTACAATAATAGTGAAACTTAAGATAAAAAACGCAATACAATAGTAGTAAACATGAGCTGCAAAAGATGAACACCCGTTAGTAGGCAACGTCAGACGGTAATTGGACGAATCATGAGATAAAAGTGCAAAATTGGAGATTTTTGTTGTTTAGAAAGAAAAAGTTTTGATTAAGTTAAAAAGATGTTTAAACATTAAAAAAAAAGATTAAGTTTAATTTTCAAAAATAGTTTTAGTTTAATTATCTAAAAAAGGGTTTTACTTTTAATGTTATTCTTATTTTAAAAAATGACTTTAGTTAAAAAAATTTAAAGTTATTATTTTAAAAGATTTTAAAGTTATTATTTGTAAAAAAAAAAGGTTTTTATATAAAAAGTTAATTTTATTCAATTTTTAAAAATAATATAATAAACAAAGAACAAGGTAAATGCTGAGGTAGAGAATGGGTTGGGCCGGTGGTAACATCCGGACCCAACCTGGTTTACGCTAACAAACTAAAAGAACCCAGGGTTCATTAGGTCGTAAACCCTAATCCTCCCTTGAGGCGCCGTATCGTTCTTCATTCTCTCGTATCCTCATCATGCTTTCGTTCATCCTTCTTCTTCGTTGTGCCATGATCTCTTCTTTGCCTCTATAGCTTATCTGAAAAAAAAAGAAAGTGAGAACTAACGGCTTTAAACAATGGTAGCTTACGTTTTCGATAATGGTTCGGTGAAAGGTCGATGATGAAGTGAGCTGAGGCTTAGAGATTCGATTTCCCGCCGTTGATGAATGGTGAAGGCGGTCTTGCTCGCGGTTGATCGGTTTCAATCTCTCTCCCTCTCGCGGTTACTAGGGTTTGACATGCGATTGTCCGTTCTTCGTTAGGGTTTCGCCCGTCCTCTCCCTCTCTCAGGTTGTATCCTCCCTTTTATAACTTAACTTCTGGGCCTTGGACTTGCGTTTTTTTTCTGAGATATGCACTTGATCTGATTTGATTTTGTGTTGGTATTATTTGATTTTGTTGTGATTTTCTCAGATACTGATTGGATTACGATTGGATACTCTATTCCTCTTTTAGGACTCAATTGGTATTTCGGTGAGATTAAATTTCATTTTTATGATATGAATTTGATACTGATTCGTTGATTGATGAGTTCCAATGGGATATGATTTGGTTCCATCTGATCCTATTTCCCCTTTCTGATTTCCAGCTGATTCGATTTAATAACCTGAATTGATTTTGTTTTGGTCTGCTTCAGGATTGACATCAAAATCTCTATTATTTCCTGATATGGTTTGCCTTCAGATTGGATTGATTGGCATCTGATATTAATTCACGGGATTTCTTGATGGATTCATTTTGACTTGTTTTGATTTTTTCCAGATTCAATTTGAGTTGATCATCTTTTGGTTAGACTCTTGCAGATGTGAATTGGATTGCTTTTGGGGAATTTGGATACTGGTTTGATTCCTGATGTGATTTTGTGTTGATTCAATCCTGACCATTGGCACTTACCTTTTCTTTTTCTTCTTTCAGGATGGACACTTTGCCTTGATCTTTGCCGCCGAGAAGGGTACATGGTAGTGATGAATTTTGTCTGAACCATTCGGAACAGGATACTACATCCTGGCTTCTGATCATATTGCTGCTTCTAATTGAATTGGGGATGGTGACTTGGGCTATGATGTTTGATTAACGGAGCCCCGTGTTTGATGATTCGTTTGTTTTATGAGCTGAGCATGATTTGATAACTATTGGATCATTCTTGCTGTTTTCTCGTTTGGCTTGCAGCTTCATTTTTTTGTCATAACTGATACAGCTTGACTCTGTTTATGAACTGCTTATGCTTTTGAACTGCATTCATCTAGCCCTGGACGCCCTTTTTACCTTGTTGCTATCGTGAATTCCTGTTTTATGGACCAATTTTGATGCATCTCTGAACTTAATTGAGTTGGCTGAACTCTTTTCTTGCGTCTGTTGTTCCATTGTCGCCGTGTGCAGAATCTTGCCATACTTGTTGATGCAGATGTTGATATTGTGGTGTTAATGGTTGCTCTTGAAATTGTTTGGCAGATGCTAACTAGCTTGTCTTACTTGTAATCGATGTCTGCAGGCATTGGAATGATGTTGCTTGCTGTGTTGGAGTTGGTGCCATTTGCAATTGGTATCTGTTGCTGTTATTGCTTGTAGCTTGGAGATTTGCTTCTGAAACGGTGATGATGATTCGCGAATCTGAACCGTCGTTGGTGGTCATTGTTGCAATGTTGGTATTTATGAGTGATGCTTGTTGCCGAAGCTGTGATGCTTATAGATGATGCTAATTTGTTGTTTGCTGGTCGAAACTCGTGTTGCTTCTCTTTGCTTGTTGTGACTGATGTTGGTTCTGCCTGTTGGAGGTCGATTGTAGCCTTGAACTTGTTAGTTTGTTGCAGCTTGAAGTTGTTTGGGCTGATGCCGCTGTTACTGATTTCTTTGTGACGAGATATTGGGCTGTTTGATTTTAGATACTATCTTGTCTTACGCCGTTGCCGAAGAGCTGTTTGGTGTTCAGTAGGGAGTTGGCGGCAACTTCGGTTGTTGCCCTTCCAGCCGCTCGAAACTGCCCGATGATGATTAAAAAATCTGAGGGTTGTTATTACTCACCTTAGCTCTTTAATGTCTTTACTTCGTTTCGGTATTTAAATTCTCTTTTCAATATTCTCTGATACAAATAAATGTATAGCAAAGTAACAGCAGCATCACAGAACTGATGCGAGAAGAATTCATGGAGCCGGCTTGCCGCAGGGCCCGTGCTAAAGCAACTAGCTGCTAAAATCTTACATAGGTGTTTATTTCTTGTTTCTCGGAATTCACCTTACCATATGATGAATCTTGAATGGATTATCTTTGCAGGATCAGTTTGGCGACTTGATGTTTAGCTTGGAGGTTGAGAAATCTTTGGATAAAATGCGAACACACTCACCCAATATGATGAAGACGGTAGAGATCTGGAAATTTGCGTTACCCAATCTTGACTGCTGCTGGCTGCTTTGTATTAGTTTGAAAAATAAATTGGAACTTACCATATTTACTTGATGGAATGTTGTTTTAGTTTTGAATCCAAAGTCGCGTGAATCCTTTTGGCAAATCAGTTAATCCTGCTTCTTTTACTCTTCATCTTTCGACAGTCCCTCATGATAAGAACAATAACTACCTGATCTGACGCCGATGGCTCAGATTGGTAACGGGAGTAGGATGCGGCTTTAGCCGTGCCCTCCCGACACTCGATGATGATAATGTTCTGAGAGTGTCAAACAACTTCTAACCTCTTTTCCTGTTGTTTGTCTTGCTTTGATGTGCAGGTGATCAAGAGTTGCGTGAAGAACTCAAGGGAGGACCAATGAAGAAAACTTGTAGTTTTTTCTCTTTTTAGGACTTTAGGACCTAGAATAGATACTTATTGTAAATGTATAATCCTTTTGTAAATGAAAGGTCATCATGAATAAAATCCAAAAATTACTTCCATTTCAACTTGTAATTCTAGATGTTTATGAAATAAAATCCAGTAAATATTCATTTCTATTTTCTCAATTATGAATTTAAATATCCATGAATAATCATCCATAAATTATTTAAATTCAACTTTGATTTGTAGCTTATGAACATTCATGAATAAAAGCTCACAAATATTAAAACTTAACCTCTCCTTTGCTTTTTATAAATGATATCCCGCCATATGATTATATCCAAACAAATTCCAATTAAAACCTCGTTGATCACATCACTTCTCACAATAACCTTAACAGTATCCACTTCCTTTTCAACCCAACTTTATAAAAGGAAACAAAACTGTTTGGAAACGTTTCAGAATCAAACAAAGCACGGCCCCGAGTCCAATCATATTTCTGACAAAACATACTGGCACCTTGACCCAAATGGCAAATAAATGCCTCAGAACGTAATAACAGCCCGTTTTCAAGAAATTAGCAGAAGTTGTGTAAAATGACCAAAATACCCCTGGAACCAAATCTGCAAAAAACCTCCATAACTTGTTAGTGGTTAGCAAATGTTCATAGGAGATGATATGCGAAATGCCTGACTAAATGTAAGGGTAAAATTTGGGGTATTACAGTTGCCCCTATTTAAATAGCTACACTGGACGATTTGAGTGACAGAGACTCGAGGAATCGTGGTGGAGAGATTTAAATATAGATAACCGAAAATTTTGCCCTTATATGCGACGATATGCAATGCTGTGGACAAAACGGGAACAGCTTGATGCAAATGATGCCATGAATATGATATGCTGCGTATGCTGGAATAATGAATGCGAAAATGCTGACGAACATGACGACACTGGGACAGACGCCACGAGAAGAAACACACTGGGGAAAATGACGCGCTGCGACACAGTACAACACTGGGGAATTCTAAAAATGATAGTCAACTGGTGCGAATGACCAATTGTCACTTTTAGAAAAAGGAACGAGATCCTCGAATGGAGATGGTACCTATGAGACGGCCTCCACTGGGGAATTTAAAAATAAAACTGGATCACGTACGATTGTAAGATCGATTACAGAATGCTGGAGCATTGAGCAAAGAATAACATCCAAGCTTCTGTAAACTACCCCTCGCGACAGGATCGAACGGACTTTTCGGAAATCCGTACCAAATATACAGGGTAAAGACCGACTGTATGTCAAAATAAATGGATTTTAATAGGAAATGCCCTAATAAGCTTCTCGAGGGAGAACTGTCACTTATCGTTGGAAGGGACTTATGTGCCAAAACGGATAAGCACTCAAATAAAGAGGCTGCTGCTTATCTGATAAATAAATCTTCTCGCATTTAAGGTCGGCGCCTGGAATACGATTCTGATTCTCCTCTTACTGAAGGATAAATAAACTGCTTCAAGATCGTGCTCTCTTGAACATGAAAAGGGTAAACTGAACTTCCTCATACTTCAGAATCGTGCTCTCCTGAATATGATTCGGATAAAAGGTAAATGAAAATCTTCATACTTCAGAATCGTGCTCTCCTGAATATGAAACTGGCTGACTGGATTTTTTCATATTTCAGAATCGTGATCTCCTGAATATGAAACTGGATGACTGAATTTACTCATATTTCAGAATCGTGCTCTCCTGAATATGAAACTGGATGACTGAATATACTCATATTTCAGAATCGTGCTCTCCTGAATATGATTTGGTTGTAAATGACTTTTTCCATACTTCAGAATCGTGCTTTCCTGAATATGAAGCTGGATGACTGAAGATACTCATATTTCAGAATCGTGCTTTCCTGAATATGAAGCTGGATGACTGAAGATACTCATATTTCAGAATCGTGCTCTCCTGAATATGATTCGGTTCAAACCTCTCTATACTTCAAGACGACAGGTAAATGGAAGCCCAACTGCTCCATGGAGATGGCCATTTGCTGCAAGTCATAACGAAGATAGGATTTGGCTTCTCAGGCGAGAAATGTCGCATACTGATGCTGTAAGATGTAAGATTATAAAGTGTTGTAAAGTGTTGTAACATGTAGGATTGTAAAGTGTTGTAAAGTGTTGTAACATGTAGGATTGTAAAGTGTTGTACTGGTGGATTTTCCAGGCGTGAACTGGCGTATATCTGTAAATGATTGTAGTTGATTTTCTTGAAAGATGGTGCAAAATAAATGCACGTCCGGGTACAGTGATAACCTTCTCAAGCGAGATAGTCGTGTATCTGTCATGGTATGGTGAAAACCTTTAGATGGTGCAAAATAAATGCACGTCCGGTTGGGATTGACGACCGACAAGACTGAAATTCAATCTAGGATCGAGCTAGAAAGAAGACTGGCAATCAAAACTCCATCGAGGGAATGATCTCGGAGGGTAAATATCTTATCCTGGTGAGGAAAGATAGCTGAAGTAACCGTCATCCACGAGGATCGAGCTCCGTGGGGAAACTGGAAACAAGTAAGTATTTTATGCTTAGGGCTGACAATCTATTTGGAGAGAATGGACGAACCCAGTTACTCGGCGGTAACAACCAAATGATGGTGAAACACAATGAACCTGTGAATGCTAATGCATATGTTAATGCATATGTTAATGTGAATGTATGTTAATATCTATGTATGTTAATGTTTATGCATGCAAGAAGTTATGAAATGAGTATGTAATGAATGTGTAATGAATATGTAATGAAATAGGCATGTGATGCTTATGCCCCTGCGTAGGCTGACGAAACAGAGTAGAGACGGGACGAGAGATGAAATAAACATCTTGACGGAAATACCCTGCGTCCTCTGCAACCAATACGTCAATCATGGGTAAGAAAGATCCATCGTGGAACCAAGTCTGGTTTTAGAGTTCTGAATTCTCTGGAGAGAAAGTAATCTGCTTGAGTGCACAGTACCATGTCTTCACCTGGGGAGAAGAAAACCTGAGGAACACTTTTGAGTTTCCCAAGAAAAGGTTGTCAGCTTATAGTCTCTCTGGGGACTGTGTTAGAGCAATGGTTTGAAAGTGTTTCTGCAATAATGACATTTCCGGGGAATGAAGAGATCCTTTCGGAATTTCCACTAGTCAAAGTAATTTATTACATTTTCAAATTTGTTGTTTTTGAAAACAATTCTGAAAAATCTACAATGCACCTTTCATTTTCAAATTTTAAGAATAAACGCATTTTGCATAACAATAGAAAGCAAAGAACAATGCACCAAAGAATGTAAGTAACGAGATGGTATCTTTTATTAAAGGGTGGCTGCTTGCTGAAGGCATAGCTCCACAGATGATTACATTTTGAAATTGGCAACATGGGAAAAGGTTACATTGAATCCAATGACACCTACTGACACTAATAACTAAGACTAATCCAGAATCTTGCTTTGGGCAAGGTTGAAAGAACTGAAACATGGCTCTTATGCGGAAAGTGTGTTCGAGATAATCAGTGTCTTCTGATGCAATGAAATGCCTTTGTCCCTAACTTTTGCCTGGACCGCCCTTTCGGGTTTTCAATCCACCGGGACGCTCTTTTTTGCCTAAGCCGCCCTTTCGGGTTTTCAACTTAGCGAGCTTTTTATTATTACTTTTTTTTTGTCAACCCTTACTTTTGCCTAAGTCGCCTTTTGCAGGTTTTCGACTTAGCGGGTCTTTAGGCATAATATTTTCGGACTGCATCAGAATTCACGGGATGTGCTAGTTCTTCACCGTCCATTGTCGTAAGTATTAGAGACCCTCCGGAGAAGACAGTCTTTACAACGAACGGGCCTTCATAATTGGGCATCCACTTTCCACGCATATCTTTGTGTACGGGCAAGATCTTTTTGAGTACGAGCTCTCCTTGACGGAACTCACGGATACGAATCTTCTTATCAAACGCTCTTTTCATCCGTTTCTGATATAATTGCCCATGGCACATGGCTGTCAAACGCTTCTCGTCAATGAGATTCAACTGATCCAATCTGTCTTGAACCCACTCAACTTCCTCAAGTTCAGCCTCCATTAATACCCTTAGCGAAGGTATCCCTACTTCGATGGGGAGCACGGCGTCCATTCCATATACCAGTGAGAAAGGGGTTGCCCCTGTCGAAGTTCTCACCGAGGTTCTGTATCCATGCAAAGCAAACGGTAACATCTCATGCCAATCTTTGTAAGTCACAACCATCTTTTGCAGGATCTTCTTGATATTCTTATTTGCAGCTTCAACGGCTCCATTCATCTTAGGACGGTACGGAGAAGAATTGTGGTGAGTGATCTTGAAATTGTCACACAACTCTTTCATAGTCTTATTATTCAGATTGGTGCCATTGTCAGTTATTATCCGGCTTGGGACTCCATAACGGCAGATGATTTCTTTCCTGATGAAGCGGGCAACCACTTGCTTGGTCACGTTGGTGTAGGAGGCAGCCTCTACCCACTTGGTGAAATAATCTATAGCAACGAGGATAAAACGATGTCCATTAGAAGCTTTCGGCTCAATTGCCCCAATCATGTCAATGCCCCACATAGAGAACGGCCATGGTGAAGACAAAACATTCAACGGTGACGGAGGTACGTGCATTTTATCAGCATAGATTTGGCACTTATGGCATTTCCTAGCGTATTGGATGCAGTCGGCTTCCATGGTTAACCAGTAATACCCAGCCCTTAACATCTTCTTGGACATAGCATAACCATTGGCATGGGTTCCGAAGGTCCCCTCATGAATTTCCTGTAGTAACATGTCCGCTTCCCGTTTATCAACACATCTGAGCAGGACCATGTCGTGATTTCTCTTGTACAACACACCATTACTGATAAAGAATTTGGACGCCAGTCTTCTCAATGTCTTTTTGTCCAGACCAGTAGCACCATCGGGATATTCCTGCTTGACGAGATAGTTCTTGATATCATGAAACCAAGGCTTTTCATCCACCTCAACTTCTTCGACCGTCTGACAATAAGCGGGCTCAACCTTGCGCTCGATATGGATAAGAGGTGCTTCATTAACGAACTTAACTTTCCACATGGATGCTAACATGGCTAATGCATCAGCTACGTGATTCTCGGATCTAGGAACATGCTCGAACTCTATCTCGTCAAAATACTTGATCAGCTCAATAATATAGTCCTTATAAGGGATCAGCTTCTCATTCTTCGTTTCCCATTTGCCTTGTACCTGGTAGATAACCAAGGCTGAGTCACCACTTACTTTAAGAAGTTTGATTCGGAGGTGAATCGCTGCTTCGAGGCCGAGGATACACGCTTCATACTCTGCGACGTTATTAGTACACTCAAAGTCCAACCTTGCTGTAAATGGAGTAAATCCACCCTTTGGGTTCATCAAAACGGCGCCTATACCATGCCCATTGAAATTTGAGGAACCATCAAACATCATCTTCCACCAAAGACCTGGTTCTGGACCTTCGCTCGGATCTGGCTCTTCACAATCTCTTTTAATCAACAAAATATCCTCATCAGGAAAATCGAGCTTAAGAGGTTCATAATCTTCAACTGGCTGGTCTGCAAGATAATCAGATAAAATACTACCCTTAATCGCCTTCTGGGGTACATACTGGATGTCATATTCGGATAACAACATGTGCCAACGGGCTAGCCTCCCGGTTTGGGCAGGTTTTTCAAAAATATACTTGATCGGATCCATTTTAGAAATCAATAACGTGGTATGACAGACCATATATTGCCGAAGGCGCCTAGCGGCCCATGCCAATGCACAACAAGTTTTCTCTAATGGTGAGTATCTGTTTTTGCAATCGGTAAACTTCTTGCTCAGGTAATAAATTGCATGTTCCTTTTTCCCAGTCTCATCATGTTGTCCAAGCACACAACCCATAGACTTCTCGAGAACAGTAAGGTACATAAACAACGGTCTACCAGGTACGGGCGGGATCAGAATAGGGGGATCTTGCAAATAACCCTTAATCTTCTCGAACGCTTTCTGACAATCAGGGTTCCACTCAACTGTCTGCCCCTTGCAAAGCAACTTGAATATTGGCTCACAGGTAGCGGTCATATTAAAGATAAACCTGGAAATGTAATTCAGACGTCCCAGAAAACCCCTAACTTGCGTCTCGGTTCGCGGAGCCGGCATATCTTGAATGGCTCGGACTTTGTCAGGATCCACCTCAATCCCTCGCTGGCTAACAATGAAACCAAGCAATTTTCCGGATCTGACACCGAAGGTACATTTTGCAGGATTCAATTTCAACTGGTATTTCCTGAGTCGTTCAAACAGCTTCACCAAATGGTCTAAATGCTCCTCTTCACTCTGAGATTTGGCTATCATATCGTCCACATACACCTCAATTTCTTTGTGCATCATATCATGAAAAAGAGTGGTCATAGCACGCTGGTAAGTTGCCCCTGCATTCTTTAAACCGAAGGGCATGACTTTGTAGCAGAAGGTTCCCCAAGGAGTAATGAAAGTAGTCTTCTCTCGATCGTCGGGATCCATCTTGATCTGATTATAGCCAGAGAAACCATCCATAAATGAAAACAACGCAAAACTGGCTGTATTGTCTACAAGTGTATCAATATGTGGCAGAGGGAAGTCGTCTTTCGGACTTGCTTTGTTCAGGTCCCTGTAATCCACACACATCCTAACCTTACCGTCCTTCTTGGGCACTGGCACAATGTTGGCAACCCAATCTGGATATTTTGCGACTGCCAAGAAACCTGCATCCAACTGCTTTTTAACCTCATCTCGAATCTTCAAAGCCATGTCGGGTCTCGTTCTTCGGAGCTTTTGTTTGATAGGCGGACAATCTGGCTTAAGCGGCAACTTGTGAACAACAATATCCGTGTCTAGGCCCGGCATATCTTGATACGACCACGCAAACACATCAATATACTCTTTTAACAACTCAATCAACCTCGGCCTAATCTCCGTCCCAAGCATTGCACCAATCTTGACCTCTTTCTTGCTCTCATCTGTACCGAGATTAATTAGGTCCACCTGCTCTTTATGCGGTTGAAGCTCTGTGTACTCGTACTCAATCAATCTCGTCAGTTCCGCGGGTACTTCAAAATCTTCTTCTCCCTCGTCCTCAGCTTGATTGATGGGTGCATCCCAGTCAGGAGTGTCAGTAAGGTCATCGGATCCAACAAGGTTTATGATGTCTCTGCATGATGGAAGGCTTACTTAATTAAAATGCTCGAAGATATGTAAGAATGAAATGCTGTTTTTTTTTATTATTATTTTTTGGAAGAAAGGTTGCCAATTTCATTTTTAAAGGTGAAAACGAAAAACGCAAATGAACTAAAGTGGAATTGAACAAACTGCTTTTATTAATATCTTTTTAGAAATGAAAGGTGGCCCGACAAAACGACCCTATAGCCTTGGGCAGAGCTACAGATTTTTATTTGAAAATGTAACTGAAACTTAAAAAAAACAATTACTTTGACAAGGGAAAAATAACAGGGATCTCTACGGCCTCCCAGTTGCTCAAAACTGCATCACCCTTAAACACCAGGTTGCTCAGCTCTTCATCTTCTTCACAGTCGCTGATGGCATTGACTTGGAAACCTCCGCTGACAAATACTTCTTGGATAACCTTCGGACGCCCTTCGACAGTTGTGGCAGCTCCATTCTGAGTTGGTTTGTAACCCAACCCAGAGCGATCAGTCTTGGTCTTGACATCAATTACCTCTCCCCAGCCTTCAGGAATGCCCCTGTCAATTGTTGCTTTGGTACTCTTCAGAGATGCAAAAGATGGATTACCCTGACCCACTGTCTCTTCGACCTCCAGCAGAACAGCATTGGCGATCTCAAGTGCTTGAAAGGAGATTTCTAAAGCATTCTCATCGGCCTCGATGTAACGGAAAGAAGACAGGTTACTGACCATCAGATCTTCCTCACCGTGTATAATAACCAACTTTCCATCGATCACGAACTTCATCTTCTGATGTAAAGTTGAGGTTACCGCCCCAGCGGCATGAATCCACGGCCTTCCGAGTAAACAACTGTAGTTGGGATTAATTTCCATGACTTGAAACGTGATATTAAAAACTTGCGGGCCGATCAGGATAGGTAGCTCAACCTCCCCCATTACCGATCGACGAGAGCCATCGAAAGCCTTGACAACCAAAGGAGTAGGTTTCAACACAGTCTCTTTGCAAGCCAACTTATCGAGAACCCTCTTGGGTAGCACATTCAGAGAAGACCCGGTGTCTACTAGCACTCTCGCTAAATTGTCCTCCTGACATTTCACCGATATATGTAAAGCACGATTATGGTTCGGACCCTCCTTCGGTAACTCTTCATTGCTGAAACTGAGGGTGTTACAAGCGATTAAATTGGCAATCACACTATCAAACCGACTGGTGCTAATATCTTGATCCACATGTGCTTGAGTCAAAACCTTCTGCAAGGCCATCCTATGAGCGGGTGAATTCATTAACAGAGATAGAATTGAGATCTTGGAAGGAGTCTGATGAAGTTGATCGATAACTTTATAGTCACTTTTCTTGATGATCCTCAAAAATTCGGCGTCTTCATCATTCGTGACGGCTCCCTTACCTTTGTCTTTGGCAGGCACTGGGATATTAGTGGTCTCCTTAGGTGGATCCTCATTAGAATGGGGAGTGTACACACGGCCACTGCGAGTCATCTTGCTTACCTCTGCGATATTGGTCACCGTGCCCTTAACCTCTTCACTTGGAATAACCTTCCCGGACTCCTTGTCAATCATCGTCACGTCGTATTTCCAAGGCACAGCTTTAGGATCACTGAAAGGAAACGGACTCGGTCTTCGAATAACTACAGGCTTAGGCTGATTCACTTCAGGGATATACGACCTCGGCATATCGAACACGAGATTGGCGGAGCCTGCCCCTGATAGATTAAACACTGGTACCTTACCCTTTGATTCAGGCTGATGGAAGACAGGCTCAACCACAGCGACTACATCCTTCTTGGCTTGGCTTGTCACTTGTAAAACACCCTCATTAATCAGCCTCTGAACATCATTCTGAACCAACACACAACCTTTAGTACTGGCTTCACAACTTACACATGCAACGTGGGAAGTATCTACCAAACCAGCTTCAAACAGTTTCGAGTGGAACATCTTGAGAGGAGTCTTAATCTGTTCAACGTCAAGGGCATAACCTTCCCCCGCATCAACGCTAACGGCATTGACACTGTCATGGTTAGGAAAAGGGTTCTTCTTAACATTTGGTTGAGGATCTTCAAATGACAAAATTTTCTTTTCCAATAAATCCCTGACAATATTTTTGAGAGCATAACAATTCTCCAGATCATGACCAGGCGCACCCTCATGAAATAAACAATGAGCGGCGGCGTTGTAATTAGCGGGTAATGGATTAGGAGGCGGACCCAAAGCCCGAGTGGTGATGAGCCCCTGCTTGACCAAAGAAGGATACAACTCGGTAAAAGTCATTGGAATCGGCGGACAAGGTTTATACGTTCTTCTGTTCGGCATATTCTGGCGAGGAGCCTGACTCTTTGGCTGTTGAGGAGCAGGAGCGTTGGGCGTCTGTAGATAGTTGACAGGAGGCGGATAAACAGGAGATTGTTGCATAGGTTGATACATGGGAACCTGTTGATTGAAAGAAGGTGTAATAGCTGCCACATAGGGTTGTTGAGCATATTGGACTGGGTACCCTTGAGGTTGAGCATAACCTTGCGGATGCCGATAAAAGCGTTCCCTTGGCCTACCAGAGGATATAGCATTAGTCTCACTCTCCTTCTTTTTCTGGGAGCTATACGGAGGTTTCTTCGGCTGATCCTTAGAAGCGCCATGATTATTTGTCATTTTACCACTCTTCATACCCAATTCAATCTTGACACCCACAGCAACGATGTCGGAGAAATTTGAAGTCACACTACCCACCATTCTCTCGTAAAATTCCGGACGGACCGTGTCGACAAACCAATCAGCTAACTCTTTCTCGGTCAAAGGAGGTTCTACCTGCGAAGCAGTCTCTCTCCACCTTTGAGCATACTCTTTGAATGACTCAGAATTCTTTTGTGACATACTCAGCAACTGTCTTCTGTCAGGAGCCAGATCCATATTGTACTTGTAGTGTTTGATGAAAGCGTCAGATAAATCTTGAAAGCTCTTAACGCGAGACTGGTCTAAAGTTAAATACCACTTGGAGGAAGCACCCTTCAAGCTATCTTGGAAGCAATGAATCATCAGTTTATCATTCTCAACATGGGCAGCCATTTTGCGATAATACATGATCAGATGACTCTTAGGACAGGTGGCACCTTCATACCGATCGAAATTCGGAGTTTTGAACTTCGGGGGAATAACCAAACCCGAGACCAAACAAACATCCCTTGCAGCGGTCCCAAAAATTTGATCACCCTCTACCTTTTTCAATCTCTGGACGATAGTGTTTACTTCCTCACGAAGCTTATCATGTTTCTCATAACCCTCAACATTCTCATCAAGATTATCAAAAGTTGTCTCATTGAAGTACGGTTGCGCACGGGTGTGTACAACAGGTGGTGCAAAGATAGGAGCCCCCCTAGAAACTTCAGAAAACAAAGGCACGGCCTGCTGAACAGGTTGATTAATCGGAACAGTGGCTTGAGGAGGCACAAAACCGGGAGCAAGACCATAAGGTGGGTCCCTTGCTACGGTCACACTTGGTGGAGGGTCCACAGTAACGCCGGTAATCTCAGAAACAACAGTGGGCTGGGTATCCATCTTAGCATTCATGACATGTAACAATTCCATCATACGCCCCATACCCCCTCGAAGGTCTTCAAGTTCATTGCTAAGGCGATCAATCTCTTTTGCCTGATCCTCCATTCTTTTCCGAGTTTGAGCTCTGGTGTTGTATTGGTGCCGAGAACTCAGGGTGACGAAACTGGAAGGTGAGAGAACCGAGTATGAGAAATCGGGAGACGCATGCAATGCAAAAGTATGATGCTAAAATGTGAATGTAAATGAAGATTTCATGGAATTCAAAACATTTACTAATGTCGTGGGGTACCAAGGAAATCTTTTTCTTGTTTTTTCATTTTATATATTTTTTTTTTATTTATGGTATCCCGCGATATCCATTAATGATGTTTGAACTCCATGAAATACAATGCGATGAGATGCTTTATGGATGCAATGCATGAAAACACACAAAGTCCTAGGTTAAAGGCTTGCATGAGGTTCAAAGGCAAGTACCCTCCCCTGAAGTTAGATGGTTCATCCTGTCCTACAAAAGTAACCAGGTTCTAAGGGATCTCAATATCATTGATCCTTCACAAGGGTGGTTGTTCAGAAGGCAACTTACTTGCCAACCAAAACCCTCCAAGTTTAAGATCTCAATGAGCGTAGTATCGAGTGTCAACCAACTTCAGTCTGCACCAGAGCCGGTTACCTCACTACTTTCTAAAGGCCAAGATGAGTTAACTAGGGTTCTAAAAGTCAGTTAGTGCATTGACAACATATGGCAGCCTCAACATTATCCTCAACTTGACTTAAGGAATATAAGCACCAACCAAGAAGTCGCACTAACTATGGCCACCAGATCAACCGTATCGATATACGTCGTACAGTTTCCTTGGTTTATTGCCATTTACCTAAGGTACACTAGATCCGGGTGTAGGACTCATCTCACAGCACAAGGAACAGTCCCACAATCAAAGCACAAATATATACATGCAAATGAATAATAACACAGATAGTAATAAATATGAACAAGTTAGGGATAACCCTCAAAAGTAACCATTCCCCAGTGAAGTCGCCATTTTCTGTTGCGGTGGAAATAGGATATCAAACTATTAATTAGTTTGAATCGCAATTCAATTCACAACCGCTCTTTGATTTATCCGAAGGAAAAGGTCAAAAGAGGGAAAACCTATTTTGCATCGTAAACACAATGCGGGGAAAGATCTAGGGTTCGGGGGTTGATTAAGCTTAGGGAAGGTACTAGCACCCTAAACTTCTGTAGTACTCTACAGGAACCTTTTGTTCAAATGTTTACTATTTGCTTTATTTATTTGCTTAAGGTATATGTACATAAGGATTAAAAGTGAGAAAGGAGACCTAAGGGGTTAATTCTAAGTTTACTCGGCAAGACATCGCATCTTGTGCCTACGTATCCTTACGGGAGTGGAATCAGAGTAATCGTAGTTCCCCTCAAAAGGGAGGTTAGAGACTTCTTGACTGTGGTCAAGGTCTCAAGGGGAATAAACGCATCTTAAGGACACGCTTACGTGGAGTGTAAAAACTCCAAATCTCTACGTTGAATTGTTAAGTTGTAATTAGGGTTAAATTAGGTTAGGGATTCCACGGCGGGAAACCCTAAAATGAGCGCGGCGGCTCTTTGACCTAATGCTAGGGGTAAAATTGTAATCTTGCCTGCGGCGAGGCATTTGTGAAAATTTAGGGTTGAAAAGGTGTAAGGGTTGAAGGTGAGGACTATTGACACGGCGGTCAAACGGCTAGACCTAATTCCTTCGGAGGAGTGAAAGGTGACAAAAATATTGGTGGAAGTGTGAGAGATTAATCATACAAGCAGAGAAATAATGACGGAAATTAAAGTCATACAAGCAGTATTAAAAGGCAGAAAGTAAACGCGATTGTTATGTTCGCGAGGTTACAAACGAGGAGCAGTTACAATAATAGTGAAACTTAAGATAAAAAACGCAATACAATAGTAGTAAACATGAGCTGCAAAAGATGAACACCCGTTAGTAGGCAACGTCAGACGGTAATTGGACGAATCATGAGATAAAAGTGCAAAATTGGAGATTTTTGTTGTTTAGAAAGAAAAAGTTTTGATTAAGTTAAAAAGATGTTTAAACATTAAAAAAAAAGATTAAGTTTAATTTTCAAAAATAGTTTTAGTTTAATTATCTAAAAAAGGGTTTTACTTTTAATGTTATTCTTATTTTAAAAAATGACTTTAGTTAAAAAAATTTAAAGTTATTATTTTAAAAGATTTTAAAGTTATTATTTGTAAAAAAAAAAGGTTTTTATATAAAAAGTTAATTTTATTCAATTTTTAAAAATAATATAATAAACAAAGAACAAGGTAAATGCTGAGGTAGAGAATGGGTTGGGCCGGTGGTAACATCCGGACCCAACCTGGTTTACGCTAACAAACTAAAAGAACCCAGGGTTCATTAGGTCGTGAACCCTAATCCTCCCTTGAGGCGCCGTATCGTTCTTCATTCTCTCGTATCCTCATCATGCTTTCGTTCATCCTTCTTCTTCGTTGTGCCATGATCTCTTCTTTGCCTCTATAGCTTATCTGGAAAAAAAAGAAAGTGAGAACTAACGGCTTTAAACAATGGTAGCTTACGTTTTCGATAATGGTTCGGTGAAAGGTCGATGATGAAGTGAGCTGAGGCTTAGAGATTCGATTGCCCGCCATTGATGAATGGTGAAGGCGGTCTTGCTCGCGGTTGATCGGTTTCAATCTCTCTCCCTCTCGCGGTTACTAGGGTTTGACATGCGATTGTCCGTTCTTCGTTAGGGTTTCGCCCGTCCTCTCCCTCTCTCAGGTTGTATCCTCCCTTTTATAACTTAACTTCTGGGCCTTGGACTTGCGTTTTTTTCTGAGATATACACTTGATCTGATTTGATTTTGTGTTGGTATTATTTGATTTTGTTGTGATTTTCTCAGATACTGATTGGATTACGATTGGATACTCTATTCCTCTTTTAGGACTCAATTGGTATTTCGGTGAGATTAAATTTCATTTTTATGATATGAATTTGATACTGATTCGTTGATTGATGAGTTCCAATGGGATATGATTTGGTTCCATCTGATCCTATTTCCCCTTTCTGATTTCCAGCTGATTCGATTTAATAACCTGAATTGATTTTGTTTTGGTCTGCTTCAGGATTGACATCAAAATCTCTATTATTTCCTGATATGGTTTGCCTTCAGATTGGATTGATTGGCATCTGATATTAATTCACGGGATTTCTTGATGGATTCATTTTGACTTGTTTTGATTTTTTCCAGATTCAATTTGAGTTGATCATCTTTTGGTTAGACTCTTGCAGATGTGAATTGGATTGCTTTTGGGGAATTTGGATACTGGTTTGATTCCTGATGTGATTTTGTGTTGATTCAATCCTGACCATTGGCACTTACCTTTTCTTTTTCTTCTTTCAGGATGGACACTTTGCCTTGATCTTTGCCGCCGAGAAGGGTACATGGTAGTGATGAATTTTGTCTGAACCATTCGGAACAGGATACTACATCCTGGCTTCTGATCATATTGCTGCTTCTAATTGAATTGGGGATGGTGACTTGGGCTATGATGTTTGATTAACGGAGCCCCGTGTTTGATGATTCGTTTGTTTTATGAGCTGAGCATGATTTGATAACTATTGGATCATTCTTGTTGTTTTCTCGTTTGGCTTGCAGCTTCATTTTTTTGTCATAACTGATACAGCTTGACTCTGTTTATGAACTGCTTATGCTTTTGAACTGCATTCATCTAGCCCTGGACGCCCTTTTTACCTTGTTGCTATCGTGAATTCCTGTTTTATGGACCAATTTTGATGCATCTCTGAACTTAATTGAGTTGGCTGAACTCTTTTCTTGCGTCTGTTGTTCCATTGTCGCCGTGTGCAGAATCTTGCCATACTTGTTGATGCAGATGTTGATATTGTGGTGTTAATGGTTGCTCTTGAAATTGTTTGGCAGATGCTAACTAGCTTGTCTTACTTGTAATCGATGTCTGCAGGCATTGGAATGATGTTGCTTGCTGTGTTGGAGTTGGTGCCATTTGCAATTGGTATCTGTTGTTGTTATTGCTTGTAGCTTGGAGATTTGCTTCTGAAACGGTGATGATGATTCGCGAATCTGAACCGTCGTTGGTGGTCATTGTTGCAATGTTGGTATTTATGAGTGATGCTTGTTGCCGAAGCTGTGATGCTTATAGCTGATGCTAATTTGTTGTTTGCTGGTCGAAACTCGTGTTGCTTCTCTTTGCTTGTTGTGACTGATGTTGGTTCTGCCTGTTGGAGGTCGATTGTAGCCTTGAACTTGTTAGTTTGTTGCAGCTTGAAGTTGTTTGGGCTGATGCCGCTGTTACTGATTTCTTTGTGACGAGATATTGGGCTGTTTGATTTTAGATACTATCTTGTCTTACGCCGTTGCCGAAGAGCTGTTTGGTGTTCAGTAGGGAGTTGGCGGCAACTTCGGTTGTTGCCCTTCCAGCCGCTCGAAACTGCCCGATGATGATTAAAAAATCTGAGGGTTGTTATTACTCACCTTAGCTCTTTAATGTCTTTACTTCGTTTCGGTATTTAAATTCTCTTTTCAATATTCTCTGATACAAATAAATGTATAGCAAAGTAACAGCAGCATCACAGAACTGATGCGAGAAGAATTCATGGAGCCGGCTTGCCGCAGGGCCCGTGCTAAAGCAACTAGCTGCTAAAATCTTACATAGGTGTTTATTTCTTGTTTCTCGGAATTCACCTTACCATATGATGAATCTTGAATGGATTATCTTTGCAGGATCAGTTTGGCGACTTGATGTTTAGCTTGGAGGTTGAGAAATCTTTGGATAAAATGCGAACACACTCACCCAATATGATGAAGACGGTAGAGATCTGGAAATTTGCGTTACCCAATCTTGACTGCTGCTGGCTGCTTTGTATTAGTTTGAAAAATAAATTGGAACTTACCATATTTACTTGATGGAATGTTGTTTTAGTTTTGAATCCAAAGTCGCGTGAATCCTTTTGGCAAATCAGTTAATCCTGCTTCTTTTACTCTTCATCTTTCGACAGTCCCTCATGATAAGAACAATAACTACCTGATCTGACGCCGATGGCTCAGATTGGTAACGGGAGTAGGATGCGGCTTTAGCCGTGCCCTCCCGACACTCGATGATGATAATGTTCTGAGAGTGTCAAACAACTTCTAACCTCTTTTCCTGTTGTTTGTCTTGCTTTGATGTGCAGGTGATCAAGAGTTGCGTGAAGAACTCAAGGGAGGACCAATGAAGAAAACTTGTAGTTTTTTCTCTTTTTAGGACTTTAGGACCTAGAATAGATACTTATTGTAAATGTATAATCCTTTTGTAAATGAAAGGTCATCATGAATAAAATCCAAAAATTACTTCCATTTCAACTTGTAATTCTAGATGTTTATGAAATAAAATCCAGTAAATATTCATTTCTATTTTCTCAATTATGAATTTAAATATCCATGAATAATCATCCATAAATTATTTAAATTCAACTTTGATTTGTAGCTTATGAACATTCATGAATAAAAGCTCACAAATATTAAAACTTAACCTCTCCTTTGCTTTTTATAAATGATATCCTGCCATATGATTATATCCAAACAAATTCCAATTAAAACCTCGTTGATCACATCACTTCTCACAATAACCTTAACAGTATCCACTTCCTTTTCAACCCAACTTTATAAAAGGAAACAAAACTGTTTGGAAACGTTTCAGAATCAAACAAAGCACGGCCCCGAGTCCAATCATATTTCTGACAAAACATACTGGCACCTTGACCCAAATGGCAAATAAATGCCTCAGAACGTAATAACAGCCCGTTTTCAAGAAATTAGCAGAAGTTGTGTAAAATGACCAAAATACCCCTGGAACCAAATCTGCAAAAAACCTCCATAACTTGTTAGTGGTTAGCAAATGTTCATAGGAGATGATATGCGAAATGCCTGACTAAATGTAAGGGTAAAATTTGGGGTATTACACTAGGATTATCGCAATCCTATGCCTACGTACTCTCAACAGATATGAGAGATCAGAGCAGCCGTAGTTCGGCTTACGGTTTGCTAAAAGGTTTGTGTTTGGAATGAACGAGAGTTTAGGTCGCATTCTAACTGCTAAACGTTGGCTTGTATGCTCGCTAGGGGAGGCTGAAGCACGAGTTTGTTATGCGCGGAAGAAGGGACTAAACAATGTTCTTAGAGAAGAGTTGTGGATCGCACGAGGGCGAAGAATTTAGTGTTTGATTGGTTAAGTATATTGGTTTAGAAAAGAGGGTAGATTTGAATAGGTTTTAGGGTTGTGGTCGCACGGGGCGAGGTATTTGGTTAGATGTATCATATATTTAGTTAGATGTGACGAATACTTGAAGCTTAAGAAAGACTTCTCAGACCCAAGTAATCGGGAGAGTGACCAAAGACTTGGAGCTCTCTCTTTTTCAACCTCAAATGCGAGAGAATAGGATTGAGTATGGTTTGAATAAGTTGAACGGATGACGATTACTTAAAGCTTAAGAAAGACTTCTTGGACTCAAGTAATCGGGAGAGTGAACCAAAGACTTGGAACACTTTCTTTTTCATCGCAAAAGGAATTGTTTGAATGGAGTTTGAAAGATAGGATGTGATTAAAGTATTTTAACAGATGAGAATTACTCGAAGCTTAAGAAAGACTTCTCGGACCTCAAGTAATCGGAAGAGTGAACCAAAGACTTGGAGCTCTCTCCTTTTCTCATCTAATATTATGAAAGATGTTTAATAATATTAGAGTGTATTAATCGGATGACAATTACTCGAAGCTCAAGAAAGACTTCTTGGACCTTAAGTAATCGGGAAAGCGAGCCAAAGACTTGGAACACTCTCTTTTTCATCCTAAGTGTTTAGAAAAAATAGACTCGAATAAATTTATCATTTTTAGAAGGTTTTAGAAGACAATTCCTCGGGCTTAAGAAAGACTCCTCGGACCCAAACAATTAGGAGAGAGAACCAAAGACTTGAGACTCTCTCTTTTTCATCTAATATTGAAATTGTGTTTAAATAGTTATTAAGTATTTTAGTTTGACTTAAAGAAAATTGTTTGATATGAATCAAGGTTTGAAATTTGCGTGTTGGAACGAGCATGATTGAACTAATGGATAGGAGGTCCTATGGGTATAGGATAAGGTTGATGGCAAGGCCAAAGCACTCGACTTACAAGGATAGAAGGATTTGATATGATTAAGTGCTAAAGTTGATGATTAATTACATTTGTTTGAAGATACTTGATGTTGGATCAAGTTTGGAAAAGAATTAGATTTGAATTTTATGTGGGAGCTTTGTGGCAAAATATCGTTGTACAAAGCCCAAGAGGATGCTATAAGGTCGATGGCGATCGTAAAAATAATCGGCTTACAATGGGGTTTGAAAATGGGCTTGACATTAAGTCAAGATATTAGTTTTTTTATAATCGGTTTTGAAAATGTGCACAACATAAATATAATTGAAATTTAATAATAAAGCATGCACAAACATCACACAAAAGGTCATAAATTAAATAAAATGAGGGATAGGTTAATCAAGGCATGTTAACTTAATTAACTACCTAATTAACTAAGGTTAGTAAAAGAAAAGAAATTGAACTAAATTGTTTTAGATTATTTTAGAATTTAAAAAGAAAATAAATAATTTAGATAATTATTAAATAAAATATTTTTGTGTTGTCTTAGAATTTTATAAAAAGAACTAATTTAAAACAATTAATTAAATTAAAATCAATTATTTAATAATATTAATTCTTAAATAAATTAATTATTATTAAATAAAAGATTTTAATAAAATTAATTAAATTAGTAATAATTGAGAATTTTCAAAACAGAACATTAAACAAATGTTTTTTTGAATTTTTATATTAAAATATGTTTAAAAAAAAGGGTTAAATAAAATAAATACTAAAAAAAGAAAAGAAAACGAATGGGCCAGGAACTAGGGGGTGCAAACAGAATCAATCCCCAGGCCCACAAAGAAAATGCCCACTTGGAGGAGAGGGAGAGTTCATGTGAACCCTCAGCCCAGGATAATCTCCCCACGTATGGATCATTGATCGCTCTCCATCCAACGGCCACGACAAAAGGGTGCACCCCAAGACTGTGGGAACACACACATGGGACACGTTGGGAAACTCCCACCGCCCAAAAGATTCTGGGAGCAAATTCCCAACAAGTCATAATACACGTGGGGGACTCCAAGCGCCTCCTCTCTAACCGAAATGCAACGGTCAACCCTCATCCTTCCTAACACAAATTATCTCTTCAAAAAAAAACCTTCGATCCTTCATTTCTTTATCTCACCATTACTATCCTACAACTCAACCCCTTCTGCTTAAACATAACCTCCTCTCTCGCCTCTCAAACAAATTCTCTCAACAAGAAACCAAAACATATTTCATTATCCTAAACTCAATGAAAATGAATCTCAAAGGATTTAACAGAGTTACAAATGAGGCGGTAAAGTTGGTAACTGGTGGACGATTCCGGCGATGCTGCCTCCGTTGGTGTTGAGACGAGCTCAAAGCAAGCCTCCCGTCACTCTTCTGCTGAGCTTTTCCTTCGGTAAGAGCCTTTAGGGTTTCTGCCGCAGAGAAGTTTTTAGGGTTTTTTCTCGCCGCAGAGAAGTTTTTTTTAGGGTTTTTTTCTCTCTTGTCCCCCTCACTTCAGAATGAAAACATAGAGTGTATATATATATATATATATATATATATATATATATATATATATATATATATATATATATATATATATATATATATATATATATATATATATATATATATATATATATATATATATATATATATATATATATATATATATATATATATATATATATATATATATATATATATATATATATATATATATATATATATATATATATATATATATATATATATATATATATAAGATTCAATTAGGGTTTTGATTTACAAACTAGTTGAAGCATCTTTGGTTTCGGATGTCTGCCATGCCCTTTTTGATTCCAAGTAATGTTTTCCTATTTTCGTGAATCTGTCCTGCTGTACTTGCTGCCATGTTCTGAGTTTGCTTTTTTTTTTGTTAGTTTGTGCCATCTGAAAACTGTGGTCCCACTTGTACTAATCGTTTGTTCATCTTATTTCCATGTACATTTGTCAGAGCACCAACTAAGGACATTGGAATGGGATGGAGAAGCTTGATGTGATTAAAGACTTGGAATGGAACCTATGACAGATGAATTGGAAAGATCAATTTTGCAGGTCTAACGGTATTGAACAACACCTTGTTTTCATTATACATTCATATGGCCTATTATGTGTTGTTGTGTTTTATAGCTCTTATTTCATGTGAATTCATCCTTCACAACGTCACTTTTTGGTATGCTAACACCTACTTCTTTTTCATGTAAATGACATTCTCGAACCAAGGGATGCGAGCTGAAGATATGAATTTGTGAAATACAACAACAAGTGACTTTTACTCACAGCTTAATGAGCACGAAAATGAGACTTCGACGCAAAGGATTCGATTAGTTCATCAACAAAATCAATGCGATCATGGTGAGTAAAACTCTCGCAATAGCTAGGTCTGGCTTAGTCACACTCATCCTAGCCTGTTCTATTACGTTTGATATTTGAATTGTGCAGATGAATTCCTAAGATAATGCCTCTTGTAACTTGTTCTGTAAAGCAATCCTGATTTGTTTTGGTTTGCGCTTCGCCATGCTAACGTCTTTTCTTTATTTATTGTGCATGACGGGATGATGGAGACTTCATGAATAATTCGGAGAACTTGATGAAGGCTAGGGACAAGCGCGAAAGCATGTGACTATGGTTGTCTTGGAACGGAAGCGAAGATACTGATGAAGACTTTGGGGCAGCCTAATATGGAGAACATGAAATGGCACGATCCCGTCAAGGAGCTTTATCATAGATTTTAAGTATTTGTCTTATCCTTGTAACTCCAAGACAATATCAGCAATACACTCAACTACAAATTTGTGATCTCATAATCATTTATGATATGAAGCAGAGATCGGAATTGTGATGGAGACGAACAGATTGCATAGAAAACCGCAGCGGAGTAGGAGTGGCTCAGTTCCACTGTTAAACGAAAACCCTCTCCCTCCACTTTTTCTTTTATTATCACTGTGCCATAGTTCTGTATTAGCATTCTCTTTTGGACTTGGTTCTGTTTAGTTCCTTGGAGGAATAAGTTCATAATCTAAACTCCTTTATCAATTTTAAAACCTTTGAGTATCCCTGCTAATGCTTATAATTCTGTCTTTGTTGTTTTGAAGGATCAATCAATGCTTGTAAGGATGAGAAGAAGATTCTTGAGGTGCAGGTGATCCTTCAACCATATCTTTAGTGGCTCAAGACTCGACCAATTGGACTATGCCACAACATTTATCCTATGTTCATTAACTGAAGGAATGTACTGTACGATGGAGGGTCTAGGTGACACAATGCTTGGCTCTTTGTAATGAATCCTAATTGAATAGGACAACACATCTTTATTTCTAGAACTTCTTTATTTCCAATGTTATGTATCAGTTTATAACACAATAAACTCTTGGAATTTTATGTTTGTATCAAATAGTATACTTGAAAAATGGAAAGAACGTTGAGCATGAATTGTGGTATATGATGGTGTAGCCGTAAATTTGGCCTATCCATGGCTTCGAAGAGTCTCGTAACAATATTGAAACAAAACTTGGTGTGAGTTGATCATGAAGCATTCTAGAAATAAATCAAACGTGACTTGCAACGACAATTAAAGTTGTGTATTATATTAAAAAAAACTCTTATTCTTGGCGTGAAGATAAAGTTTAATCATGATTCAACATTGCTTAAATCAATCAACAGCCTAAATAAAGAATTTGAACCCCTTTATCAAAACCATGACCTGCACCAAGAAACCTCATCCTTTAACCTTATAGTTCTTTCCATCCATGCGTCTTAAAACAACTCGACTAATAACCTGGATGCCAATCTTGGATCAAATTGTGTCTAACTAACAAATTGGGCCTAACGTCTTAGAGTTGGTGGAACCATATAGCTCGGATCATGACTTGAGAAAAAATGACGTTATCTTGATTAAATGGCTTATAAGCACATATGAATATCCTTCCTCTATCTCCATATGCATTCAACATAACTTGCAAGGGATTAAAACCACAATGAGCACAGAAAAGACCTCTTATAATCCGAATCTCAAAGGATCATGAATCTACCCAATTATTCTACATAAGAAAATAAGAGGTAGGACATATTTGGGGTATGACAGATGCCCCTATCTAATTAACTTGAACCCGAGAGAAGGAACTACTGCATGACGTTCATTTTAGGGTGGAAGTCAATTAGATACAAGAAGATCCCAAAATTTGTCCGACAAGCAAGTAAAATACAGTGGGATATACTAGAACGGGGTAGCAGGATCCGAAATATGAACAATATATCCTGACATTCTCTGGGTGGTCGAAGCAGTCCCTTATCCAATAAGGTCCCTCACGATACCAGAGTAGTACAAACAATCCTCTTTGGGTGGTCGAAGCAGTCCCCCATTCGTTAAGGTTCTTCGATGATACCAAATCAGTGTCTCTGAATAAAACTTGAGATTCTTTGGGTGGTCGAAGCAGCCTCTTATCCAATAAGATCCTTCGATGATACCAAAGCAGTATCTCTGGAAAAAAACTTGAGATTCTTCGGGTGGTCGAAGCAGCATCTTATCCAATAAGATTCTTCGATGATACCAAAGCAGTATCTCTGACACGTGAGATTCTTTGGGTGGTCGAAGCAGCATCTTATCCAATAAGATTCTTTGATGATACCAAAGCAGTATCTCTGAACAAAACTTGAGATTCTTCGGGTGGTCGAAGCAGCATCTTATCCAATAAGATTCTTCGATGATACCAAAGCAGTATCTCTGAATAAAACTTGAGATTCTTCGGGTGGTCGAAACAGCATCTTATCCAATAGGATTCTTCGATGATACCAAAGCAATATCTCTAAACATGTGAGATTCTTCGGGCGATCGAAGCAGCATCTTATCCAATAAGATTCTTCGACGATACCAACGCAGTATCTCTGAACACATGAGACTCTTCGGGTGGTCGAAGCAGCATCTTATCCAATAAGACTCTTCGATGATACCAAAGCAGTATCTCTAAACACGTGAGATTCTTTGGGCGGTCGAAGCAGCATCTTATCCAATAAGATTCTTTGACGATACCAAAGTAGTATCTCTGAACACATGAGATTCTTCAGGTGGTCGAAGCAGCATCTTATCCAATAAGACTCTTCGATGATACCAAAGCAGTATCTCGAACAAAACTTGAGATTCTTCGGGTGGTCGGAGCAGTACCTTATCCATTAAGGCTCTTCGATGATACCAAATCAGTATCTCGAACAAAACTTGAGATTCTTCGGGTGGTCGAAGCAGTACCTTATCCATTAAGGCTCTTCGATGATACCAAAGCAGTATCTCAGACAAAACTTGAGATTCTTCGGGTGGTCGAAGCAGTACCTTATCCATTAAGGCTCTTTGATGATACCAAAGCAGTATCTCGAACAAAACTTGAGATTCTTCGGGTGGTCGAAGCAGTATCTTATCCATTAAGGCTCTTCGATGATACCAAAGCAGTATCTCGAACAAAAATTGAGATTCTTTGGGTGGTCGAAGCAATACCTTATCCATTAAGGCTCTTCGATGATACCAAAGCAGTATCTCGAACAAAACTTGTTGGGGAATAGTTCAGCCAAAATTCCTATTGGAGGAACAACATTGTGCAAACTCTGTAGGGGGAAAGCCTTCAAAAAAACTTTTTAAGATAACCTTTGCTTGGGGGGCCATAAGAGCAATAGTTGCTGGGATTATCATCATCAACTGCCTGGTTGGAGAATGACTTGCTGGGGAGTAGAATTCCCTGAACTCGTGGGGTTTTAACTCTTTTCAGAGTCATATTGCCAACTTCACTGGAAGACTGACCAAGATACTCGCGAACTGATCCTGGATCCTGCTATATTGCTATGCAATGCAATGTTTTATGATGCCCAAACATGCAACTAAGGTTCAACTTCTAGGAAGTGCACGATGTGAATGCAAATGATATGTTAATGCTTGATATGAGTATGATATGAGGCTGTATGTCGTGCTTATGATAATGCAAGCGACCAGGTATGCCGGGGATAAAATCCTGTCGGGGACATCACCAGGGATTGGATTTGGTAGTTGCCAAATGGTTTGGACTTTGGTTATTGAGGATGCCAACGAGGATGGACTTTTAGTGGTTGCCAATGAAGACTGGACTTTTAGGGTGAATTTAAGGCGCCAATTGGAGTGGCTTTTTGATGTTGCCAATAAAAGATTGGGCTTTCTGTGGGGTAGTGAGAGGATTAGACTACTCGACATCCCAGATTTAGATATTCCATGACGACCGGGGGGATTGATTGCCCCAGTTTAGCTCTTGAACCCGATGCTGGGAGGAACCACATATAAACCCTTTAGAAAGGCGAAGCTTTTCATGATGACAAGCTTGGGCGGCTGACGACTAATTCAATGCTTCTACCTATTGACATTTTTCATGGAGACCATCTATCCTCCCCACTATCTTCGAACATCAAAACAAGTTCTATACCTTGTCAAAAGTTATATTTTTATTTTTTAGCTGAAGTTTCGAACACAAATTATCAAAATAAAATTAATTTGCAAACAATCAGATAAAGTAAAAGAGTGAGCACAATTTAATTGAGAAATCTCTCTTTATATTGATTTGACCCTTGAATGGATAAATATACAAAGATGTAATCCCTTAATGAGGTGATTACAGTGCAAGAAAAACATAATGGCAAAAATCAGAGTTCCTTTGAGTTTCGACACTGCTATAGTCCCTATGACTTTGGAAGTCTTCAACACCTTGCTTCATAGAAAAATGGCCGGATCAATTATGTCTCTTGATAATGTACTAGGGTCAAGTGATCATGCATAATGGATACTTTGCCTTGGAATTTTGCCCCTAACTTTTGCCTGGATCGCCCTTTCGGGTTTTCAATCCACCGGGACGCCCTTTTTTGCCTGAGCCGCCCTTTCGAGTTTTCAACTCAGCGGGCCTATTCTTATTTTATCCCTAATTTTTGCCTGAATCGCCCTTTCGGGTTTTCGGTTCACCGGGATAGCCAATTTTGCCTAAGTCGCCCTTTCAGGTTTTCGACTTAGCGGCTTTATTATTCCACTTTTTTAGGCAAAGTATCGTTTGACCAAATCTACATTCACTGGATAACGTAACTCCTCCCCATCCATGGTTGCGAGCTTTAGGGCACCACCAGAGAATGCTTCTGTTACCACATATGGGCCTTCGTAGTTTGGCGTCCATTTGCCCTTAGATTCATTATACATAGCCATGATCCTCTTGAGTACTAAGTCTCCTTGTGCGAATGTCCTGGGGTGCACTCTTTTGTCGAAGGCTCTCTTCATTCTTCTTTGATAAAGTTGGCCATGGCATATGGCTGTCAAGCGCTTTTCCTCAATGAGATTAAGTTCTTCAAACCTCGTCTTTACCCATTCAGCTTCATCAAGTTGAGCTTCCATTAAAACCCTTAACGAAGGTATTTCGACCTCTATTGGGAGAACTGCTTCCACGCCATAAACCAACGAGTAGGGAGTTGCCCCTGTTGAAGTTCGTACTGAAGTACGGTAGCTGTGTAGTGCAAAGGGTAACATCTCGTGCCAATCTTTGTACGTGACCACCATCTTCTGGATGATTTTCTTGATATTTTTATTGGCTGATTCTACGGCTCCATTCATTTTGGGTCTATATGGGGTCGAGTTATGGTGTTCTATTTTAAAACTGGCGCACAACTTGTCCATCATTTTGTTGTTGAGATTCGACCCATTGTTAGTGATGATGCGGTTAGGAACTCCATATCTGCATATAATGTTGTGTTTCAAGAAGCGAGCGACTACTTGCTTAGTAACGTTGGTATATGAAGCAGCTTCAACCCACTTGATGAAATAGTCTATAGCCACAAGTATGAAGCGATGTCCGTTTGAAGCTTTTGGTTCAATCATCCCAATCATATATATTCCCCACATGGATAAGGGCCATGGTGAGGTTAAGACGTTCAATGGAGTGGTGGGTACATGAATCTTATCAGAGTATATTTGGCACTTGTGATAAGTTCGGGCATGATGATAACAATCTGCTTGCATGGTAAGCCAATGATAGCCTGCTCTCAATATTTTCTTTGCCATGGTATGTCCATTCGCATGAGTTCCAAAGCAGCCCTCATGAATGTCTTTTAGAATCTGTTCAGCTTCACGTTTCTCCACACATCTAAGCAAAACAGTGTCATAGTTGCGCTTGTACAATACATTTCCGTTGAGGAAGAAGTTGGATGCCAATCTTCGCAAAGTTCTTTTGTCGATACCCAGGGCTCCTTCAGGATATTCGTGCTTTTCAAGATATCGCTTTATATCATAAAACCACGGCTTTTCATCTGCATCTTTATCAGCAGTCAGGCAATGCGCGGGCTCTTCAAAGCATCGTAAATCAATAGATGGTCTATGATTAGGCCATATCAACTTGTACATGGATGCCAGAGTTGCCAAAGCGTCAGCCATTTGATTCTCTTCCTGAGGTATGTGAGCAAAAGTGATATCATCAAATCGGGGAAGCAATTTGGTCACATAATCCCGGTATGGAATTAAATTTTCATGCTTTGTATCCCAATCACCTTTTATCTGGTAGATCACTAGAGCAGAATCTCCAAACACATCGACAGTTTTGATTCTCAAGTCAATGGCTTCTTCTAGCCCTAGTATACATGCCTCGTACTCAACCATATTGTTAGTGCACGGGAAACAAAGTTTGGCCGTAAACGGCAAGTGAAAATTTTTGGGAGATGTAATCACTGCCCCAATTCCGTGTCCATAAGAGTTAGAAGCACCATCGAACATAAGATTCCATCGCTCTCCTGGTTCTGGCCCTTCATCTGGTCCTGGCTCCTCGTAATCTTTTGCCATCATGATATCCTCATCTGGAAAGTCAAATCTCAAAGGCTGGTACTCTTCCACAGGCTGGTGGGCCAAATGATCTGCTAACACACTGCCCTTTATAGCTTTCTGAGTGACGTATTGGATGCGTTATTCAGATAGAAGCATTTGCCACCGGGCTATCCTACCGGTAAGAGCAGGTTTCTCGAAGATGTATTTGATTGGATCCATCTTGGAGATTAAGTATGTGGTGTGCGTCAGCATATATTTTCTGAGTCGTCTAGCAGCCCATGCAAGTGCACAACAAGTTTTCTCAAGCAAAGAGTATCTAGTCTCACAGTCGTTAAACTTTTTGCTGAGATAGTATATAGCATGCTCTTTCTTGCATGTATCATCTTGTTGTCCTAATACACAACCCATTGATTCTTCTAGCACAGTTAAGTACATAATGAGCGGCCTTCTAGGAACTGGTGGTATCAAGATCGGTGGTTCTTGCAAATATTCTTTGATTGCATCAAATGCCCCTTGGCATTCATCATTCCATACAACCGGCTGATCTTTCCTGAGTAATTTAAAAATTGGCTTGCAAGTGGCTGTGAGATGTGAAATAAATCTTGCAATATAATTCAACCTCCCTAGAAATCCACGGACCTCCTTTTCGGCCTTTGGTGCAGGCATGTCCTGAATCGCCCTTACTTTATCAGGATCCACCTCAATCCCTTTCTGGCTTACGATAAAGCCCAACAACTTTCCAGACCGCACCCCGAACGTGCGTTTGTTGGGATTAAGTCTCAACTTGAACTTCCTCAGTCTGGCGAACAACTTTTCCAGATTACCCAAATGCTCCTCTTCAGTCTGGGACTTAGCAATCATGTCGTCAACGTACACTTCGATCTCTTTATGAATCATATCATGAAAGAGTGTTACCATTGCACGTTGGTATGTTGCCCCAGCATTCTTTAACCCAAATGGCATTACCTTGTAACAGAATGTGCCCCATGGTGTAATTAACATGGTTTTTTCCATGTCATCTGGATCCATCTTAATTTGATTATAACTAGAGAATCCATCCATGAACGAAAAAACGGAGAACTGAGCCGTATTATCTACCAACACATCAATATGAGGTAATGGAAAATCATCTTTAGGATTTGCTCTATTTAAGTCACGATAATCCACACACATGCGGACCTTTCCATCCTTTTTCGGCACTGGAACGATATTTGCAACCCATTGCGGATATTTGGCCACTACTAAGAACCCTGCATCGAATTGTTTTCGGACCTCATCACGAATTTTCAGAGCCATATCGGGACGAGTTCTTCTCAACTTCTGCTTGACGGCATGACACTCTTCTTTGAGTGGAAACTTGTGTACAACGATGTTCGTATCTAGACAAGGCATGTCCTGATACGACCATGCGAATACATCAACGTATTCTCGGAGGAGCCCTACCAACTTTACCTTGACAGCATCTTGAAGAGACGCTCCAACCTTTATCTCCCTTTTATTTTCTTCTGAACCTAGGTTGATAACCTCGACATCCTCTTTATGCGGCATAATGACCTTCTCTTCTTGCTGCAGCAACCTAGCCAATTCGTTGGGGAGTTCATCCTCGTCTTCCTCATCCGCTCGGTATACTGGACAATCAAAATCATAAAGGCCTATAGCAGTGTCG